>CM068374.1:23096880-24296880 GCA_034769895.1 Magicicada septendecula
TCCTTGTAAGAGAATAAAAATGATTTAGTGGTATTCAACATATATTGAGAAATGGTTAAAGTGCGTTTATTTTTTGGAAGTTGAAATAAATTAACTGATACTTAACAGTCTTGCAGTACTGTATTGTTCGGGATGTTAAGAAGGAAGGATTATGGCATCAGCATGGTTCAGCTTTCTTTATTCAGTCTTCGGCATCTGGTTCAAAGTTAGTTTGTACATATCTTGATATTTCATATGGATTTACATATCTTCTCCCTCTGGAAATGGCCTTCTGCATACATTAGTCTTCTGTACTCTCAATTTCTGCACTTTGGTGTACTTCCAATATGTTTTAAACATTAAAAAGTGTTGTACAGACAATTCGCGTCTGTCTTGCGATAGCGTCACTTTTTAAGTCGTCAAATTTAACGGTAATTAGCTTGTTACTCCACTGTTTCCATGGTAACGTAATTATTCTCCTTGGTTGATCTCAAAATAAACACATTGTTATCAATTTTCGAATTTTGTTTCAGATCTTCCCATATCTTCGGACTTTCTTCCTCCTCTTATCTTCCTTCGGGGTTATTATCTAAATGCACTGTCATTTATATTTTCTCACAAAGATTATTTTGGTACCCCACAATATTGGGTTTTATCAATTTTTCTAAGTTCAAAATTAATTCCATATTTACTAATTACATATCTTTATTTATATACTTCCTTAATTTAATATCTGGTTTTTAATAACAACTACTATTCATCCTTGGTGAATTATTCACTTGGGATTTGTCCATTACATGGTGATTTTTGTACAATCAGCAATTGTTTATGTTTGACAGTTAGGCCTGTTTCACATTTAAGTAGCCATTACTGGGTTTTTGTGGCTTCATACACAACATATTTCATTTAGTCCCAAATTGTTATTTTGCATTTGTAATTATGTTTAATGTATCTGGATGTGTTTTAATTAGTAACAACTGTGTTATTCAATCTTACTTGCTAATTATTTGCTATTCATTTCCAATATAAAATAAAACATCTAGGCCTATAGTCTGTATAACTCTTACAGCCATATCCATTTCATAACTATCAGTTTATATAATTCATTATTTCTTATTTGTTGTTCTGGTGCTAAATAATCTCACCTCTATTAAACTTTTTCCCTTAAACTCCCCTTATAACATGGGTATTGAATTAATGTTGCTACAAACTTATTTTCTAATTCTTTTTCTCTCCCTTCCATATTAACACCATCTAATTACTTTTCCTTGTGAAACACACCTTTAAACTTTTACAATACATTTTCAAGTTATAACAATATTATTTACTAGTCATTACAGTGAATATTACTACTCAGTGTTCATTATTCACTGATTAAATGTTCTATTCCAAATACTATTCATTGCCACTTGTTAAATGTTATTGTTCACTCTTAAAACTAAAACATGAGTAATTTTACTAAGTCTTTACCTTAGCCTACCCTCCTCTTACTATTTATATTATAGACAATATTTGTATTTATTGTTCACTAGCACTTTCTTAAATAGTTCAGTGTTCATTATAATTTATTTAGTGTTTCTTTAGTATCATATCACTCTAGTATAAATCACTTTCACTAATTCAACTTCCATTTATTTCTCATCATTTTATTCTCTTTCTCTACACACTATCTCTATAACATTATTAATATTGTGTCTTTCTTAGTTAATAAATTACATATATCCCTAACTCTTTTGGTTAGTGTATTTTTATACCTTGTTTCATATTACTGACGGTTCATTATGGTCATTTTATCAATATTAACATTCATTAATAGTTTTGGTTCTTAACCGAATTTCATTGTCTTTATTATTTTGGGTTACACTATTTCTCCCTTCTCTATTTTTCATTACTTGTCTAGTTTTCTTGATGCGTTTCATCTCGTCTTCTTCCTTCTGGGTTTGTTCTCTCTTGGTCTTCATTCTTCTTCTCCTTCGTTCGTCTTATTTTCTCGATTTTGATTTCTTCACTGGTTTCTTAACTGGCCAATCTCTGGGGTAGGGTCAATGTCGTTTGTCTGTCAGTCTATTATTTTAGTTTCTTTTATTAATCACTGTCACTTTATTACACCTCCTCCTTCCATGATAATTACCTTTTATTTATTTTTTACTATCCACATAATCTATTTATTCAAACATAATATCATTTAGCATTTTTTATACATACTTATTGTTATCAAAATTTATCTGAATTTGGTGATGTTATATAATGCTCTCCCACCAAAATTGATCATTTTATAAAACGTTATTCTAAGTTTGATGAAATTATCAATTGTATTGTATCATTTTCTTCTTAAACTCTCCTGCTTCTCACTCAATTTTTTATGCTTAATTCTGTATCTTTTATTTCTTCTCTTCTGATTCTTTTCTTCGTCATTTTTTCTTATTACGAACTGGCTTATTGATTTTTTATTATAAATTATTCCCTATAAATCTTATTTTCCCTAACTAACTTTACTTTGTAGTTGCAATCGATTCGGATGGGCTCTATTGGCTTACCTAACTCCGTCGTTCAAAACTACTCTTATTCTGAGATCAGGGGACATCATCCCTGCTCAGTAAAATGATTGCTGGACTTATTCAACAGTCAATCTCAATTAATGAATCTTAAATACAGTCACCTCGTGACTCAACATAATAATAATAATCATAACATTTGTTGGGAATTTTTTACCTTTATATTTCATTATTGCTCAGTTCGAGTCATATATTTTTTCATCTTTCTTTATAGATACTACTTGATAATACTTGAAGCATTGCTTTTTATCGATACAATTCACCTTTTTATTCATTTTTAATTACTTTTTGTTTCATCTCAATTCATATTACAACTCTTAGAATGTTTACTTTATTTATTTCGTTTTTTGATCATTGGTTTTCTTAATCTTACTTCCATTTCTTTCTAAATAGTATTGGAAGTTGGTCATTTTGATTGATATTATTTTTTTTCATAACTTTTCAAATATTATAGTAAGTTATTGTTTCTTACTAGGTAGGAATGTTTTTGGCTCATTCCTTTATAGTATGTTTTGCTTTTATTTGCCTTACATTTTGGCTAAAGATTATTGTAACTTAATCTTTTTTTGTTAGGAATGTTTTGTAATTCCACTCCATTATTATTAATTTTTATTCAGAGATTATAGTAAGTTAGTGTTTCTTACTTTATGCGGATTCTTGGTAATTGTATTTCTCCATTTTTATGATTGGTCTAAAATATTTTCGAAATATCCGTGTAAGCTGTCCTTACATAACTTTTTGAATTTTGAAATTCATTTTTTTTTATATATATATTTTTTCATTATTATTTATCAGTAAACTTACTTGCTGAGATTATTCTTTCTTTTTATTCCAACTAACTTGGTTGGCCTTTTTTTTTTTTTTTTTTTTTTTCCAGTTAATTTTGATCGTCATAGTATTTTTTAATCGATGCTTGGTTATATACCCCCTTTATTTTCTGGGTGGTGGGGTTGGTTACTTCATATGTGTTGTTGCCCTTGTCTTGCGTGATAGTGTACGGCCCGACATATAGCAATAGTAATTTTTTAGTAATACCTTCAATGGAGCTGGGCATTGGTTGATTGCTTTCTTCGACCAATTCATCTCTGATATTTTTTAGATAATGCGTTGTAATTATAGTGATTATATCTTTCGTCGTAGTATTTTCCCCAAGAGATTGGTCCAGTGATGGGCTGTCCACAGTTTTCACTGGCCTTAAGCGTTTAAATGAGGGTTGACCTCATGCCCCTAACATCATTAGTGTTTGACGGTTGGTTAGCGTTCGGCTCCTGTTGATTATTCCGGTCATCCACGCTGTTCCTGTGATCTTCTTCGAATGGGTGACTTCTCGTATCGGGTACCTGGTTAGAGTACGTTCGCCGATAGTTAAATGAGGGATAGTTTCTTCTTGGACTCCTTTGTCTTTGCCCCCTCATGTAATTTACCTGTGGCCGGTATCCTGGATTATTGTTCTGATTACTGTTGTTGTTTCCAGGGCGATAATTGTTGTTGTAACCATTCGATGGAAAGTTACCCCTGTGGTTGTTCCTGAAGTTGTTATTATTATTGTTTCCACTTCTGTTAAAATTTCTGGGCGCGTTATTGCCTCGTGTGTTCCCTTGGTAATTGTTAGGGTTATTTATCGGTGGCTTATTATCTCCCTGTTGATTCTGTGACAATTGTTCTTCATTGGTTCTATTATTCCTGAAACTGTACCCTCTATTTTTCCTGTACTGCCACTCATGTTCATGGCTTTCCAATAAGCTAGCCATATCTTGGATGGTCTTTACCTGGCTGTACATCCGTGCCTTTTGGATGGCGTCGTCGTAGTGGTAAGATAACTGTATTACCAGACACTCTACGGGTATACGTGGCTCCAAATTCCTGGCCATGCAGATCTTTCCCAAAAAGTAGGAGGTAAGGGATTGCCCATTTTGATTTTCATACCTTCCATTGCTCAGGTTATTGCGGACCATGTTCTGAGTTGATTCAGACCAGTATTTAGCCTTGAACTGGGTCTTGAACTCTTGAATGCTTTGGATGTCTGGTCTGGTGGCAGTCCACCAGTTGTCATATGTCTCCTTGAACATTTCGTCCACCATCCCTCTTATTGTAGTCCATCGAGTCACTCGATTCTTGATGATTAACTCTTCTACCCTCTTCAAGAACTCAATAGGGTTTCTTTTATAATTACGGAAATTAATAGTATCTCTGTTGTCTGTGTTCATGACATGATTATTATTACATGGTCGGTTACGCCAGGCATCCACTTCTTCCCGTAATGACTCTTCTATTCGGTGCATTTCATCAATCCTCTGTTGGTTTTTGTCTACTTTGCTGTCTATTTTATTTAAGTTGCTGTAAACTCCTTCCATCCGTTCCCCCAAGTCTGTTCGTACAACTGCTACCTCTTTCTGGTTTTCTTCCCGGACTTGATGTATGTCCTGGTCCATCTGGGCACATCTTCTGACTGTTTCTTCCTGACTCTCCTCAATTCTCCTTTTATTCTCTCCTTCGAGATGGTTCATTTTATTGAGTACTTCCTCGCGGACTCCAGAAACATTTTCGTTGGTCTTCTCTAGCTTCTCCAACGTTTCCTCTAATTTGTCATTGATTTCCGTAATCTGCTGCTTTGCTTCTTCTCGGTATTCCATTAATTGGTGTGCCATCTGCAGCTTCATTTCTTCTTTATTTCTCTCGTGGTCCTCCTTCAGCTGTTCCCTCAATTCTTCCTTCAATTCTTCGTTTCTTTGCTGAATTTCCTCCATCAATCGTTGTTGTAAAGTTTCATTATTTTTGTTAATGGTTTGTCTCAATTCTTCCTTCTGTTTCTGAAAATTGTCCTCCTGCTTCTTAAAATTTTCGTTTGTTTCTTTCTTCATCTGTTTCAGACTCTCCTCATTCTTGTCGAATTTATTGTTCATCTCCTTCAAACTCTCTTCATTCTTGTCGAATTTTTGGTTAATTTGTTTTATCAAACTTTCATTATTTCGTCTGCTTTGTTCAGCCATAGCTTCCATTATTTGTTGCCAATTCGGTTCTCCTCTACCTTCTCTCTTGTCACCCGCCTGTAGTTCCATTTCTTCGTCTTGGGTTGTTTCTGTTGTGGTTATTGCTGTCTCCACTTCTTCAATCGGTGTTCCTTCCTCTTCTCCCCCTCTGTTTCTTCCATCTCCTTCTCCTTCGCCAATTTTTTCGATAAACCTCTTGTGTGCATCCTGATTTCCTTTCGTGACCGCCGCTAGAACTTCGTATCTTCCTTTTTCAAGCTCCACCGGTTGGTCGCCAATTTATAATATATAAATGATGAGGTCGCGATTGTTCATTCGTATACCTCTGTAAAATATAACAGTGTGTCTGAGTGTGAAAGTGTCTGTGTATCTTACCACTGCGTCCTCGCACGGCGATGTACTTCACGATGTTTGGGCCCGTAGCGAACGTACTGGGGGACCAGGTATCGTGGTTCCCGATCTGAGGTTCAAACGTAGTGGATAATCTCCGGGTGGCGCCAAATTGTTTATATAAAACAATTAAAATGGTTTGCTTATCAATGTTCTATTTGAACGAGGCGACGAATTCAATCTGTCCCGCCTTTTCTCGATTTTGTGTCAATCGAGATAGCAGTTGTAGGATTCGCTACCTGAGCGCTAGACGTCGCCTTGAAAACCTTTGCTGTACATTATATTTTTAAACATACACTTTGCTAATAGAAATAAGACACAATTTAACACACACAGTATAAATTTATTAATAATCGGAAGTTAATATTTCATAGACACAAGTTGTAAATAGTTTGTTCATATATAATTCTGCTCCGGATAATTCTTTATAAGACTCTTACTCAAGGTTAAACGATCGACTTTTGAATACAGATAAACAGTAATGGCGTTCTATCTCGCCAATCAACAAATATTTCTGTCGATGTTTGTGAGTTGTTTGGATCACGTTAAAAGGTTCAGATGCAGTTACAACATTAAAAATACACAACCTTACAATGTTTTTTCCTTATGTAGGATAATGTGTAGTGGTAATTGTTTTGTTTAAGTGTCATACAAGATGTTTGTAATTCGTACATAAATATGAGGTTAGTTCTATAGTTAACAAATTTTCAGTGATATTATTTTATGGATCAATCCTTGTAAGAGAATAAAAATGATTTAGTGGTATTCAACATATATTGAGAAATGGTTAAAGTGCGTTTATTTTTTGGAAGTTGAAATAAATTAACTGATACTTAACAGTCTTGCAGTACTGTATTGTTCGGGATGTTAAGAAGGAAGGATTATGGCATCAGCATGGTTCAGCTTTCTTTATTCAGTCTTCGGCATCTGGTTCAAAGTTAGTTTGTACATATCTTGATATTTCATATGCATTTACATATCTTCTCCCTCTGGAAATGGCCTTCTGCATACATTAGTCTTCTGTACTCTCAATTTCTGCACTTTGGTGTACTTCCAATATGTTTTAAACATTAAAAAGTGTTGTACAGACAATTCGCGTCTGTCTTGCGATAGCGTCACTTTTTAAGTCGTCAAATTTAACGGTAATTAGCTTGTTACTCCACTGTTTCCATGGTAACGTAATTATTCTCCTTGGTTGATCTCAAAATAAACACATTGTTATCCATTTTCGAATTTTGTTTCAGATCTTCCCATATCTTCGGACTTTCTTCCTCCTCTTATCTTCCTTCGGGGTTATTATCTAAATGCACTGTCATTTATATTTTCTCACAAAGATTATTTTGGTACCCCACAATATTGGGTTTTATCAATTTTTCTAAGTTCAAAATTAATTCCATATTTACTAATTACATATCTTTATTTATATACTTCCTTAATTTAATATCTGGTTTTTAATAACAACTACTATTCATCCTTGGTGAATTATTCACTTGGGATTTGTCCATTACATGGTGATTTTTGTACAATCAGCAATTGTTTATGTTTGACAGTTAGGCCTGTTTCACATTTAAGTAGCCATTACTGGGTTTTTGTGGCTTCATACACAACATATTTCATTTAGTCCCAAATTGTTATTTTGCATTTGTAATTATGTTTAATGTATCTGGATGTGTTTTAATTAGTAACAACTGTGTTATTCAATCTTACTTGCTAATTATTTGCTATTCATTTCCAATATAAAATAAAACATCTAGGCCTATAGTCTGTATAACTCTTACAGCCATATCCATTTCATAACTATCAGTTTATATAATTCATTATTTCTTATTTGTTGTTCTGGTGCTAAATAATCTCACCTCTATTAAACTTTTTCCCTTAAACTCCCCTTATAACATGGGTATTGAATTAATGTTGCTACAAACTTATTTTCTAATTCTTTTTCTCTCCCTTCCATATTAACACCATCTAATTACTTTTCCTTGTGAAACACACCTTTAAACTTTTACAATACATTTTCAAGTTATAACAATATTATTTACTAGTCATTACAGTGAATATTACTACTCAGTGTTCATTATTCACTGATTAAATGTTCTATTCCAAATACTATTCATTGCCACTTGTTAAATGTTATTGTTCACTCTTAAAACTAAAACATGAGTAATTTTACTAAGTCTTTACCTTAGCCTACCCTTCTCTTACTATTTATATTATAGACAATATTTGTATTTATTGTTCACTAGCACTTTCTTAAATAGTTCAGTGTTCATTATAATTTATTTAGTGTTTCTTTAGTATCATATCACTCTAGTATAAATCACTTTCACTAATTCAACTTCCATTTATTTCTCATCATTTTATTCTCTTTCTCTACACACTATCTCTATAACATTATTAATATTGTGTCTTTCTTAGTTAATAAATTACATATATCCCTAACTCTTTTGGTTAGTGTATTTTTATACATTGTTTCATATTACTGACGGTTCATTATGGTCATTTTATCAATATTAACATTCATTAATAGTTTTGGTTCTTAACCGAATTTCATTGTCTTTATTATTTTGGGTTACACTATTTCTCCCTTCTCTATTTTTCATTACTTGTCTAGTTTTCTTGATGCGTTTCATCTCGTCTTCTTCCTTCTGGGTTTGTTCTCTCTTGGTCTTCATTCTTCTTCTCCTTCGTTCGTCTTATTTTCTCGATTTTGATTTCTTCACTGGTTTCTTAACTGGCCAATCTCTGGGGTAGGGTCAATGTCGTTTGTCTGTCAGTCTATTATTTTAGTTTCTTTTATTATTCACTGTCACTTTATTACACCTCCTCCTTCCATGATAATTACCTTTTATTTATTTTTTACTATCCACATAATCTATTTATTCAAACATAATATCATTTAGCATTTTTTATACATACTTATTGTTATCAAAATTTATCTGAATTTGGTGATGTTATATAATGCTCTCCCACCAAAATTGATCATTTTATAAAACGTTATTCTAAGTTTGATGAAATTATCAATTGTATTGTATCATTTTCTTCTTAAACTCTCCTGCTTCTCACTCAATTTTTTATGCTTAATTCTGTATCTTTTATTTCTTCTCTTCTGATTCTTTTCTTCGTCATTTTTTCTTATTACGAACTGGCTTATTGATTTTTTATTATAAATTATTCCCTATAAATCTTATTTTCCCTAACTAACTTTACTTTGTAGTTGCAATCGATTCGGATGGGCTCTATTGGCTTACCTAACTCCGTTGTTCAAAACTACTCTTATTCTGAGATCAGGGGACATCATCCCTGCTCAGTAAAATGATTGCTGGACTTATTCAACAGTCAATCTCAATTAATGAATCTTAAATACAGTCACCTCGTGACTCAACATAATAATAATAATCATAACATTTGTTGGGAATTTTTTACCTTTATATTTCATTATTGCTCAGTTCGAGTCATATATTTTTTCATCTTTCTTTATAGATACTACTTGATAATACTTGAAGCATTGCTTTTTATCGATACAATTCACCTTTTTATTCATTTTTAATTACTTTTTGTTTCATCTCAATTCATATTACAACTCTTAGAATGTTTACTTTATTTATTTCGTTTTTTGATCATTGGTTTTCTTAATCTTACTTCCATTTCTTTCTAAATAGTATTGGAAGTTGGTCATTTTGATTGATATTATTTTTTTTCATAACTTTTCAAATATTATAGTAAGTTATTGTTTCTTACTAGGTAGGAATGTTTTTGGCTCATTCCTTTATAGTATGTTTTGCTTTTATTTGCCTTACATTTTGGCTAAAGATTATTGTAACTTAATCTTTTTTTGTTAGGAATGTTTTGTAATTCCACTCCATTATTATTAATTTTTATTCAGAGATTATAGTAAGTTAGTGTTTCTTACTTTATGCGGATTCTTGGTAATTGTATTTCTCCATTTTTATGATTGGTCTAAAATATTTTCGAAATATCCGTGTAAGCTGTCCTTACATAACTTTTTGAATTTTGAAATTCATTTTTTTTTATATATATATTTTTTCATTATTATTTATCAGTAAACTTACTTGCTGAGATTATTCTTTCTTTTTATTCCAACTAACTTGGTTGGCCTTTTTTTTTTTTTTTTTTTTTTTTTTTTTTGATCGTCATAGTATTTTTTAATCGATGCTTGGTTATATACCCCCTTTATTTTCTGGGTGGTGGGGTTGGTTACTTCATATGTGTTGTTGCCCTTGTCTTGCGTGATAGTGTACGGCCCGACATATAGCAATAGTAATTTTTTAGTAATACCTTCAATGGAGCTGGGCATTGGTTGATTGCTTTCTTCGACCAATTCATCTCTGATATTTTTTAGATAATGCGTTGTAATTATAGTGATTATATCTTTTGTCGTAGTATTTTCCCCAAGAGATTGGTCCAGTGATGGGCTGTCCACAGTTTTCACTGGCCTTAAGCGTTTAAATGAGGGTTGACCTCATGCCCCTAACATCATTAGTGTTTGACGGTTGGTTAGCGTTCGGCTCCTGTTGATTATTCCGGTCATCCACGCTGTTCCTGTGATCTTCTTCGAATGGGTGACTTCTCGTATCGGGTACCTGGTTAGAGTACGTTCGCCGATAGTTAAATGAGGGATAGTTTCTTCTTGGACTCCTTTGTCTTTGCCCCCTCATGTAATTTACCTGTGGCCGGTATCCTGGATTATTGTTCTGATTACTGTTGTTGTTTCCAGGGCGATAATTGTTGTTGTAACCATTCGATGGAAAGTTACCCCTGTGGTTGTTCCTGAAGTTGTTATTATTATTGTTTCCACTTCTGTTAAAATTTCTGGGCGCGTTATTGCCTCGTGTGTTCCCTTGGTAATTGTTAGGGTTATTTATCGGTGGCTTATTATCTCCCTGTTGATTCTGTGACAATTGTTCTTCATTGGTTCTATTATTCCTGAAACTGTACCCTCTATTTTTCCTGTACTGCCACTCATGTTCATGGCTTTCCAATAAGCTAGCCATATCTTGGATGGTCTTTACCTGGCTGTACATCCGTGCCTTTTGGATGGCGTCGTCGTAGTGGTAAGATAACTGTATTACCAGACACTCTTCGGGTATACGTGGCTCCAAATTCCTGGCCATGCAGATCTTTCCCAAAAAGTAAGAGGTAAGGGATTGCCCATTTTGATTTTCATACCTTCCATTGCTCAGGTTATTGCGGACCATGTTCTGAGTTGATTCAGACCAGTATTTAGCCTTGAACTGGGTCTTGAACTCTTGAATGCTTTGGATGTCTGGTCTGGTGGCAGTCCACCAGTTGTCATATGTCTCCTTGAACATTTCGTCCACCATCCCTCTTATTGTAGTCCATCGAGTCACTCGATTCTTGATGATTAACTCTTCTACCCTCTTCAAGAACTCAATAGGGTTTCTTTTATAATTACGGAAATTAATAGTATCTCTGTTGTCTGTGTTCATGACATGATTATTATTACATGGTCGGTTACGCCAGGCATCCACTTCTTCCCGTAATGACTCTTCTATTCGGTGCATTTCATCAATCCTCTGTTGGTTTTTGTCTACTTTGCTGTCTATTTTATTTAAGTTGCTGTAAACTCCTTCCATCCGTTCCCCCAAGTCTGTTCGTACAACTGCTACCTCTTTCTGGTTTTCTTCCCGGACTTGATGTATGTCCTGGTCCATCTGGGCACATCTTCTGACTGTTTCTTCCTGACTCTCCTCAATTCTCCTTTTATTCTCTCCTTCGAGATGGTTCATTTTATTGAGTACTTCCTCGCGGACTCCAGAAACATTTTCGTTGGTCTTCTCTAGCTTCTCCAACGTTTCCTCTAATTTGTCATTGATTTCCGTAATCTGCTGCTTTGCTTCTTCTCGGTATTCCATTAATTGGTGTGCCATCTGCAGCTTCATTTCTTCTTTATTTCTCTCGTGGTCCTCCTTCAGCTGTTCCCTCAATTCTTCCTTCAATTCTTCGTTTCTTTGCTGAATTTCCTCCATCAATCGTTGTTGTAAAGTTTCATTATTTTTGTTAATGGTTTGTCTCAATTCTTCCTTCTGTTTCTGAAAATTGTCCTCCTGCTTCTTAAAATTTTCGTTTGTTTCTTTCTTCATCTGTTTCAGACTCTCCTCATTCTTGTCGAATTTATTGTTCATCTCCTTCAAACTCTCTTCATTCTTGTCGAATTTTTGGTTAATTTGTTTTATCAAACTTTCATTATTTCGTCTGCTTTGTTCAGCCATAGCTTCCATTATTTGTTGCCAATTCGGTTCTCCTCTACCTTCTCTCTTGTCACCCGCCTGTAGTTCCATTTCTTCGTCTTGGGTTGTTTCTGTTGTGGTTATTGCTGTCTCCACTTCTTCAATCGGTGTTCCTTCCTCTTCTCCCCCTCTGTTTCTTCCATCTCCTTCTCCTTCGCCAATTTTTTCGATAAACCTCTTGTGTGCATCCTGATTTCCTTTCGTGACCGCCGCTAGAACTTCGTATCTTCCTTTTTCAAGCTCCACCGGTTGGTCGCCAATTTATAATATATAAATGATGAGGTCGCGATTGTTCATTCGTATACCTCTGTAAAATATAACAGTGTGTCTGAGTGTGAAAGTGTCTGTGTATCTTACCACTGCGTCCTCGCACGGCGATGTACTTCACGATGTTTGGGCCCGTAGCGAACGTACTGGGGGACCAGGTATCGTGGTTCCCGATCTGAGGTTCAAACGTAGTGGATAATCTCCGGGTGGCGCCAAATTGTTTATATAAAACAATTAAAATGGTTTGCTTATCAATGTTCTATTTGAACGAGGCGACGAATTCAATCTGTCCCGCCTTTTCTCGATTTTGTGTCAATCGAGATAGCAGTTGTAGGATTCGCTACCTGAGCGCTAGACGTCGCCTTGAAAACCTTCGCTGTACATTATATTTTTAAACATACACTTTGCTAATAGAAATAAGACACAATTTAACACACACAGTATAAATTTATTAATAATCGGAAGTTAATATTTCATAGACACAAGTTGTAAATAGTTTGTTCATATATAATTCTGCTCCGGATAATTCTTTATAAGACTCTTACTCAAGGTTAAACGATCGACTTTTGAATACAGATAAACAGTAATGGTGTTCTATCTCGCCAATCAACAAATATTTCTGTCGATGTTTGTGAGTTGTTTGGATCACGTTAAAAGGTTCAGATGCAGTTACAACATTAAAAATACACAACCTTACAATGTTTTTTCCTTATGTAGGATAATGTGTAGTGGTAATTGTTTTGTTTAAGTGTCATACAAGATGTTTATAATTCGTACATAAATATGAGGTTAGTTCTATAGTTAACAAATTTTCAGTGATATTATTTTATGGATCAATCCTTGTAAGAGAATAAAAATGATTTAGTGGTATTCAACATATATTGAGACATGGTTAAAGTGCGTTTATTTTTTGGAAGTTGAAATAAATTAACTGATACTTAACAGTCTTGCAGTACTGTATTGTTCGGGATGTTAAGAAGGAAGGATTATGGCATCAGCATGGTTCAGCTTTCTTTATTCAGTCTTCGGCATCTGGTTCAAAGTTAGTTTGTACATATCTTGATATTTCATATGCATTTACATATCTTCTCCCTCTGGAAATGGCCTTCTGCATACATTAGTCTTCTGTACTCTCAATTTCTGCACTTTGGTGTACTTCCAATATGTTTTAAACATTAAAAAGTGTTGTACAGACAATTCGCGTCTGTCTTGCGATAGCGTCACTTTTTAAGTCGTCAAATTTAACGGTAATTAGCTTGTTACTCCACTGTTTCCATGGTAACGTAATTATTCTCCTTGGTTGATCTCAAAATAAACACATTGTTATCCATTTTCGAATTTTGTTTCAGATCTTCCCATATCTTCGGACTTTCTTCCTCCTCTTATCTTCCTTCGGGGTTATTATCTAAATGCACTGTCATTTATATTTTCTCACAAAGATTATTTTGGTACCCCACAATATTGGGTTTTATCAATTTTTCTAAGTTCAAAATTAATTCCATATTTACTAATTACATATCTTTATTTATATACTTCCTTAATTTAATATCTGGTTTTTAATAACAACTACTATTCATCCTTGGTGAATTATTCACTTGGGATTTGTCCATTACATGGTGATTTTTGTACAATCAGCAATTGTTTATGTTTGACAGTTAGGCCTGTTTCACATTTAAGTAGCCATTACTGGGTTTTTGTGGCTTCATACACAACATATTTCATTTAGTCCCAAATTGTTATTTTGCATTTGTAATTATGTTTAATGTATCTGGATGTGTTTTAATTAGTAACAACTGTGTTATTCAATCTTACTTGCTAATTATTTGCTATTCATTTCCAATATAAAATAAAACATCTAGGCCTATAGTCTGTATAACTCTTACAGCCATATCCATTTCATAACTATCAGTTTATATAATTCATTATTTCTTATTTGTTGTTCTGGTGCTAAATAATCTCACCTCTATTAAACTTTTTCCCTTAAACTCCCCTTATAACATGGGTATTGAATTAATGTTGCTACAAACTTATTTTCTAATTCTTTTTCTCTCCCTTCCATATTAACACCATCTAATTACTTTTCCTTGTGAAACACACCTTTAAACTTTTACAATACATTTTCAAGTTATAACAATATTATTTACTAGTCATTACAGTGAATATTACTACTCAGTGTTCATTATTCACTGATTAAATGTTCTATTCCAAATACTATTCATTGCCACTTGTTAAATGTTATTGTTCACTCTTAAAACTAAAACATGAGTAATTTTACTAAGTCTTTACCTTAGCCTACCCTTCTCTTACTATTTATATTATAGACAATATTTGTATTTATTGTTCACTAGCACTTTCTTAAATAGTTCAGTGTTCATTATAATTTATTTAGTGTTTCTTTAGTATCATATCACTCTAGTATAAATCACTTTCACTAATTCAACTTCCATTTATTTCTCATCATTTTATTCTCTTTCTCTACACACTATCTCTATAACATTATTAATATTGTGTCTTTCTTAGTTAATAAATTACATATATCCCTAACTCTTTTGGTTAGTGTATTTTTATACATTGTTTCATATTACTGACGGTTCATTATGGTCATTTTATCAATATTAACATTCATTAATAGTTTTGGTTCTTAACCGAATTTCATTGTCTTTATTATTTTGGGTTACACTATTTCTCCCTTCTCTATTTTTCATTACTTGTCTAGTTTTCTTGATGCGTTTCATCTCGTCTTCTTCCTTCTGGGTTTGTTCTCTCTTGGTCTTCATTCTTCTTCTCCTTCGTTCGTCTTATTTTCTCGATTTTGATTTCTTCACTGGTTTCTTAACTGGCCAATCTCTGGGGTAGGGTCAATGTCGTTTGTCTGTCAGTCTATTATTTTAGTTTCTTTTATTATTCACTGTCACTTTATTACACCTCCTCCTTCCATGATAATTACCTTTTATTTATTTTTTACTATCCACATAATCTATTTATTCAAACATAATATCATTTAGCATTTTTTATACATACTTATTGTTATCAAAATTTATCTGAATTTGGTGATGTTATATAATGCTCTCCCACCAAAATTGATCATTTTATAAAACGTTATTCTAAGTTTGATGAAATTATCAATTGTATTGTATCATTTTCTTCTTAAACTCTCCTGCTTCTCACTCAATTTTTTATGCTTAATTCTGTATCTTTTATTTCTTCTCTTCTGATTCTTTTCTTCGTCATTTTTTCTTATTACGAACTGGCTTATTGATTTTTTATTATAAATTATTCCCTATAAATCTTATTTTCCCTAACTAACTTTACTTTGTAGTTGCAATCGATTCGGATGGGCTCTATTGGCTTACCTAACTCCGTCGTTCAAAACTACTCTTATTCTGAGATCAGGGGACATCATCCCTGCTCAGTAAAATGATTGCTGGACTTATTCAACAGTCAATCTCAATTAATGAATCTTAAATACAGTCACCTCGTGACTCAACATAATAATAATAATCATAACATTTGTTGGGAATTTTTTACCTTTATATTTCATTATTGCTCAGTTCGAGTCATATATTTTTTCATCTTTCTTTATAGATACTACTTGATAATACTTGAAGCATTGCTTTTTATCGATACAATTCACCTTTTTATTCATTTTTAATTACTTTTTGTTTCATCTCAATTCATATTACAACTCTTAGAATGTTTACTTTATTTATTTCGTTTTTTGATCATTGGTTTTCTTAATCTTACTTCCATTTCTTTCTAAATAGTATTGGAAGTTGGTCATTTTGATTGATATTATTTTTTTTCATAACTTTTCAAATATTATAGTAAGTTATTGTTTCTTACTAGGTAGGAATGTTTTTGGCTCATTCCTTTATAGTATATTTTGCTTTTATTTGCCTTACATTTTGGCTAAAGATTATTGTAACTTAATCTTTTTTTGTTAGGAATGTTTTGTAATTCCACTCCATTATTATTAATTTTTATTCAGAGATTATAGTAAGTTAGTGTTTCTTACTTTATGCGGATTCTTGGTAATTGTATTTCTCCATTTTTATGATTGGTCTAAAATATTTTCGAAATATCCGTGTAAGCTGTCCTTACATAACTTTTTGAATTTTGAAATTCATTTTTTTTTATATATATATTTTTTCATTATTATTTATCAGTAAACTTACTTGCTGAGATTATTCTTTCTTTTTATTCCAACTAACTTGGTTGGCCTTTTTTTTTTTTTTTTTTTTTTTTTTTTTTTTTTTTTTTTTTTTTTTTTTTCCAGTTAATTTTGATCGTCATAGTATTTTTTAATCGATGCTTGGTTATATACCCCCTTTATTTTCTGGGTGGTGGGGTTGGTTACTTCATATGTGTTGTTGCCCTTGTCTTGCGTGATAGTGTACGGCCCGACATATAGCAATAGTAATTTTTTAGTAATACCTTCAATGGAGCTGGGCATTGGTTGATTGCTTTCTTCGACCAATTCATCTTTGATATTTTTTAGATAATGCGTTGTAATTATAGTGATTATATCTTTCGTCGTAGTATTTTCCCCAAGAGATTGGTCCAGTGATGGGCTGTCCACAGTTTTCACTGGCCTTAAGCGTTTAAATGAGGGTTGACCTCATTGCCCCTAACATCATTAGTGTTTGACGGTTGGTTAGCGTTCGGCTCCTGTTGATTATTCCGGTCATCCACGCTGTTCCTGTGATCTTCTTCGAATGGGTGACTTCTCGTATCGGGTACCTGGTTAGAGTACGTTCGCCGATAGTTAAATGAGGGATAGTTTCTTCTTGGACTCCTTTGTCTTTGCCCCCTCATGTAATTTACCTGTGGCCGGTATCCTGGATTATTGTTCTGATTATTGTTGTTGTTTCCAGGGCGATAATTGTTGTTGTAACCATTCGATGGAAAGTTACCCCTGTGGTTGTTCCTGAAGTTGTTATTATTATTGTTTCCACTTCTGTTAAAATTTCTGGGCGCGTTATTGCCTCGTGTGTTCCCTTGGTAATTGTTAGGGTTATTTATCGGTGGCTTATTATCTCCCTGTTGATTCTGTGACAATTGTTCTTCATTGGTTCTATTATTCCTGAAACTGTACCCTCTATTTTTCCTGTACTGCCACTCATGTTCATGGCTTTCCAATAAGCTAGCCATATCTTGGATGGTCTTTACCTGGCTGTACATCCGTGCCTTTTGGATGGCGTCGTCGTAGTGGTAAGATAACTGTATTACCAGACACTCTTCGGGTATACGTGGCTCCAAATTCCTGGCCATGCAGATCTTTCCCAAAAAGTAGGAGGTAAGGGATTGCCCATTTTGATTTTCATACCTTCCATTGCTCAGGTTATTGCGGACCATGTTCTGAGTTGATTCAGACCAGTATTTAGCCTTGAACTGGGTCTTGAACTCTTGAATGCTTTGGATGTCTGGTCTGGTGGCAGTCCACCAGTTGTCATATGTCTCCTTGAACATTTCGTCCACCATCCCTCTTATTGTAGTCCATCGAGTCACTCGATTCTTGATGATTAACTCTTCTACCCTCTTCAAGAACTCAATAGGGTTTCTTTTATAATTACGGAAATTAATAGTATCTCTGTTGTCTGTGTTCATGACATGATTATTATTACATGGTCGGTTACGCCAGGCATCCACTTCTTCCCGTAATGACTCTTCTATTCGGTGCATTTCATCAATCCTCTGTTGGTTTTTGTCTACTTTGCTGTCTATTTTATTTAAGTTGCTGTAAACTCCTTCCATCCGTTCCCCCAAGTCTGTTCGTACAACTGCTACCTCTTTCTGGTTTTCTTCCCGGACTTGATGTATGTCCTGGTCCATCTGGGCACATCTTCTGACTGTTTCTTCCTGACTCTCCTCAATTCTCCTTTTATTCTCTCCTTCGAGATGGTTCATTTTATTGAGTACTTCCTCGCGGACTCCAGAAACATTTTCGTTGGTCTTCTCTAGCTTCTCCAACGTTTCCTCTAATTTGTCATTGATT
Source organism: Magicicada septendecula (assembly GCA_034769895.1). Lineage (NCBI taxonomy): Eukaryota > Metazoa > Arthropoda > Insecta > Hemiptera > Cicadidae > Magicicada > Magicicada septendecula. The sequence continues at coordinate 23,115,326 of CM068374.1, forward strand.
TCCGTAATCTGCTGCTTTGCTTCTTCTCGGTATTCCATTAATTGGTGTGCCATCTGCAGCTTCATTTCTTCTTTATTTCTCTCGTGGTCCTCCTTCAGCTGTTCCCTCAATTCTTCCTTCAATTCTTCGTTTCTTTGCTGAATTTCCTCCATCAATCGTTGTTGTAAAGTTTCATTATTTTTGTTAATGGTTTGTCTCAATTCTTCCTTCTGTTTCTGAAAATTGTCCTCCTGCTTCTTAAAATTTTCGTTTGTTTCTTTCTTCATCTGTTTCAGACTCTCCTCATTCTTGTCGAATTTATTGTTCATCTCCTTCAAACTCTCTTCATTCTTGTCGAATTTTTGGTTAATTTGTTTTATCAAACTTTCATTATTTCGTCTGCTTTGTTCAGCCATAGCTTCCATTATTTGTTGCCAATTCGGTTCTCCTCTACCTTCTCTCTTGTCACCCGCCTGTAGTTCCATTTCTTCGTCTTGGGTTGTTTCTGTTGTGGTTATTGCTGTCTCCACTTCTTCAATCGGTGTTCCTTCCTCTTCTCCCCCTCTGTTTCTTCCATCTCCTTCTCCTTCGCCAATTTTTTCGATAAACCTCTTGTGTGCATCCTGATTTCCTTTCGTGACCGCCGCTAGAACTTCGTATCTTCCTTTTTCAAGCTCCACCGGTTGGTCGCCAATTTATAATATATAAATGATGAGGTCGCGATTGTTCATTCGTATACCTCTGTAAAATATAACAGTGTGTCTGAGTGTGAAAGTGTCTGTGTATCTTACCACTGCGTCCTCGCACGGCGATGTACTTCACGATGTTTGGGCCCGTAGCGAACGTACTGGGGGACCAGGTATCGTGGTTCCCGATCTGAGGTTCAAACGTAGTGGATAATCTCCGGGTGGCGCCAAATTGTTTATATAAAACAATTAAAATGGTTTGCTTATCAATGTTCTATTTGAACGAGGCGACGAATTCAATCTGTCCCGCCTTTTCTCGATTTTGTGTCAATCGAGATAGCAGTTGTAGGATTCGCTACCTGAGCGCTAGACGTCGCCTTGAAAACCTTCGCTGTACATTATATTTTTAAACATACACTTTGCTAATAGAAATAAGACACAATTTAACACACACAGTATAAATTTATTAATAATCGGAAGTTAATATTTCGTAGACACAAGTTGTAAATAGTTTGTTCATATATAATTCTGCTCCGGATAATTCTTTATAAGACTCTTACTCAAGGTTAAACGATCGACTTTTGAATACAGATAAACAGTAATGGCGTTCTATCTCGCCAATCAACAAATATTTCTGTCGATGTTTGTGAGTTGTTTGGATCACGTTAAAAGGTTCAGATGCAGTTACAACATTAAAAATACACAACCTTACAATGTTTTTTCCTTATGTAGGATAATGTGTAGTGGTAATTGTTTTGTTTAAGTGTCATACAAGATGTTTATAATTCGTACATAAATATGAGGTTAGTTCTATAGTTAACAAATTTTCAGTGATATTATTTTATGGATCAATCCTTGTAAGAGAATAAAAATGATTTAGTGGTATTCAACATATATTGAGAAATGGTTAAAGTGCGTTTATTTTTTGGAAGTTGAAATAAATTAACTGATACTTAACAGTCTTGCAGTACTGTATTGTTCGGGATGTTAAGAAGGAAGGATTATGGCATCAGCATGGTTCAGCTTTCTTTATTCAGTCTTCGGCATCTGGTTCAAAGTTAGTTTGTACATATCTTGATATTTCATATGGATTTACATATCTTCTCCCTCTGGAAATGGCCTTCTGCATACATTAGTCTTCTGTACTCTCAATTTCTGCACTTTGGTGTACTTCCAATATGTTTTAAACATTAAAAAGTGTTGTACAGACAATTCGCGTCTGTCTTGCGATAGCGTCACTTTTTAAGTCGTCAAATTTAACGGTAATTAGCTTGTTACTCCACTGTTTCCATGGTAACGTAATTATTCTCCTTGGTTGATCTCAAAATAAACACATTGTTATCAATTTTCGAATTTTGTTTCAGATCTTCCCATATCTTCGGACTTTCTTCCTCCTCTTATCTTCCTTCGGGGTTATTATCTAAATGCACTGTCATTTATATTTTCTCACAAAGATTATTTTGGTACCCCACAATATTGGGTTTTATCAATTTTTCTAAGTTCAAAATTAATTCCATATTTACTAATTACATATCTTTATTTATATACTTCCTTAATTTAATATCTGGTTTTTAATAACAACTACTATTCATCCTTGGTGAATTATTCACTTGGGATTTGTCCATTACATGGTGATTTTTGTACAATCAGCAATTGTTTATGTTTGACAGTTAGGCCTGTTTCACATTTAAGTAGCCATTACTGGGTTTTTGTGGCTTCATACACAACATATTTCATTTAGTCCCAAATTGTTATTTTGCATTTGTAATTATGTTTAATGTATCTGGATGTGTTTTAATTAGTAACAACTGTGTTATTCAATCTTACTTGCTAATTATTTGCTATTCATTTCCAATATAAAATAAAACATCTAGGCCTATAGTCTGTATAACTCTTACAGCCATATCCATTTCATAACTATCAGTTTATATAATTCATTATTTCTTATTTGTTGTTCTGGTGCTAAATAATCTCACCTCTATTAAACTTTTTCCCTTAAACTCCCCTTATAACATGGGTATTGAATTAATGTTGCTACAAACTTATTTTCTAATTCTTTTTCTCTCCCTTCCATATTAACACCATCTAATTACTTTTCCTTGTGAAACACACCTTTAAACTTTTACAATACATTTTCAAGTTATAACAATGTTATTTACTAGTCATTACAGTGAATATTACTACTCAGTGTTCATTATTCACTGATTAAATGTTCTATTCCAAATACTATTCATTGCCACTTGTTAAATGTTATTGTTCACTCTTAAAACTAAAACATGAGTAATTTTACTAAGTCTTTACCTTAGCCTACCCTTCTCTTACTATTTATATTATAGACAATATTTGTATTTATTGTTCACTAGCACTTTCTTAAATAGTTCAGTGTTCATTATAATTTATTTAGTGTTTCTTTAGTATCATATCACTCTAGTATAAATCACTTTCACTAATTCAACTTCCATTTATTTCTCATCATTTTATTCTCTTTCTCTACACACTATCTCTATAACATTATTAATATTGTGTCTTTCTTAGTTAATAAATTACATATATCCCTAACTCTTTTGGTTAGTGTATTTTTATACATTGTTTCATATTACTGACGGTTCATTATGGTCATTTTATCAATATTAACATTCATTAATAGTTTTGGTTCTTAACCGAATTTCATTGTCTTTATTATTTTGGGTTACACTATTTCTCCCTTCTCTATTTTTCATTACTTGTCTAGTTTTCTTGATGCGTTTCATCTCGTCTTCTTCCTTCTGGGTTTGTTCTCTCTTGGTCTTCATTCTTCTTCTCCTTCGTTCGTCTTATTTTCTCGATTTTGATTTCTTCACTGGTTTCTTAACTGGCCAATCTCTGGGGTAGGGTCAATGTCGTTTGTCTGTCAGTCTATTATTTTAGTTTCTTTTATTATTCACTGTCACTTTATTACACCTCCTCCTTCCATGATAATTACCTTTTATTTATTTTTTACTATCCACATAATCTATTTATTCAAACATAATATCATTTAGCATTTTTTATACATACTTATTGTTATCAAAATTTATCTGAATTTGGTGATGTTATATAATGCTCTCCCACCAAAATTGATCATTTTATAAAACGTTATTCTAAGTTTGATGAAATTATCAATTGTATTGTATCATTTTCTTCTTAAACTCTCCTGCTTCTCACTCAATTTTTTATGCTTAATTCTGTATCTTTTATTTCTTCTCTTCTGATTCTTTTCTTCGTCATTTTTTCTTATTACGAACTGGCTTATTGATTTTTTATTATAAATTATTCCCTATAAATCTTATTTTCCCTAACTAACTTTACTTTGTAGTTGCAATCGATTCGGATTAGCTCTATTGGCTTACCTAACTCCGTCGTTCAAAACTACTCTTATTCTGAGATCAGGGGACATCATCCCTGCTCAGTAAAATGATTGCTGGACTTATTCAACAGTCAATCTCAATTAATGAATCTTAAATACAGTCACCTCGTGACTCAACATAATAATAATAATCATAACATTTGTTGGGAATTTTTTACCTTTATATTTCATTATTGCTCAGTTCGAGTCATATATTTTTTCATCTTTCTTTATAGATACTACTTGATAATACTTGAAGCATTGCTTTTTATCGATACAATTCACCTTTTTATTCATTTTTAATTACTTTTTGTTTCATCTCAATTCATATTACAACTCTTAGAATGTTTACTTTATTTATTTCGTTTTTTGATCATTGGTTTTCTTAATCTTACTTCCATTTCTTTCTAAATAGTATTGGAAGTTGGTCATTTTGATTGATATTATTTTTTTTCATAACTTTTCAAATATTATAGTAAGTTATTGTTTCTTACTAGGTAGGAATGTTTTTGGCTCATTCCTTTATAGTATGTTTTGCTTTTATTTGCCTTACATTTTGGCTAAAGATTATTGTAACTTAATCTTTTTTTGTTAGGAATGTTTTGTAATTCCACTCCATTATTATTAATTTTTATTCAGAGATTATAGTAAGTTAGTGTTTCTTACTTTATGCGGATTCTTGGTAATTGTATTTCTCCATTTTTATGATTGGTCTAAAATATTTTCGAAATATCCGTGTAAGCTGTCCTTACATAACTTTTTGAATTTTGAAATTCATTTTTTTTTATATATATATATTTTCATTATTATTTATCAGTAAACTTACTTGCTGAGATTATTCTTTCTTTTTATTCCAACTAACTTGGTTGGCCTTTTTTTTTTTTTTTTTTTTTTTTTCCAGTTAATTTTGATCGTCATAGTATTTTTTAATCGATGCTTGGTTATATACCCCGTTTATTTTCTGGGTGGTGGGGTTGGTTACTTCATATGTGTTGTTGCCCTTGTCTTGCGTGATAGTGTACGGCCCGACATATAGCAATAGTAATTTTTTAGTAATACCTTCAATGGAGCTGGGCATTGGTTGATTGCTTTCTTCGACCAATTCATCTTTGATATTTTTTAGATAATGCTTTGTAATTATAGTGATTATATCTTTCGTCGTAGTATTTTCCCCAAGAGATTGGTCCAGTGATGGGCTGTCCACAGTTTTCACTGGCCTTAAGCGTTTAAATGAGGGTTGACCTCATTGCCCCTAACATCATTAGTGTTTGACGGTTGGTTAGCGTTCGGCTCCTGTTGATTATTCCGGTCATCCACGCTGTTCCTGTGATCTTCTTCGAATGGGTGACTTCTCGTATCGGGTACCTGGTTAGAGTACGTTCGCCGATAGTTAAATGAGGGATAGTTTCTTCTTGGACTCCTTTGTCTTTGCCCCCTCATGTAATTTACCTGTGGCCGGTATCCTGGATTATTGTTCTGGTTATTGTTGTTGTTTCCAGGGCGATAATTGTTGTTGTAACCATTCGATGGAAAGTTACCCCTGTGGTTGTTCCTGAAGTTGTTATTATTATTGTTTCCACTTCTGTTAAAATTTCTGGGCGCGTTATTGCCTCGTGTGTTCCCTTGGTAATTGTTAGGGTTATTTATCGGTGGCTTATTATCTCCCTGTTGATTCTGTGACAATTGTTCTTCATTGGTTCTATTATTCCTGAAACTGTACCCTCTATTTTTCCTGTACTGCCACTCATGTTCATGGCTTTCCAATAAGCTAGCCATATCTTGGATGGTCTTTACCTGGCTGTACATCCGTGCCTTTTGGATGGCGTCGTCGTAGTGGTAAGATAACTGTATTACCAGACACTCTTCGGGTATACGTGGCTCCAAATTCCTGGCCATGCAGATCTTTCCCAAAAAGTAGGAGGTAAGGGATTGCCCATTTTGATTTTCATACCTTCCATTGCTCAGGTTATTGCGGACCATGTTCTGAGTTGATTCAGACCAGTATTTAGCCTTGAACTGGGTCTTGAATGCTTTGGATGTCTGGTCTGGTGGCAGTCCACCAGTTGTCATATGTCTCCTTGAACATTTCGTCCACCATCCCTCTTATTGTAGTCCATCGAGTCACTCGATTCTTGATGATTAACTCTTCTACCCTCTTCAAGAACTCAATAGGGTTTCTTTTATAATTACGGAAATTAATAGTATCTCTGTTGTCTGTGTTCATGACATGATTATTATTACATGGTCGGTTACGCCAGGCATCCACTTCTTCCCGTAATGACTCTTCTATTCGGTGCATTTCATCAATCCTCTGTTGGTTTTTGTCTACTTTGCTGTCTATTTTATTTAAGTTGCTGTAAACTCCTTCCATCCGTTCCCCCAAGTCTGTTCGTACAACTGCTACCTCTTTCTGGTTTTCTTCCCGGACTTGATGTATGTCCTGGTCCATCTGGGCACATCTTCTGACTGTTTCTTCCTGACTCTCCTCAATTCTCCTTTTATTCTCTCCTTCGAGATGGTTCATTTTATTGAGTACTTCCTCGCGGACTCCAGAAACATTTTCGTTGGTCTTCTCTAGCTTCTCCAACGTTTCCTCTAATTTGTCATTGATTTCCGTAATCTGCTGCTTTGCTTCTTCTCGGTATTCCATTAATTGGTGTGCCATCTGCAGCTTCATTTCTTCTTTATTTCTCTCGTGGTCCTCCTTCAGCTGTTCCCTCAATTCTTCCTTCAATTCTTCGTTTCTTTGCTGAATTTCCTCCATCAATCGTTGTTGTAAAGTTTCATTATTTTTGTTAATGGTTTGTCTCAATTCTTCCTTCTGTTTCTGAAAATTGTCCTCCTGCTTCTTAAAATTTTCGTTTGTTTCTTTCTTCATCTGTTTCAGACTCTCCTCATTCTTGTCGAATTTATTGTTCATCTCCTTCAAACTCTCTTCATTCTTGTCGAATTTTTGGTTAATTTGTTTTATCAAACTTTCATTATTTCGTCTGCTTTGTTCAGCCATAGCTTCCATTATTTGTTGCCAATTCGGTTCTCCTCTACCTTCTCTCTTGTCACCCGCCTGTAGTTCCATTTCTTCGTCTTGGGTTGTTTCTGTTGTGGTTATTGCTGTCTCCACTTCTTCAATCGGTGTTCCTTCCTCTTCTCCCCCTCTGTTTCTTCCATCTCCTTCTCCTTCGCCAATTTTTTCGATAAACCTCTTGTGTGCATCCTGATTTCCTTTCGTGACCGCCGCTAGAACTTCGTATCTTCCTTTTTCAAGCTCCACCGGTTGGTCGCCAATTTATAATATATAAATGATGAGGTCGCGATTGTTCATTCGTATACCTCTGTAAAATATAACAGTGTGTCTGAGTGTGAAAGTGTCTGTGTATCTTACCACTGCGTCCTCGCACGGCGATGTACTTCACGATGTTTGGGCCCGTAGCGAACGTACTGGGGGACCAGGTATCGTGGTTCCCGATCTGAGGTTCAAACGTTGTGGATAATCTCCGGGTGGCGCCAAATTGTTTATATAAAACAATTAAAATGGTTTGCTTATCAATGTTCTATTTGAACGAGGCGACGAATTCAATCTGTCCCGCCTTTTCTCGATTTTGTGTCAATCGAGATAGCAGTTGTAGGATTCGCTACCTGAGCGCTAGACGTCGCCTTGAAAACCTTCGCTGTACATTATATTTTTAAACATACACTTTGCTAATAGAAATAAGACACAATTTAACACACACAGTATAAATTTATTAATAATCGGAAGTTAATATTTCATAGACACAAGTTGTAAATAGTTTGTTCATATATAATTCTGCTCCGGATAATTCTTTATAAGACTCTTACTCAAGGTTAAACGATCGACTTTTGAATACAGATAAACAGTAATGGCGTTCTATCTCGCCAATCAACAAATATTTCTGTCGATGTTTGTGAGTTGTTTGGATCACGTTAAAAGGTTCAGATGCAGTTACAACATTAAAAATACACAACCTTACAATGTTTTTTCCTTATGTAGGATAATGTGTAGTGGTAATTGTTTTGTTTAAGTGTCATACAAGATGTTTATAATTCGTACATAAATATGAGGTTAGTTCTATAGTTAACAAATTTTCAGTGATATTATTTTATGGATCAATCCTTGTAAGAGAATAAAAATGATTTAGTGGTATTCAACATATATTGAGAAATGGTTAAAGTGCGTTTATTTTTTGGAAGTTGAAATAAATTAACTGATACTTAACAGTCTTGCAGTACTGTATTGTTCGGGATGTTAAGAAGGAAGGATTATGGCATCAGCATGGTTCAGCTTTCTTTATTCAGTCTTCGGCATCTGGTTCAAAGTTAGTTTGTACATATCTTGATATTTCATATGGATTTACATATCTTCTCCCTCTGGAAATGGCCTTCTGCATACATTAGTCTTCTGTACTCTCAATTTCTGCACTTTGGTGTACTTCCAATATGTTTTAAACATTAAAAAGTGTTGTACAGACAATTCGCGTCTGTCTTGCGATAGCGTCACTTTTTAAGTCGTCAAATTTAACGGTAATTAGCTTGTTACTCCACTGTTTCCATGGTAACGTAATTATTCTCCTTGGTTGATCTCAAAATAAACACATTGTTATCAATTTTCGAATTTTGTTTCAGATCTTCCCATATCTTCGGACTTTCTTCCTCCTCTTATCTTCCTTCGGGGTTATTATCTAAATGCACTGTCATTTATATTTTCTCACAAAGATTATTTTGGTACCCCACAATATTGGGTTTTATCAATTTTTCTAAGTTCAAAATTAATTCCATATTTACTAATTACATATCTTTATTTATATACTTCCTTAATTTAATATCTGGTTTTTAATAACAACTACTATTCATCCTTGGTGAATTATTCACTTGGGATTTGTCCATTACATGGTGATTTTTGTACAATCAGCAATTGTTTATGTTTGACAGTTAGGCCTGTTTCACATTTAAGTAGCCATTACTGGGTTTTTGTGGCTTCATACACAACATATTTCATTTAGTCCCAAATTGTTATTTTGCATTTGTAATTATGTTTAATGTATCTGGATGTGTTTTAATTAGTAACAACTGTGTTATTCAATCTTACTTGCTAATTATTTGCTATTCATTTCCAATATAAAATAAAACATCTAGGCCTATAGTCTGTATAACTCTTACAGCCATATCCATTTCATAACTATCAGTTTATATAATTCATTATTTCTTATTTGTTGTTCTGGTGCTAAATAATCTCACCTCTATTAAACTTTTTCCCTTAAACTCCCCTTATAACATGGGTATTGAATTAATGTTGCTACAAACTTATTTTCTAATTCTTTTTCTCTCCCTTCCATATTAACACCATCTAACTACTTTTCCTTGTGAAACACACCTTTAAACTTTTACAATACATTTTCAAGTTATAACAATATTATTTACTAGTCATTACAGTGAATATTACTACTCAGTGTTCATTATTCACTGATTAAATGTTCTATTCCAAATACTATTCATTGCCACTTGTTAAATGTTATTGTTCACTCTTAAAACTAAAACATGAGTAATTTTACTAAGTCTTTACCTTAGCCTACCCTTCTCTTACTATTTATATTATAGACAATATTTGTATTTATTGTTCACTAGCACTTTCTTAAATAGTTCAGTGTTCATTATAATTTATTTAGTGTTTCTTTAGTATCATATCACTCTAGTATAAATCACTTTCACTAATTCAACTTCCATTTATTTCTCATCATTTTATTCTCTTTCTCTACACACTATCTCTATAACATTATTAATATTGTGTCTTTCTTAGTTAATAAATTACATATATCCCTAACTCTTTTGGTTAGTGTATTTTTATACATTGTTTCATATTACTGACGGTTCATTATGGTCATTTTATCAATATTAACATTCATTAATAGTTTTGGTTCTTAACCGAATTTCATTGTCTTTATTATTTTGGGTTACACTATTTCTCCCTTCTCTATTTTTCATTACTTGTCTAGTTTTCTTGATGCGTTTCATCTCGTCTTCTTCCTTCTGGGTTTGTTCTCTCTTGGTCTTCATTCTTCTTCTCCTTCGTTCGTCTTATTTTCTCGATTTTGATTTCTTCACTGGTTTCTTAACTGGCCAATCTCTGGGGTAGGGTCAATGTCGTTTGTCTGTCAGTCTATTATTTTAGTTTCTTTTATTAATCACTGTCATTTTATTACACCTCCTCCTTCCATGATAATTACCTTTTATTTATTTTTTACTATCCACATAATCTATTTATTCAAACATAATATCATTTAGCATTTTTTATACATACTTATTGTTATCAAAATTTATCTGAATTTGGTGATGTTATATAATGCTCTCCCACCAAAATTGATCATTTTATAAAACGTTATTCTAAGTTTGATGAAATTATCAATTGTATTGTATCATTTTCTTCTTAAACTCTCCTGCTTCTCACTCAATTTTTTATGCTTAATTCTGTATCTTTTATTTCTTCTCTTCTGATTCTTTTCTTCGTCATTTTTTCTTATTACGAACTGGCTTATTGATTTTTTATTATAAATTATTCCCTATAAATCTTATTTTCCCTAACTAACTTTACTTTGTAGTTGCAATCGATTCGGGATGGGCTCTATTGGCTTACCTAACTCCGTCGTTCAAAACTACTCTTATTCTGAGATCAGGGGACATCATCCCTGCTCAGTAAAATGATTGCTGGACTTATTCAACAGTCAATCTCAATTAATGAATCTTAAATACAGTCACCTCGTGACTCAACATAATAATAATAATCATAACATTTGTTGGGAATTTTTTTACCTTTATATTTCATTATTGCTCAGTTCGAGTCATATATTTTTTCATCTTTCTTTATAGATACTACTTGATAATACTTGAAGCATTGCTTTTTATCGATACAATTCACCTTTTTATTCATTTTTAATTACTTTTTGTTTCATCTCATTCATATTACAACTCTTAGAATGTTTACTTTATTTATTTCGTTTTTTGATCATTGGTTTTCTTAATCTTACTTCCATTTCTTTCTAATTAGTATTGGAAGTTGGTCATTTTGATTGATATTATTTTTTTTCATAACTTTTCAAATATTATAGTAAGTTATTGTTTCTTACTAGGTAGGAATGTTTTTGGCTCATTCCTTTATAGTATGTTTTGCTTTTATTTGCCTTACATTTTGGCTAAAGATTATTGTAACTTAATCTTTTTTTGTTAGGAATGTTTTGTAATTCCACTCCATTATTATTAATTTTTATTCAGAGATTATAGTAAGTTAGTGTTTCTTACTTTATGCGGATTCTTGGTAATTGTATTTCTCCATTTTTATGATTGGTCTAAAATATTTTCGAAATATCCGTGTAAGCTGTCCTTACATAACTTTTTGAATTTTGAAATTCATTTTTTTTTATATATATATTTTTTCATTATTATTTATCAGTAAACTTACTTGCTGAGATTATTCTTTCTTTTTATTCCAACTAACTTGGTTGGCCTTTTTTTTTTTTTTTTTTTTTTTTTTTCCAGTTATTTTTTATCGTCATAGTATTTTTTAATCGATGCTTGGTTATATACCCCCTTTATTTTCTGGGTGGTGGGGTTGGTTACTTCATATGTGTTGTTGCCCTTGTCTTGCGTGATAGTGTACGGCCCGACATATAGCAATAGTAATTTTTTAGTAATACCTTCAATGGAGCTGGGCATTGGTTGATTGCTTTCTTCGACCAATTCATCTTTGATATTTTTTAGATAATGCTTTGTAATTATAGTGATTATATCTTTCGTCGTAGTATTTTCCCCAAGAGATTGGTCCAGTGATGGGCTGTCCACAGTTTTCACTGGCCTTAAGCGTTTAAATGAGGGTTGACCTCATTGCCCCTAACATCATTAGTGTTTGACGGTTGGTTAGCGTTCGGCTCCTGTTGATTATTCCGGTCATCCACGCTGTTCCTGTGATCTTCTTCGAATGGGTGACTTCTCGTATCGGGTACCTGGTTAGAGTACGTTCGCCGATAGTTAAATGAGGGATAGTTTCTTCTTGGACTCCTTTGTCTTTGCCCCCTCATGTAATTTACCTGTGGCCGGTATCCTGGATTATTGTTCTGATTATTGTTGTTGTTTCCAGGGCGATAATTGTTGTTGTAACCATTCGATGGAAAGTTGCCCCTGTGGTTGTTCCTGAAGTTGTTATTATTATTGTTTCCACTTCTGTTAAAATTTCTGGGCGCGTTATTGCCTCGTGTGTTCCCTTGGTAATTGTTAGGGTTATTTATCGGTGGCTTATTATCTCCCTGTTGATTCTGTGACAATTGTTCTTCATTGGTTCTATTATTCCTGAAACTGTACCCTCTATTTTTCCTGTACTGCCACTCATGTTCATGGCTTTCCAATAAGCTAGCCATATCTTGGATGGTCTTTACCTGGCTGTACATCCGTGCCTTTTGGATGGCGTCGTCGTAGTGGTAAGATAACTGTATTACCAGACACTCTTCGGGTATACGTGGCTCCAAATTCCTGGCCATGCAGATCTTTCCCAAAAAGTAGGAGGTAAGGGATTGCCCATTTTGATTTTCATACCTTCCATTGCTCAGGTTATTGCGGACCATGTTCTGAGTTGATTCAGACCAGTATTTAGCCTTGAACTGGGTCTTGAACTCTTGAATGCTTTGGATGTCTGGTCTGGTGGCAGTCCACCAGTTGTCATATGTCTCCTTGAACATTTCGTCCACCATCCCTCTTATTGTAGTCCATCGAGTCACTCGATTCTTGATGATTAACTCTTCTACCCTCTTCAAGAACTCAATAGGGTTTCTTTTATAATTACGGAAATTAATAGTATCTCTGTTGTCTGTGTTCATGACATGATTATTATTACATGGTCGGTTACGCCAGGCATCCACTTCTTCCCGTAATGACTCTTCTATTCGGTGCATTTCATCAATCCTCTGTTGGTTTTTGTCTACTTTGCTGTCTATTTTATTTAAGTTGCTGTAAACTCCTTCCATCCGTTCCCCCAAGTCTGTTCGTACAACTGCTACCTCTTTCTGGTTTTCTTCCCGGACTTGATGTATGTCCTGGTCCATCTGGGCACATCTTCTGACTGTTTCTTCCTGACTCTCCTCAATTCTCCTTTTATTCTCTCCTTCGAGATGGTTCATTTTATTGAGTACTTCCTCGCGGACTCCAGAAACATTTTCGTTGGTCTTCTCTAGCTTCTCCAACGTTTCCTCTAATTTGTCATTGATTTCCGTAATCTGCTGCTTTGCTTCTTCTCGGTATTCCATTAATTGGTGTGCCATCTGCAGCTTCATTTCTTCTTTATTTCTCTCGTGGTCCTCCTTCAGCTGTTCCCTCAATTCTTCCTTCAATTCTTCGTTTCTTTGCTGAATTTCCTCCATCAATCGTTGTTGTAAAGTTTCATTATTTTTGTTAATGGTTTGTCTCAATTCTTCCTTCTGTTTCTGAAAATTGTCCTCCTGCTTCTTAAAATTTTCGTTTGTTTCTTTCTTCATCTGTTTCAGACTCTCCTCATTCTTGTCGAATTTATTGTTCATCTCCTTCAAACTCTCTTCATTCTTGTCGAATTTTTGGTTAATTTGTTTTATCAAACTTTCATTATTTCGTCTGCTTTGTTCAGCCATAGCTTCCATTATTTGTTGCCAATTCGGTTCTCCTCTACCTTCTCTCTTGTCACCCGCCTGTAGTTCCATTTCTTCGTCTTGGGTTGTTTCTGTTGTGGTTATTGCTGTCTCCACTTCTTCAATCGGTGTTCCTTCCTCTTCTCCCCCTCTGTTTCTTCCATCTCCTTCTCCTTCGCCAATTTTTTCGATAAACCTCTTGTGTGCATCCTGATTTCCTTTCGTGACCGCCGCTAGAACTTCGTATCTTCCTTTTTCAAGCTCCACCGGTTGGTCGCCAATTTATAATATATAAATGATGAGGTCGCGATTGTTCATTCGTATACCTCTGTAAAATATAACAGTGTGTCTGAGTGTGAAAGTGTCTGTGTATCTTACCACTGCGTCCTCGCACGGCGATGTACTTCACGATGTTTGGGCCCGTAGCGAACGTACTGGGGGACCAGGTATCGTGGTTCCCGATCTGAGGTTCAAACGTTGTGGATAATCTCCGGGTGGCGCCAAATTGTTTATATAAAACAATTAAAATGGTTTGCTTATCAATGTTCTATTTGAACGAGGCGACGAATTCAATCTGTCCCGCCTTTTCTCGATTTTGTGTCAATCGAGATAGCAGTTGTAGGATTCGCTACCTGAGCGCTAGACGTCGCCTTGAAAACCTTCGCTGTACATTATATTTTTAAACATACACTTTGCTAATAGAAATAAGACACAATTTAACACACACAGTATAAATTTATTAATAATCGGAAGTTAATATTTCATAGACACAAGTTGTAAATAGTTTGTTCATATATAATTCTGCTCCGGATAATTCTTTATAAGACTCTTACTCAAGGTTAAACGATCGACTTTTGAATACAGATAAACAGTAATGGCGTTCTATCTCGCCAATCAACAAATATTTCTGTCGATGTTTGTGAGTTGTTTGGATCACGTTAAAAGGTTCAGATGCAGTTACAACATTAAAAATACACAACCTTACAATGTTTTTTCCTTATGTAGGATAATGTGTAGTGGTAATTGTTTTGTTTAAGTGTCATACAAGATGTTTATAATTCGTACATAAATATGAGGTTAGTTCTATAGTTAACAAATTTTCAGTGATATTATTTTATGGATCAATCCTTGTAAGAGAATAAAAATGATTTAGTGGTATTCAACATATATTGAGAAATGGTTAAAGTGCGTTTATTTTTTGGAAGTTGAAATAAATTAACTGATACTTAACAGTCTTGCAGTACTGTATTGTTCGGGATGTTAAGAAGGAAGGATTATGGCATCAGCATGGTTCAGCTTTCTTTATTCAGTCTTCGGCATCTGGTTCAAAGTTAGTTTGTACATATCTTGATATTTCATATGGATTTACATATCTTCTCCCTCTGGAAATGGCCTTCTGCATACATTAGTCTTCTGTACTCTCAATTTCTGCACTTTGGTGTACTTCCAATATGTTTTAAACATTAAAAAGTGTTGTACAGACAATTCGCGTCTGTCTTGCGATAGCGTCACTTTTTAAGTCGTCAAATTTAACGGTAATTAGCTTGTTACTCCACTGTTTCCATGGTAACGTAATTATTCTCCTTGGTTGATCTCAAAATAAACACATTGTTATCAATTTTCGAATTTTGTTTCAGATCTTCCCATATCTTCGGACTTTCTTCCTCCTCTTATCTTCCTTCGGGGTTATTATCTAAATGCACTGTCATTTATATTTTCTCACAAAGATTATTTTGGTACCCCACAATATTGGGTTTTATCAATTTTTCTAAGTTCAAAATTAATTCCATATTTACTAATTACATATCTTTATTTATATACTTCCTTAATTTAATATCTGGTTTTTAATAACAACTACTATTCATCCTTGGTGAATTATTCACTTGGGATTTGTCCATTACATGGTGATTTTTGTACAATCAGCAATTGTTTATGTTTGACAGTTAGGCCTGTTTCACATTTAAGTAGCCATTACTGGGTTTTTGTGGCTTCATACACAACATATTTCATTTAGTCCCAAATTGTTATTTTGCATTTGTAATTATGTTTAATGTATCTGGATGTGTTTTAATTAGTAACAACTGTGTTATTCAATCTTACTTGCTAATTATTTGCTATTCATTTCCAATATAAAATAAAACATCTAGGCCTATAGTCTGTATAACTCTTACAGCCATATCCATTTCATAACTATCAGTTTATATAATTCATTATTTCTTATTTGTTGTTCTGGTGCTAAATAATCTCACCTCTATTAAACTTTTTCCCTTAAACTCCCCTTATAACATGGGTATTGAATTAATGTTGCTACAAACTTATTTTCTAATTCTTTTTCTCTCCCTTCCATATTAACACCATCTAATTACTTTTCCTTGTGAAACACACCTTTAAACTTTTACAATACATTTTCAAGTTATAACAATATTATTTACTAGTCATTACAGTGAATATTACTACTCAGTGTTCATTATTCACTGATTAAATGTTCTATTCCAAATACTATTCATTGCCACTTGTTAAATGTTATTGTTCACTCTTAAAACTAAAACATGAGTAATTTTACTAAGTCTTTACCTTAGCCTACCCTTCTCTTACTATTTATATTATAGACAATATTTGTATTTATTGTTCACTAGCACTTTCTTAAATAGTTCAGTGTTCATTATAATTTATTTAGTGTTTCTTTAGTATCATATCACTCTAGTATAAATCACTTTCACTAATTCAACTTCCATTTATTTCTCATCATTTTATTCTCTTTCTCTACACACTATCTCTATAACATTATTAATATTGTGTCTTTCTTAGTTAATAAATTACATATATCCCTAACTCTTTTGGTTAGTGTATTTTTATACATTGTTTCATATTACTGACGGTTCATTATGGTCATTTTATCAATATTAACATTCATTAATAGTTTTGGTTCTTAACCGAATTTCATTGTCTTTATTATTTTGGGTTACACTATTTCTCCCTTCTCTATTTTTCATTACTTGTCTAGTTTTCTTGATGCGTTTCATCTCGTCTTCTTCCTTCTGGGTTTGTTCTCTCTTGGTCTTCATTCTTCTTCTCCTTCGTTCGTCTTATTTTCTCGATTTTGATTTCTTCACTGGTTTCTTAACTGGCCAATCTCTGGGGTAGGGTCAATGTCGTTTGTCTGTCAGTCTATTATTTTAGTTTCTTTTATTAATCACTGTCATTTTATTACACCTCCTCCTTCCATGATAATTACCTTTTATTTATTTTTTACTATCCACATAATCTATTTATTCAAACATAATATCATTTAGCATTTTTTATACATACTTATTGTTATCAAAATTTATCTGAATTTGGTGATGTTATATAATGCTCTCCCACCAAAATTGATCATTTTATAAAACGTTATTCTAAGTTTGATGAAATTATCAATTGTATTGTATCATTTTCTTCTTAAACTCTCCTGCTTCTCACTCAATTTTTTATGCTTAATTCTGTATCTTTTATTTCTTCTCTTCTGATTCTTTTCTTCGTCATTTTTTCTTATTACGAACTGGCTTATTGATTTTTTATTATAAATTATTCCCTATAAATCTTATTTTCCCTAACTAACTTTACTTTGTAGTTGCAATCGATTCGGATGGGCTCTATTGGCTTACCTAACTCCGTCGTTCAAAACTACTCTTATTCTGAGATCAGGGGACATCATCCCTGCTCAGTAAAATGATTGCTGGACTTATTCAACAGTCAATCTCAATTAATGAATCTTAAATACAGTCACCTCGTGACTCAACATAATAATAATAATCATAACATTTGTTGGGAATTTTTTACCTTTATATTTCATTATTGCTCAGTTCGAGTCATATATTTTTTCATCTTTCTTTATAGATACTACTTGATAATACTTGAAGCATTGCTTTTTATCGATACAATTCACCTTTTTATTCATTTTTAATTACTTTTTGTTTCATCTCAATTCATATTACAACTCTTAGAATGTTTACTTTATTTATTTCGTTTTTTGATCATTGGTTTTCTTAATCTTACTTCCATTTCTTTCTAATTAGTATTGGAAGTTGGTCATTTTGATTGATATTATTTTTTTTCATAACTTTTCAAATATTATAGTAAGTTATTGTTTCTTACTAGGTAGGAATGTTTTTGGCTCATTCCTTTATAGTATGTTTTGCTTTTATTTGCCTTACATTTTGGCTAAAGATTATTGTAACTTAATCTTTTTTTGTTAGGAATGTTTTGTAATTCCACTCCATTATTATTAATTTTTATTCAGAGATTATAGTAAGTTAGTGTTTCTTACTTTATGCGGATTCTTGGTAATTGTATTTCTCCATTTTTATGATTGGTCTAAAATATTTTCGAAATATCCGTGTAAGCTGTCCTTACATAACTTTTTGAATTTTGAAATTCATTTTTTTTTATATATATATTTTTTCATTATTATTTATCAGTAAACTTACTTGCTGAGATTATTCTTTCTTTTTATTCCAACTAACTTGGTTGGCCTTTTTTTTTTTTTTTTTTTTTTTTTTCCAGTTATTTTTGATCGTCATAGTATTTTTTAATCGATGCTTGGTTATATACCCCCTTTATTTTCTGGGTGGTGGGGTTGGTTACTTCATATGTGTTGTTGCCCTTGTCTTGCGTGATAGTGTACGGCCCGACATATAGCAATAGTAATTTTTTAGTAATACCTTCAATGGAGCTGGGCATTGGTTGATTGCTTTCTTCGACCAATTCATCTTTGATATTTTTTAGATAATGCTTTGTAATTATAGTGATTATATCTTTCGTCGTAGTATTTTCCCCAAGAGATTGGTCCAGTGATGGGCTGTCCACAGTTTTCACTGGCCTTAAGCGTTTAAATGAGGGTTGACCTCATTGCCCCTAACATCATTAGTGTTTGACGGTTGGTTAGCGTTCGGCTCCTGTTGATTATTCCGGTCATCCACGCTGTTCCTGTGATCTTCTTCGAATGGGTGACTTCTCGTATCGGGTACCTGGTTAGAGTACGTTCGCCGATAGTTAAATGAGGGATAGTTTCTTCTTGGACTCCTTTGTCTTTGCCCCCTCATGTAATTTACCTGTGGCCGGTATCCTGGATTATTGTTCTGATTATTGTTGTTGTTTCCAGGGCGATAATTGTTGTTGTAACCATTCGATGGAAAGTTACCCCTGTGGTTGTTCCTGAAGTTGTTATTATTATTGTTTCCACTTCTGTTAAAATTTCTGGGCGCGTTATTGCCTCGTGTGTTCCCTTGGTAATTGTTAGGGTTATTTATCGGTGGCTTATTATCTCCCTGTTGATTCTGTGACAATTGTTCTTCATTGGTTCTATTATTCCTGAAACTGTACCCTCTATTTTTCCTGTACTGCCACTCATGTTCATGGCTTTCCAATAAGCTAGCCATATCTTGGATGGTCTTTACCTGGCTGTACATCCGTGCCTTTTGGATGGCGTCGTCGTAGTGGTAAGATAACTGTATTACCAGACACTCTTCGGGTATACGTGGCTCCAAATTCCTGGCCATGCAGATCTTTCCCAAAAAGTAGGAGGTAAGGGATTGCCCATTTTGATTTTCATACCTTCCATTGCTCAGGTTATTGCGGACCATGTTCTGAGTTGATTCAGACCAGTATTTAGCCTTGAACTGGGTCTTGAACTCTTGAATGCTTTGGATGTCTGGTCTGGTGGCAGTCCACCAGTTGTCATATGTCTCCTTGAACATTTCGTCCACCATCCCTCTTATTGTAGTCCATCGAGTCACTCGATTCTTGATGATTAACTCTTCTACCCTCTTCAAGAACTCAATAGGGTTTCTTTTATAATTACGGAAATTAATAGTATCTCTGTTGTCTGTGTTCATGACATGATTATTATTACATGGTCGGTTACGCCAGGCATCCACTTCTTCCCGTAATGACTCTTCTATTCGGTGCATTTCATCAATCCTCTGTTGGTTTTTGTCTACTTTGCTGTCTATTTTATTTAAGTTGCTGTAAACTTCCATCCGTTCCCCCAAGTCTGTTCGTACAACTGCTACCTCTTTCTGGTTTTCTTCCCGGACTTGATGTATGTCCTGGTCCATCTGGGCACATCTTCTGACTGTTTCTTCCTGACTCTCCTCAATTCTCCTTTTATTCTCTCCTTCGAGATGGTTCATTTTATTGAGTACTTCCTCGCGGACTCCAGAAACATTTTCGTTGGTCTTCTCTAGCTTCTCCAACGTTTCCTCTAATTTGTCATTGATTTCCGTAATCTGCTGCTTTGCTTCTTCTCGGTATTCCATTAATTGGTGTGCCATCTGCAGCTTCATTTCTTCTTTATTTCTCTCGTGGTCCTCCTTCAGCTGTTCCCTCAATTCTTCCTTCAATTCTTCGTTTCTTTGCTGAATTTCCTCCATCAATCGTTGTTGTAAAGTTTCATTATTTTTGTTAATGGTTTGTCTCAATTCTTCCTTCTGTTTCTGAAAATTGTCCTCCTGCTTCTTAAAATTTTCGTTTGTTTCTTTCTTCATCTGTTTCAGACTCTCCTCATTCTTGTCGAATTTATTGTTCATCTCCTTCAAACTCTCTTCATTCTTGTCGAATTTTTGGTTAATTTGTTTTATCAAACTTTCATTATTTCGTCTGCTTTGTTCAGCCATAGCTTCCATTATTTGTTGCCAATTCGGTTCTCCTCTACCTTCTCTCTTGTCACCCGCCTGTAGTTCCATTTCTTCGTCTTGGGTTGTTTCTGTTGTGGTTATTGCTGTCTCCACTTCTTCAATCGGTGTTCCTTCCTCTTCTCCCCCTCTGTTTCTTCCATCTCCTTCTCCTTCGCCAATTTTTTCGATAAACCTCTTGTGTGCATCCTGATTTCCTTTCGTGACCGCCGCTAGAACTTCGTATCTTCCTTTTTCAAGCTCCACCGGTTGGTCGCCAATTTATAATATATAAATGATGAGGTCGCGATTGTTCATTCGTATACCTCTGTAAAATATAACAGTGTGTCTGAGTGTGAAAGTGTCTGTGTATCTTACCACTGCGTCCTCGCACGGCGATGTACTTCACGATGTTTGGGCCCGTAGCGAACGTACTGGGGGACCAGGTATCGTGGTTCCCGATCTGAGGTTCAAACGTAGTGGATAATCTCCGGGTGGCGCCAAATTGTTTATATAAAACAATTAAAATGGTTTGCTTATCAATGTTCTATTTGAACGAGGCGACGAATTCAATCTGTCCCGCCTTTTCTCGATTTTGTGTCAATCGAGATAGCAGTTGTAGGATTCGCTACCTGAGCGCTAGACGTCGCCTTGAAAACCTTCGCTGTACATTATATTTTTAAACATACACTTTGCTAATAGAAATAAGACACAATTTAACACACACAGTGTAAATTTATTAATAATCGGAAGTTAATATTTCATAGACACAAGTTGTAAATAGTTTGTTCATATATAATTCTGCTCCGGATAATTCTTTATAAGACTCTTACTCAAGGTTAAACGATCGACTTTTGAATACAGATAAACAGTAATGGCGTTCTATCTCGCCAATCAACAAATATTTCTGTCGATGTTTGTGAGTTGTTTGGATCACGTTAAAAGGTTCAGATGCAGTTACAACATTAAAAATACACAACCTTACAATGTTTTTTCCTTATGTAGGATAATGTGTAGTGGTAATTGTTTTGTTTAAGTGTCATACAAGATGTTTATAATTCGTACATAAATATGAGGTTAGTTCTATAGTTAACAAATTTTCAGTGATATTATTTTATGGATCAATCCTTGTAAGAGAATAAAAATGATTTAGTGGTATTCAACATATATTGAGAAATGGTTAAAGTGCGTTTATTTTTTGGAAGTTGAAATAAATTAACTGATACTTAACAGTCTTGCAGTACTGTATTGTTCGGGATGTTAAGAAGGAAGGATTATGGCATCAGCATGGTTCAGCTTTCTTTATTCAGTCTTCGGCATCTGGTTCAAAGTTAGTTTGTACATATCTTGATATTTCATATGGATTTACATATCTTCTCCCTCTGGAAATGGCCTTCTGCATACATTAGTCTTCTGTACTCTCAATTTCTGCACTTTGGTGTACTTCCAATATGTTTTAAACATTAAAAAGTGTTGTACAGACAATTCGCGTCTGTCTTGCGATAGCGTCACTTTTTAAGTCGTCAAATTTAACGGTAATTAGCTTGTTACTCCACTGTTTCCATGGTAACGTAATTATTCTCCTTGGTTGATCTCAAAATAAACACATTGTTATCAATTTTCGAATTTTGTTTCAGATCTTCCCATATCTTCGGACTTTCTTCCTCCTCTTATCTTCCTTCGGGGTTATTATCTAAATGCACTGTCATTTATATTTTCTCACAAAGATTATTTTGGTACCCCACAATATTGGGTTTTATCAATTTTTCTAAGTTCAAAATTAATTCCATATTTACTAATTACATATCTTTATTTATATACTTCCTTAATTTAATATCTGGTTTTTAATAACAACTACTATTCATCCTTGGTGAATTATTCACTTGGGATTTGTCCATTACATGGTGATTTTTGTACAATCAGCAATTGTTTATGTTTGACAGTTAGGCCTGTTTCACATTTAAGTAGCCATTACTGGGTTTTTGTGGCTTCATACACAACATATTTCATTTAGTCCCAAATTGTTATTTTGCATTTGTAATTATGTTTAATGTATC
The DNA here is from genome assembly GCA_034769895.1 of Magicicada septendecula. Taxonomy (NCBI): domain Eukaryota; kingdom Metazoa; phylum Arthropoda; class Insecta; order Hemiptera; family Cicadidae; genus Magicicada; species Magicicada septendecula. The sequence goes on from CM068374.1 coordinate 23,137,715, forward strand.
TGGATGTGTTTTAATTAGTAACAACTGTGTTATTCAATCTTACTTGCTAATTATTTGCTATTCATTTCCAATATAAAATAAAACATCTAGGCCTATAGTCTGTATAACTCTTACAGCCATATCCATTTCATAACTATCAGTTTATATAATTCATTATTTCTTATTTGTTGTTCTGGTGCTAAATAATCTCACCTCTATTAAACTTTTTCCCTTAAACTCCCCTTATAACATGGGTATTGAATTAATGTTGCTACAAACTTATTTTCTAATTCTTTTTCTCTCCCTTCCATATTAACACCATCTAATTACTTTTCCTTGTGAAACACACCTTTAAACTTTTACAATACATTTTCAAGTTATAACAATATTATTTACTAGTCATTACAGTGAATATTACTACTCAGTGTTCATTATTCACTGATTAAATGTTCTATTCCAAATACTATTCATTGCCACTTGTTAAATGTTATTGTTCACTCTTAAAACTAAAACATGAGTAATTTTACTAAGTCTTTACCTTAGCCTACCCTTCTCTTACTATTTATATTATAGACAATATTTGTATTTATTGTTCACTAGCACTTTCTTAAATAGTTCAGTGTTCATTATAATTTATTTAGTGTTTCTTTAGTATCATATCACTCTAGTATAAATCACTTTCACTAATTCAACTTCCATTTATTTCTCATCATTTTATTCTCTTTCTCTACACACTATCTCTATAACATTATTAATATTGTGTCTTTCTTAGTTAATAAATTACATATATCCCTAACTCTTTTGGTTAGTGTATTTTTATACATTGTTTCATATTACTGACGGTTCATTATGGTCATTTTATCAATATTAACATTCATTAATAGTTTTGGTTCTTAACCGAATTTCATTGTCTTTATTATTTTGGGTTACACTATTTCTCCCTTCTCTATTTTTCATTACTTGTCTAGTTTTCTAGATGAGTTTCATCTCGTCTTCTTCCTTCTGGGTTTGTTCTCTCTTGGTCTTCATTCTTCTTCTCCTTCGTTCGTCTTATTTTCTCGATTTTGATTTCTTCACTGGTTTCTTAACTGGCCAATCTCTGGGGTAGGGTCAATGTCGTTTGTCTGTCAGTCTATTATTTTAGTTTCTTTTATTAATCACTGTCACTTTATTACACCTCCTCCTTCCATGATAATTACCTTTTATTTATTTTTTACTATCCACATAATCTATTTATTCAAACATAATATCATTTAGCATTTTTTATACATACTTATTGTTATCAAAATTTATCTGAATTTGGTGATGTTATATAATGCTCTCCCACCAAAATTGATCATTTTATAAAACGTTATTCTAAGTTTGATGAAATTATCAATTGTATTGTATCATTTTCTTCTTAAACTCTCCTGCTTCTCACTCAATTTTTTATGCTTAATTCTGTATCTTTTATTTCTTCTCTTCTGATTCTTTTCTTCGTCATTTTTTCTTATTACGAACTGGCTTATTGATTTTTTATTATAAATTATTCCCTATAAATCTTATTTTCCCTAACTAACTTTACTTTGTAGTTGCAATCGATTCGGATGGGCTCTATTGGCTTACCTAACTCCGTCGTTCAAAACTACTCTTATTCTGAGATCAGGGGACATCATCCCTGCTCAGTAAAATGATTGCTGGACTTATTCAACAGTCAATCTCAATTAATGAATCTTAAATACAGTCACCTCGTGACTCAACATAATAATAATAATCATAACATTTGTTGGGAATTTTTTACCTTTATATTTCATTATTGCTCAGTTCGAGTCATATATTTTTTCATCTTTCTTTATAGATACTACTTGATAATACTTGAAGCATTGCTTTTTATCGATACAATTCACCTTTTTATTCATTTTTAATTACTTTTTGTTTCATCTCAATTCATATTACAACTCTTAGAATGTTTACTTTATTTATTTCGTTTTTTGATCATTGGTTTTCTTAATCTTACTTCCATTTCTTTCTAAATAGTATTGGAAGTTGGTCATTTTGATTGATATTATTTTTTTTCATAACTTTTCAAATATTATAGTAAGTTATTGTTTCTTACTAGGTAGGAATGTTTTTGGCTCATTCCTTTATAGTATGTTTTGCTTTTATTTGCCTTACATTTTGGCTAAAGATTATTGTAACTTAATCTTTTTTTGTTAGGAATGTTTTGTAATTCCACTCCATTATTATTAATTTTTATTCAGAGATTATAGTAAGTTAGTGTTTCTTACTTTATGCGGATTCTTGGTAATTGTATTTCTCCATTTTTATGATTGGTCTAAAATATTTTCGAAATATCCGTGTAAGCTGTCCTTACATAACTTTTTGAATTTTGAAATTCATTTTTTTTTATATATATATTTTTTCATTATTATTTATCAGTAAACTTACTTGCTGAGATTATTCTTTCTTTTTATTCCAACTAACTTGGTTGGCCTTTTTTTTTTTTTTTTTTTTTTCCAGTTAATTTTGATCGTCATAGTATTTTTTAATCGATGCTTGGTTATATACCCCCTTTATTTTCTGGGTGGTGGGGTTGGTTACTTCATATGTGTTGTTGCCCTTGTCTTGCGTGATAGTGTACGGCCCGACATATAGCAATAGTAATTTTTTAGTAATACCTTCAATGGGGCTGGGCATTGGTTGATTGCTTTCTTCGACCAATTCATCTTTGATATTTTTTAGATAATGCGTTGTAATTATAGTGATTATATCTTTCGTCGTAGTATTTTCCCCAAGAGATTGGTCCAGTGATGGGCTGTCCACAGTTTTCACTGGCCTTAAGCGTTTAAATGAGGGTTGACCTCATTGCCCCTAACATCATTAGTGTTTGACGGTTGGTTAGCGTTCGGCTCCTGTTGATTATTCCGGTCATCCACGCTGTTCCTGTGATCTTCTTCGAATGGGTGACTTCTCGTATCGGGTACCTGGTTAGAGTACGTTCGCCGATAGTTAAATGAGGGATAGTTTCTTCTTGGACTCCTTTGTCTTTGCCCCCTCATGTAATTTACCTGTGGCCGGTATCCTGGATTATTGTTCTGATTATTGTTGTTGTTTCCAGGGCGATAATTGTTGTTGTAACCATTCGATGGAAAGTTACCCCTGTGGTTGTTCCTGAAGTTATTATTATTGTTTCCACTTCTGTTAAAATTTCTGGGCGCGTTATTGCCTCGTGTGTTCCCTTGGTAATTGTTAGGGTTATTTATCGGTGGCTTATTATCTCCCTGTTGATTCTGTGACAATTGTTCTTCATTGGTTCTATTATTCCTGAAACTGTACCCTCTATTTTTCCTGTACTGCCACTCATGTTCATGGCTTTCCAATAAGCTAGCCATATCTTGGATGGTCTTTACCTGGCTGTACATCCGTGCCTTTTGGATGGCGTCGTCGTAGTGGTAAGATAACTGTATTACCAGACACTCTTCGGGTATACGTGGCTCCAAATTCCTGGCCATGCAGATCTTTCCCAAAAAGTAGGAGGTAAGGGATTGCCCATTTTGATTTTCATACCTTCCATTGCTCAGGTTATTGCGGACCATGTTCTGAGTTGATTCAGACCAGTATTTAGCCTTGAACTGGGTCTTGAACTCTTGAATGCTTTGGATGTCTGGTCTGGTGGCAGTCCACCAGTTGTCATATGTCTCCTTGAACATTTCGTCCACCATCCCTCTTATTGTAGTCCATCGAGTCACTCGATTCTTGATGATTAACTCTTCTACCCTCTTCAAGAACTCAATAGGGTTTCTTTTATAATTACGGAAATTAATAGTATCTCTGTTGTCTGTGTTCATGACATGATTATTATTACATGGTCGGTTACGCCAGGCATCCACTTCTTCCCGTAATGACTCTTCTATTCGGTGCATTTCATCAATCCTCTGTTGGTTTTTGTCTACTTTGCTGTCTATTTTATTTAAGTTGCTGTAAACTCCTTCCATCCGTTCCCCCAAGTCTGTTCGTACAACTGCTACCTCTTTCTGGTTTTCTTCCCGGACTTGATGTATGTCCTGGTCCATCTGGGCACATCTTCTGACTGTTTCTTCCTGACTCTCCTCAATTCTCCTTTTATTCTCTCCTTCGAGATGGTTCATTTTATTGAGTACTTCCTCGCGGACTCCAGAAACATTTTCGTTGGTCTTCTCTAGCTTCTCCAACGTTTCCTCTAATTTGTCATTGATTTCCGTAATCTGCTGCTTTGCTTCTTCTCGGTATTCCATTAATTGGTGTGCCATCTGCAGCTTCATTTCTTCTTTATTTCTCTCGTGGTCCTCCTTCAGCTGTTCCCTCAATTCTTCCTTCAATTCTTCGTTTCTTTGCTGAATTTCCTCCATCAATCGTTGTTGTTAAGTTTCATTATTTTTGTTAATGGTTTGTCTCAATTCTTCCTTCTGTTTCTGAAAATTGTCCTCCTGCTTCTTAAAATTTTCGTTTGTTTCTTTCTTCATCTGTTTCAGACTCTCCTCATTCTTGTCGAATTTATTGTTCATCTCCTTCAAACTCTCTTCATTCTTGTCGAATTTTTGGTTAATTTGTTTTATCAAACTTTCATTAGTTCGTCTGCTTTGTTCAGCCATAGCTTCCATTATTTGTTGCCAATTCGGTTCTCCTCTACCTTCTCTCTTGTCACCCGCCTGTAGTTCCATTTCTTCGTCTTGGGTTGTTTCTGTTGTGGTTATTGCTGTCTCCACTTCTTCAATCGGTGTTCCTTCCTCTTCTCCCCCTCTGTTTCTTCCATCTCCTTCTCCTTCGCCAATTTTTTCGATAAACCTCTTGTGTGCATCCAAATTTCCTTTCGTGACCGCCGCTAGAACTTCGTATCTTCCTTTTTCAAGCTCCACCGGTTGGTCGCCAATTTATAATATATAAATGATGAGGTCGCGATTGTTCATTCGTATACCTCTGTAAAATATAACAGTGTGTCTGAGTGTGAAAGTGTCTGTGTATCTTACCACTGCGTCCTCGCACGGCGATGTACTTCACGATGTTTGGGCCCGTAGCGAACGTACTGGGGGACCAGGTATCGTGGTTCCCGATCTGAGGTTCAAATGTTGTGGATAATCTCCGGGTGGCGCCAAATTGTTTATATAAAACAATTAAAATGGTTTGCTTATCAATGTTCTATTTGAACGAGGCGACGAATTCAATCTGTCCCGCCTTTTCTCGATTTTGTGTCAATCGAGATAGCAGTTGTAGGATTCGCTACCTGAGCGCTAGACGTCGCCTTGAAAACCTTCGCTGTACATTATATTTTTAAACATACACTTTGCTAATAGAAATAAGACACAATTTAACACACACAGTATAAATTTATTAATAATCGGAAGTTAATATTTCATAGACACAAGTTGTAAATAGTTTGTTCATATATAATTCTGCTCCGGATAATTCTTTATAAGACTCTTACTCAAGGTTAAACGATCGACTTTTGAATACAGATAAATAGTAATGGCGTTCTATCTCGCCAATCAACAAATATTTCTGTCGATGTTTGTGAGTTGTTTGGATCACGTTAAAAGGTTCAGATGCAGTTACAACATTAAAAATACACAACCTTACAATGTTTTTTCCTTATGTAGGATAATGTGTAGTGGTAATTGTTTTGTTTAAGTGTCATACAAGATGTTTATAATTCGTACATAAATATGAGGTTAGTTCTATAGTTAACAAATTTTCAGTGATATTATTTTATGGATCAATCCTTGTAAGAGAATAAAAATGATTTAGTGGTATTCAACATATATTGAGAAATGGTTAAAGTGCGTTTATTTTTTGGAAGTTGAAATAAATTAACTGATACTTAACAGTCTTGCAGTACTGTATTGTTCGGGATGTTAAGAAGGAAGGATTATGGCATCAGCATGGTTCAGCTTTCTTTATTCAGTCTTCGGCATCTGGTTCAAAGTTAGTTTGTACATATCTTGATATTTCATATGGATTTACATATCTTCTCCCTCTGGAAATGGCCTTCTGCATACATTAGTCTTCTGTACTCTCAATTTCTGCACTTTGGTGTACTTCCAATATGTTTTAAACATTAAAAAGTGTTGTACAGACAATTCGCGTCTGTCTTGCGATAGCGTCACTTTTTAAGTCGTCAAATTTAACGGTAATTAGCTTGTTACTCCACTGTTTCCATGGTAACGTAATTATTCTCCTTGGTTGATCTCAAAATAAACACATTGTTATCAATTTTCGAATTTTGTTTCAGATCTTCCCATATCTTCGGACTTTCTTCCTCCTCTTATCTTCCTTCGGGGTTATTATCTAAATGCACTGTCATTTATATTTTCTCACAAAGATTATTTTGGTACCCCACAATATTGGGTTTTATCAATTTTTCTAAGTTCAAAATTAATTCCATATTTACTAATTACATATCTTTATTTATATACTTCCTTAATTTAATATCTGGTTTTTAATAACAACTACTATTCATCCTTGGTGAATTATTCACTTGGGATTTGTCCATTACATGGTGATTTTTGTACAATCAGCAATTGTTTATGTTTGACAGTTAGGCCTGTTTCACATTTAAGTAGCCATTACTGGGTTTTTGTGGCTTCATACACAACATATTTCATTTAGTCCCAAATTGTTATTTTGCATTTGTAATTATGTTTAATGTATCTGGATGTGTTTTAATTAGTAACAACTGTGTTATTCAATCTTACTTGCTAATTATTTGCTATTCATTTCCAATATAAAATAAAACATCTAGGCCTATAGTCTGTATAACTCTTACAGCCATATCCATTTCATAACTATCAGTTTATATAATTCATTATTTCTTATTTGTTGTTCTGGTGCTAAATAATCTCACCTCTATTAAACTTTTTCCCTTAAACTCCCCTTATAACATGGGTATTGAATTAATGTTGCTACAAACTTATTTTCTAATTCTTTTTCTCTCCCTTCCATATTAACACCATCTAATTACTTTTCCTTGTGAAACACACCTTTAAACTTTTACAATACATTTTCAAGTTATAACAATATTATTTACTAGTCATTACAGTGAATATTACTACTCAGTGTTCATTATTCACTGATTAAATGTTCTATTCCAAATACTATTCATTGCCACTTGTTAAATGTTATTGTTCACTCTTAAAACTAAAACATGAGTAATTTTACTAAGTCTTTACCTTAGCCTACCCTTCTCTTACTATTTATATTATAGACAATATTTGTATTTATTGTTCACTAGCACTTTCTTAAATAGTTCAGTGTTCATTATAATTTATTTAGTGTTTCTTTAGTATCATATCACTCTAGTATAAATCACTTTCACTAATTCAACTTCCATTTATTTCTCATCATTTTATTCTCTTTCTCTACACACTATCTCTATAACATTATTAATATTGTGTCTTTCTTAGTTAATAAATTACATATATCCCAAACTCTTTTGGTTAGTGTATTTTTATACATTGTTTCATATTACTGACGGTTCATTATGGTCATTTTATCAATATTAACATTCATTAATAGTTTTGGTTCTTAACCGAATTTCATTGTCTTTATTATTTTGGGTTACACTATTTCTCCCTTCTCTATTTTTCATTACTTGTCTAGTTTTCTTGATGCGTTTCATCTCGTCTTCTTCCTTCTGGGTTTGTTCTCTCTTGGTCTTCATTCTTCTTCTCCTTCGTTCGTCTTATTTTCTCGATTTTGATTTCTTCACTGGTTTCTTAACTGGCCAATCTCTGGGGTAGGATCAATGTCGTTTGTCTGTCAGTCTATTATTTTAGTTTCTTTTATTAATCACTGTCACTTTATTACACCTCCTCCTTCCATGATAATTACCTTTTATTTATTTTTTACTATCCACATAATCTATTTATTCAAACATAATATCATTTAGCATTTTTTATACATACTTATTGTTATCAAAATTTATCTGAATTTGGTGATGTTATATAATGCTCTCCCACCAAAATTGATCATTTTATAAAACGTTATTCTAAGTTTGATGAAATTATCAATTGTATTGTATCATTTTCTTCTTAAACTCTCCTGCTTCTCACTCAATTTTTTATGCTTAATTCTGTATCTTTTATTTCTTCTCTTCTGATTCTTTTCTTCGTCATTTTTTCTTATTACGAACTGGCTTATTGATTTTTTATTATAAATTATTCCCTATAAATCTTATTTTCCCTAACTAACTTTACTTTGTATTTGCAATCGATTCGGATGGGCTCTATTGGCTTACCTAACTCCGTCGTTCAAAACTACTCTTATTCTGAGATCAGGGGACATCATCCCTGCTCAGTAAAATGATTGCTGGACTTATTCAACAGTCAATCTCAATTAATGAATCTTAAATACAGTCACCTCGTGACTCAACATAATAATAATAATCATAACATTTGTTGGGAATTTTTTACCTTTATATTTCATTATTGCTCAGTTCGAGTCATATATTTTTTCATCTTTCTTTATAGATACTACTTGATAATACTTGAAGCATTGCTTTTTATCGATACAATTCACCTTTTTATTCATTTTTAATTACTTTTTGTTTCATCTCAATTCATATTACAACTCTTAGAATGTTTACTTTATTTATTTCGTTTTTTGATCATTGGTTTTCTTAATCTTACTTCCATTTCTTTCTAAATAGTATTGGAAGTTGGTCATTTTGATTGATATTATTTTTTTTCATAACTTTTCAAATATTATAGTAAGTTATTGTTTCTTACTAGGTAGGAATGTTTTTGGCTCATTCCTTTATAGTATGTTTTGCTTTTATTTGCCTTACATTTTGGCTAAAGATTATTGTAACTTAATCTTTTTTTGTTAGGAATGTTTTGTAATTCCACTCCATTATTATTAATTTTTATTCAGAGATTATAGTAAGTTAGTGTTTCTTACTTTATGCGGATTCTTGGTAATTGTATTTCTCCATTTTTATGATTGGTCTAAAATATTTTCGAAATATCCGTGTAAGCTGTCCTTACATAACTTTTTGAATTTTGAAATTCATTTTTTTTTATATATATATTTTTTCATTATTATTTATCAGTAAACTTACTTGCTGAGATTATTCTTTCTTTTTATTCCAACTAACTTGGTTGGCCTTTTTTTTTTTTTTTTTTTTTTTTTTTTTTTTTTTTTTTTTTTTTTTTTCAGTTAATTTTGATCGTCATAGTATTTTTTAATCGATGCTTGGTTATATACCCCCTTTATTTTCTGGGTGGTGGGGTTGGTTACTTCATATGTGTTGTTGCCCTTGTCTTGCGTGATAGTGTACGGCCCGACATATAGCAATAGTAATTTTTTAGTAATACCTTCAATGGAGCTGGGCATTGGTTGATTGCTTTCTTCGACCAATTCATCTCTGATATTTTTTAGATAATGCGTTGTAATTATAGTGATTATATCTTTCGTCGTAGTATTTTCCCCAAGAGATTGGTCCAGTGATGGGCTGTCCACAGTTTTCACTGGCCTTAAGCGTTTAAATGAGGGTTGACCTCATTGCCCCTAACATCATTAGTGTTTGACGGTTGGTTAGCGTTCGGCTCCTGTTGATTATTCCGGTCATCCACGCTGTTCCTGTGATCTTCTTCGAATGGGTGACTTCTCGTATCGGGTACCTGGTTAGAGTACGTTCGCCGATAGTTAAATGAGGGATAGTTTCTTCTTGGACTCCTTTGTCTTTGCCCCCTCATGTAATTTACCTGTGGCCGGTATCCTGGATTATTGTTCTGATTATTGTTGTTGTTTCCAGGGCGATAATTGTTGTTGTAACCATTCGATGGAAAGTTACCCCTGTGGTTGTTCCTGAAGTTGTTATTATTATTGTTTCCACTTCTGTTAAAATTTCTGGGCGCGTTATTGCCTCGTGTGTTCCCTTGGTAATTGTTAGGGTTATTTATCGGTGGCTTATTATCTCCCTGTTGATTCTGTGACAATTGTTCTTCATTGGTTCTATTATTCCTGAAACTGTACCCTCTATTTTTCCTGTACTGCCACTCATGTTCATGGCTTTCCAATAAGCTAGCCATATCTTGGATGGTCTTTACCTGGCTGTACATCCGTGCCTTTTGGATGGCGTCGTCGTAGTGGTAAGATAACTGTATTACCAGACACTCTTCGGGTATACGTGGCTCCAAATTCCTGGCCATGCAGATCTTTCCCAAAAAGTAGGAGGTAAGGGATTGCCCATTTTGATTTTCATACCTTCCATTGCTCAGGTTATTGCGGACCATGTTCTGAGTTGATTCAGACCAGTATTTAGCCTTGAACTGGGTCTTGAACTCTTGAATGCTTTGGATGTCTGGTCTGGTGGCAGTCCACCAGTTGTCATATGTCTCCTTGAACATTTCGTCCACCATCCCTCTTATTGTAGTCCATCGAGTCACTCGATTCTTGATGATTAACTCTTCTACCCTCTTCAAGAACTCAATAGGGTTTCTTTTATAATTACGGAAATTAATAGTATCTCTGTTGTCTGTGTTCATGACATGATTATTATTACATGGTCGGTTACGCCAGGCATCCACTTCTTCCCGTAATGACTCTTCTATTCGGTGCATTTCATCAATCCTCTGTTGGTTTTTGTCTACTTTGCTGTCTATTTTATTTAAGTTGCTGTAAACTCCTTCCATCCGTTCCCCCAAGTCTGTTCGTACAACTGCTACCTCTTTCTGGTTTTCTTCCCGGACTTGATGTATGTCCTGGTCCATCTGGGCACATCTTCTGACTGTTTCTTCCTGACTCTCCTCAATTCTCCTTTTATTCTCTCCTTCGAGATGGTTCATTTTATTGAGTACTTCCTCGCGGACTCCAGAAACATTTTCGTTGGTCTTCTCTAGCTTCTCCAACGTTTCCTCTAATTTGTCATTGATTTCCGTAATCTGCTGCTTTGCTTCTTCTCGGTATTCCATTAATTGGTGTGCCATCTGCAGCTTCATTTCTTCTTTATTTCTCTCGTGGTCCTCCTTCAGCTGTTCCCTCAATTCTTCCTTCAATTCTTCGTTTCTTTGCTGAATTTCCTCCATCAATCGTTGTTGTAAAGTTTCATTATTTTTGTTAATGGTTTGTCTCAATTCTTCCTTCTGTTTCTGAAAATTGTCCTCCTGCTTCTTAAAATTTTCGTTTGTTTCTTTCTTCATCTGTTTCAGACTCTCCTCATTCTTGTCGAATTTATTGTTCATCTCCTTCAAACTCTCTTCATTCTTGTCGAATTTTTGGTTAATTTGTTTTATCAAACTTTCATTATTTCGTCTGCTTTGTTCAGCCATAGCTTCCATTATTTGTTGCCAATTCGGTTCTCCTCTACCTTCTCTCTTGTCACCCGCCTGTAGTTCCATTTCTTCGTCTTGGGTTGTTTCTGTTGTGGTTATTGCTGTCTCCACTTCTTCAATCGGTGTTCCTTCCTCTTCTCCCCCTCTGTTTCTTCCATCTCCTTCTCCTTCGCCAATTTTTTCGATAAACCTCTTGTGTGCATCCTGATTTCCTTTCGTGACCGCCGCTAGAACTTCGTATCTTCCTTTTTCAAGCTCCACCGGTTGGTCGCCAATTTATAATATATAAATGATGAGGTCGCGATTGTTCATTCGTATACCTCTGTAAAATATAACAGTGTGTCTGAGTGTGAAAGTGTCTGTGTATCTTACCACTGCGTCCTCGCACGGCGATGTACTTCACGATGTTTGGGCCCGTAGCGAACGTACTGGGGGACCAGGTATCGTGGTTCCCGATCTGAGGTTCAAACGTTGTGGATAATCTCCGGGTGGCGCCAAATTGTTTATATAAAACAATTAAAATGGTTTGCTTATCAATGTTCTATTTGAACGAGGCGACGAATTCAATCTGTCCCGCCTTTTCTCGATTTTGTGTCAATCGAGATAGCAGTTGTAGGATTCGCTACCTGAGCGCTAGACGTCGCCTTGAAAACCTTCGCTGTACATTATATTTTTAAACATACACTTTGCTAATAGAAATAAGACACAATTTAACACACACAGTGTAAATTTATTAATAATCGGAAGTTAATATTTCATAGACACAAGTTGTAAATAGTTTGTTCATATATAATTCTGCTCCGGATAATTCTTTATAAGACTCTTACTCAAGGTTAAACGATCGACTTTTGAATACAGATAAACAGTAATGGCGTTCTATCTCGCCAATCAACAAATATTTCTGTCGATGTTTGTGAGTTGTTTGGATCACGTTAAAAGGTTCAGATGCAGTTACAACATTAAAAATACACAACCTTACAATGTTTTTTCCTTATGTAGGATAATGTGTAGTGGTAATTGTTTTGTTTAAGTGTCATACAAGATGTTTATAATTCGTACATAAATATGAGGTTAGTTCTATAGTTAACAAATTTTCAGTGATATTATTTTATGGATCAATCCTTGTAAGAGAATCAAAATGATTTAGTGGTATTCAACATATATTGAGAAATGGTTAAAGTGCGTTTATTTTTTGGAAGTTGAAATAAATTAACTGATACTTAACAGTCTTGCAGTACTGTATTGTTCGGGATGTTAAGAAGGAAGGATTATGGCATCAGCATGGTTCAGCTTTCTTTATTCAGTCTTCGGCATCTGGTTCAAAGTTAGTTTGTACATATCTTGATATTTCATATGGATTTACATATCTTCTCCCCCTGGAAATGGCCTTCTGCATACATTAGTCTTCTGTACTCTCAATTTCTGCACTTTGGTGTACTTCCAATATGTTTTAAACATTAAAAAGTGTTGTACAGACAATTCGCGTCTGTCTTGCGATAGCGTCACTTTTTAAGTCGTCAAATTTAACGGTAATTAGCTTGTTACTCCACTGTTTCCATGGTAACGTAATTATTCTCCTCGGTTGATCTCAAAATAAACACATTGTTATCAATTTTCGAATTTTGTTTCAGATCTTCCCATATCTTCGGACTTTCTTCCTCCTCTTATCTTCCTTCGGGGTTATTATCTAAATGCACTGTCATTTATATTTTCTCACAAAGATTATTTTGGTACCCCACAATATTGGGTTTTATCAATTTTTCTAAGTTCAAAATTAATTCCATATTTACTAATTACATATCTTTATTTATATACTTCCTTAATTTAATATCTGGTTTTTAATAACAACTACTATTCATCCTTGGTGAATTATTCACTTGGGATTTGTCCATTACATGGTGATTTTTGTACAATCAGCAATTGTTTATGTTTGACAGTTAGGCCTGTTTCACATTTAAGTAGCCATTACTGGGTTTTTGTGGCTTCATACACAACATATTTCATTTAGTCCCAAATTGTTATTTTGCATTTGTAATTATGTTTAATGTATCTGGATGTGTTTTAATTAGTAACAACTGTGTTATTCAATCTTACTTGCTAATTATTTGCTATTCATTTCCAATATAAAATAAAACATCTAGGCCTATAGTCTGTATAACTCTTACAGCCATATCCATTTCATAACTATCAGTTTATATAATTCATTATTTCTTATTTGTTGTTCTGGTGCTAAATAATCTCACCTCTATTAAACTTTTTCCCTTAAACTCCCCTTATAACATGGGTATTGAATTAATGTTGCTACAAACTTATTTTCTAATTCTTTTTCTCTCCCTTCCATATTAACACCATCTAATTACTTTTCCTTGTGAAACACACCTTTAAACTTTTACAATACATTTTCAAGTTATAACAATATTATTTACTAGTCATTACAGTGAATATTACTACTCAGTGTTCATTATTCACTGATTAAATGTTCTATTCCAAATACTATTCATTGCCACTTGTTAAATGTTATTGTTCACTCTTAAAACTAAAACATGAGTAATTTTACTAAGTCTTTACCTTAGCCTACCCTCCTCTTACTATTTATATTATAGACAATATTTGTATTTATTGTTCACTAGCACTTTCTTAAATAGTTCAGTGTTCATTATAATTTATTTAGTGTTTCTTTAGTATCATATCACTCTAGTATAAATCACTTTCACTAATTCAACTTCCATTTATTTCTCATCATTTTATTCTCTTTCTCTACACACTATCTCTATAACATTATTAATATTGTGTCTTTCTTAGTTAATAAATTACATATATCCCTAACTCTTTTGGTTAGTGTATTTTTATACATTGTTTCATATTACTGACGGTTCATTATGGTCATTTTATCAATATTAACATTCTTTAATAGTTTTGGTTCTTAACCGAATTTCATTGTCTTTATTATTTTGGGTTACACTATTTCTCCCTTCTCTATTTTTCATTACTTGTCTAGTTTTCTTGATGCGTTTCATCTCGTCTTCTTCCTTCTGGGTTTGTTCTCTCTTGGTCTTCATTCTTCTTCTCCTTCGTTCGTCTTATTTTCTCGATTTTGATTTCTTCACTGGTTTCTTAACTGGCCAATCTCTGGGGTAGGGTCAATGTCGTTTGTCTGTCAGTCTATTATTTTAGTTTCTTTTATTAATCACTGTCACTTTATTACACCTCCTCCTTCCATGATAATTACCTTTTATTTATTTTTTACTATCCACATAATCTATTTATTCAAACATAATATCATTTAGCATTTTTTATACATACTTATTGTTATCAAAATTTATCTGAATTTGGTGATGTTATATAATGCTCTCCCACCAAAATTGATCATTTTATAAAACGTTATTCTAAGTTTGATGAAATTATCAATTGTATTGTATCATTTTCTTCTTAAACTCTCCTGCTTCTCACTCAATTTTTTATGCTTAATTCTGTATCTTTTATTTCTTCTCTTCTGATTCTTTTCTTCGTCATTTTTTCTTATTACGAACTGGCTTATTGATTTTTTATTATAAATTATTCCCTATAAATCTTATTTTCCCTAACTAACTTTACTTTGTAGTTGCAATCGATTCGGATGGGCTCTATTGGCTTACCTAACTCCGTCGTTCAAAACTACTCTTATTCTGAGATCAGGGGACATCATCCCTGCTCAGTAAAATGATTGCTGGACTTATTCAACAGTCAATCTCAATTAATGAATCTTAAATACAGTCACCTCGTGACTCAACATAATAATAATAATCATAACATTTGTTGGGAATTTTTTACCTTTATATTTCATTATTGCTCAGTTCGAGTCATATATTTTTTCATCTTTCTTTATAGATACTACTTGATAATACTTGAAGCATTGCTTTTTATCGATACAATTCACCTTTTTATTCATTTTTAATTACTTTTTGTTTCATCTCAATTCATATTACAACTCTTAGAATGTTTACTTTATTTATTTCGTTTTTTGATCATTGGTTTTCTTAATCTTACTTCCATTTCTTTCTAAATAGTATTGGAAGTTGGTCATTTTGATTGATATTATTTTTTTTCATAACTTTTCAAATATTATAGTAAGTTATTGTTTCTTACTAGGTAGGAATGTTTTTGGCTCATTCCTTTATAGTATGTTTTGCTTTTATTTGCCTTACATTTTGGCTAAAGATTATTGTAACTTAATCTTTTTTTGTTAGGAATGTTTTGTAATTCCACTCCATTATTATTAATTTTTATTCAGAGATTATAGTAAGTTAGTGTTTCTTACTTTATGCGGATTCTTGGTAATTGTATTTCTCCATTTTTATGATTGGTCTAAAATATTTTCGAAATATCCGTGTAAGCTGTCCTTACATAACTTTTTGAATTTTGAAATTCATTTTTTTTTATATATATATTTTTTCATTATTATTTATCAGTAAACTTACTTGCTGAGATTATTCTTTCTTTTTATTCCAACTAACTTGGTTGGCCTTTTTTTTTTTTTTTTTTTTTTTTTTTTCAGTTAATTTTGATCGTCATAGTATTTTTTAATCGATTCTTGGTTATATACCCCCTTTATTTTCTGGGTGGTGGGGTTGGTTACTTCATATGTGTTGTTGCCCTTGTCTTGCGTGATAGTGTACGGCCCGACATATAGCAATAGTAATTTTTTAGTAATACCTTCAATGGAGCTGGGCATTGGTTGATTGCTTTCTTCGACCAATTCATCTCTGATATTTTTTAGATAATGCGTTGTAATTATAGTGATTATATCTTTCGTCGTAGTATTTTCCCCAAGAGATTGGTCCAGTGATGGGCTGTCCACAGTTTTCACTGGCCTTAAGCGTTTAAATGAGGGTTGACCTCATTGCCCCTAACATCATTAGTGTTTGACGGTTGGTTAGCGTTCGGCTCCTGTTGATTATTCCGGTCATCCACGCTGTTCCTGTGATCTTCTTCGAATGGGTGACTTCTCGTATCGGGTACCTGGTTAGAGTACGTTCGCCGATAGTTAAATGAGGGATAGTTTCTTCTTGGACTCCTTTGTCTTTGCCCCCTCATGTAATTTACCTGTGGCCGGTATCCTGGATTATTGTTCTGATTATTGTTGTTGTTTCCAGGGCGATAATTGTTGTTGTAACCATTCGATGGAAAGTTACCCCTGTGGTTGTTCCTGAAGTTGTTATTATTATTGTTTCCACTTCTGTTAAAATTTCTGGGCGCGTTATTGCCTCGTGTGTTCCCTTGGTAATTGTTAGGGTTATTTATCGGTGGCTTATTATCTCCCTGTTGATTCTGTGACAATTGTTCTTCATTGGTTCTATTATTCCTGAAACTGTACCCTCTATTTTTCCTGTACTGCCACTCATGTTCATGGCTTTCCAATAAGCTAGCCATATCTTGGATGGTCTTTACCTGGCTGTACATCCGTGCCTTTTGGATGGCGTCGTCGTAGTGGTAAGATAACTGTATTACCAGACACTCTTCGGGTATACGTGGCTCCAAATTCCTGGCCATGCAGATCTTTCCCAAAAAGTAGGAGGTAAGGGATTGCCCATTTTGATTTTCATACCTTCCATTGCTCAGGTTATTGCGGACCATGTTCTGAGTTGATTCAGACCAGTATTTAGCCTTGAACTGGGTCTTGAACTCTTGAATGCTTTGGATGTCTGGTCTGGTGGCAGTCCACCAGTTGTCATATGTCTCCTTGAACATTTCGTCCGCCATCCCTCTTATTGTAGTCCATCGAGTCACTCGATTCTTGATGATTAACTCTTCTACCCTCTTCAAGAACTCAATAGGGTTTCTTTTATAATTACGGAAATTAATAGTATCTCTGTTGTCTGTGTTCATGACATGATTATTATTACATGGTCGGTTACGCCAGGCATCCACTTCTTCCCGTAATGACTCTTCTATTCGGTGCATTTCATCAATCCTCTGTTGGTTTTTGTCTACTTTGCTGTCTATTTTATTTAAGTTGCTGTAAACTCCTTCCATCCGTTCCCCCAAGTCTGTTCGTACAACTGCTACCTCTTTCTGGTTTTCTTCCCGGACTTGATGTATGTCCTGGTCCATCTGGGCACATCTTCTGACTGTTTCTTCCTGACTCTCCTCAATTCTCCTTTTATTCTCTCCTTCGAGATGGTTCATTTTATTGAGTACTTCCTCGCGGACTCCAGAAACATTTTCGTTGGTCTTCTCTAGCTTCTCCAACGTTTCCTCTAATTTGTCATTGATTTCCGTAATCTGCTGCTTTGCTTCTTCTCGGTATTCCATTAATTGGTGTGCCATCTGCAGCTTCATTTCTTCTTTATTTCTCTCGTGGTCCTCCTTCAGCTGTTCCCTCAATTCTTCCTTCAATTCTTCGTTTCTTTGCTGAATTTCCTCCATCAATCGTTGTTGTAAAGTTTCATTATTTTTGTTAATGGTTTGTCTCAATTCTTCCTTCTGTTTCTGAAAATTGTCCTCCTGCTTCTTAAAATTTTCGTTTGTTTCTTTCTTCATCTGTTTCAGACTCTCCTCATTCTTGTCGAATTTATTGTTCATCTCCTTCAAACTCTCTTCATTCTTGTCGAATTTTTGGTTAATTTGTTTTATCAAACTTTCATTAGTTCGTCTGCTTTGTTCAGCCATAGCTTCCATTATTTGTTGCCAATTCGGTTCTCCTCTACCTTCTCTCTTGTCACCCGCCTGTAGTTCCATTTCTTCGTCTTGGGTTGTTTCTGTTGTGGTTATTGCTGTCTCCACTTCTTCAATCGGTGTTCCTTCCTCTTCTCCCCCTCTGTTTCTTCCATCTCCTTCTCCTTCGCCAATTTTTTCGATAAACCTCTTGCGTGCATCCAAATTTCCTTTCGTGACCGCCGCTAGAACTTCGTATCTTCCTTTTTCAAGCTCCACCGGTTGGTCGCCAATTTATAATATATAAATGATGAGGTCGCGATTGTTCATTCGTATACCTCTGTAAAATATAACAGTGTGTCTGAGTGTGAAAGTGTCTGTGTATCTTACCACTGCGTCCTCGCACGGCGATGTACTTCACGATGTTTGGGCCCGTAGCGAACGTACTGGGGGACCAGGTATCGTGGTTCCCGATCTGAGGTTCAAACGTTGTGGATAATCTCCGGGTGGCGCCAAATTGTTTATATAAAACAATTAAAATGGTTTGCTTATCAATGTTCTATTTGAACGAGGCGACGAATTCAATCTGTCCCGCCTTTTCTCGATTTTGTGTCAATCGAGATAGCAGTTGTAGGATTCGCTACCTGAGCGCTAGACGTCGCCTTGAAAACCTTCGCTGTACATTATATTTTTAAACATACACTTTGCTAATAGAAATAAGACACAATTTAACACACACAGTATAAATTTATTAATAATCGGAAGTTAATATTTCATAGACACAAGTTGTAAATAGTTTGTTCATATATAATTCTGCTCCGGATAATTCTTTATAAGACTCTTACTCAAGGCTAAACGATCGACTTTTGAATACAGATAAATAGTAATGGCGTTCTATCTCGCCAATCAACAAATATTTCTGTCGATGTTTGTGAGTTGTTTGGATCACGTTAAAAGGTTCAGATGCAGTTACAACATTAAAAATACACAACCTTACAATGTTTTTTCCTTATGTAGGATAATGTGTAGTGGTAATTGTTTTGTTTAAGTGTCATACAAGATGTTTATAATTCGTACATAAATATGAGGTTAGTTCTATAGTTAACAAATTTTCAGTGATATTATTTTATGGATCAATCCTTGTAAGAGAATAAAAATGATTTAGTGGTATTCAACATATATTGAGAAATGGTTAAAGTGCGTTTATTTTTTGGAAGTTGAAATAAATTAACTGATACTTAACAGTCTTGCAGTACTGTATTGTTCGGGATGTTAAGAAGGAAGGATTATGGCATCAGCATGGTTCAGCTTTCTTTATTCAGTCTTCGGCATCTGGTTCAAAGTTAGTTTGTACATATCTTGATATTTCATATGGATTTACATATCTTCTCCCTCTGGAAATGGCCTTCTGCATACATTAGTCTTCTGTACTCTCAATTTCTGCACTTTGGTGTACTTCCAATATGTTTTAAACATTAAAAAGTGTTGTACAGACAATTCGCGTCTGTCTTGCGATAGCGTCACTTTTTAAGTCGTCAAATTTAACGGTAATTAGCTTGTTACTCCACTGTTTCCATGGTAACGTAATTATTCTCCTTGGTTGATCTCAAAATAAACACATTGTTATCAATTTTCGAATTTTGTTTCAGATCTTCCCATATCTTCGGACTTTCTTCCTCCTCTTATCTTCCTTCGGGGTTATTATCTAAATGCACTGTCATTTATATTTTCTCACAAAGATTATTTTGGTACCCCACAATATTGGGTTTTATCAATTTTTCTAAGTTCAAAATTAATTCCATATTTACTAATTACATATCTTTATTTATATACTTCCTTAATTTAATATCTGGTTTTTAATAACAACTACTATTCATCCTTGGTGAATTATTCACTTGGGATTTGTCCATTACATGGTGATTTTTGTACAATCAGCAATTGTTTATGTTTGACAGTTAGGCCTGTTTCACATTTAAGTAGCCATTACTGGGTTTTTGTGGCTTCATACACAACATATTTCATTTAGTCCCAAATTGTTATTTTGCATTTGTAATTATGTTTAATGTATCTGGATGTGTTTTAATTAGTAACAACTGTGTTATTCAATCTTACTTGCTAATTATTTGCTATTCATTTCCAATATAAAATAAAACATCTAGGCCTATAGTCTGTATAACTCTTACAGCCATATCCATTTCATAACTATCAGTTTATATAATTCATTATTTCTTATTTGTTGTTCTGGTGCTAAATAATCTCACCTCTATTAAACTTTTTCCCTTAAACTCCCCTTATAACATGGGTATTGAATTAATGTTGCTACAAACTTATTTTCTAATTCTTTTTCTCTCCCTTCCATATTAACACCATCTAATTACTTTTCCTTGTGAAACACACCTTTAAACTTTTACAATACATTTTCAAGTTATAACAATATTATTTACTAGTCATTACAGTGAATATTACTACTCAGTGTTCATTATTCACTGATTAAATGTTCTATTCCAAATACTATTCATTGCCACTTGTTAAATGTTATTGTTCACTCTTAAAACTAAAACATGAGTAATTTTACTAAGTCTTTACCTTAGCCTACCCTTCTCTTACTATTTATATTATAGACAATATTTGTATTTATTGTTCACTAGCACTTTCTTAAATAGTTCAGTGTTCATTATAATTTATTTAGTGTTTCTTTAGTATCATATCACTCTAGTATAAATCACTTTCACTAATTCAACTTCCATTTATTTCTCATCATTTTATTCTCTTTCTCTACACACTATCTCTATAACATTATTAATATTGTGTCTTTCTTAGTTAATAAATTACATATATCCCAAACTCTTTTGGTTAGTGTATTTTTATACATTGTTTCATATTACTGACGGTTCATTATGGTCATTTTATCAATATTAACATTCATTAATAGTTTTGGTTCTTAACCGAATTTCATTGTCTTTATTATTTTGGGTTACACTATTTCTCCCTTCTCTATTTTTCATTACTTGTCTAGTTTTCTTGATGCGTTTCATCTCGTCTTCTTCCTTCTGGGTTTGTTCTCTCTTGGTCTTCATTCTTCTTCTCCTTCGTTCGTCTTATTTTCTCGATTTTGATTTCTTCACTGGTTTCTTAACTGGCCAATCTCTGGGGTAGGATCAATGTCGTTTGTCTGTCAGTCTATTATTTTAGTTTCTTTTATTAATCACTGTCACTTTATTACACCTCCTCCTTCCATGATAATTACCTTTTATTTATTTTTTACTATCCACATAATCTATTTATTCAAACATAATATCATTTAGCATTTTTTATACATACTTATTGTTATCAAAATTTATCTGAATTTGGTGATGTTATATAATGCTCTCCCACCAAAATTGATCATTTTATAAAACGTTATTCTAAGTTTGATGAAATTATCAATTGTATTGTATCATTTTCTTCTTAAACTCTCCTGCTTCTCACTCAATTTTTTATGCTTAATTCTGTATCTTTTATTTCTTCTCTTCTGATTCTTTTCTTCGTCATTTTTTCTTATTACGAACTGGCTTATTGATTTTTTATTATAAATTATTCCCTATAAATCTTATTTTCCCTAACTAACTTTACTTTGTAGTTGCAATCGATTCGGATGGGCTCTATTGGCTTACCTAACTCCGTCGTTCAAAACTACTCTTATTCTGAGATCAGGGGACATCATCCCTGCTCAGTAAAATGATTGCTGGACTTATTCAACAGTCAATCTCAATTAATGAATCTTAAATACAGTCACCTCGTGACTCAACATAATAATAATAATCATAACATTTGTTGGGAATTTTTTACCTTTATATTTCATTATTGCTCAGTTCGAGTCATATATTTTTTCATCTTTCTTTATAGATACTACTTGATAATACTTGAAGCATTGCTTTTTATCGATACAATTCACCTTTTTATTCATTTTTAATTACTTTTTGTTTCATCTCAATTCATATTACAACTCTTAGAATGTTTACTTTATTTATTTCGTTTTTTGATCATTGGTTTTCTTAATCTTACTTCCATTTCTTTCTAAATAGTATTGGAAGTTGGTCATTTTGATTGATATTATTTTTTTTCATAACTTTTCAAATATTATAGTAAGTTATTGTTTCTTACTAGGTAGGAATGTTTTTGGCTCATTCCTTTATAGTATGTTTTGCTTTTATTTGCCTTACATTTTGGCTAAAGATTATTGTAACTTAATCTTTTTTTGTTAGGAATGTTTTGTAATTCCACTCCATTATTATTAATTTTTATTCAGAGATTATAGTAAGTTAGTGTTTCTTACTTTATGCGGATTCTTGGTAATTGTATTTCTCCATTTTTATGATTGGTCTAAAATATTTTCGAAATATCCGTGTAAGCTGTCCTTACATAACTTTTTGAATTTTGAAATTCATTTTTTTTTATATATATATTTTTTCATTATTATTTATCAGTAAACTTACTTGCTGAGATTATTCTTTCTTTTTATTCCAACTAACTTGGTTGGCCTTTTTTTTTTTTTTTTTTTTTTTTTTTTCAGTTAATTTTGATCGTCATAGTATTTTTTAATCGATTCTTGGTTATATACCCCCTTCATTTTCTGGGTGGTGGGGTTGGTTACTTCATATGTGTTGTTGCCCTTGTCTTGCGTGATAGTGTACGGCCCGACATATAGCAATAGTAATTTTTTAGTAATACCTTCAATGGAGCTGGGCATTGGTTGATTGCTTTCTTCGACCAATTCATCTCTGATATTTTTTAGATAATGCGTTGTAATTATAGTGATTATATCTTTCGTCGTAGTATTTTCCCCAAGAGATTGGTCCAGTGATGGGCTGTCCACAGTTTTCACTGGCCTTAAGCGTTTAAATGAGGGTTGACCTCATTGCCCCTAACATCATTAGTGTTTGACGGTTGGTTAGCGTTCGGCTCCTGTTGATTATTCCGGTCATCCACGCTGTTCCTGTGATCTTCTTCGAATGGGTGACTTCTCGTATCGGGTACCTGGTTAGAGTACGTTCGCCGATAGTTAAATGAGGGATAGTTTCTTCTTGGACTCCTTTGTCTTTGCCCCCTCATGTAATTTACCTGTGGCCGGTATCCTGGATTATTGTTCTGATTATTGTTGTTGTTTCCAGGGCGATAATTGTTGTTGTAACCATTCGATGGAAAGTTACCCCTGTGGTTGTTCCTGAAGTTGTTATTATTATTGTTTCCACTTCTGTTAAAATTTCTGGGCGCGTTATTGCCTCGTGTGTTCCCTTGGTAATTGTTAGGGTTATTTATCGGTGGCTTATTATCTCCCTGTTGATTCTGTGACAATTGTTCTTCATTGGTTCTATTATTCCTGAAACTGTACCCTCTATTTTTCCTGTACTGCCACTCATGTTCATGGCTTTCCAATAAGCTAGCCATATCTTGGATGGTCTTTACCTGGCTGTACATCCGTGCCTTTTGGATGGCGTCGTCGTAGTGGTAAGATAACTGTATTACCAGACACTCTTCGGGTATACGTGGCTCCAAATTCCTGGCCATGCAGATCTTTCCCAAAAAGTAGGAGGTAAGGGATTGCCCATTTTGATTTTCATACCTTCCATTGCTCAGGTTATTGCGGACCATGTTCTGAGTTGATTCAGACCAGTATTTAGCCTTGAACTGGGTCTTGAACTCTTGAATGCTTTGGATGTCTGGTCTGGTGGCAGTCCACCAGTTGTCATATGTCTCCTTGAACATTTCGTCCACCATCCCTCTTATTGTAGTCCATCGAGTCACTCGATTCTTGATGATTAACTCTTCTACCCTCTTCAAGAACTCAATAGGGTTTCTTTTATAATTACGGAAATTAATAGTATCTCTGTTGTCTGTGTTCATGACATGATTATTATTACATGGTCGGTTACGCCAGGCATCCACTTCTTCCCGTAATGACTCTTCTATTCGGTGCATTTCATCAATCCTCTGTTGGTTTTTGTCTACTTTGCTGTCTATTTTATTTAAGTTGCTGTAAACTCCTTCCATCCGTTCCCCCAAGTCTGTTCGTACAACTGCTACCTCTTTCTGGTTTTCTTCCCGGACTTGATGTATGTCCTGGTCCATCTGGGCACATCTTCTGACTGTTTCTTCCTGACTCTCCTCAATTCTCCTTTTATTCTCTCCTTCGAGATGGTTCATTTTATTGAGTACTTCCTCGCGGACTCCAGAAACATTTTCGTTGGTCTTCTCTAGCTTCTCCAACGTTTCCTCTAATTTGTCATTGATTTCCGTAATCTGCTGCTTTGCTTCTTCTCGGTATTCCATTAATTGGTGTGCCATCTGCAGCTTCATTTCTTCTTTATTTCTCTCGTGGTCCTCCTTCAGCTGTTCCCTCAATTCTTCCTTCAATTCTTCGTTTCTTTGCTGAATTTCCTCCATCAATCGTTGTTGTAAAGTTTCATTATTTTTGTTAATGGTTTGTCTCAATTCTTCCTTCTGTTTCTGAAAATTGTCCTCCTGCTTCTTAAAATTTTCGTTTGTTTCTTTCTTCATCTGTTTCAGACTCTCCTCATTCTTGTCGAATTTATTGTTCATCTCCTTCAAACTCTCTTCATTCTTGTCGAATTTTTGGTTAATTTGTTTTATCAAACTTTCATTATTTCGTCTGCTTTGTTCAGCCATAGCTTCCATTATTTGTTGCCAATTCGGTTCTCCTCTACCTTCTCTCTTGTCACCCGCCTGTAGTTCCATTTCTTCGTCTTGGGTTGTTTCTGTTGTGGTTATTGCTGTCTCCACTTCTTCAATCGGTGTTCCTTCCTCTTCTCCCCCTCTGTTTCTTCCATCTCCTTCTCCTTCGCCAATTTTTTCGATAAACCTCTTGTGTGCATCCTGATTTCCTTTCGTGACCGCCGCTAGAACTTCGTATCTTCCTTTTTCAAGCTCCACCGGTTGGTCGCCAATTTATAATATATAAATGATGAGGTCGCGATTGTTCATTCGTATACCTCTGTAAAATATAACAGTGTGTCTGAGTGTGAAAGTGTCTGTGTATCTTACCACTGCGTCCTCGCACGGCGATGTACTTCACGATGTTTGGGCCCGTAGCGAACGTACTGGGGGACCAGGTATCGTGGTTCCCGATCTGAGGTTCAAACGTTGTGGATAATCTCCGGGTGGCGCCAAATTGTTTATATAAAACAATTAAAATGGTTTGCTTATCAATGTTCTATTTGAACGAGGCGACGAATTCAATCTGTCCCGCCTTTTCTCGATTTTGTGTCAATCGAGATAGCAGTTGTAGGATTCGCTACCTGAGCGCTAGACGTCGCCTTGAAAACCTTCGCTGTACATTATATTTTTAAACATACACTTTGCTAATAGAAATAAGACACAATTTAACACACACAGTGTAAATTTATTAATAATCGGAAGTTAATATTTCATAGACACAAGTTGTAAATAGTTTGTTCATATATAATTCTGCTCCGGATAATTCTTTATAAGACTCTTACTCAAGGTTAAACGATCGACTTTTGAATACAGATAAACAGTAATGGCGTTCTATCTCGCCAATCAACAAATATTTCTGTCGATGTTTGTGAGTTGTTTGGATCACGTTAAAAGGTTCAGATGCAGTTACAACATTAAAAATACACAACCTTACAATGTTTTTTCCTTATGTAGGATAATGTGTAGTGGTAATTGTTTTGTTTAAGTGTCATACAAGATGTTTATAATTCGTACATAAATATGAGGTTAGTTCTATAGTTAACAAATTTTCAGTGATATTATTTTATGGATCAATCCTTGTAAGAGAATCAAAATGATTTAGTGGTATTCAACATATATTGAGAAATGGTTAAAGTGCGTTTATTTTTTGGAAGTTGAAATAAATTAACTGATACTTAACAGTCTTGCAGTACTGTATTGTTCGGGATGTTAAGAAGGAAGGATTATGGCATCAGCATGGTTCAGCTTTCTTTATTCAGTCTTCGGCATCTGGTTCAAAGTTAGTTTGTACATATCTTGATATTTCATATGGATTTACATATCTTCTCCCCCTGGAAATGGCCTTCTGCATACATTAGTCTTCTGTACTCTCAATTTCTGCACTTTGGTGTACTTCCAATATGTTTTAAACATTAAAAAGTGTTGTACAGACAATTCGCGTCTGTCTTGCGATAGCGTCACTTTTTAAGTCGTCAAATTTAACGGTAATTAGCTTGTTACTCCACTGTTTCCATGGTAACGTAATTATTCTCCTCGGTTGATCTCAAAATAAACACATTGTTATCAATTTTCGAATTTTGTTTCAGATCTTCCCATATCTTCGGACTTTCTTCCTCCTCTTATCTTCCTTCGGGGTTATTATCTAAATGCACTGTCATTTATATTTTCTCACAAAGATTATTTTGGTACCCCACAATATTGGGTTTTATCAATTTTTCTAAGTTCAAAATTAATTCCATATTTACTAATTACATATCTTTATTTATATACTTCCTTAATTTAATATCTGGTTTTTAATAACAACTACTATTCATCCTTGGTGAATTATTCACTTGGGATTTGTCCATTACATGGTGATTTTTGTACAATCAGCAATTGTTTATGTTTGACAGTTAGGCCTGTTTCACATTTAAGTAGCCATTACTGGGTTTTTGTGGCTTCATACACAACATATTTCATTTAGTCCCAAATTGTTATTTTGCATTTGTAATTATGTTTAATGTATCTGGATGTGTTTTAATTAGTAACAACTGTGTTATTCAATCTTACTTGCTAATTATTTGCTATTCATTTCCAATATAAAATAAAACATCTAGGCCTATAGTCTGTATAACTCTTACAGCCATATCCATTTCATAACTATCAGTTTATATAATTCATTATTTCTTATTTGTTGTTCTGGTGCTAAATAATCTCACCTCTATTAAACTTTTTCCCTTAAACTCCCCTTATAACATGGGTATTGAATTAATGTTGCTACAAACTTATTTTCTAATTCTTTTTCTCTCCCTTCCATATTAACACCATCTAATTACTTTTCCTTGTGAAACACACCTTTAAACTTTTACAATACATTTTCAAGTTATAACAATATTATTTACTAGTCATTACAGTGAATATTACTACTCAGTGTTCATTATTCACTGATTAAATGTTCTATTCCAAATACTATTCATTGCCACTTGTTAAATGTTATTGTTCACTCTTAAAACTAAAACATGAGTAATTTTACTAAGTCTTTACCTTAGCCTACCCTCCTCTTACTATTTATATTATAGACAATATTTGTATTTATTGTTCACTAGCACTTTCTTAAATAGTTCAGTGTTCATTATAATTTATTTAGTGTTTCTTTAGTATCATATCACTCTAGTATAAATCACTTTCACTAATTCAACTTCCATTTATTTCTCATCATTTTATTCTCTTTCTCTACACACTATCTCTATAACATTATTAATATTGTGTCTTTCTTAGTTAATAAATTACATATATCCCTAACTCTTTTGGTTAGTGTATTTTTATACATTGTTTCATATTACTGACGGTTCATTATGGTCATTTTATCAATATTAACATTCTTTAATAGTTTTGGTTCTTAACCGAATTTCATTGTCTTTATTATTTTGGGTTACACTATTTCTCCCTTCTCTATTTTTCATTACTTGTCTAGTTTTCTTGATGCGTTTCATCTCGTCTTCTTCCTTCTGGGTTTGTTCTCTCTTGGTCTTCATTCTTCTTCTCCTTCGTTCGTCTTATTTTCTCGATTTTGATTTCTTCACTGGTTTCTTAACTGGCCAATCTCTGGGGTAGGGTCAATGTCGTTTGTCTGTCAGTCTATTATTTTAGTTTCTTTTATTAATCACTGTCACTTTATTACACCTCCTCCTTCCATGATAATTACCTTTTATTTATTTTTTACTATCCACATAATCTATTTATTCAAACATAATATCATTTAGCATTTTTTATACATACTTATTGTTATCAAAATTTATCTGAATTTGGTGATGTTATATAATGCTCTCCCACCAAAATTGATCATTTTATAAAACGTTATTCTAAGTTTGATGAAATTATCAATTGTATTGTATCATTTTCTTCTTAAACTCTCCTGCTTCTCACTCAATTTTTTATGCTTAATTCTGTATCTTTTATTTCTTCTCTTCTGATTCTTTTCTTCGTCATTTTTTCTTATTACGAACTGGCTTATTGATTTTTTATTATAAATTATTCCCTATAAATCTTATTTTCCCTAACTAACTTTACTTTGTAGTTGCAATCGATTCGGATGGGCTCTATTGGCTTACCTAACTCCGTCGTTCAAAACTACTCTTATTCTGAGATCAGGGGACATCATCCCTGCTCAGTAAAATGATTGCTGGACTTATTCAACAGTCAATCTCAATTAATGAATCTTAAATACAGTCACCTCGTGACTCAACATAATAATAATAATCATAACATTTGTTGGGAATTTTTTACCTTTATATTTCATTATTGCTCAGTTCGAGTCATATATTTTTTCATCTTTCTTTATAGATACTACTTGATAATACTTGAAGCATTGCTTTTTATCGATACAATTCACCTTTTTATTCATTTTTAATTACTTTTTGTTTCATCTCAATTCATATTACAACTCTTAGAATGTTTACTTTATTTATTTCGTTTTTTGATCATTGGTTTTCTTAATCTTACTTCCATTTCTTTCTAAATAGTATTGGAAGTTGGTCATTTTGATTGATATTATTTTTTTTCATAACTTTTCAAATATTATAGTAAGTTATTGTTTCTTACTAGGTAGGAATGTTTTTGGCTCATTCCTTTATAGTATGTTTTGCTTTTATTTGCCTTACATTTTGGCTAAAGATTATTGTAACTTAATCTTTTTTTGTTAGGAATGTTTTGTAATTCCACTCCATTATTATTAATTTTTATTCAGAGATTATAGTAAGTTAGTGTTTCTTACTTTATGCGGATTCTTGGTAATTGTATTTCTCCATTTTTATGATTGGTCTAAAATATTTTCGAAATATCCGTGTAAGCTGTCCTTACATAACTTTTTGAATTTTGAAATTCATTTTTTTTTATATATATATTTTTTCATTATTATTTATCAGTAAACTTACTTGCTGAGATTATTCTTTCTTTTTATTCCAACTAACTTGGTTGGCCTTTTTTTTTTTTTTTTTTTTTTTTTCAGTTAATTTTGATCGTCATAGTATTTTTTAATCGATTCTTGGTTATATACCCCCTTTATTTTCTGGGTGGTGGGGTTGGTTACTTCATATGTGTTGTTGCCCTTGTCTTGCGTGATAGTGTACGGCCCGACATATAGCAATAGTAATTTTTTAGTAATACCTTCAATGGAGCTGGGCATTGGTTGATTGCTTTCTTCGACCAATTCATCTCTGATATTTTTTAGATAATGCGTTGTAATTATAGTGATTATATCTTTCGTCGTAGTATTTTCCCCAAGAGATTGGTCCAGTGATGGGCTGTCCACAGTTTTCACTGGCCTTAAGCGTTTAAATGAGGGTTGACCTCATTGCCCCTAACATCATTAGTGTTTGACGGTTGGTTAGCGTTCGGCTCCTGTTGATTATTCCGGTCATCCACGCTGTTCCTGTGATCTTCTTCGAATGGGTGACTTCTCGTATCGGGTACCTGGTTAGAGTACGTTCGCCGATAGTTAAATGAGGGATAGTTTCTTCTTGGACTCCTTTGTCTTTGCCCCCTCATGTAATTTACCTGTGGCCGGTATCCTGGATTATTGTTCTGATTATTGTTGTTGTTTCCAGGGCGATAATTGTTGTTGTAACCATTCGATGGAAAGTTACCCCTGTGGTTGTTCCTGAAGTTGTTATTATTATTGTTTCCACTTCTGTTAAAATTTCTGGGCGCGTTATTGCCTCGTGTGTTCCCTTGGTAATTGTTAGGGTTATTTATCGGTGGCTTATTATCTCCCTGTTGATTCTGTGACAATTGTTCTTCATTGGTTCTATTATTCCTGAAACTGTACCCTCTATTTTTCCTGTACTGCCACTCATGTTCATGGCTTTCCAATAAGCTAGCCATATCTTGGATGGTCTTTACCTGGCTGTACATCCGTGCCTTTTGGATGGCGTCGTCGTAGTGGTAAGATAACTGTATTACCAGACACTCTTCGGGTATACGTGGCTCCAAATTCCTGGCCATGCAGATCTTTCCCAAAAAGTAGGAGGTAAGGGATTGCCCATTTTGATTTTCATACCTTCCATTGCTCAGGTTATTGCGGACCATGTTCTGAGTTGATTCAGACCAGTATTTAGCCTTGAACTGGGTCTTGAACTCTTGAATGCTTTGGATGTCTGGTCTGGTGGCAGTCCACCAGTTGTCATATGTCTCCTTGAACATTTCGTCCACCATCCCTCTTATTGTAGTCCATCGAGTCACTCGATTCTTGATGATTAACTCTTCTACCCTCTTCAAGAACTCAATAGGGTTTCTTTTATAATTACGGAAATTAATAGTATCTCTGTTGCCTGTGTTCATGACATGATTATTATTACATGGTCGGTTACGCCAGGCATCCACTTCTTCCCGTAATGACTCTTCTATTCGGTGCATTTCATCAATCCTCTGTTGGTTTTTGTCTACTTTGCTGTCTATTTTATTTAAGTTGCTGTAAACTCCTTCCATCCGTTCCCCCAAGTCTGTTCGTACAACTGCTACCTCTTTCTGGTTTTCTTCCCGGACTTGATGTATGTCCTGGTCCATCTGGGCACATCTTCTGACTGTTTCTTCCTGACTCTCCTCAATTCTCCTTTTATTCTCTCCTTCGAGATGGTTCATTTTATTGAGTACTTCCTCGCGGACTCCAGAAACATTTTCGTTGGTCTTCTCTAGCTTCTCCAACGTTTCCTCTAATTTGTCATTGATTTCCGTAATCTGCTGCTTTGCTTCTTCTCGGTATTCCATTAATTGGTGTGCCATCTGCAGCTTCATTTCTTCTTTATTTCTCTCGTGGTCCTCCTTCAGCTGTTCCCTCAATTCTTCCTTCAATTCTTCGTTTCTTTGCTGAATTTCCTCCATCAATCGTTGTTGTAAAGTTTCATTATTTTTGTTAATGGTTTGTCTCAATTCTTCCTTCTGTTTCTGAAAATTGTCCTCCTGCTTCTTAAAATTTTCGTTTGTTTCTTTCTTCATCTGTTTCAGACTCTCCTCATTCTTGTCGAATTTATTGTTCATCTCCTTCAAACTCTCTTCATTCTTGTCGAATTTTTGGTTAATTTGTTTTATCAAACTTTCATTATTTCGTCTGCTTTGTTCAGCCATAGCTTCCATTATTTGTTGCCAATTCGGTTCTCCTCTACCTTCTCTCTTGTCACCCGCCTGTAGTTCCATTTCTTCGTCTTGGGTTGTTTCTGTTGTGGTTATTGCTGTCTCCACTTCTTCAATCGGTGTTCCTTCCTCTTCTCCCCCTCTGTTTCTTCCATCTCCTTCTCCTTCGCCAATTTTTTCGATAAACCTCTTGTGTGCATCCTGATTTCCTTTCGTGACCGCCGCTAGAACTTCGTATCTTCCTTTTTCAAGCTCCACCGGTTGGTCGCCAATTTATAATATATAAATGATGAGGTCGCGATTGTTCATTCGTATACCTCTGTAAAATATAACAGTGTGTCTGAGTGTGAAAGTGTCTGTGTATCTTACCACTGCGTCCTCGCACGGCGATGTACTTCACGATGTTTGGGCCCGTAGCGAACGTACTGGGGGACCAGGTATCGTGGTTCCCGATCTGAGGTTCAAACGTTGTGGATAATCTCCGGGTGGCGCCAAATTGTTTATATAAAACAATTAAAATGGTTTGCTTATCAATGTTCTATTTGAACGAGGCGACGAATTCAATCTGTCCCGCCTTTTCTCGATTTTGTGTCAATCGAGATAGCAGTTGTAGGATTCGCTACCTGAGCGCTAGACGTCGCCTTGAAAACCTTCGCTGTACATTATATTTTTAAACATACACTTTGCTAATAGAAATAAGACACAATTTAACACACACAGTGTAAATTTATTAATAATCGGAAGTTAATATTTCATAGACACAAGTTGTAAATAGTTTGTTCATATATAATTCTGCTCCGGATAATTCTTTATAAGACTCTTACTCAAGGTTAAACGATCGACTTTTGAATACAGATAAACAGTAATGGCGTTCTATCTCGCCAATCAACAAATATTTCTGTCGATGTTTGTGAGTTGTTTGGATCACGTTAAAAGGTTCAGATGCAGTTACAACATTAAAAATACACAACCTTACAATGTTTTTTCCTTATGTAGGATAATGTGTAGTGGTAATTGTTTTGTTTAAGTGTCATACAAGATGTTTATAATTCGTACATAAATATGAGGTTAGTTCTATAGTTAACAAATTTTCAGTGATATTATTTTATGGATCAATCCTTGTAAGAGAATCAAAATGATTTAGTGGTATTCAACATATATTGAGAAATGGTTAAAGTGCGTTTATTTTTTGGAAGTTGAAATAAATTAACTGATACTTAACAGTCTTGCAGTACTGTATTGTTCGGGATGTTAAGAAGGAAGGATTATGGCATCAGCATGGTTCAGCTTTCTTTATTCAGTCTTCGGCATCTGGTTCAAAGTTAGTTTGTACATATCTTGATATTTCATATGGATTTACATATCTTCTCCCCCTGGAAATGGCCTTCTGCATACATTAGTCTTCTGTACTCTCAATTTCTGCACTTTGGTGTACTTCCAATATGTTTTAAACATTAAAAAGTGTTGTACAGACAATTCGCGTCTGTCTTGCGATAGCGTCACTTTTTAAGTCGTCAAATTTAACGGTAATTAGCTTGTTACTCCACTGTTTCCATGGTAACGTAATTATTCTCCTTGGTTGATCTCAAAATAAACACATTGTTATCAATTTTCGAATTTTGTTTCAGATCTTCCCATATCTTCGGACTTTCTTCCTCCTCTTATCTTCCTTCGGGGTTATTATCTAAATGCACTGTCATTTATATTTTCTCACAAAGATTATTTTGGTACCCCACAATATTGGGTTTTATCAATTTTTCTAAGTTCAAAATTAATTCCATATTTACTAATTACATATCTTTATTTATATACTTCCTTAATTTAATATCTGGTTTTTAATAACAACTACTATTCATCCTTGGTGAATTATTCACTTGGGATTTGTCCATTACATGGTGATTTTTGTACAATCAGCAATTGTTTATGTTTGACAGTTAGGCCTGTTTCACATTTAAGTAGCCATTACTGGGTTTTTGTGGCTTCATACACAACATATTTCATTTAGTCCCAAATTGTTATTTTGCATTTGTAATTATGTTTAATGTATCTGGATGTGTTTTAATTAGTAACAACTGTGTTATTCAATCTTACTTGCTAATTATTTGCTATTCATTTCCAATATAAAATAAAACATCTAGGCCTATAGTCTGTATAACTCTTACAGCCATATCCATTTCATAACTATCAGTTTATATAATTCATTATTTCTTATTTGTTGTTCTGGTGCTAAATAATCTCACCTCTATTAAACTTTTTCCCTTCAACTCCCCTTATAACATGGGTATTGAATTAATGTTGCTACAAACTTATTTTCTAATTCTTTTTCTCTCCCTTCCATATTAACACCATCTAATTACTTTTCCTTGTGAAACACACCTTTAAACTTTTACAATACATTTTCAAGTTATAACAATATTATTTACTAGTCATTACAGTGAATATTACTACTCAGTGTTCATTATTCACTGATTAAATGTTCTATTCCAAATACTATTCATTGCCACTTGTTAAATGTTATTGTTCACTCTTAAAACTAAAACATGAGTAATTTTACTAAGTCTTTACCTTAGCCTACCCTTCTCTTACTATTTATATTATAGACAATATTTGTATTTATTGTTCACTAGCCCTTTCTTAAATAGTTCAGTGTTCATTATAATTTATTTAGTGTTTCTTTAGTATCATATCACTCTAGTATAAATCACTTTCACTAATTCAACTTCCATTTATTTCTCATCATTTTATTCTCTTTCTCTACACACTATCTCTATAACATTATTAATATTGTGTCTTTCTTAGTTAATAAATTACATATATCCCTAACTCTTTTGGTTAGTGTATTTTTATACATTGTTTCATATTACTGACGGTTCATTATGGTCATTTTATCAATATTAACATTCATTAATAGTTTTGGTTCTTAACCGAATTTCATTGTCTTTATTATTTTGGGTTACACTATTTCTCCCTTCTCTATTTTTCATTACTTGTCTAGTTTTCTTGATGCGTTTCATCTCGTCTTCTTCCTTCTGGGTTTGTTCTCTCTTGGTCTTCATTCTTCTTCTCCTTCGTTCGTCTTATTTTCTCGATTTTGATTTCTTCACTGGTTTCTTAACTGGCCAATCTCTGGGGTAGGGTCAATGTCGTTTGTCTGTCAGTCTATTATTTTAGTTTCTTTTATTAATCACTGTCACTTTATTACACCTCCTCCTTCCATGATAATTACCTTTTATTTATTTTTTACTATCCACATAATCTATTTATTCAAACATAATATCATTTAGCATTTTTTATACATACTTATTGTTATCAAAATTTATCTGAATTTGGTGATGTTATATAATGCTCTCCCACCAAAATTGATCATTTTATAAAACGTTATTCTAAGTTTGATGAAATTATCAATTGTATTGTATCATTTTCTTCTTAAACTCTCCTGCTTCTCACTCAATTTTTTATGCTTAATTCTGTATCTTTTATTTCTTCTCTTCTGATTCTTTTCTTCGTCATTTTTTCTTATTACGAACTGGCTTATTGATTTTTTATTATAAATTATTCCCTATAAATCTTATTTTCCCTAACTAACTTTACTTTGTAGTTGCAATCGATTCGGATGGGCTCTATTGGCTTACCTAACTCCGTCGTTCAAAACTACTCTTATTCTGAGATCAGGGGACATCATCCCTGCTCAGTAAAATGATTGCTGGACTTATTCAACAGTCAATCTCAATTAATGAATCTTAAATACAGTCACCTCGTGACTCAACATAATAATAATAATCATAACATTTGTTGGGAATTTTTTACCTTTATATTTCATTATTGCTCAGTTCGAGTCATATATTTTTTCATCTTTCTTTATAGATACTACTTGATAATACTTGAAGCATTGCTTTTTATCGATACAATTCACCTTTTTATTCATTTTTAATTACTTTTTGTTTCATCTCAATTCATATTACAACTCTTAGAATGTTTACTTTATTTATTTCGTTTTTTGATCATTGGTTTTCTTAATCTTACTTCCATTTCTTTCTAAATAGTATTGGAAGTTGGTCATTTTGATTGATATTATTTTTTTTCATAACTTTTCAAATATTATAGTAAGTTATTGTTTCTTACTAGGTAGGAATGTTTTTGGCTCATTCCTTTATAGTATGTTTTGCTTTTATTTGCCTTACATTTTGGCTAAAGATTATTGTAACTTAATCTTTTTTTGTTAGGAATGTTTTGTAATTCCACTCCATTATTATTAATTTTTATTCAGAGATTATAGTAAGTTAGTGTTTCTTACTTTATGCGGATTCTTGGTAATTGTATTTCTCCATTTTTATGATTGGTCTAAAATATTTTCGAAATATCCGTGTAAGCTGTCCTTACATAACTTTTTGAATTTTGAAATTCATTTTTTTTTATATATATATTTTTTCATTATTATTTATCAGTAAACTTACTTGCTGAGATTATTCTTTCTTTTTATTCCAACTAACTTGGTTGGCCTTTTTTTTTTTTTTTTTTTTTTTTTTTTTTTTTTTTTTTTTTTCAGTTAATTTTGATCGTCATAGTATTTTTTAATCGATGCTTGGTTATATACCCCCTTTATTTTCTGGGTGGTGGGGTTGGTTACTTCATATGTGTTGTTGCCCTTGTCTTGCGTGATAGTGTACGGCCCGACATATAGCAATAGTAATTTTTTAGTAATACCTTCAATGGAGCTGGGCATTGGTTGATTGCTTTCTTCGACCAATTCATCTCTGATATTTTTTAGATAATGCGTTGTAATTATAGTGATTATATCTTTCGTCGTAGTATTTTCCCCAAGAGATTGGTCCAGTGATGGGCTGTCCACAGTTTTCACTGGCCTTAAGCGTTTAAATGAGGGTTGACCTCATTGCCCCTAACATCATTAGTGTTTGACGGTTGGTTAGCGTTCGGCTCCTGTTGATTATTCCGGTCATCCACGCTGTTCCTGTGATCTTCTTCGAATGGGTGACTTCTCGTATCGGGTACCTGGTTAGAGTACGTTCGCCGATAGTTAAATGAGGGATAGTTTCTTCTTGGACTCCTTTGTCTTTGCCCCCTCATGTAATTTACCTGTGGCCGGTATCCTGGATTATTGTTCTGATTATTGTTGTTGTTTCCAGGGCGATAATTGTTGTTGTAACCATTCGATGGAAAGTTACCCCTGTGGTTGTTCCTGAAGTTGTTATTATTATTGTTTCCACTTCTGTTAAAATTTCTGGGCGCGTTATTGCCTCGTGTGTTCCCTTGGTAATTGTTAGGGTTATTTATCGGTGGCTTATTATCTCCCTGTTGATTCTGTGACAATTGTTCTTCATTGGTTCTATTATTCCTGAAACTGTACCCTCTATTTTTCCTGTACTGCCACTCATGTTCATGGCTTTCCAATAAGCTAGCCATATCTTGGATGGTCTTTACCTGGCTGTACATCCGTGCCTTTTGGATGGCGTCGTCGTAGTGGTAAGATAACTGTATTACCAGACACTCTTCGGGTATACGTGGCTCCAAATTCCTGGCCATGCAGATCTTTCCCAAAAAGTAGGAGGTAAGGGATTGCCCATTTTGATTTTCATACCTTCCATTGCTCAGGTTATTGCGGACCATGTTCTGAGTTGATTCAGACCAGTATTTAGCCTTGAACTGGGTCTTGAACTCTTGAATGCTTTGGATGTCTGGTCTGGTGGCAGTCCACCAGTTGTCATATGTCTCCTTGAACATTTCGTCCACCATCCCTCTTATTGTAGTCCATCGAGTCACTCGATTCTTGATGATTAACTCTTCTACCCTCTTCAAGAACTCAATAGGGTTTCTTTTATAATTACGGAAATTAATAGTATCTCTGTTGTCTGTGTTCATGACATGATTATTATTACATGGTCGGTTACGCCAGGCATCCACTTCTTCCCGTAATGACTCTTCTATTCGGTGCATTTCATCAATCCTCTGTTGGTTTTTGTCTACTTTGCTGTCTATTTTATTTAAGTTGCTGTAAACTCCTTCCATCCGTTCCCCCAAGTCTGTTCGTACAACTGCTACCTCTTTCTGGTTTTCTTCCCGGACTTGATGTATGTCCTGGTCCATCTGGGCACATCTTCTGACTGTTTCTTCCTGACTCTCCTCAATTCTCCTTTTATTCTCTCCTTCGAGATGGTTCATTTTATTGAGTACTTCCTCGCGGACTCCAGAAACATTTTCGTTGGTCTTCTCTAGCTTCTCCAACGTTTCCTCTAATTTGTCATTGATTTCCGTAATCTGCTGCTTTGCTTCTTCTCGGTATTCCATTAATTGGTGTGCCATCTGCAGCTTCATTTCTTCTTTATTTCTCTCGTGGTCCTCCTTCAGCTGTTCCCTCAATTCTTCCTTCAATTCTTCGTTTCTTTGCTGAATTTCCTCCATCAATCGTTGTTGTAAAGTTTCATTATTTTTGTTAATGGTTTGTCTCAATTCTTCCTTCTGTTTCTGAAAATTGTCCTCCTGCTTCTTAAAATTTTCGTTTGTTTCTTTCTTCATCTGTTTCAGACTCTCCTCATTCTTGTCGAATTTATTGTTCATCTCCTTCAAACTCTCTTCATTCTTGTCGAATTTTTGGTTAATTTGTTTTATCAAACTTTCATTATTTCGTCTGCTTTGTTCAGCCATAGCTTCCATTATTTGTTGCCAATTCGGTTCTCCTCTACCTTCTCTCTTGTCACCCGCCTGTAGTTCCATTTCTTCGTCTTGGGTTGTTTCTGTTGTGGTTATTGCTGTCTCCACTTCTTCAATCGGTGTTCCTTCCTCTTCTCCCCCTCTGTTTCTTCCATCTCCTTCTCCTTCGCCAATTTTTTCGATAAACCTCTTGTGTGCATCCTGATTTCCTTTCGTGACCGCCGCTAGAACTTCGTATCTTCCTTTTTCAAGCTCCACCGGTTGGTCGCCAATTTATAATATATAAATGATGAGGTCGCGATTGTTCATTCGTATACCTCTGTAAAATATAACAGTGTGTCTGAGTGTGAAAGTGTCTGTGTATCTTACCACTGCGTCCTCGCACGGCGATGTACTTCACGATGTTTGGGCCCGTAGCGAACGTACTGGGGGACCAGGTATTGTGGTTCCCGATCTGAGGTTCAAACGTAGTGGATAATCTCCGGGTGGCGCCAAATTGTTTATATAAAACAATTAAAATGGTTTGCTTATCAATGTTCTATTTGAACGAGGCGACGAATTCAATCTGTCCCGCCTTTTCTCGATTTTGTGTCAATCGAGATAGCAGTTGTAGGATTCGCTACCTGAGCGCTAGACGTCGCCTTGAAAACCTTCGCTGTACATTATATTTTTAAACATACACTTTGCTAATAGAAATAAGACACAATTTAACACACACAGTATAAATTTATTAATAATCGGAAGTTAATATTTCATAGACACAAGTTGTAAATAGTTTGTTCATATATAATTCTGCTCCGGATAATTCTTTATAAGACTCTTACTCAAGGTTAAACGATCGACTTTTGAATACAGATAAACAGTAATGGCGTTCTATCTCGCCAATCAACAAATATTTCTGTCGATGTTTGTGAGTTGTTTGGATCACGTTAAAAGGTTCAGATGCAGTTACAACATTAAAAATACACAACCTTACAATGATTTTTCCTTATGTAGGATAATGTGTAGTGGTAATTGTTTTGTTTAAGTGTCATACAAGATGTTTATAATTCGTACATAAATATGAGGTTAGTTCTATAGTTAACAAATTTTCAGTGATATTATTTTATGGATCAATCCTTGTAAGAGAATAAAAATGATTTAGTGGTATTCAACATATATTGAGAAATGGTTAAAGTGCGTTTATTTTTTGGAAGTTGAAATAAATTAACTGATACTTAACAGTCTTGCAGTACTGTATTGTTCGGGATGTTAAGAAGGAAGGATTATGGCATCAGCATGGTTCAGCTTTCTTTATTCAGTCTTCGGCATCTGGTTCAAAGTTAGTTTGTACATATCTTGATATTTCATATGGATTTACATATCTTCTCCCCCTGGAAATGGCCTTCTGCATACATTAGTCTTCTGTACTCTCAATTTCTGCACTTTGGTGTACTTCCAATATGTTTTAAACATTAAAAAGTGTTGTACAGACAATTCGCGTCTGTCTTGCGATAGCGTCACTTTTTAAGTCGTCAAATTTAACGGTAATTAGCTTGTTACTCCACTGTTTCCATGGTAACGTAATTATTCTCCTCGGTTGATCTCAAAATAAACACATTGTTATCAATTTTCGAATTTTGTTTCAGATCTTCCCATATCTTCGGACTTTCTTCCTCCTCTTATCTTCCTTCGGGGTTATTATCTAAATGCACTGTCATTTATATTTTCTCACAAAGATTATTTTGGTACCCCACAATATTGGGTTTTATCAATTTTTCTAAGTTCAAAATTAATTCCATATTTACTAATTACATATCTTTATTTATATACTTCCTTAATTTAATATCTGGTTTTTAATAACAACTACTATTCATCCTTGGTGAATTATTCACTTGGGATTTGTCCATTACATGGTGATTTTTGTACAATCAGCAATTGTTTATGTTTGACAGTTAGGCCTGTTTCACATTTAAGTAGCCATTACTGGGTTTTTGTGGCTTCATACACAACATATTTCATTTAGTCCCAAATTGTTATTTTGCATTTGTAATTATGTTTAATGTATCTGGATGTGTTTTAATTAGTAACAACTGTGTTATTCAATCTTACTTGCTAATTATTTGCTATTCATTTCCAATATAAAATAAAACATCTAGGCCTATAGTCTGTATAACTCTTACAGCCATATCCATTTCATAACTATCAGTTTATATAATTCATTATTTCTTATTTGTTGTTCTGGTGCTAAATAATCTCACCTCTATTAAACTTTTTCCCTTAAACTCCCCTTATAACATGGGTATTGAATTAATGTTGCTACAAACTTATTTTCTAATTCTTTTTCTCTCCCTTCCATATTAACACCATCTAATTACTTTTCCTTGTGAAACACACCTTTAAACTTTTACAATACATTTTCAAGTTATAACAATATTATTTACTAGTCATTACAGTGAATATTACTACTCAGTGTTCATTATTCACTGATTAAATGTTCTATTCCAAATACTATTCATTGCCACTTGTTAAATGTTATTGTTCACTCTTAAAACTAAAACATGAGTAATTTTACTAAGTCTTTACCTTAGCCTACCCTCCTCTTACTATTTATATTATAGACAATATTTGTATTTATTGTTCACTAGCACTTTCTTAAATAGTTCAGTGTTCATTATAATTTATTTAGTGTTTCTTTAGTATCATATCACTCTAGTATAAATCACTTTCACTAATTCAACTTCCATTTATTTCTCATCATTTTATTCTCTTTCTCTACACACTATCTCTATAACATTATTAATATTGTGTCTTTCTTAGTTAATAAATTACATATATCCCTAACTCTTTTGGTTAGTGTATTTTTATACATTGTTTCATATTACTGACGGTTCATTATGGTCATTTTATCAATATTAACATTCTTTAATAGTTTTGGTTCTTAACCGAATTTCATTGTCTTTATTATTTTGGGTTACACTATTTCTCCCTTCTCTATTTTTCATGACTTGTCTAGTTTTCTTGATGCGTTTCATCTCTTCTTCTTCCTTCTGGGTTTGTTCTCTCTTGGTCTTCATTCTTCTTCTCCTTCGTTCGTCTTATTTTCTCGATTTTGATTTCTTCACTGGTTTCTTAACTGGCCAATCTCTGGGGTAGGGTCAATGTCATTTGTCTGTCAGTCTATTATTTTAGTTTCTTTTATTAATCACTGTCACTTTATTACACCTCCTCCTTCCATGATAATTACCTTTTATTTATTTTTTACTATCCACATAATCTATTTATTCAAACATAATATCATTTAGCATTTTTTATACATACTTATTGTTATCAAAATTTATCTGAATTTGGTGATGTTATATAATGCTCTCCCACCAAAATTGATCATTTTATAAAACGTTATTCTAAGTTTGATGAAATTATCAATTGTATTGTATCATTTTCTTCTTAAACTCTCCTGCTTCTCACTCAATTTTTTATGCTTAATTCTGTATCTTTTATTTCTTCTCTTCTGATTCTTTTCTTCGTCATTTTTTCTTATTACGAACTGGCTTATTGATTTTTTATTATAAATTATTCCCTATAAATCTTATTTTCCCTAACTAACTTTACTTTGTAGTTGCAATCGATTCGGATGGGCTCTATTGGCTTACCTAACTCCGTCGTTCAAAACTACTCTTATTCTGAGATCAGGGGACATCATCCCTGCTCAGTAAAATGATTGCTGGACTTATTCAACAGTCAATCTCAATTAATGAATCTTAAATACAGTCACCTCGTGACTCAACATAATAATAATAATCATAACATTTGTTGGGAATTTTTTACCTTTATATTTCATTATTGCTCAGTTCGAGTCATATATTTTTTCATCTTTCTTTATAGATACTACTTGATAATACTTGAAGCATTGCTTTTTATCGATACAATTCACCTTTTTATTCATTTTTAATTACTTTTTGTTTCATCTCAATTCATATTACAACTCTTAGAATGTTTACTTTATTTATTTCGTTTTTTGATCATTGGTTTTCTTAATCTTACTTCCATTTCTTTCTAAATAGTATTGGAAGTTGGTCATTTTGATTGATATTATTTTTTTTCATAACTTTTCAAATATTATAGTAAGTTATTGTTTCTTACTAGGTAGGAATGTTTTTGGCTCATTCCTTTATAGTATGTTTTGCTTTTATTTGCCTTACATTTTGGCTAAAGATTATTGTAACTTAATCTTTTTTTGTTAGGAATGTTTTGTAATTCCACTCCATTATTATTAATTTTTATTCAGAGATTATAGTAAGTTAGTGTTTCTTACTTTATGCGGATTCTTGGTAATTGTATTTCTCCATTTTTATGATTGGTCTAAAATATTTTCGAAATATCCGTGTAA
Source organism: Magicicada septendecula (assembly GCA_034769895.1). Lineage (NCBI taxonomy): Eukaryota > Metazoa > Arthropoda > Insecta > Hemiptera > Cicadidae > Magicicada > Magicicada septendecula. The sequence continues at coordinate 23,179,967 of CM068374.1, forward strand.
GCTGTCCTTACATAACTTTTTGAATTTTGAAATTCATTTTTTTTTATATATATATTTTTTCATTATTATTTATCAGTAAACTTATTTGCTGAGATTATTCTTTCTTTTTATTCCAACTAACTTGGTTGGCCTTTTTTTTTTTTTTTTTTTTTTCCAGTTAATTTTGATCGTCATAGTATTTTTTAATCGATGCTTGGTTATATACCCCGTTTATTTTCTGGGTGGTGGGGTTGGTTACTTCATATGTGTTGTTGCCCTTGTCTTGCGTGATAGTGTACGGCCCGACATATAGCAATAGTAATTTTTTAGTAATACCTTCAATAGAGCTGGGCATTGGTTGATTGCTTTCTTCGACCAATTCATCTCTGATATTTTTAGATAATGCGTTGTAATTATAGTGATTATATCTTTCGTCGTAGTATTTTCCCCAAGAGATTGGTCCAGTGATGGGCTGTCCACAGTTTTCACTGGCCTTAAGCGTTTAAATGAGGGTTGACCTCATTGCCCCTAACATCATTAGTGTTTGACGGTTGGTTAGCGTTCGGCTCCTGTTGATTATTCCGGTCATCCACGCTGTTCCTGTGATCTTCTTCGAATGGGTGACTTCTCGTATCGGGTACCTGGTTAGAGTACGTTCGCCGATAGTTAAATGAGGGATAGTTTCTTCTTGGACTCCTTTGTCTTTGCCCCCTCATGTAATTTACCTGTGGCCGGTATCCTGGATTATTGTTCTGATTACTGTTGTTGTTTCCAGGGCGATAATTGTTGTTGTAACCATTCGATGGAAAGTTACCCCTGTGGTTGTTCCTGAAGTTGTTATTATTATTGTTTCCACTTCTGTTAAAATTTCTGGGCGCGTTATTGCCTCGTGTGTTCCCTTGGTAATTGTTAGGGTTATTTATCGGTGGCTTATTATCTCCCTGTTGATTCTGTGACAATTGTTCTTCATTGGTTCTATTATTCCTGAAACTGTACCCTCTATTTTTCCTGTACTGCCACTCATGTTCATGGCTTTCCAATAAGCTAGCCATATCTTGGATGGTCTTTACCTGGCTGTACATCCGTGCCTTTTGGATGGCGTCGTCGTAGTGGTAAGATAACTGTATTACCAGACACTCTTCGGGTATACGTGGCTCCAAATTCCTGGCCATGCAGATCTTTCCCAAAAAGTAGGAGGTAAGGGATTGCCCATTTTGATTTTCATACCTTCCATTGCTCAGGTTATTGCGGACCATGTTCTGAGTTGATTCAGACCAGTATTTAGCCTTGAACTGGGTCTTGAACTCTTGAATGCTTTGGATGTCTGGTCTGGTGGCAGTCCACCAGTTGTCATATGTCTCCTTGAACATTTCGTCCACCATCCCTCTTATTGTAGTCCATCGAGTCACTCGATTCTTGATGATTAACTCTTCTACCCTCTTCAAGAACTCAATAGGGTTTCTTTTATAATTACGGAAATTAATAGTATCTCTGTTGTCTGTGTTCATGACATGATTATTATTACATGGTCGGTTACGCCAGGCATCCACTTCTTCCCGTAATGACTCTTCTATTCGGTGCATTTCATCAATCCTCTGTTGGTTTTTGTCTACTTTGCTGTCTATTTTATTTAAGTTGCTGTAAACTCCTTCCATCCGTTCCCCCAAGTCTGTTCGTACAACTGCTACCTCTTTCTGGTTTTCTTCCCGGACTTGATGTATGTCCTGGTCCATCTGGGCACATCTTCTGACTGTTTCTTCCTGACTCTCCTCAATTCTCCTTTTATTCTCTCCTTCGAGATGGTTCATTTTATTGAGTACTTCCTCGCGGACTCCAGAAACATTTTCGTTGGTCTTCTCTAGCTTCTCCAACGTTTCCTCTAATTTGTCATTGATTTCCGTAATCTGCTGCTTTGCTTCTTCTCGGTATTCCATTAATTGGTGTGCCATCTGCAGCTTCATTTCTTCTTTATTTCTCTCGTGGTCCTCCTTCAGCTGTTCCCTCAATTCTTCCTTCAATTCTTCGTTTCTTTGCTGAATTTCCTCCATCAATCGTTGTTGTAAAGTTTCATTATTTTTGTTAATGGTTTGTCTCAATTCTTCCTTCTGTTTCTGAAAATTGTCCTCCTGCTTCTTAAAATTTTCGTTTGTTTCTTTCTTCATCTGTTTCAGACTCTCCTCATTCTTGTCGAATTTATTGTTCATCTCCTTCAAACTCTCTTCATTCTTGTCGAATTTTTGGTTAATTTGTTTTATCAAACTTTCATTATTTCGTCTGCTTTGTTCAGCCATAGCTTCCATTATTTGTTGCCAATTCGGTTCTCCTCTACCTTCTCTCTTGTCACCCGCCTGTAGTTCCATTTCTTCGTCTTGGGTTGTTTCTGTTGTGGTTATTGCTGTCTCCACTTCTTCAATCGGTGTTCCTTCCTCTTCTCCCCCTCTGTTTCTTCCATCTCCTTCTCCTTCGCCAATTTTTTCGATAAACCTCTTGTGTGCATCCTGATTTCCTTTCGTGACCGCCGCTAGAACTTCGTATCTTCCTTTTTCAAGCTCCACCGGTTGGTCGCCAATTTATAATATATAAATGATGAGGTCGCGATTGTTCATTCGTATACCTCTGTAAAATATAACAGTGTGTCTGAGTGTGAAAGTGTCTGTGTATCTTACCACTGCGTCCTCGCACGGCGATGTACTTCACGATGTTTGGGCCCGTAGCGAACGTACTGGGGGACCAGGTATTGTGGTTCCCGATCTGAGGTTCAAACGTAGTGGATAATCTCCGGGTGGCGCCAAATTGTTTATATAAAACAATTAAAATGGTTTGCTTATCAATGTTCTATTTGAACGAGGCGACGAATTCAATCTGTCCCGCCTTTTCTCGATTTTGTGTCAATCGAGATGGCAGTTGTAGGATTCGCTACCTGAGCGCTAGACGTCGCCTTGAAAACCTTCGCTGTACATTATATTTTTAAACATACACTTTGCTAATAGAAATAAGACACAATTTAACACACACAGTATAAATTTATTAATAATCGGAAGTTAATATTTCATAGACACAAGTTGTAAATAGTTTGTTCATATATAATTCTGCTCCGGATAATTCTTTATAAGACTCTTACTCAAGGTTAAACGATCGACTTTTGAATACAGATAAACAGTAATGGCGTTCTATCTCGCCAATCAACAAATATTTCTGTCGATGTTTGTGAGTTGTTTGGATCACGTTAAAAGGTTCAGATGCAGTTACAACATTAAAAATACACAACCTTACAATGATTTTTCCTTATGTAGGATAATGTGTAGTGGTAATTGTTTTGTTTAAGTGTCATACAAGATGTTTATAATTCGTACATAAATATGAGGTTAGTTCTATAGTTAACAAATTTTCAGTGATATTATTTTATGGATCAATCCTTGTAAGAGAATAAAAATGATTTAGTGGTATTCAACATATATTGAGAAATGGTTAAAGTGCGTTTATTTTTTGGAAGTTGAAATAAATTAACTGATACTTAACAGTCTTGCAGTACTGTATTGTTCGGGATGTTAAGAAGGAAGGATTATGGCATCAGCATGGTTCAGCTTTCTTTATTCAGTCTTCGGCATCTGGTTCAAAGTTAGTTTGTACATATCTTGATATTTCATATGGATTTACATATCTTCTCCCTCTGGAAATGGCCTTCTGCATACATTAGTCTTCTGTACTCTCAATTTCTGCACTTTGGTGTACTTCCAATATGTTTTAAACATTAAAAAGTGTTGTACAGACAATTCGCGTCTGTCTTGCGATAGCGTCACTTTTTAAGTCGTCAAATTTAACGGTAATTAGCTTGTTACTCCACTGTTTCCATGGTAACGTAATTATTCTCCTTGGTTGATCTCAAAATAAACACATTGTTATCAATTTTCGAATTTTGTTTCAGATCTTCCCATATCTTCGGACTTTCTTCCTCCTCTTATCTTCCTTCGGGGTTATTATCTAAATGCACTGTCATTTATATTTTCTCACAAAGATTATTTTGGTACCCCACAATATTGGGTTTTATCAATTTTTCTAAGTTCAAAATTAATTCCATATTTACTAATTACATATCTTTATTTATATACTTCCTTAATTTAATATCTGGTTTTTAATAACAACTACTATTCATCCTTGGTGAATTATTCACTTGGGATTTGTCCATTACATGGTGATTTTTGTACAATCAGCAATTGTTTATGTTTGACAGTTAGGCCTGTTTCACATTTAAGTAGCCATTACTGGGTTTTTGTGGCTTCATACACAACATATTTTATTTAGTCCCAAATTGTTATTTTGCATTTGTAATTATGTTTAATGTATCTGGATGTGTTTTAATTAGTAACAACTGTGTTATTCAATCTTACTTGCTAATTATTTGCTATTCATTTCCAATATAAAATAAAACATCTAGGCCTATAGTCTGTATAACTCTTACAGCCATATCCATTTCATAACTATCAGTTTATATAATTCATTATTTCTTATTTGTTGTTCTGGTGCTAAATAATCTCACCTCTATTAAACTTTTTCCCTTAAACTCCCCTTATAACATGGGTATTGAATTAATGTTGCTACAAACTTATTTTCTAATTCTTTTTCTCTCCCTTCCATATTAACACCATCTAATTACTTTTCCTTGTGAAACACACCTTTAAACTTTTACAATACATTTTCAAGTTATAACAATATTATTTACTAGTCATTACAGTGAATATTACTACTCAGTGTTCATTATTCACTGATTAAATGTTCTATTCCAAATACTATTCATTGCCACTTGTTAAATGTTATTGTTCACTCTTAAAACTAAAACATGAGTAATTTTACTAAGTCTTTACCTTAGCCTACCCTTCTCTTACTATTTATATTATAGACAATATTTGTATTTATTGTTCACTAGCCCTTTCTTAAATAGTTCAGTGTTCATTATAATTTATTTAGTGTTTCTTTAGTATCATATCACTCTAGTATAAATCACTTTCACTAATTCAACTTCCATTTATTTCTCATCATTTTATTCTCTTTCTCTACACACTATCTCTATAACATTATTAATATTGTGTCTTTCTTAGTTAATAAATTACATATATCCCTAACTCTTTTGGTTAGTGTATTTTTATACATTGTTTCATATTACTGACGGTTCATTATGGTCATGTTATCAATATTAACATTCATTAATAGTTTTGGTTCTTAACCGAATTTCATTGTCTTTATTATTTTGGGTTACACTATTTCTCCCTTCTCTATTTTTCATTACTTGTCTAGTTTTCATGATGCGTTTCATCTCGTCTTCTTCCTTCTGGGTTTGTTCTCTCTTGGTCTTCATTCTTCTTCTCCTTCGTTCGTCTTATTTTCTCGATTTTGATTTCTTCACTGGTTTCTTAACTGGCCAATCTCTGGGGTAGGGTCAATGTCGTTTGTCTGTCAGTCTATTATTTTAGTTTCTTTTATTAATCACTGTCACTTTATTACACCTCCTCCTTCCATGATAATTACCTTTTATTTATTTTTTACTATCCACATAATCTATTTATTCAAACATAATATCATTTAGCATTTTTTATACATACTTATTGTTATCAAAATTTATCTGAATTTGGTGATGTTATATAATGCTCTCCCACCAAAATTGATCATTTTATAAAACGTTATTCTAAGTTTGATGAAATTATCAATTGTATTGTATCATTTTCTTCTTAAACTCTCCTGCTTCTCACTCAATTTTTTATGCTTAATTCTGTATCTTTTATTTCTTCTCTTCTGATTCTTTTCTTCGTCATTTTTTCTTATTACGAACTGGCTTATTGATTTTTTATTATAAATTATTCCCTATAAATCTTATTTTCCCTAACTAACTTTACTTTGTAGTTGCAATCGATTCGGATGGGCTCTATTGGCTTACCTAACTCCGTCGTTCAAAACTACTCTTATTCTGAGATCAGGGGACATCATCCCTGCTCAGTAAAATGATTGCTGGACTTATTCAACAGTCAATCTCAATTAATGAATCTTAAATACAGTCACCTCGTGACTCAACATAATAATAATAATCATAACATTTGTTGGGAATTTTTTACCTTTATATTTCATTATTGCTCGGTTCGAGTCATATATTTTTTCATCTTTCTTTATAGATACTACTTGATAATACTTGAAGCATTGCTTTTTATCGATACAATTCACCTTTTTATTCATTTTTAATTACTTTTTGTTTCATCTCAATTCATATTACAACTCTTAGAATGTTTACTTTATTTATTTCGTTTTTTGATCATTGGTTTTCTTAATCTTACTTCCATTTCTTTCTAAATAGTATTGGAAGTTGGTCATTTTGATTGATATTATTTTTTTTCATAACTTTTCAAATATTATAGTAAGTTATTGTTTCTTACTAGGTAGGAATGTTTTTGGCTCATTCCTTTATAGTATGTTTTGCTTTTATTTGCCTTACATTTTGGCTAAAGATTATTGTAACTTAATCTTTTTTTGTTAGGAATGTTTTGTAATTCCACTCCATTATTATTAATTTTTATTCAGAGATTATAGTAAGTTAGTGTTTCTTACTTTATGCGGATTCTTGGTAATTGTATTTCTCCATTTTTATGATTGGTCTAAAATATTTTCGAAATATCCGTGTAAGCTGTCCTTACATAACTTTTTGAATTTTGAAATTCATTTTTTTTTATATATATATTTTTTCATTATTATTTATCAGTAAACTTACTTGCTGAGATTATTCTTTCTTTTTATTCCAACTAACTTGGTTGGCCTTTTTTTTTTTTTTTTTTTTTTTTTTTTTCCAGTTAATTTTGATCGTCATAGTATTTTTTAATCGATGCTTGGTTATATACCCCCTTTATTTTCTGGGTGGTGGGGTTGGTTACTTCATATGTGTTGTTGCCCTTGTTTTGCGTGATAGTGTACGGCCCGACATATAGCAATAGTAATTTTTTAGTAATACCTTCAATGGAGCTGGGCATTGGTTGATTGCTTTCTTCGACCAATTCATCTCTGATATTTTTTAGATAATGCGTTGTAATTATAGTGATTATATCTTTCGTCGTAGTATTTTCCCCAAGAGATTGGTCCAGTGATGGGCTGTCCACAGTTTTCACTGGCCTTAAGCGTTTAAATGAGGGTTGACCTCATTGCCCCTAACATCATTAGTGTTTGACGGTTGGTTAGCGTTCGGCTCCTGTTGATTATTCCGGTCATCCACGCTGTTCCTGTGATCTTCTTCGAATGGGTGACTTCTCGTATCGGGTACCTGGTTAGAGTACGTTCGCCGATAGTTAAATGAGGGATAGTTTCTTCTTGGACTCCTTTGTCTTTGCCCCCTCATGTAATTTACCTGTGGCCGGTATCCTGGATTATTGTTCTGATTATTGTTGTTGTTTCCAGGGCGATAATTGTTGTTGTAACCATTCGATGGAAAGTTACCCCTGTGGTTGTTCCTGAAGTTGTTATTATTATTGTTTCCACTTCTGTTAAAATTTCTGGGCGCGTTATTGCCTCGTGTGTTCCCTTGGTAATTGTTAGGGTTATTTATCGGTGGCTTATTATCTCCCTGTTGATTCTGTGACAATTGTTCTTCATTGGTTCTATTATTCCTGAAACTGTACCCTCTATTTTTCCTGTACTGCCACTCATGTTCATGGCTTTCCAATAAGCTAGCCATATCTTGGATGGTCTTTACCTGGCTGTACATCCGTGCCTTTTGGATGGCGTCGTCGTAGTGGTAAGATAACTGTATTACCAGACACTCTTCGGGTATACGTGGCTCCAAATTCCTGGCCATGCAGATCTTTCCCAAAAAGTAGGAGGTAAGGGATTGCCCATTTTGATTTTCATACCTTCCATTGCTCAGGTTATTGCGGACCATGTTCTGAGTTGATTCAGACCAGTATTTAGCCTTGAACTGGGTCTTGAACTCTTGAATGCTTTGGATGTCTGGTCTGGTGGCAGTCCACCAGTTGTCATATGTCTCCTTGAACATTTCGTCCACCATCCCTCTTATTGTAGTCCATCGAGTCACTCGATTCTTGATGATTAACTCTTCTACCCTCTTCAAGAACTCAATAGGGTTTCTTTTATAATTACGGAAATTAATAGTATCTCTGTTGTCTGTGTTCATGACATGATTATTATTACATGGTCGGTTACGCCAGGCATCCACTTCTTCCCGTAATGACTCTTCTATTCGGTGCATTTCATCAATCCTCTGTTGGTTTTTGTCTACTTTGCTGTCTATTTTATTTAAGTTGCTGTAAACTCCTTCCATCCGTTCCCCCAAGTCTGTTCGTACAACTGCTACCTCTTTCTGGTTTTCTTCCCGGACTTGATGTATGTCCTGGTCCATCTGGGCACATCTTCTGACTGTTTCTTCCTGACTCTCCTCAATTCTCCTTTTATTCTCTCCTTCGAGATGGTTCATTTTATTGAGTACTTCCTCGCGGACTCCAGAAACATTTTCGTTGGTCTTCTCTAGCTTCTCCAACGTTTCCTCTAATTTGTCATTGATTTCCGTAATCTGCTGCTTTGCTTCTTCTCGGTATTCCATTAATTGGTGTGCCATCTGCAGCTTCATTTCTTCTTTATTTCTCTCGTGGTCCTCCTTCAGCTGTTCCCTCAATTCTTCCTTCAATTCTTCGTTTCTTTGCTGAATTTCCTCCATCAATCGTTGTTGTAAAGTTTCATTATTTTTGTTAATGGTTTGTCTCAATTCTTCCTTCTGTTTCTGAAAATTGTCCTCCTGCTTCTTAAAATTTTCGTTTGTTTCTTTCTTCATCTGTTTCAGACTCTCCTCATTCTTGTCGAATTTATTGTTCATCTCCTTCAAACTCTCTTCATTCTTGTCGAATTTTTGGTTAATTTGTTTTATCAAACTTTCATTATTTCGTCTGCTTTGTTCAGCCATAGCTTCCATTATTTGTTGCCAATTCGGTTCTCCTCTACCTTCTCTCTTGTCACCCGCCTGTAGTTCCATTTCTTCGTCTTGGGTTGTTTCTGTTGTGGTTATTGCTGTCTCCACTTCTTCAATCGGTGTTCCTTCCTCTTCTCCCCCTCTGTTTCTTCCATCTCCTTCTCCTTCGCCAATTTTTTCGATAAACCTCTTGTGTGCATCCTGATTTCCTTTCGTGACCGCCGCTAGAACTTCGTATCTTCCTTTTTCAAGCTCCACCGGTTGGTCGCCAATTTATAATATATAAATGATGAGGTCGCGATTGTTCATTCGTATACCTCTGTAAAATATAACAGTGTGTCTGAGTGTGAAAGTGTCTGTGTATCTTATCACTGCGTCATCGCACGGCGATGTACTTCACGATGTTTGGGCCCGTAGCGAACGTACTGGGGGACCAGGTATCGTGGTTCCCGATCTGAGGTTCAAACGTAGTGGATAATCTCCGGGTGGCGCCAAATTGTTTATATAAAACAATTAAAATGGTTTGCTTATCAATGTTCTATTTGAACGAGGCGACGAATTCAATCTGTCCCGCCTTTTCTCGATTTTGTGTCAATCGAGATGGCAGTTGTAGGATTCGCTACCTGAGCGCTAGACGTCACCTTGAAAACCTTCGCTGTACATTATATTTTTAAACATACACTTTGCTAATAGAAATAAGACACAATTTAACACACACAGTATAAATTTATTAATAATCGGAAGTTAATATTTCATAGACACAAGTTGTAAATACTTTGTTCATATATAATTCTGCTCCGGATAATTCTTTATAAGACTCTTACTCAAGGTTAAACGATCGACTTTTGAATACAGATAAACAGTAATGGCGTTCTATCTCGCCAATCAACAAATATTTCTGTCGATGTTTGTGAGTTGTTTGGATCACGTTAAAAGGTTCAGATGCAGTTACAACATTAAAAATACACAACCTTACAATGTTTTTTCCTTATGTAGGATAATGTGTAGTGGTAATTGTTTTGTTTAAGTGTCATACAAGATGTTTATAATTCGTACATAAATATGAGGTTAGTTCTATAGTTAACAAATTTTCAGTGATATTATTTTATGGATCAATCCTTGTAAGAGAATAAAAATGATTTAGTGGTATTCAACATATATTGAGAAATGGTTAAAGTGCGTTTATTTTTTGGAAGTTGAAATAAATTAACTGATACTTAACAGTCTTGCAGTACTGTATTGTTCGGGATGTTAAGAAGGAAGGATTATGGCATCAGCATGGTTCAGCTTTCTTTATTCAGTCTTCGGCATCTGGTTCAAAGTTAGTTTGTACATATCTTGATATTTCATATGGATTTACATATCTTCTCCCCCTGGAAATGGCCTTCTGCATACATTAGTCTTCTGTACTCTCAATTTCTGCACTTTGGTGTACTTCCAATATGTTTTAAACATTAAAAAGTGTTGTACAGACAATTCGCGTCTGTCTTGCGATAGCGTCACTTTTTAAGTCGTCAAATTTAACGGTAATTAGCTTGTTACTCCACTGTTTCCATGGTAACGTAATTATTCTCCTTGGTTGATCTCAAAATAAACACATTGTTATCAATTTTCGAATTTTGTTTCAGATCTTCCCATATCTTCGGACTTTCTTCCTCCTCTTATCTTCCTTCGGGGTTATTATCTAAATGCACTGTCATTTATATTTTCTCACAAAGATTATTTTGGTACCCCACAATATTGGGTTTTATCAATTTTTCTAAGTTCAAAATTAATTCCATATTTACTAATTACATATCTTTATTTATATACTTCCTTAATTTAATATCTGGTTTTTAATAACAACTACTATTCATCCTTGGTGAATTATTCACTTGGGATTTGTCCATTACATGGTGATTTTTGTACAATCAGCAATTGTTTATGTTTGACAGTTAGGCCTGTTTCACATTTAAGTAGCCATTACTGGGTTTTTGTGGCTTCATACACAACATATTTCATTTAGTCCCAAATTGTTATTTTGCATTTGTAATTATGTTTAATGTATCTGGATGTGTTTTAATTAGTAACAACTGTGTTATTCAATCTTACTTGCTAATTATTTGCTATTCATTTCCAATATAAAATAAAACATCTAGGCCTATAGTCTGTATAACTCTTACAGCCATATCCATTTCATAACTATCAGTTTATATAATTCATTATTTCTTATTTGTTGTTCTGGTGCTAAATAATCTCACCTCTATTAAACTTTTTCCCTTAAACTCCCCTTATAACATGGGTATTGAATTAATGTTGCTACAAACTTATTTTCTAATTCTTTTTCTCTCCCTTCCATATTAACACCATCTAATTACTTTTCCTTGTGAAACACACCTTTAAACTTTTACAATACATTTTCAAGTTATAACAATATTATTTACTAGTCATTACAGTGAATATTACTACTCAGTGTTCATTATTCACTGATTAAATGTTCTATTCCAAATACTATTCATTGCCACTTGTTAAATGTTATTGTTCACTCTTAAAACTAAAACATGAGTAATTTTACTAAGTCTTTACCTTAGCCTACCCTCCTCTTACTATTTATATTATAGACAATATTTGTATTTATTGTTCACTAGCACTTTCTTAAATAGTTCAGTGTTCATTATAATTTATTTAGTGTTTCTTTAGTATCATATCACTCTAGTATAAATCACTTTCACTAATTCAACTTCCATTTATTTCTCATCATTTTATTCTCTTTCTCTACACACTATCTCTATAACATTATTAATATTGTGTCTTTCTTAGTTAATAAATTACATATATCCCTAACTCTTTTGGTTAGTGTATTTTTATACATTGTTTCATATTACTGACGGTTCATTATGGTCATTTTATCAATATTAACATTCTTTAATAGTTTTGGTTCTTAACCGAATTTCATTGTCTTTATTATTTTGGGTTACACTATTTCTCCCTTCTCTATTTTTCATTACTTGTCTAGTTTTCTTGATGCGTTTCATCTCTTCTTCTTCCTTCTGGGTTTGTTCTCTCTTGGTCTTCATTCTTCTTCTCCTTCGTTCGTCTTATTTTCTCGATTTTGATTTCTTCACTGGTTTCTTAACTGGCCAATCTCTGGGGTAGGGTCAATGTCATTTGTCTGTCAGTCTATTATTTTAGTTTCTTTTATTAATCACTGTCACTTTATTACACCTCCTCCTTCCATGATAATTACCTTTTATTTATTTTTTACTATCCACATAATCTATTTATTCAAACATAATATCATTTAGCATTTTTTATACATACTTATTGTTATCAAAATTTATCTGAATTTGGTGATGTTATATAATGCTCTCCCACCAAAATTGATCATTTTATAAAACGTTATTCTAAGTTTGATGAAATTATCAATTGTATTGTATCATTTTCTTCTTAAACTCTCCTGCTTCTCACTCAATTTTTTATGCTTAATTCTGTATCTTTTATTTCTTCTCTTCTGATTCTTTTCTTCGTCATTTTTTCTTATTACGAACTGGCTTATTGATTTTTTATTATAAATTATTCCCTATAAATCTTATTTTCCCTAACTAACTTTACTTTGTAGTTGCAATCGATTCGGATGGGCTCTATTGGCTTACCTAACTCCGTCGTTCAAAACTACTCTTATTCTGAGATCAGGGGACATCATCCCTGCTCAGTAAAATGATTGCTGGACTTATTCAACAGTCAATCTCAATTAATGAATCTTAAATACAGTCACCTCGTGACTCAACATAATAATAATAATCATAACATTTGTTGGGAATTTTTTACCTTTATATTTCATTATTGCTCAGTTCGAGTCATATATTTTTTCATCTTTCTTTATAGATACTACTTGATAATACTTGAAGCATTGCTTTTTATCGATACAATTCACCTTTTTATTCATTTTTAATTACTTTTTGTTTCATCTCAATTCATATTACAACTCTTAGAATGTTTACTTTATTTATTTCGTTTTTTGATCATTGGTTTTCTTAATCTTACTTCCATTTCTTTCTAAATAGTATTGGAAGTTGGTCATTTTGATTGATATTATTTTTTTTCATAACTTTTCAAATATTATAGTAAGTTATTGTTTCTTACTAGGTAGGAATGTTTTTGGCTCATTCCTTTATAGTATGTTTTGCTTTTATTTGCCTTACATTTTGGCTAAAGATTATTGTAACTTAATCTTTTTTTGTTAGGAATGTTTTGTAATTCCACTCCATTATTATTAATTTTTATTCAGAGATTATAGTAAGTTAGTGTTTCTTACTTTATGCGGATTCTTGGTAATTGTATTTCTCCATTTTTATGATTGGTCTAAAATATTTTCGAAATATCCGTGTAAGCTGTCCTTACATAACTTTTTGAATTTTGAAATTCATTTTTTTTTATATATATATTTTTTCATTATTATTTATCAGTAAACTTACTTGCTGAGATTATTCTTTCTTTTTATTCCAACTAACTTGGTTGGCCTTTTTTTTTTTTTTTTTTTTTTCCAGTTAATTTTGATCGTCATAGTATTTTTTAATCGATGCTTGGTTATATACCCCGTTTATTTTCTGGGTGGTGGGGTTGGTTACTTCATATGTGTTGTTGCCCTTGTCTTGCGTGATAGTGTACGGCCCGACATATAGCAATAGTAATTTTTTAGTAATACCTTCAATAGAGCTGGGCATTGGTTGATTGCTTTCTTCGACCAATTCATCTCTGATATTTTTAGATAATGCGTTGTAATTATAGTGATTATATCTTTCGTCGTAGTATTTTCCCCAAGAGATTGGTCCAGTGATGGGCTGTCCACAGTTTTCACTGGCCTTAAGCGTTTAAATGAGGGTTGACCTCATTGCCCCTAACATCATTAGTGTTTGACGGTTGGTTAGCGTTCGGCTCCTGTTGATTATTCCGGTCATCCACGCTGTTCCTGTGATCTTCTTCGAATGGGTGACTTCTCGTATCGGGTACCTGGTTAGAGTACGTTCGCCGATAGTTAAATGAGGGATAGTTTCTTCTTGGACTCCTTTGTCTTTGCCCCCTCATGTAATTTACCTGTGGCCGGTATCCTGGATTATTGTTCTGATTACTGTTGTTGTTTCCAGGGCGATAATTGTTGTTGTAACCATTCGATGGAAAGTTACCCCTGTGGTTGTTCCTGAAGTTGTTATTATTATTGTTTCCACTTCTGTTAAAATTTCTGGGCGCGTTATTGCCTCGTGTGTTCCCTTGGTAATTGTTAGGGTTATTTATCGGTGGCTTATTATCTCCCTGTTGATTCTGTGACAATTGTTCTTCATTGGTTCTATTATTCCTGAAACTGTACCCTCTATTTTTCCTGTACTGCCACTCATGTTCATGGCTTTCCAATAAGCTAGCCATATCTTGGATGGTCTTTACCTGGCTTTACATCCGTGCCTTTTGGATGGCGTCGTCGTAGTGGTAAGATAACTGTATTACCAGACACTCTTCGGGTATACGTGGCTCCAAATTCCTGGCCATGCAGATCTTTCCCAAAAAGTAGGAGGTAAGGGATTGCCCATTTTGATTTTCATACCTTCCATTGCTCAGGTTATTGCGGACCATGTTCTGAGTTGATTCAGACCAGTATTTAGCCTTGAACTGGGTCTTGAACTCTTGAATGCTTTGGATGTCTGGTCTGGTGGCAGTCCACCAGTTGTCATATGTCTCCTTGAACATTTCGTCCACCATCCCTCTTATTGTAGTCCATCGAGTCACTCGATTCTGGATGATTAACTCTTCTACCCTCTTCAAGAACTCAATAGGGTTTCTTTTATAATTACGGAAATTAATAGTATCTCTGTTGTCTGTGTTCATGACATGATTATTATTACATGGTCGGTTACGCCAGGCATCCACTTCTTCCCGTAATGACTCTTCTATTCGGTGCATTTCATCAATCCTCTGTTGGTTTTTGTCTACTTTGCTGTCTATTTTATTTAAGTTGCTGTAAACTCCTTCCATCCGTTCCCCCAAGTCTGTTCGTACAACTGCTACCTCTTTCTGGTTTTCTTCCCGGACTTGATGTATGTCCTGGTCCATCTGGGCACATCTTCTGACTGTTTCTTCCTGACTCTCCTCAATTCTCCTTTTATTCTCTCCTTCGAGATGGTTCATTTTATTGAGTACTTCCTCGCGGACTCCAGAAACATTTTCGTTGGTCTTCTCTAGCTTCTCCAATGTTTCCTCTAATTTGTCATTGATTTCCGTAATCTGCTGCTTTGCTTCTTCTCGGTATTCCATTAATTGGTGTGCCATCTGCAGCTTCATTTCTTCTTTATTTCTCTCGTGGTCCTCCTTCAGCTGTTCCCTCAATTCTTCCTTCAATTCTTCGTTTCTTTGCTGAATTTCCTCCATCAATCGTTGTTGTAAAGTTTCATTATTTTTGTTAATGGTTTGTCTCAATTCTTCCTTCTGTTTCTGAAAATTGTCCTCCTGCTTCTTAAAATTTTCGTTTGTTTCTTTCTTCATCTGTTTCAGACTCTCCTCATTCTTGTCGAATTTATTGTTCATCTCCTTCAAACTCTCTTCATTCTTGTCGAATTTTTGGTTAATTTGTTTTATCAAACTTTCATTATTTCGTCTGCTTTGTTCAGCCATAGCTTCCATTATTTGTTGCCAATTCGGTTCTCCTCTACCTTCTCTCTTGTCACCCGGCTGTAGTTCCATTTCTTCGTCTTGGGTTGTTTCTGTTGTGGTTATTGCTGTCTCCACTTCTTCAATCGGTGTTCCTTCCTCTTCTCCCCCTCTGTTTCTTCCATCTCCTTCTCCTTCGCCAATTTTTTCGATAAACCTCTTGTGTGCATCCTGATTTCCTTTCGTGACCGCCGCTAGAACTTCGTATCTTCCTTTTTCAAGCTCCACCGGTTGGTCGCCAATTTATAATATATAAATGATGAGGTCGCGATTGTTCATTCGTATACCTCTGTAAAATATAACAGTGTGTCTGAGTGTGAAAGTGTCTGTGTATCTTATCACTGCGTCATCGCACGGCGATGTACTTCACGATGTTTGGGCCCGTAGCGAACGTACTGGGGGACCAGGTATCGTGGTTCCCGATCTGAGGTTCAAACGTAGTGGATAATCTCCGGGTGGCGCCAAATTGTTTATATAAAACAATTAAAATGGTTTGCTTATCAATGTTCTATTTGAACGAGGCGACGAATTCAATCTGTCCCGCCTTTTCTCGATTTTGTGTCAATCGAGATGGCAGTTGTAGGATTCGCTACCTGAGCGCTAGACGTCACCTTGAAAACCTTCGCTGTACATTATATTTTTAAACATACACTTTGCTAATAGAAATAAGACACAATTTAACACACACAGTATAAATTTATTAATAATCGGAAGTTAATATTTCATAGACACAAGTTGTAAATACTTTGTTCATATATAATTCTGCTCCGGATAATTCTTTATAAGACTCTTACTCAAGGTTAAACGATCGACTTTTGAATACAGATAAACAGTAATGGCGTTCTATCTCGCCAATCAACAAATATTTCTGTCGATGTTTGTGAGTTGTTTGGATCACGTTAAAAGGTTCAGATGCAGTTACAACATTAAAAATACACAACCTTACAATGTTTTTTCCTTATGTAGGATAATGTGTAGTGGTAATTGTTTTGTTTAAGTGTCATACAAGATGTTTATAATTCGTACATAAATATGAGGTTAGTTCTATAGTTAACAAATTTTCAGTGATATTATTTTATGGATCAATCCTTGTAAGAGAATAAAAATGATTTAGTGGTATTCAACATATATTGAGAAATGGTTAAAGTGCGTTTATTTTTTGGAAGTTGAAATAAATTAACTGATACTTAACAGTCTTGCAGTACTGTATTGTTCGGGATGTTAAGAAGGAAGGATTATGGCATCAGCATGGTTCAGCTTTCTTTATTCAGTCTTCGGCATCTGGTTCAAAGTTAGTTTGTACATATCTTGATATTTCATATGGATTTACATATCTTCTCCCCCTGGAAATGGCCTTCTGCATACATTAGTCTTCTGTACTCTCAATTTCTGCACTTTGGTGTACTTCCAATATGTTTTAAACATTAAAAAGTGTTGTACAGACAATTCGCGTCTGTCTTGCGATAGCGTCACTTTTTAAGTCGTCAAATTTAACGGTAATTAGCTTGTTACTCCACTGTTTCCATGGTAACGTAATTATTCTCCTTGGTTGATCTCAAAATAAACACATTGTTATCAATTTTCGAATTTTGTTTCAGATCTTCCCATATCTTCGGACTTTCTTCCTCCTCTTATCTTCCTTCGGGGTTATTATCTAAATGCACTGTCATTTATATTTTCTCACAAAGATTATTTTGGTACCCCACAATATTGGGTTTTATCAATTTTTCTAAGTTCAAAATTAATTCCATATTTACTAATTACATATCTTTATTTATATACTTCCTTAATTTAATATCTGGTTTTTAATAACAACTACTATTCATCCTTGGTGAATTATTCACTTGGGATTTGTCCATTACATGGTGATTTTTGTACAATCAGCAATTGTTTATGTTTGACAGTTAGGCCTGTTTCACATTTAAGTAGCCATTACTGGGTTTTTGTGGCTTCATACACAACATATTTCATTTAGTCCCAAATTGTTATTTTGCATTTGTAATTATGTTTAATGTATCTGGATGTGTTTTAATTAGTAACAACTGTGTTATTCAATCTTACTTGCTAATTATTTGCTATTCATTTCCAATATAAAATAAAACATCTAGGCCTATAGTCTGTATAACTCTTACAGCCATATCCATTTCATAACTATCAGTTTATATAATTCATTATTTCTTATTTGTTGTTCTGGTGCTAAATAATCTCACCTCTATTAAACTTTTTCCCTTAAACTCCCCTTATAACATGGGTATTGAATTAATGTTGCTACAAACTTATTTTCTAATTCTTTTTCTCTCCCTTCCATATTAACACCATCTAATTACTTTTCCTTGTGAAACACACCTTTAAACTTTTACAATACATTTTCAAGTTATAACAATATTATTTACTAGTCATTACAGTGAATATTACTACTCAGTGTTCATTATTCACTGATTAAATGTTCTATTCCAAATACTATTCATTGCCACTTGTTAAATGTTATTGTTCACTCTTAAAACTAAAACATGAGTAATTTTACTAAGTCTTTACCTTAGCCTACCCTCCTCTTACTATTTATATTATAGACAATATTTGTATTTATTGTTCACTAGCACTTTCTTAAATAGTTCAGTGTTCATTATAATTTATTTAGTGTTTCTTTAGTATCATATCACTCTAGTATAAATCACTTTCACTAATTCAACTTCCATTTATTTCTCATCATTTTATTCTCTTTCTCTACACACTATCTCTATAACATTATTAATATTGTGTCTTTCTTAGTTAATAAATTACATATATCCCTAACTCTTTTGGTTAGTGTATTTTTATACATTGTTTCATATTACTGACGGTTCATTATGGTCATTTTATCAATATTAACATTCTTTAATAGTTTTGGTTCTTAACCGAATTTCATTGTCTTTATTATTTTGGGTTACACTATTTCTCCCTTCTCTATTTTTCATTACTTGTCTAGTTTTCTTGATGCGTTTCATCTCGTCTTCTTCCTTCTGGGTTTGTTCTCTCTTGGTCTTCATTCTTCTTCTCCTTCGTTCGTCTTATTTTCTCGATTTTGATTTCTTCACTGGTTTCTTAACTGGCCAATCTCTGGGGTAGGGTCAATGTCGTTTGTCTGTCAGTCTATTATTTTAGTTTCTTTTATTAATCACTGTCACTTTATTACACCTCCTCCTTCCATGATAATTACCTTTTATTTATTTTTTACTATCCACATAATCTATTTATTCAAACATAATATCATTTAGCATTTTTTATACATACTTATTGTTATCAAAATTTATCTGAATTTGGTGATGTTATATAATGCTCTCCCACCAAAATTGATCATTTTATAAAACGTTATTCTAAGTTTGATGAAATTATCAATTGTATTGTATCATTTTCTTCTTAAACTCTCCTGCTTCTCACTCAATTTTTTATGCTTAATTCTGTATCTTTTATTTCTTCTCTTCTGATTCTTTTCTTCGTCATTTTTTCTTATTACGAACTGGCTTATTGATTTTTTATTATAAATTATTCCCTATAAATCTTATTTTCCCTAACTAACTTTACTTTGTAGTTGCAATCGATTCGGATGGGCTCTATTGGCTTACCTAACTCCGTCGTTCAAAACTACTCTTATTCTGAGATCAGGGGACATCATCCCTGCTCAGTAAAATGATTGCTGGACTTATTCAACAGTCAATCTCAATTAATGAATCTTAAATACAGTCACCTCGTGACTCAACATAATAATAATAATCATAACATTTGTTGGGAATTGTTTACCTTTATATTTCATTATTGCTCAGTTCGAGTCATATATTTTTTCATCTTTCTTTATAGATACTACTTGATAATACTTGAAGCATTGCTTTTTATCGATACAATTCACCTTTTTATTCATTTTTAATTACTTTTTGTTTCATCTCAATTCATATTACAACTCTTAGAATGTTTACTTTATTTATTTCGTTTTTTGATCATTGGTTTTCTTAATCTTACTTCCATTTCTTTCTAAATAGTATTGGAAGTTGGTCATTTTGATTGATATTATTTTTTTTCATAACTTTTCAAATATTATAGTAAGTTATTGTTTCTTACTAGGTAGGAATGTTTTTGGCTCATTCCTTTATAGTATGTTTTGCTTTTATTTTCCTTACATTTTGGCTAAAGATTATTGTAACTTAATCTTTTTTTGTTAGGAATGTTTTGTAATTCCACTCCATTATTATTAATTTTTATTCAGAGATTATAGTAAGTTAGTGTTTCTTACTTTATGTGGATTCTTGGTAATTGTATTTCTCCATTTTTATGATTGGTCTAAAATATTTTCGAAATATCCGTGTAAGCATAACTTTACATAACTTTTTGAATTTTGAAATTCATTTTTTTTTTATATATATATTTTTTCATTATTATTTATCAGTAAACTTACTTGCTGAGATTATTCTTTCTTTTTATTCCAACTAACTTGGTTGGCCTTTTTTTTTTTTTTTTTTCCATTTAATTTTGATCGTCATAGTATTTTTTAATCGATGCTTGGTTATATACCCCCTTTATTTTCTGGGTGGTGGGGTTGGTTACTTCATATGTGTTGTTGCCCTTGTCTTGCGTGATAGTGTACGGCCCGACATATAGCAATAGTAATTTTTTAGTAATACCTTCAATGGAGCTGGGCATTGGTTGATTGCTTTCTTCGACCAATTCATCTCTGATATTTTTTAGATAATGCGTTGTAATTATAGTGATTATATCTTTCGTCGTAGTATTTTCCCCAAGAGATTGGTCCAGTGATGGGCTGTCCACAGTTTTCACTGGCCTTAAGCGTTTAAATGAGGGTTGACCTCATTGCCCCTAACATCATTAGTGTTTGACGGTTGGTTAGCGTTCGGCTCCTGTTGATTATTCCGGTCATCCACGCTGTTCCTGTGATCTTCTTCGAATGGGTGACTTCTCGTATCGGGTACCTGGTTAGAGTACGTTCGCCGATAGTTAAATGAGGGATAGTTTCTTCTTGGACTCCTTTGTCTTTGCCCCCTCATGTAATTTACCTGTGGCCGGTATCCTGGATTATTGTTCTGATTACTGTTGTTGTTTCCAGGGCGATAATTGTTGTTGTAACCATTCGATGGAAAGTTACCCCTGTGGTTGTTCCTGAAGTTGTTATTATTATTGTTTCCACTTCTGTTAAAATTTCTGGGCGCGTTATTGCCTCGTGTGTTCCCTTGGTAATTGTTAGGGTTATTTATCGGTGGCTTATTATCTCCCTGTTGATTCTGTGACAATTGTTCTTCATTGGTTCTATTATTCCTGAAACTGTACCCTCTATTTTTCCTGTACTGCCACTCATGTTCATGGCTTTCCAATAAGCTAGCCATATCTTGGATGGTCTTTACCTGGCTGTACATCCGTGCCTTTTGGATGGCGTCGTCGTAGTGGTAAGATAACTGTATTACCAGACACTCTTCGGGTATACGTGGCTCCAAATTCCTGGCCATGCAGATCTTTCCCAAAAAGTAGGAGGTAAGGGATTGCCCATTTTGATTTTCATACCTTCCATTGCTCAGGTTATTGCGGACCATGTTCTGAGTTGATTCAGACCAGTATTTAGCCTTGAACTGGGTCTTGAACTCTTGAATGCTTTGGATGTCTGGTCTGGTGGCAGTCCACCAGTTGTCATATGTCTCCTTGAACATTTCGTCCACCATCCCTCTTATTGTAGTCCATCGAGTCACTCGATTCTTGATGATTAACTCTTCTACCCTCTTCAAGAACTCAATAGGGTTTCTTTTATAATTACGGAAATTAATAGTATCTCTGTTGTCTGTGTTCATGACATGATTATTATTACATGGTCGGTTACGCCAGGCATCCACTTCTTCCCGTAATGACTCTTCTATTCGGTGCATTTCATCAATCCTCTGTTGGTTTTTGTCTACTTTGCTGTCTATTTTATTTAAGTTGCTGTAAACTCCTTCCATCCGTTCCCCCAAGTCTGTTCGTACAACTGCTACCTCTTTCTGGTTTTCTTCCCGGACTTGATGTATGTCCTGGTCCATCTGGGCACATCTTCTGACTGTTTCTTCCTGACTCTCCTCAATTCTCCTTTTATTCTCTCCTTCGAGATGGTTCATTTTATTGAGTACTTCCTCGCGGACTCCAGAAACATTTTCGTTGGTCTTCTCTAGCTTCTCCAACGTTTCCTCTAATTTGTCATTGATTTCCGTAATCTGCTGCTTTGCTTCTTCTCGGTATTCCATTAATTGGTGTGCCATCTGCAGCTTCATTTCTTCTTTATTTCTCTCGTGGTCCTCCTTCAGCTGTTCCCTCAATTCTTCCTTCAATTCTTCGTTTCTTTGCTGAATTTCCTCCATCAATCGTTGTTGTAAAGTTTCATTATTTTTGTTAATGGTTTGTCTCAATTCTTCCTTCTGTTTCTGAAAATTGTCCTCCTGCTTCTTAAAATTTTCGTTTGTTTCTTTCTTCATCTGTTTCAGACTCTCCTCATTCTTGTCGAATTTATTGTTCATCTCCTTCAAACTCTCTTCATTCTTGTCGAATTTTTGGTTAATTTGTTTTATCAAACTTTCATTATTTCGTCTGCTTTGTTCAGCCATAGCTTCCATTATTTGTTGCCAATTCGGTTCTCCTCTACCTTCTCTCTTGTCACCCGCCTGTAGTTCCATTTCTTCGTCTTGGGTTGTTTCTGTTGTGGTTATTGCTGTCTCCACTTCTTCGATCGGTGTTCCTTCCTCTTCTCCCCCTCTGTTTCTTCCATCTCCTTCTCCTTCGCCAATTTTTTCGATAAACCTCTTGTGTGCATCCTGATTTCCTTTCGTGACCGCCGCTAGAACTTCGTATCTTCCTTTTTCAAGCTCCACCGGTTGGTCGCCAATTTATAATATATAAATGATGAGGTCGCGATTGTTCATTCGTATACCTCTGTAAAATATAACAGTGTGTCTGAGTGTGAAAGTGTCTGTGTATCTTACCACTGCGTCCTCGCACGGCGATGTACTTCACGATGTTTGGGCCCGTAGCGAACGTACTGGGGGACCAGGTATTGTGGTTCCCGATCTGAGGTTCAAACGTAGTGGATAATCTCTGGGTGGCGCCAAATTGTTTATATAAAACAATTAAAATGGTTTGCTTATCAATGTTCTATTTGAACGAGGCGACGAATTCAATCTGTCCCGCCTTTTCTCGATTTTGTGTCAATCGAGATAGCAGTTGTAGGATTCGCTACCTGAGCGCTAGACGTCGCCTTGAAAACCTTCGCTGTACATTATATTTTTAAACATACACTTTGCTAATAGAAATAAGACACAATTTAACACACACAGTATAAATTTATTAATAATCGGAAGTTAATATTTCATAGACACAAGTTGTAAATAGTTTGTTCATATATAATTCTGCTCCGGATAATTCTTTATAAGACTCTTACTCAAGGTTAAACGATCGACTTTTGAATACAGATAAACAGTAATGGCGTTCTATCTCGCCAATCAACAAATATTTCTGTCGATGTTTGTGAGTTGTTTGGATCACGTTAAAAGGTTCAGATGCAGTTACAACATTAAAAATACACAACCTTACAATGATTTTTCCTTATGTAGGATAATGTGTAGTGGTAATTGTTTTGTTTAAGTGTCATACAAGATGTTTATAATTCGTACATAAATATGAGGTTAGTTCTATAGTTAACAAATTTTCAGTGATATTATTTTATGGATCAATCCTTGTAAGAGAATAAAAATGATTTAGTGGTATTCAACATATATTGAGAAATGGTTAAAGTGCGTTTATTTTTTGGAAGTTGAAATAAATTAACTGATACTTAACAGTCTTGCAGTACTGTATTGTTCGGGATGTTAAGAAGGAAGGATTATGGCATCAGCATGGTTCAGCTTTCTTTATTCAGTCTTCGGCATCTGGTTCAAAGTTAGTTTGTACATATCTTGATATTTCATATGGATTTACATATCTTCTCCCCCTGGAAATGGCCTTCTGCATACATTAGTCTTCTGTACTCTCAATTTCTGCACTTTGGTGTACTTCCAATATGTTTTAAACATTAAAAAGTGTTGTACAGACAATTCGCGTCTGTCTTGCGATAGCGTCACTTTTTAAGTCGTCAAATTTAACGGTAATTAGCTTGTTACTCCACTGTTTCCATGGTAACGTAATTATTCTCCTTGGTTGATCTCAAAATAAACACATTGTTATCAATTTTCGAATTTTGTTTCAGATCTTCCCATATCTTCGGACTTTCTTCCTCCTCTTATCTTCCTTCGGGGTTATTATCTAAATGCACTGTCATTTATATTTTCTCACAAAGATTATTTTGGTACCCCACAATATTGGGTTTTATCAATTTTTCTAAGTTCAAAATTAATTCCATATTTACTAATTACATATCTTTATTTATATACTTCCTTAATTTAATATCTGGTTTTTAATAACAACTACTATTCATCCTTGGTGAATTATTCACTTGGGATTTGTCCATTACATGGTGATTTTTGTACAATCAGCAATTGTTTATGTTTGACAGTTAGGCCTGTTTCACATTTAAGTAGCCATTACTGGGTTTTTGTGGCTTCATACACAACATATTTCATTTAGTCCCAAATTGTTATTTTGCATTTGTAATTATGTTTAATGTATCTGGATGTGTTTTAATTAGTAACAACTGTGTTATTCAATCTTACTTGCTAATTATTTGCTATTCATTTCCAATATAAAATAAAACATCTAGGCCTATAGTCTGTATAACTCTTACAGCCATATCCATTTCATAACTATCAGTTTATATAATTCATTATTTCTTATTTGTTGTTCTGGTGCTAAATAATCTCACCTCTATTAAACTTTTTCCCTTAAACTCCCCTTATAACATGGGTATTGAATTAATGTTGCTACAAACTTATTTTCTAATTCTTTTTCTCTCCCTTCCATATTAACACCATCTAATTACTTTTCCTTGTGAAACACACCTTTAAACTTTTACAATACATTTTCAAGTTATAACAATATTATTTACTAGTCATTACAGTGAATATTACTACTCAGTGTTCATTATTCACTGATTAAATGTTCTATTCCAAATACTATTCATTGCCACTTGTTAAATGTTATTGTTCACTCTTAAAACTAAAACATGAGTAATTTTACTAAGTCTTTACCTTAGCCTACCCTCCTCTTACTATTTATATTATAGACAATATTTGTATTTATTGTTCACTAGCACTTTCTTAAATAGTTCAGTGTTCATTATAATTTATTTAGTGTTTCTTTAGTATCATATCACTCTAGTATAAATCACTTTCACTAATTCAACTTCCATTTATTTCTCATCATTTTATTCTCTTTCTCTACACACTATCTCTATAACATTATTAATATTGTGTCTTTCTTAGTTAATAAATTACATATATCCCTAACTCTTTTGGTTAGTGTATTTTTATACATTGTTTCATATTACTGACGGTTCATTATGGTCATTTTATCAATATTAACATTCTTTAATAGTTTTGGTTCTTAACCGAATTTCATTGTCTTTATTATTTTGGGTTACACTATTTCTCCCTTCTCTATTTTTCATTACTTGTCTAGTTTTCTTGATGCGTTTCATCTCGTCTTCTTCCTTCTGGGTTTGTTCTCTCTTGGTCTTCATTCTTCTTCTCCTTCGTTCGTCTTATTTTCTCGATTTTGATTTCTTCACTGGTTTCTTAACTGGCCAATCTCTGGGGTAGGGTCAATGTCGTTTGTCTGTCAGTCTATTATTTTAGTTTCTTTTATTAATCACTGTCACTTTATTACACCTCCTCCTTCCATGATAATTACCTTTTATTTATTTTTTACTATCCACATAATCTATTTATTCAAACATAATATCATTTAGCATTTTTTATACATACTTATTGTTATCAAAATTTATCTGAATTTGGTGATGTTATATAATGCTCTCCCACCAAAATTGATCATTTTATAAAACGTTATTCTAAGTTTGATGAAATTATCAATTGTATTGTATCATTTTCTTCTTAAACTCTCCTGCTTCTCACTCAATTTTTTATGCTTAATTCTGTATCTTTTATTTCTTCTCTTCTGATTCTTTTCTTCGTCATTTTTTCTTATTACGAACTGGCTTATTGATTTTTTATTATAAATTATTCCCTATAAATCTTATTTTCCCTAACTAACTTTACTTTGTAGTTGCAATCGATTCGGATGGGCTCTATTGGCTTACCTAACTCCGTCGTTCAAAACTACTCTTATTCTGAGATCAGGGGACATCATCCCTGCTCAGTAAAATGATTGCTGGACTTATTCAACAGTCAATCTCAATTAATGAATCTTAAATACAGTCACCTCGTGACTCAACATAATAATAATAATCATAACATTTGTTGGGAATTTTTTACCTTTATATTTCATTATTGCTCAGTTCGAGTCATATATTTTTTCATCTTTCTTTATAGATACTACTTGATAATACTTGAAGCATTGCTTTTTATCGATACAATTCACCTTTTTATTCATTTTTAATTACTTTTTGTTTCATCTCAATTCATATTACAACTCTTAGAATGTTTACTTTATTTATTTCGTTTTTTGATCATTGGTTTTCTTAATCTTACTTCCATTTCTTTCTAATTAGTATTGGAAGTTGGTCATTTTGATTGATATTATTTTTTTTCATAACTTTTCAAATATTATAGTAAGTTATTGTTTCTTACTAGGTAGGAATGTTTTTGGCTCATTCCTTTATAGTATGTTTTGCTTTTATTTGCCTTACATTTTGGCTAAAGATTATTGTAACTTAATCTTTTTTTGTTAGGAATGTTTTGTAATTCCACTCCATTATTATTAATTTTTATTCAGAGATTATAGTAAGTTAGTGTTTCTTACTTTATGCGGATTCTTGGTAATTGTATTTCTCCATTTTTATGATTGGTCTAAAATATTTTCGAAATATCCGTGTAAGCTGTCCTTACATAACTTTTTGAATTTTGAAATTCATTTTTTTTTATATATATATATTTTCATTATTATTTATCAGTAAACTTACTTGCTGAGATTATTCTTTCTTTTTATTCCAACTAACTTGGTTGGCCTTTTTTTTTTTTTTTTTTTTTCCAGTTAATTTTGATCGTCATAGTATTTTTTAATCGATGCTTGGTTATATACCCCCTTTATTTTCTGGGTGGTGGGGTTGGTTACTTCATATGTGTTGTTGCCCTTGTCTTGCGTGATAGTGTACGGCCCGACATATAGCAATAGTAATTTTTTAGTAATACCTTCAATGGGGCTGGGCATTGGTTGATTGCTTTCTTCGACCAATTCATCTTTGATATTTTTTAGATAATGCGTTGTAATTATAGTGATTATATCTTTCGTCGTAGTATTTTCCCCAAGAGATTGGTCCAGTGATGGGCTGTCCACAGTTTTCACTGGCCTTAAGCGTTTAAATGAGGGTTGACCTCATTGCCCCTAACATCATTAGTGTTTGACGGTTGGTTAGCGTTCGGCTCCTGTTGATTATTCCGGTCATCCACGCTGTTCCTGTGATCTTCTTCGAATGGGTGACTTCTCGTATCGGGTACCTGGTTAGAGTACGTTCGCCGATAGTTAAATGAGGGATAGTTTCTTCTTGGACTCCTTTGTCTTTGCCCCCTCATGTAATTTACCTGTGGCCGGTATCCTGGATTATTGTTCTGATTATTGTTGTTGTTTCCAGGGCGATAATTGTTGTTGTAACCATTCGATGGAAAGTTACCCCTGTGGTTGTTCCTGAAGTTGTTATTATTATTGTTTCCACTTCTGTTAAAATTTCTGGGCGCGTTATTGCCTCGTGTGTTCCCTTGGTAATTGTTAGAGTTATTTATCGGTGGCTTATTATCTCCCTGTTGATTCTGTGACAATTGTTCTTCATTGGTTCTATTATTCCTGAAACTGTACCCTCTATTTTTCCTGTACTGCCACTCATGTTCATGGCTTTCCAATAAGCTAGCCATATCTTGGATGGTCTTTACCTGGCTGTACATCCGTGCCTTTTGGATGGCGTCGTCGTAGTGGTAAGATAACTGTATTACCAGACACTCTTCGGGTATACGTGGCTCCAAATTCCTGGCCATGCAGATCTTTCCCAAAAAGTAGGAGGTAAGGGATTGCCCATTTTGATTTTCATACCTTCCATTGCTCAGGTTATTGCGGACCATGTTCTGAGTTGATTCAGACCAGTATTTAGCCTTGAACTGGGTCTTGAACTCTTGAATGCTTTGGATGTCTGGTCTGGTGGCAGTCCACCAGTTGTCATATGTCTCCTTGAACATTTCGTCCACCATCCCTCTTATTGTAGTCCATCGAGTCACTCGATTCTTGATGATTAACTCTTCTACCCTCTTCAAGAACTCAATAGGGTTTCTTTTATAATTACGGAAATTAATAGTATCTCTGTTGTCTGTGTTCATGACATGATTATTATTACATGGTCGGTTACGCCAGGCATCCACTTCTTCCCGTAATGACTCTTCTATTCGGTGCATTTCATCAATCCTCTGTTGGTTTTTGTCTACTTTGCTGTCTATTTTATTTAAGTTGCTGTAAACTCCTTCCATCCGTTCCCCCAAGTCTGTTCGTACAACTGCTACCTCTTTCTGGTTTTCTTCCCGGACTTGATGTATGTCCTGGTCCATCTGGGCACATCTTCTGACTGTTTCTTCCTGACTCTCCTCAATTCTCCTTTTATTCTCTCCTTCGAGATGGTTCATTTTATTGAGTACTTCCTCGCGGACTCCAGAAACACTTTCGTTGGTCTTCTCTAGCTTCTCCAACGTTTCCTCTAATTTGTCATTGATTTCCGTAATCTGCTGCTTTGCTTCTTCTCGGTATTCCATTAATTGGTGTGCCATCTGCAGCTTCATTTCTTCTTTATTTCTCTCGTGGTCCTCCTTCAGCTGTTCCCTCAATTCTTCCTTCAATTCTTCGTTTCTTTGCTGAATTTCCTCCATCAATCGTTGTTGTTAAGTTTCATTATTTTTGTTAATGGTTTGTCTCAATTCTTCCTTCTGTTTCTGAAAATTGTCCTCCTGCTTCTTAAAATTTTCGTTTGTTTCTTTCTTCATCTGTTTCAGACTCTCCTCATTCTTGTCGAATTTATTGTTCATCTCCTTCAAACTCTCTTCATTCTTGTCGAATTTTTGGTTAATTTGTTTTATCAAACTTTCATTAGTTCGTCTGCTTTGTTCAGCCATAGCTTCCATTATTTGTTGCCAATTCGGTTCTCCTCTACCTTCTCTCTTGTCACCCGCCTGTAGTTCCATTTCTTCGTCTTGGGTTGTTTCTGTTGTGGTTATTGCTGTCTCCACTTCTTCAATCGGTGTTCCTTCCTCTTCTCCCCCTCTGTTTCTTCCATCTCCTTCTCCTTCGCCAATTTTTTCGATAAACCTCTTGTGTGCATCCAAATTTCCTTTCGTGACCGCCGCTAGAACTTCGTATCTTCCTTTTTCAAGCTCCACCGGTTGGTCGCCAATTTATAATATATAAATGATGAGGTCGCGATTGTTCATTCGTATACCTCTGTAAAATATAACAGTGTGTCTGAGTGTGAAAGTGTCTGTGTATCTTACCACTGCGTCCTCGCACGGCGATGTACTTCACGATGTTTGGGCCCGTAGCGAACGTACTGGGGGACCAGGTATCGTGGTTCCCGATCTGAGGTTCAAACGTTGTGGATAATCTCCGGGTGGCGCCAAATTGTTTATATAAAACAATTAAAATGGTTTGCTTATCAATGTTCTATTTGAACGAGGCGACGAATTCAATCTGTCCCGCCTTTTCTCGATTTTGTGTCAATCGAGATAGCAGTTGTAGGATTCGCTACCTGAGCGCTAGACGTCGCCTTGAAAACCTTCGCTGTACATTATATTTTTAAACATACACTTTGCTAATAGAAATAAGACACAATTTAACACACACAGTATAAATTTATTAATAATCGGAAGTTAATATTTCATAGACACAAGTTGTAAATAGTTTGTTCATATATAATTCTGCTCCGGATAATTCTTTATAAGACTCTTACTCAAGGTTAAACGATCGACTTTTGAATACAGATAAATAGTAATGGCGTTCTATCTCGCCAATCAACAAATATTTCTGTCGATGTTTGTGAGTTGTTTGGATCACGTTAAAAGGTTCAGATGCAGTTACAACATTAAAAATACACAACCTTACAATGTTTTTTCCTTATGTAGGATAATGTGTAGTGGTAATTGTTTTGTTTAAGTGTCATACAAGATGTTTATAATTCGTACATAAATATGAGGTTAGTTCTATAGTTAACAAATTTTCAGTGATATTATTTTATGGATCAATCCTTGTAAGAGAATAAAAATGATTTAGTGGTATTCAACATATATTGAGAAATGGTTAAAGTGCGTTTATTTTTTGGAAGTTGAAATAAATTAACTGATACTTAACAGTCTTGCAGTACTGTATTGTTCGGGATGTTAAGAAGGAAGGATTATGGCATCAGCATGGTTCAGCTTTCTTTATTCAGTCTTCGGCATCTGGTTCAAAGTTAGTTTGTACATATCTTGATATTTCATATGGATTTACATATCTTCTCCCTCTGGAAATGGCCTTCTGCATACATTAGTCTTCTGTACTCTCAATTTCTGCACTTTGGTGTACTTCCAATATGTTTTAAACATTAAAAAGTGTTGTACAGACAATTCGCGTCTGTCTTGCGATAGCGTCACTTTTTAAGTCGTCAAATTTAACGGTAATTAGCTTGTTACTCCACTGTTTCCATGGTAACGTAATTATTCTCCTTGGTTGATCTCAAAATAAACACATTGTTATCAATTTTCGAATTTTGTTTCAGATCTTCCCATATCTTCGGACTTTCTTCCTCCTCTTATCTTCCTTCGGGGTTATTATCTAAATGCACTGTCATTTATATTTTCTCACAAAGATTATTTTGGTACCCCACAATATTGGGTTTTATCAATTTTTCTAAGTTCAAAATTAATTCCATATTTACTAATTACATATCTTTATTTATATACTTCCTTAATTTAATATCTGGTTTTTAATAACAACTACTATTCATCCTTGGTGAATTATTCACTTGGGATTTGTCCATTACATGGTGATTTTTGTACAATCAGCAATTGTTTATGTTTGACAGTTAGGCCTGTTTCACATTTAAGTAGCCATTACTGGGTTTTTGTGGCTTCATACACAACATATTTCATTTAGTCCCAAATTGTTATTTTGCATTTGTAATTATGTTTAATGTATCTGGATGTGTTTTAATTAGTAACAACTGTGTTATTCAATCTTACTTGCTAATTATTTGCTATTCATTTCCAATATAAAATAAAACATCTAGGCCTATAGTCTGTATAACTCTTACAGCCATATCCATTTCATAACTATCAGTTTATATAATTCATTATTTCTTATTTGTTGTTCTGGTGCTAAATAATCTCACCTCTATTAAACTTTTTCCCTTAAACTCCCCTTATAACATGGGTATTGAATTAATGTTGCTACAAACTTATTTTCTAATTCTTTTTCTCTCCCTTCCATATTAACACCATCTAATTACTTTTCCTTGTGAAACACACCTTTAAACTTTTACAATACATTTTCAAGTTATAACAATATTATTTACTAGTCATTACAGTGAATATTACTACTCAGTGTTCATTATTCACTGATTAAATGTTCTATTCCAAATACTATTCATTGCCACTTGTTAAATGTTATTGTTCACTCTTAAAACTAAAACATGAGTAATTTTACTAAGTCTTTACCTTAGCCTACCCTTCTCTTACTATTTATATTATAGACAATATTTGTATTTATTGTTCACTAGCACTTTCTTAAATAGTTCAGTGTTCATTATAATTTATTTAGTGTTTCTTTAGTATCATATCACTCTAGTATAAATCACTTTCACTAATTCAACTTCCATTTATTTCTCATCATTTTATTCTCTTTCTCTACACACTATCTCTATAACATTATTAATATTGTGTCTTTCTTAGTTAATAAATTACATATATCCCAAACTCTTTTGGTTAGTGTATTTTTATACATTGTTTCATATTACTGACGGTTCATTATGGTCATTTTATCAATATTAACATTCATTAATAGTTTTGGTTCTTAACCGAATTTCATTGTCTTTATTATTTTGGGTTACACTATTTCTCCCTTCTCTATTTTTCATTACTTGTCTAGTTTTCTTGATGCGTTTCATCTCGTCTTCTTCCTTCTGGGTTTGTTCTCTCTTGGTCTTCATTCTTCTTCTCCTTCGTTCGTCTTATTTTCTCGATTTTGATTTCTTCACTGGTTTCTTAACTGGCCAATCTCTGGGGTAGGATCAATGTCGTTTGTCTGTCAGTCTATTATTTTAGTTTCTTTTATTAATCACTGTCACTTTATTACACCTCCTCCTTCCATGATAATTACCTTTTATTTATTTTTTACTATCCACATAATCTATTTATTCAAACATAATATCATTTAGCATTTTTTATACATACTTATTGTTATCAAAATTTATCTGAATTTGGTGATGTTATATAATGCTCTCCCACCAAAATTGATCATTTTATAAAACGTTATTCTAAGTTTGATGAAATTATCAATTGTATTGTATCATTTTCTTCTTAAACTCTCCTGCTTCTCACTCAATTTTTTATGCTTAATTCTGTATCTTTTATTTCTTCTCTTCTGATTCTTTTCTTCGTCATTTTTCTTATTACGAACTGGCTTATTGATTTTTTATTATAAATTATTCCCTATAAATCTTATTTTCCCTAACTAACTTTACTTTGTAGTTGCAATCGATT
Source organism: Magicicada septendecula (assembly GCA_034769895.1). Taxonomy (NCBI): domain Eukaryota; kingdom Metazoa; phylum Arthropoda; class Insecta; order Hemiptera; family Cicadidae; genus Magicicada; species Magicicada septendecula. Next base: position 23,212,439 of record CM068374.1, read on the forward strand.
CGGATGGGCTCTATTGGCTTACCTAACTCCGTCGTTCAAAACTACTCTTATTCTGAGATCAGGGGACATCATCCCTGCTCAGTAAAATGATTGCTGGACTTATTCAACAGTCAATCTCAATTAATGAATCTTAAATACAGTCACCTCGTGACTCAACATAATAATAATAATCATAACATTTGTTGGGAATTTTTTACCTTTATATTTCATTATTGCTCAGTTCGAGTCATATATTTTTTCATCTTTCTTTATAGATACTACTTGATAATACTTGAAGCATTGCTTTTTATCGATACAATTCACCTTTTTATTCATTTTTAATTACTTTTTGTTTCATCTCAATTCATATTACAACTCTTAGAATGTTTACTTTATTTATTTCGTTTTTTGATCATTGGTTTTCTTAATCTTACTTCCATTTCTTTCTAAATAGTATTGGAAGTTGGTCATTTTGATTGATATTATTTTTTTTCATAACTTTTCAAATATTATAGTAAGTTATTGTTTCTTACTAGGTAGGAATGTTTTTGGCTCATTCCTTTATAGTATGTTTTGCTTTTATTTGCCTTACATTTTGGCTAAAGATTATTGTAACTTAATCTTTTTTTGTTAGGAATGTTTTGTAATTCCACTCCATTATTATTAATTTTTATTCAGAGATTATAGTAAGTTAGTGTTTCTTACTTTATGCGGATTCTTGGTAATTGTATTTCTCCATTTTTATGATTGGTCTAAAATATTTTCGAAATATCCGTGTAAGCTGTCCTTACATAACTTTTTGAATTTTGAAATTCATTTTTTTTTATATATATATTTTTTCATTATTATTTATCAGTAAACTTACTTGCTGAGATTATTCTTTCTTTTTATTCCAACTAACTTGGTTGGCCTTTTTTTTTTTTTTTTTTTTTTTTTTTTTTTCAGTTAATTTTGATCGTCATAGTATTTTTTAATCGATGCTTGGTTATATACCCCCTTTATTTTCTGGGTGGTGGGGTTGGTTACTTCATATGTGTTGTTGCCCTTGTCTTGCGTGATAGTGTACGGCCCGACATATAGCAATAGTAATTTTTTAGTAATACCTTCAATGGAGCTGGGCATTGGTTGATTGCTTTCTTCGACCAATTCATCTCTGATATTTTTTAGATAATGCGTTGTAATTATAGTGATTATATCTTTCGTCGTAGTATTTTCCCCAAGAGATTGGTCCAGTGATGGGCTGTCCACAGTTTTCACTGGCCTTAAGCGTTTAAATGAGGGTTGACCTCATTGCCCCTAACATCATTAGTGTTTGACGGTTGGTTAGCGTTCGGCTCCTGTTGATTATTCCGGTCATCCACGCTGTTCCTGTGATCTTCTTCGAATGGGTGACTTCTCGTATCGGGTACCTGGTTAGAGTACGTTCGCCGATAGTTAAATGAGGGATAGTTTCTTCTTGGACTCCTTTGTCTTTGCCCCCTCATGTAATTTACCTGTGGCCGGTATCCTGGATTATTGTTCTGATTATTGTTGTTGTTTCCAGGGCGATAATTGTTGTTGTAACCATTCGATGGAAAGTTACCCCTGTGGTTGTTCCTGAAGTTGTTATTATTATTGTTTCCACTTCTGTTAAAATTTCTGGGCGCGTTATTGCCTCGTGTGTTCCCTTGGTAATTGTTAGGGTTATTTATCGGTGGCTTATTATCTCCCTGTTGATTCTGTGACAATTGTTCTTCATTGGTTCTATTATTCCTGAAACTGTACCCTCTATTTTTCCTGTACTGCCACTCATGTTCATGGCTTTCCAATAAGCTAGCCATATCTTGGATGGTCTTTACCTGGCTGTACATCCGTGCCTTTTGGATGGCGTCGTCGTAGTGGTAAGATAACTGTATTACCAGACACTCTTCGGGTATACGTGGCTCCAAATTCCTGGCCATGCAGATCTTTCCCAAAAAGTAGGAGGTAAGGGATTGCCCATTTTGATTTTCATACCTTCCATTGCTCAGGTTATTGCGGACCATGTTCTGAGTTGATTCAGACCAGTATTTAGCCTTGAACTGGGTCTTGAACTCTTGAATGCTTTGGATGTCTGGTCTGGTGGCAGTCCACCAGTTGTCATATGTCTCCTTGAACATTTCGTCCACCATCCCTCTTATTGTAGTCCATCGAGTCACTCGATTCTTGATGATTAACTCTTCTACCCTCTTCAAGAACTCAATAGGGTTTCTTTTATAATTACGGAAATTAATAGTATCTCTGTTGTCTGTGTTCATGACATGATTATTATTACATGGTCGGTTACGCCAGGCATCCACTTCTTCCCGTAATGACTCTTCTATTCGGTGCATTTCATCAATCCTCTGTTGGTTTTTGTCTACTTTGCTGTCTATTTTATTTAAGTTGCTGTAAACTCCTTCCATCCGTTCCCCCAAGTCTGTTCGTACAACTGCTACCTCTTTCTGGTTTTCTTCCCGGACTTGATGTATGTCCTGGTCCATCTGGGCACATCTTCTGACTGTTTCTTCCTGACTCTCCTCAATTCTCCTTTTATTCTCTCCTTCGAGATGGTTCATTTTATTGAGTACTTCCTCGCGGACTCCAGAAACATTTTCGTTGGTCTTCTCTAGCTTCTCCAACGTTTCCTCTAATTTGTCATTGATTTCCGTAATCTGCTGCTTTGCTTCTTCTCGGTATTCCATTAATTGGTGTGCCATCTGCAGCTTCATTTCTTCTTTATTTCTCTCGTGGTCCTCCTTCAGCTGTTCCCTCAATTCTTCCTTCAATTCTTCGTTTCTTTGCTGAATTTCCTCCATCAATCGTTGTTGTAAAGTTTCATTATTTTTGTTAATGGTTTGTCTCAATTCTTCCTTCTGTTTCTGAAAATTGTCCTCCTGCTTCTTAAAATTTTCGTTTGTTTCTTTCTTCATCTGTTTCAGACTCTCCTCATTCTTGTCGAATTTATTGTTCATCTCCTTCAAACTCTCTTCATTCTTGTCGAATTTTTGGTTAATTTGTTTTATCAAACTTTCATTATTTCGTCTGCTTTGTTCAGCCATAGCTTCCATTATTTGTTGCCAATTCGGTTCTCCTCTACCTTCTCTCTTGTCACCCGCCTGTAGTTCCATTTCTTCGTCTTGGGTTGTTTCTGTTGTGGTTATTGCTGTCTCCACTTCTTCAATCGGTGTTCCTTCCTCTTCTCCCCCTCTGTTTCTTCCATCTCCTTCTCCTTCGCCAATTTTTTCGATAAACCTCTTGTGTGCATCCTGATTTCCTTTCGTGACCGCCGCTAGAACTTCGTATCTTCCTTTTTCAAGCTCCACCGGTTGGTCGCCAATTTATAATATATAAATGATGAGGTCGCGATTGTTCATTCGTATACCTCTGTAAAATATAACAGTGTGTCTGAGTGTGAAAGTGTCTGTGTATCTTACCACTGCGTCCTCGCACGGCGATGTACTTCACGATGTTTGGGCCCGTAGCGAACGTACTGGGGGACCAGGTATCGTGGTTCCCGATCTGAGGTTCAAACGTTGTGGATAATCTCCGGGTGGCGCCAAATTGTTTATATAAAACAATTAAAATGGTTTGCTTATCAATGTTCTATTTGAACGAGGCGACGAATTCAATCTGTCCCGCCTTTTCTCGATTTTGTGTCAATCGAGATAGCAGTTGTAGGATTCGCTACCTGAGCGCTAGACGTCGCCTTGAAAACCTTCGCTGTACATTATATTTTTAAACATACACTTTGCTAATAGAAATAAGACACAATTTAACACACACAGTGTAAATTTATTAATAATCGGAAGTTAATATTTCATAGACACAAGTTGTAAATAGTTTGTTCATATATAATTCTGCTCCGGATAATTCTTTATAAGACTCTTACTCAAGGTTAAACGATCGACTTTTGAATACAGATAAACAGTAATGGCGTTCTATCTCGCCAATCAACAAATATTTCTGTCGATGTTTGTGAGTTGTTTGGATCACGTTAAAAGGTTCAGATGCAGTTACAACATTAAAAATACACAACCTTACAATGTTTTTTCCTTATGTAGGATAATGTGTAGTGGTAATTGTTTTGTTTAAGTGTCATACAAGATGTTTATAATTCGTACATAAATATGAGGTTAGTTCTATAGTTAACAAATTTTCAGTGATATTATTTTATGGATCAATCCTTGTAAGAGAATAAAAATGATTTAGTGGTATTCAACATATATTGAGAAATGGTTAAAGTGCGTTTATTTTTTGGAAGTTGAAATAAATTAACTGATACTTAACAGTCTTGCAGTACTGTATTGTTCGGGATGTTAAGAAGGAAGGATTATGGCATCAGCATGGTTCAGCTTTCTTTATTCAGTCTTCGGCATCTGGTTCAAAGTTAGTTTGTACATATCTTGATATTTCATATGGATTTACATATCTTCTCCCCCTGGAAATGGCCTTCTGCATACATTAGTCTTCTGTACTCTCAATTTCTGCACTTTGGTGTACTTCCAATATGTTTTAAACATTAAAAAGTGTTGTACAGACAATTCGCGTCTGTCTTGCGATAGCGTCACTTTTTAAGTCGTCAAATTTAACGGTAATTAGCTTGTTACTCCACTGTTTCCATGGTAACGTAATTATTCTCCTCGGTTGATCTCAAAATAAACACATTGTTATCAATTTTCGAATTTTGTTTCAGATCTTCCCATATCTTCGGACTTTCTTCCTCCTCTTATCTTCCTTCGGGGTTATTATCTAAATGCACTGTCATTTATATTTTCTCACAAAGATTATTTTGGTACCCCACAATATTGGGTTTTATCAATTTTTCTAAGTTCAAAATTAATTCCATATTTACTAATTACATATCTTTATTTATATACTTCCTTAATTTAATATCTGGTTTTTAATAACAACTACTATTCATCCTTGGTGAATTATTCACTTGGGATTTGTCCATTACATGGTGATTTTTGTACAATCAGCAATTGTTTATGTTTGACAGTTAGGCCTGTTTCACATTTAAGTAGCCATTACTGGGTTTTTGTGGCTTCATACACAACATATTTCATTTAGTCCCAAATTGTTATTTTGCATTTGTAATTATGTTTAATGTATCTGGATGTGTTTTAATTAGTAACAACTGTGTTATTCAATCTTACTTGCTAATTATTTGCTATTCATTTCCAATATAAAATAAAACATCTAGGCCTATAGTCTGTATAACTCTTACAGCCATATCCATTTCATAACTATCAGTTTATATAATTCATTATTTCTTATTTGTTGTTCTGGTGCTAAATAATCTCACCTCTATTAAACTTTTTCCCTTAAACTCCCCTTATAACATGGGTATTGAATTAATGTTGCTACAAACTTATTTTCTAATTCTTTTTCTCTCCCTTCCATATTAACACCATCTAATTACTTTTCCTTGTGAAACACACCTTTAAACTTTTACAATACATTTTCAAGTTATAACAATATTATTTACTAGTCATTACAGTGAATATTACTACTCAGTGTTCATTATTCACTGATTAAATGTTCTATTCCAAATACTATTCATTGCCACTTGTTAAATGTTATTGTTCACTCTTAAAACTAAAACATGAGTAATTTTACTAAGTCTTTACCTTAGCCTACCCTTCTCTTACTATTTATATTATAGACAATATTTGTATTTATTGTTCACTAGCCCTTTCTTAAATAGTTCAGTGTTCATTATAATTTATTTAGTGTTTCTTTAGTATCATATCACTCTAGTATAAATCACTTTCACTAATTCAACTTCCATTTATTTCTCATCATTTTATTCTCTTTCTCTACACACTATCTCTATAACATTATTAATATTGTGTCTTTCTTAGTTAATAAATTACATATATCCCTAACTCTTTTGGTTAGTGTATTTTTATACATTGTTTCATATTACTGACGGTTCATTATGGTCATTTTATCAATATTAACATTCATTAATAGTTTTGGTTCTTAACCGAATTTCATTGTCTTTATTATTTTGGGTTACACTATTTCTCCCTTCTCTATTTTTCATTACTTGTCTAGTTTTCTTGATGCGTTTCATCTCGTCTTCTTCCTTCTGGGTTTGTTCTCTCTTGGTCTTCATTCTTCTTCTCCTTCGTTCGTCTTATTTTCTCGATTTTGATTTCTTCACTGGTTTCTTAACTGGCCAATCTCTGGGGTAGGGTCAATGTCGTTTGTCTGTCAGTCTATTATTTTAGTTTCTTTTATTAATCACTGTCACTTTATTACACCTCCTCCTTCCATGATAATTACCTTTTATTTATTTTTTACTATCCACATAATCTATTTATTCAAACATAATATCATTTAGCATTTTTTATACATACTTATTGTTATCAAAATTTATCTGAATTTGGTGATGTTATATAATGCTCTCCCACCAAAATTGATCATTTTATAAAACGTTATTCTAAGTTTGATGAAATTATCAATTGTATTGTATCATTTTCTTCTTAAACTCTCCTGCTTCTCACTCAATTTTTTATGCTTAATTCTGTATCTTTTATTTCTTCTCTTCTGATTCTTTTCTTCGTCATTTTTTCTTATTACGAACTGGCTTATTGATTTTTTATTATAAATTATTCCCTATAAATCTTATTTTCCCTAACTAACTTTACTTTGTAGTTGCAATCGATTCGGATGGGCTCTATTGGCTTACCTAACTCCGTCGTTCAAAACTACTCTTATTCTGAGATCAGGGGACATCATCCCTGCTCAGTAAAATGATTGCTGGACTTATTCAACAGTCAATCTCAATTAATGAATCTTAAATACAGTCACCTCGTGACTCAACATAATAATAATAATCATAACATTTGTTGGGAATTGTTTACCTTTATATTTCATTATTGCTCAGTTCGAGTCATATATTTTTTCATCTTTCTTTATAGATACTACTTGATAATACTTGAAGCATTGCTTTTTATCGATACAATTCACCTTTTTATTCATTTTTAATTACTTTTTGTTTCATCTCAATTCATATTACAACTCTTAGAATGTTTACTTTATTTATTTCGTTTTTTGATCATTGGTTTTCTTAATCTTACTTCCATTTCTTTCTAAATAGTATTGGAAGTTGGTCATTTTGATTGATATTATTTTTTTTCATAACTTTTCAAATATTATAGTAAGTTATTGTTTCTTACTAGGTAGGAATGTTTTTGGCTCATTCCTTTATAGTATGTTTTGCTTTTATTTGCCTTACATTTTGGCTAAAGATTATTGTAACTTAATCTTTTTTTGTTAGGAATGTTTTGTAATTCCACTCCATTATTATTAATTTTTATTCAGAGATTATAGTAAGTTAGTGTTTCTTACTTTATGCGGATTCTTGGTAATTGTATTTCTCCATTTTTATGATTGGTCTAAAATATTTTCGAAATATCCGTGTAAGCTGTCCTTACATAACTTTTTGAATTTTGAAATTCATTTTTTTTTATATATATATTTTTTCATTATTATTTATCAGTAAACTTACTTGCTGAGATTATTCTTTCTTTTTATTCCAACCAACTTGGTTGGCCTTTTTTTTTTTTTTTTTTTTTTTTTTTTTCAGTTAATTTTGATCGTCATAGTATTTTTTAATCGATGCTTGGTTATATACCCCCTTTATTTTCTGGGTGGTGGGGTTGGTTACTTCATATGTGTTGTTGCCCTTGTCTTGCGTGATAGTGTACGGCCCGACATATAGCAATAGTAATTTTTTAGTAATACCTTCAATGGAGCTGGGCATTGGTTGATTGCTTTCTTCGACCAATTCATCTCTGATATTTTTTAGATAATGCGTTGTAATTATAGTGATTATATCTTTCGTCGTAGTATTTTCCCCAAGAGATTGGTCCAGTGATGGGCTGTCCACAGTTTTCACTGGCCTTAAGCGTTTAAATGAGGGTTGACCTCATTGCCCCTAACATCATTAGTGTTTGACGGTTGGTTAGCGTTCGGCTCCTGTTGATTATTCCGGTCATCCACGCTGTTCCTGTGATCTTCTTCGAATGGGTGACTTCTCGTATCGGGTACCTGGTTAGAGTACGTTCGCCGATAGTTAAATGAGGGATAGTTTCTTCTTGGACTCCTTTGTCTTTGCCCCCTCATGTAATTTACCTGTGGCCGGTATCCTGGATTATTGTTCTGATTATTGTTGTTGTTTCCAGGGCGATAATTGTTGTTGTAACCATTCGATGGAAAGTTACCCCTGTGGTTGTTCCTGAAGTTGTTATTATTATTGTTTCCACTTCTGTAAAAAATTTCTGGGCGCGTTATTGCCTCGTGTGTTCCCTTGGTAATTGTTAGGGTTATTTATCGGTGGCTTATTATCTCCCTGTTGATTCTGTGACAATTGTTCTTCATTGGTTCTATTATTCCTGAAACTGTACCCTCTATTTTTCCTGTACTGCCACTCATGTTCATGGCTTTCCAATAAGCTAGCCATATCTTGGATGGTCTTTACCTGGCTGTACATCCGTGCCTTTTGGATGGCGTCGTCGTAGTGGTAAGATAACTGTATTACCAGACACTCTTCGGGTATACGTGGCTCCAAATTCCTGGCCATGCAGATCTTTCCCAAAAAGTAGGAGGTAAGGGATTGCCCATTTTGATTTTCATACCTTCCATTGCTCAGGTTATTGCGGACCATGTTCTGAGTTGATTCAGACCAGTATTTAGCCTTGAACTGGGTCTTGAACTCTTGAATGCTTTGGATGTCTGGTCTGGTGGCAGTCCACCAGTTGTCATATGTCTCCTTGAACATTTCGTCCACCATCCCTCTTATTGTAGTCCATCGAGTCACTCGATTCTTGATGATTAACTCTTCTACCCTCTTCAAGAACTCAATAGGGTTTCTTTTATAATTACGGAAATTAATAGTATCTCTGTTGTCTGTGTTCATGACATGATTATTATTACATGGTCGGTTACGCCAGGCATCCACTTCTTCCCGTAATGACTCTTCTATTCGGTGCATTTCATCAATCCTCTGTTGGTTTTTGTCTACTTTGCTGTCTATTTTATTTAAGTTGCTGTAAACTCCTTCCATCCGTTCCCCCAAGTCTGTTCGTACAACTGCTACCTCTTTCTGGTTTTCTTCCCGGACTTGATGTATGTCCTGGTCCATCTGGGCACATCTTCTGACTGTTTCTTCCTGACTCTCCTCAATTCTCCTTTTATTCTCTCCTTCGAGATGGTTCATTTTATTGAGTACTTCCTCGCGGACTCCAGAAACATTTTCGTTGGTCTTCTCTAGCTTCTCCAACGTTTCCTCTAATTTGTCATTGATTTCCGTAATCTGCTGCTTTGCTTCTTCTCGGTATTCCATTAATTGGTGTGCCATCTGCAGCTTCATTTCTTCTTTATTTCTCTCGTGGTCCTCCTTCAGCTGTTCCCTCAATTCTTCCTTCAATTCTTCGTTTCTTTGCTGAATTTCCTCCATCAATCGTTGTTGTAAAGTTTCATTATTTTTGTTAATGGTTTGTCTCAATTCTTCCTTCTGTTTCTGAAAATTGTCCTCCTGCTTCTTAAAATTTTCGTTTGTTTCTTTCTTCATCTGTTTCAGACTCTCCTCATTCTTGTCGAATTTATTGTTCATCTCCTTCAAACTCTCTTCATTCTTGTCGAATTTTTGGTTAATTTGTTTTATCAAACTTTCATTATTTCGTCTGCTTTGTTCAGCCATAGCTTCCATTATTTGTTGCCAATTCGGTTCTCCTCTACCTTCTCTCTTGTCACCCGCCTGTAGTTCCATTTCTTCGTCTTGGGTTGTTTCTGTTGTGGTTATTGCTGTCTCCACTTCTTCAATCGGTGTTCCTTCCTCTTCTCCCCCTCTGTTTCTTCCATCTCCTTCTCCTTCGCCAATTTTTTCGATAAACCTCTTGTGTGCATCCTGATTTCCTTTCGTGACCGCCGCTAGAACTTCGTATCTTCCTTTTTCAAGCTCCACCGGTTGGTCGCCAATTTATAATATATAAATGATGAGGTCGCGATTGTTCATTCGTATACCTCTGTAAAATATAACAGTGTGTCTGAGTGTGAAAGTGTCTGTGTATCTTACCACTGCGTCCTCGCACGGCGATGTACTTCACGATGTTTGGGCCCGTAGCGAACGTACTGGGGGACCAGGTATTGTGGTTCCCGATCTGAGGTTCAAACGTAGTGGATAATCTCCGGGTGGCGCCAAATTGTTTATATAAAACAATTAAAATGGTTTGCTTATCAATGTTCTATTTGAACGAGGCGACGAATTCAATCTGTCCCGCCTTTTCTCGATTTTGTGTCAATCGAGATAGCAGTTGTAGGATTCGCTACCTGAGCGCTAGACGTCGCCTTGAAAACCTTCGCTGTACATTATATTTTTAAACATACACTTTGCTAATAGAAATAAGACACAATTTAACACACACAGTATAAATTTATTAATAATCGGAAGTTAATATTTCATAGACACAAGTTGTAAATAGTTTGTTCATATATAATTCTGCTCCGGATAATTCTTTATAAGACTCTTACTCAAGGTTAAACGATCGACTTTTGAATACAGATAAACAGTAATGGCGTTCTATCTCGCCAATCAACAAATATTTCTGTCGATGTTTGTGAGTTGTTTGGATCACGTTAAAAGGTTCAGATGCAGTTACAACATTAAAAATACACAACCTTACAATGATTTTTCCTTATGTAGGATAATGTGTAGTGGTAATTGTTTTGTTTAAGTGTCATACAAGATGTTTATAATTCGTACATAAATATGAGGTTAGTTCTATAGTTAACAAATTTTCAGTGATATTATTTTATGGATCAATCCTTGTAAGAGAATAAAAATGATTTAGTGGTATTCAACATATATTGAGAAATGGTTAAAGTGCGTTTATTTTTTGGAAGTTGAAATAAATTAACTGATACTTAACAGTCTTGCAGTACTGTATTGTTCGGGATGTTAAGAAGGAAGGATTATGGCATCAGCATGGTTCAGCTTTCTTTATTCAGTCTTCGGCATCTGGTTCAAAGTTAGTTTGTACATATCTTGATATTTCATATGGATTTACATATCTTCTCCCCCTGGAAATGGCCTTCTGCATACATTAGTCTTCTGTACTCTCAATTTCTGCACTTTGGTGTACTTCCAATATGTTTTAAACATTAAAAAGTGTTGTACAGACAATTCGCGTCTGTCTTGCGATAGCGTCACTTTTTAAGTCGTCAAATTTAACGGTAATTAGCTTGTTACTCCACTGTTTCCATGGTAACGTAATTATTCTCCTTGGTTGATCTCAAAATAAACACATTGTTATCAATTTTCGAATTTTGTTTCAGATCTTCCCATATCTTCGGACTTTCTTCCTCCTCTTATCTTCCTTCGGGGTTATTATCTAAATGCACTGTCATTTATATTTTCTCACAAAGATTATTTTGGTACCCCACAATATTGGGTTTTATCAATTTTTCTAAGTTCAAAATTAATTCCATATTTACTAATTACATATCTTTATTTATATACTTCCTTAATTTAATATCTGGTTTTTAATAACAACTACTATTCATCCTTGGTGAATTATTCACTTGGGATTTGTCCATTACATGGTGATTTTTGTACAATCAGCAATTGTTTATGTTTGACAGTTAGGCCTGTTTCACATTTAAGTAGCCATTACTGGGTTTTTGTGGCTTCATACACAACATATTTCATTTAGTCCCAAATTGTTATTTTGCATTTGTAATTATGTTTAATGTATCTGGATGTGTTTTAATTAGTAACAACTGTGTTATTCAATCTTACTTGCTAATTATTTGCTATTCATTTCCAATATAAAATAAAACATCTAGGCCTATAGTCTGTATAACTCTTACAGCCATATCCATTTCATAACTATCAGTTTATATAATTCATTATTTCTTATTTGTTGTTCTGGTGCTAAATAATCTCACCTCTATTAAACTTTTTCCCTTAAACTCCCCTTATAACATGGGTATTGAATTAATGTTGCTACAAACTTATTTTCTAATTCTTTTTCTCTCCCTTCCATATTAACACCATCTAATTACTTTTCCTTGTGAAACACACCTTTAAACTTTTACAATACATTTTCAAGTTATAACAATATTATTTACTAGTCATTACAGTGAATATTACTACTCAGTGTTCATTATTCACTGATTAAATGTTCTATTCCAAATACTATTCATTGCCACTTGTTAAATGTTATTGTTCACTCTTAAAACTAAAACATGAGTAATTTTACTAAGTCTTTACCTTAGCCTACCCTCCTCTTACTATTTATATTATAGACAATATTTGTATTTATTGTTCACTAGCACTTTCTTAAATAGTTCAGTGTTCATTATAATTTATTTAGTGTTTCTTTAGTATCATATCACTCTAGTATAAATCACTTTCACTAATTCAACTTCCATTTATTTCTCATCATTTTATTCTCTTTCTCTACACACTATCTCTATAACATTATTAATATTGTGTCTTTCTTAGTTAATAAATTACATATATCCCTAACTCTTTTGGTTAGTGTATTTTTATACATTGTTTCATATTACTGACGGTTCATTATGGTCATTTTATCAATATTAACATTCTTTAATAGTTTTGGTTCTTAACCGAATTTCATTGTCTTTATTATTTTGGGTTACACTATTTCTCCCTTCTCTATTTTTCATTACTTGTCTAGTTTTCTTGATGCGTTTCATCTCTTCTTCTTCCTTCTGGGTTTGTTCTCTCTTGGTCTTCATTCTTCTTCTCCTTCGTTCGTCTTATTTTCTCGATTTTGATTTCTTCACTGGTTTCTTAACTGGCCAATCTCTGGGGTAGGGTCAATGTCATTTGTCTGTCAGTCTATTATTTTAGTTTCTTTTATTAATCACTGTCACTTTATTACACCTCCTCCTTCCATGATAATTACCTTTTATTTATTTTTTACTATCCACATAATCTATTTATTCAAACATAATATCATTTAGCATTTTTTATACATACTTATTGTTATCAAAATTTATCTGAATTTGGTGATGTTATATAATGCTCTCCCACCAAAATTGATCATTTTATAAAACGTTATTCTAAGTTTGATGAAATTATCAATTGTATTGTATCATTTTCTTCTTAAACTCTCCTGCTTCTCACTCAATTTTTTATGCTTAATTCTGTATCTTTTATTTCTTCTCTTCTGATTCTTTTCTTCGTCATTTTTTCTTATTACGAACTGGCTTATTGATTTTTTATTATAAATTATTCCCTATAAATCTTATTTTCCCTAACTAACTTTACTTTGTAGTTGCAATCGATTCGGATGGGCTCTATTGGCTTACCTAACTCCGTCGTTCAAAACTACTCTTATTCTGAGATCAGGGGACATCATCCCTGCTCAGTAAAATGATTGCTGGACTTATTCAACAGTCAATCTCAATTAATGAATCTTAAATACAGTCACCTCGTGACTCAACATAATAATAATAATCATAACATTTGTTGGGAATTTTTTACCTTTATATTTCATTATTGCTCAGTTCGAGTCATATATTTTTTCATCTTTCTTTATAGATACTACTTGATAATACTTGAAGCATTGCTTTTTATCGATACAATTCACCTTTTTATTCATTTTTAATTACTTTTTGTTTCATCTCAATTCATATTACAACTCTTAGAATGTTTACTTTATTTATTTCGTTTTTTGATCATTGGTTTTCTTAATCTTACTTCCATTTCTTTCTAAATAGTATTGGAAGTTGGTCATTTTGATTGATATTATTTTTTTTCATAACTTTTCAAATATTATAGTAAGTTATTGTTTCTTACTAGGTAGGAATGTTTTTGGCTCATTCCTTTATAGTATGTTTTGCTTTTATTTGCCTTACATTTTGGCTAAAGATTATTGTAACTTAATCTTTTTTTGTTAGGAATGTTTTGTAATTCCACTCCATTATTATTAATTTTTATTCAGAGATTATAGTAAGTTAGTGTTTCTTACTTTATGCGGATTCTTGGTAATTGTATTTCTCCATTTTTATGATTGGTCTAAAATATTTTCGAAATATCCGTGTAAGCTGTCCTTACATAACTTTTTGAATTTTGAAATTCATTTTTTTTTATATATATATTTTTTCATTATTATTTATCAGTAAACTTACTTGCTGAGATTATTCTTTCTTTTTATTCCAACTAACTTGGTTGGCCTTTTTTTTTTTTTTTTTTTTCCAGTTAATTTTGATCGTCATAGTATTTTTTAATCGATGCTTGGTTATATACCCCGTTTATTTTCTGGGTGGTGGGGTTGGTTACTTCATATGTGTTGTTGCCCTTGTCTTGCGTGATAGTGTACGGCCCGACATATAGCAATAGTAATTTTTTAGTAATACCTTCAATAGAGCTGGGCATTGGTTGATTGCTTTCTTCGACCAATTCATCTCTGATATTTTTAGATAATGCGTTGTAATTATAGTGATTATATCTTTCGTCGTAGTATTTTCCCCAAGAGATTGGTCCAGTGATGGGCTGTCCACAGTTTTCACTGGCCTTAAGCGTTTAAATGAGGGTTGACCTCATTGCCCCTAACATCATTAGTGTTTGACGGTTGGTTAGCGTTCGGCTCCTGTTGATTATTCCGGTCATCCACGCTGTTCCTGTGATCTTCTTCGAATGGGTGACTTCTCGTATCGGGTACCTGGTTAGAGTACGTTCGCCGATAGTTAAATGAGGGATAGTTTCTTCTTGGACTCCTTTGTCTTTGCCCCCTCATGTAATTTACCTGTGGCCGGTATCCTGGATTATTGTTCTGATTACTGTTGTTGTTTCCAGGGCGATAATTGTTGTTGTAACCATTCGATGGAAAGTTACCCCTGTGGTTGTTCCTGAAGTTGTTATTATTATTGTTTCCACTTCTGTTAAAATTTCTGGGCGCGTTATTGCCTCGTGTGTTCCCTTGGTAATTGTTAGGGTTATTTATCGGTGGCTTATTATCTCCCTGTTGATTCTGTGACAATTGTTCTTCATTGGTTCTATTATTCCTGAAACTGTACCCTCTATTTTTCCTGTACTGCCACTCATGTTCATGGCTTTCCAATAAGCTAGCCATATCTTGGATGGTCTTTACCTGGCTGTACATCCGTGCCTTTTGGATGGCGTCGTCGTAGTGGTAAGATAACTGTATTACCAGACACTCTTCGGGTATACGTGGCTCCAAATTCCTGGCCATGCAGATCTTTCCCAAAAAGTAGGAGGTAAGGGATTGCCCATTTTGATTTTCATACCTTCCATTGCTCAGGTTATTGCGGACCATGTTCTGAGTTGATTCAGACCAGTATTTAGCCTTGAACTGGGTCTTGAACTCTTGAATGCTTTGGATGTCTGGTCTGGTGGCAGTCCACCAGTTGTCATATGTCTCCTTGAACATTTCGTCCACCATCCCTCTTATTGTAGTCCATCGAGTCACTCGATTCTTGATGATTAACTCTTCTACCCTCTTCAAGAACTCAATAGGGTTTCTTTTATAATTACGGAAATTAATAGTATCTCTGTTGTCTGTGTTCATGACATGATTATTATTACATGGTCGGTTACGCCAGGCATCCACTTCTTCCCGTAATGACTCTTCTATTCGGTGCATTTCATCAATCCTCTGTTGGTTTTTGTCTACTTTGCTGTCTATTTTATTTAAGTTGCTGTAAACTCCTTCCATCCGTTCCCCCAAGTCTGTTCGTACAACTGCTACCTCTTTCTGGTTTTCTTCCCGGACTTGATGTATGTCCTGGTCCATCTGGGCACATCTTCTGACTGTTTCTTCCTGACTCTCCTCAATTCTCCTTTTATTCTCTCCTTCGAGATGGTTCATTTTATTGAGTACTTCCTCGCGGACTCCAGAAACATTTTCGTTGGTCTTCTCTAGCTTCTCCAACGTTTCCTCTAATTTGTCATTGATTTCCGTAATCTGCTGCTTTGCTTCTTCTCGGTATTCCATTAATTGGTGTGCCATCTGCAGCTTCATTTCTTCTTTATTTCTCTCGTGGTCCTCCTTCAGCTGTTCCCTCAATTCTTCCTTCAATTCTTCGTTTCTTTGCTGAATTTCCTCCATCAATCGTTGTTGTAAAGTTTCATTATTTTTGTTAATGGTTTGTCTCAATTCTTCCTTCTGTTTCTGAAAATTGTCCTCCTGCTTCTTAAAATTTTCGTTTGTTTCTTTCTTCATCTGTTTCAGACTCTCCTCATTCTTGTCGAATTTATTGTTCATCTCCTTCAAACTCTCTTCATTCTTGTCGAATTTTTGGTTAATTTGTTTTATCAAACTTTCATTATTTCGTCTGCTTTGTTCAGCCATAGCTTCCATTATTTGTTGCCAATTCGGTTCTCCTCTACCTTCTCTCTTGTCACCCGCCTGTAGTTCCATTTCTTCGTCTTGGGTTGTTTCTGTTGTGGTTATTGCTGTCTCCACTTCTTCAATCGGTGTTCCTTCCTCTTCTCCCCCTCTGTTTCTTCCATCTCCTTCTCCTTCGCCAATTTTTTCGATAAACCTCTTGTGTGCATCCTGATTTCCTTTCGTGACCGCCGCTAGAACTTCGTATCTTCCTTTTTCAAGCTCCACCGGTTGGTCGCCAATTTATAATATATAAATGATGAGGTCGCGATTGTTCATTCGTATACCTCTGTAAAATATAACAGTGTGTCTGAGTGTGAAAGTGTCTGTGTATCTTACCACTGTGTCCTCGCACGGCGATGTACTTCACGATGTTTGGGCCCGTAGCGAACGTACTGGGGGACCAGGTATCGTGGTTCCCGATCTGAGGTTCAAACGTTGTGGATAATCTCCGGGTGGCGCCAAATTGTTTATATAAAACAATTAAAATGGTTTGCTTATCAATGTTCTATTTGAACGAGGCGACGAATTCAATCTGTCCCGCCTTTTCTCGATTTTGTGTCAATCGAGATAGCAGTTGTAGGATTCGCTACCTGAGCGCTAGACGTCGCCTTGAAAACCTTCGCTGTACATTATATTTTTAAACATACACTTTGCTAATAGAAATAAGACACAATTTAACACACACAGTGTAAATTTATTAATAATCGGAAGTTAATATTTTATAGACACAAGTTGTAAATAGTTTGTTCATATATAATTCTGCTCCGGATAATTCTTTATAAGACTCTTACTCAAGGTTAAACGATCGACTTTTGAATACAGATAAACAGTAATGGCGTTCTATCTCGCCAATCAACAAATATTTCTGTCGATGTTTGTGAGTTGTTTGGATCACGTTAAAAGGTTCAGATGCAGTTACAACATTAAAAATACACAACCTTACAATGTTTTTTCCTTATGTAGGATAATGTGTAGTGGTAATTGTTTTGTTTAAGTGTCATACAAGATGTTTATAATTCGTACATAAATATGAGGTTAGTTCTATAGTTAACAAATTTTCAGTGATATTATTTTATGGATCAATCCTTGTAAGAGAATCAAAATGATTTAGTGGTATTCAACATATATTGAGAAATGGTTAAAGTGCGTTTATTTTTTGGAAGTTGAAATAAATTAACTGATACTTAACAGTCTTGCAGTACTGTATTGTTCGGGATGTTAAGAAGGAAGGATTATGGCATCAGCATGGTTCAGCTTTCTTTATTCAGTCTTCGGCATCTGGTTCAAAGTTAGTTTGTACATATCTTGATATTTCATATGGATTTACATATCTTCTCCCCCTGGAAATGGCCTTCTGCATACATTAGTCTTCTGTACTCTCAATTTCTGCACTTTGGTGTACTTCCAATATGTTTTAAACATTAAAAAGTGTTGTACAGACAATTCGCGTCTGTCTTGCGATAGCGTCACTTTTTAAGTCGTCAAATTTAACGGTAATTAGCTTGTTACTCCACTGTTTCCATGGTAACGTAATTATTCTCCTTGGTTGATCTCAAAATAAACACATTGTTATCAATTTTCGAATTTTGTTTCAGATCTTCCCATATCTTCGGACTTTCTTCCTCCTCTTATCTTCCTTCGGGGTTATTATCTAAATGCACTGTCATTTATATTTTCTCACAAAGATTATTGTGGTACCCCACAATATTGGGTTTTATCAATTTTTCTAAGTTCAAAATTAATTCCATATTTACTAATTACATATCTTTATTTATATACTTCCTTAATTTAATATCTGGTTTTTAATAACAACTACTATTCATCCTTGGTGAATTATTCACTTGGGATTTGTCCATTACATGGTGATTTTTGTACAATCAGCAATTGTTTATGTTTGACAGTTAGGCCTGTTTCACATTTAAGTAGCCATTACTGGGTTTTTGTGGCTTCATACACAACATATTTCATTTAGTCCCAAATTGTTATTTTGCATTTGTAATTATGTTTAATGTATCTGGATGTGTTTTAATTAGTAACAACTGTGTTATTCAATCTTACTTGCTAATTATTTGCTATTCATTTCCAATATAAAATAAAACATCTAGGCCTATAGTCTGTATAACTCTTACAGCCATATCCATTTCATAACTATCAGTTTATATAATTCATTATTTCTTATTTGTTGTTCTGGTGCTAAATAATCTCACCTCTATTAAACTTTTTCCCTTAAACTCCCCTTATAACATGGGTATTGAATTAATGTTGCTACAAACTTATTTTCTAATTCTTTTTCTCTCCCTTCCATATTAACACCATCTAATTACTTTTCCTTGTGAAACACACCTTTAAACTTTTACAATACATTTTCAAGTTATAACAATATTATTTACTAGTCATTACAGTGAATATTACTACTCAGTGTTCA
Source organism: Magicicada septendecula (assembly GCA_034769895.1). Classification (NCBI taxonomy): domain Eukaryota; kingdom Metazoa; phylum Arthropoda; class Insecta; order Hemiptera; family Cicadidae; genus Magicicada; species Magicicada septendecula. The sequence goes on from CM068374.1 coordinate 23,231,237, forward strand.
TTATTCACTGATTAAATGTTCTATTCCAAATACTATTCATTGCCACTTGTTAAATGTTATTGTTCACTCTTAAAACTAAAACATGAGTAATTTTACTAAGTCTTTACCTTAGCCTACCCTTCTCTTACTATTTATATTATAGACAATATTTGTATTTATTGTTCACTAGCCCTTTCTTAAATAGTTCAGTGTTCATTATAATTTATTTAGTGTTTCTTTAGTATCATATCACTCTAGTATAAATCACTTTCACTAATTCAACTTCCATTTATTTCTCATCATTTTATTCTCTTTCTCTACACACTATCTCTATAACATTATTAATATTGTGTCTTTCTTAGTTAATAAATTACATATATCCCTAACTCTTTTGGTTAGTGTATTTTTATACATTGTTTCATATTACTGACGGTTCATTATGGTCATTTTATCAATATTAACATTCATTAATAGTTTTGGTTCTTAACCGAATTTCATTGTCTTTATTATTTTGGGTTACACTATTTCTCCCTTCTCTATTTTTCATTACTTGTCTAGTTTTCTTGATGCGTTTCATCTCGTCTTCTTCCTTCTGGGTTTGTTCTCTCTTGGTCTTCATTCTTCTTCTCCTTCGTTCGTCTTATTTTCTCGATTTTGATTTCTTCACTGGTTTCTTAACTGGCCAATCTCTGGGGTAGGGTCAATGTCGTTTGTCTGTCAGTCTATTATTTTAGTTTCTTTTATTAATCACTGTCACTTTATTACACCTCCTCCTTCCATGATAATTACCTTTTATTTATTTTTTACTATCCACATAATCTATTTATTCAAACATAATATCATTTAGCATTTTTTATACATACTTATTGTTATCAAAATTTATCTGAATTTGGTGATGTTATATAATGCTCTCCCACCAAAATTGATCATTTTATAAAACGTTATTCTAAGTTTGATGAAATTATCAATTGTATTGTATCATTTTCTTCTTAAACTCTCCTGCTTCTCACTCAATTTTTTATGCTTAATTCTGTATCTTTTATTTCTTCTCTTCTGATTCTTTTCTTCGTCATTTTTTCTTATTACGAACTGGCTTATTGATTTTTTATTATAAATTATTCCCTATAAATCTTATTTTCCCTAACTAACTTTACTTTGTAGTTGCAATCGATTCGGATGGGCTCTATTGGCTTACCTAACTCCGTCGTTCAAAACTACTCTTATTCTGAGATCAGGGGACATCATCCCTGCTCAGTAAAATGATTGCTGGACTTATTCAACAGTCAATCTCAATTAATGAATCTTAAATACAGTCACCTCGTGACTCAACATAATAATAATAATCATAACATTTGTTGGGAATTTTTTACCTTTATATTTCATTATTGCTCGGTTCGAGTCATATATTTTTTCATCTTTCTTTATAGATACTACTTGATAATACTTGAAGCATTGCTTTTTATCGATACAATTCACCTTTTTATTCATTTTTAATTACTTTTTGTTTCATCTCAATTCATATTACAACTCTTAGAATGTTTACTTTATTTATTTCGTTTTTTGATCATTGGTTTTCTTAATCTTACTTCCATTTCTTTCTAAATAGTATTGGAAGTTGGTCATTTTGATTGATATTATTTTTTTTCATAACTTTTCAAATATTATAGTAAGTTATTGTTTCTTACTAGGTAGGAATGTTTTTGGCTCATTCCTTTATAGTATGTTTTGCTTTTATTTGCCTTACATTTTGGCTAAAGATTATTGTAACTTAATCTTTTTTTGTTAGGAATGTTTTGTAATTCCACTCCATTATTATTAATTTTTATTCAGAGATTATAGTAAGTTAGTGTTTCTTACTTTATGCGGATTCTTGGTAATTGTATTTCTCCATTTTTATGATTGGTCTAAAATATTTTCGAAATATCCGTGTAAGCTGTCCTTACATAACTTTTTGAATTTTGAAATTCATTTTTTTTTATATATATATTTTTTCATTATTATTTATCAGTAAACTTACTTGCTGAGATTATTCTTTCTTTTTATTCCAACTAACTTGGTTGGCCTTTTTTTTTTTTTTTTTTTTTTTTTTTTTTTTTTTTTTCCAGTTAATTTTGATCGTCATAGTATTTTTTAATCGATGCTTGGTTATATACCCCCTTTATTTTCTGGGTGGTGGGGTTGGTTACTTCATATGTGTTGTTGCCCTTGTTTTGCGTGATAGTGTACGGCCCGACATATAGCAATAGTAATTTTTTAGTAATACCTTCAATGGAGCTGGGCATTGGTTGATTGCTTTCTTCGACCAATTCATCTCTGATATTTTTTAGATAATGCGTTGTAATTATAGTGATTATATCTTTCGTCGTAGTATTTTCCCCAAGAGATTGGTCCAGTGATGGGCTGTCCACAGTTTTCACTGGCCTTAAGCGTTTAAATGAGGGTTGACCTCATTGCCCCTAACATCATTAGTGTTTGACGGTTGGTTAGCGTTCGGCTCCTGTTGATTATTCCGGTCATCCACGCTGTTCCTGTGATCTTCTTCGAATGGGTGACTTCTCGTATCGGGTACCTGGTTAGAGTACGTTCGCCGATAGTTAAATGAGGGATAGTTTCTTCTTGGACTCCTTTGTCTTTGCCCCCTCATGTAATTTACCTGTGGCCGGTATCCTGGATTATTGTTCTGATTATTGTTGTTGTTTCCAGGGCGATAATTGTTGTTGTAACCATTCGATGGAAAGTTACCCCTGTGGTTGTTCCTGAAGTTGTTATTATTATTGTTTCCACTTCTGTTAAAATTTCTGGGCGCGTTATTGCCTCGTGTGTTCCCTTGGTAATTGTTAGGGTTATTTATCGGTGGCTTATTATCTCCCTGTTGATTCTGTGACAATTGTTCTTCATTGGTTCTATTATTCCTGAAACTGTACCCTCTATTTTTCCTGTACTGCCACTCATGTTCATGGCTTTCCAATAAGCTAGCCATATCTTGGATGGTCTTTACCTGGCTGTACATCCGTGCCTTTTGGATGGCGTCGTCGTAGTGGTAAGATAACTGTATTACCAGACACTCTTCGGGTATACGTGGCTCCAAATTCCTGGCCATGCAGATCTTTCCCAAAAAGTAGGAGGTAAGGGATTGCCCATTTTGATTTTCATACCTTCCATTGCTCAGGTTATTGCGGACCATGTTCTGAGTTGATTCAGACCAGTATTTAGCCTTGAACTGGGTCTTGAACTCTTGAATGCTTTGGATGTCTGGTCTGGTGGCAGTCCACCAGTTGTCATATGTCTCCTTGAACATTTCGTCCACCATCCCTCTTATTGTAGTCCATCGAGTCACTCGATTCTTGATGATTAACTCTTCTACCCTCTTCAAGAACTCAATAGGGTTTCTTTTATAATTACGGAAATTAATAGTATCTCTGTTGTCTGTGTTCATGACATGATTATTATTACATGGTCGGTTACGCCAGGCATCCACTTCTTCCCGTAATGACTCTTCTATTCGGTGCATTTCATCAATCCTCTGTTGGTTTTTGTCTACTTTGCTGTCTATTTTATTTAAGTTGCTGTAAACTCCTTCCATCCGTTCCCCCAAGTCTGTTCGTACAACTGCTACCTCTTTCTGGTTTTCTTCCCGGACTTGATGTATGTCCTGGTCCATCTGGGCACATCTTCTGACTGTTTCTTCCTGACTCTCCTCAATTCTCCTTTTATTCTCTCCTTCGAGATGGTTCATTTTATTGAGTACTTCCTCGCGGACTCCAGAAACATTTTCGTTGGTCTTCTCTAGCTTCTCCAACGTTTCCTCTAATTTGTCATTGATTTCCGTAATCTGCTGCTTTGCTTCTTCTCGGTATTCCATTAATTGGTGTGCCATCTGCAGCTTCATTTCTTCTTTATTTCTCTCGTGGTCCTCCTTCAGCTGTTCCCTCAATTCTTCCTTCAATTCTTCGTTTCTTTGCTGAATTTCCTCCATCAATCGTTGTTGTAAAGTTTCATTATTTTTGTTAATGGTTTGTCTCAATTCTTCCTTCTGTTTCTGAAAATTGTCCTCCTGCTTCTTAAAATTTTCGTTTGTTTCTTTCTTCATCTGTTTCAGACTCTCCTCATTCTTGTCGAATTTATTGTTCATCTCCTTCAAACTCTCTTCATTCTTGTCGAATTTTTGGTTAATTTGTTTTATCAAACTTTCATTATTTCGTCTGCTTTGTTCAGCCATAGCTTCCATTATTTGTTGCCAATTCGGTTCTCCTCTACCTTCTCTCTTGTCACCCGCCTGTAGTTCCATTTCTTCGTCTTGGGTTGTTTCTGTTGTGGTTATTGCTGTCTCCACTTCTTCAATCGGTGTTCCTTCCTCTTCTCCCCCTCTGTTTCTTCCATCTCCTTCTCCTTCGCCAATTTTTTCGATAAACCTCTTGTGTGCATCCTGATTTCCTTTCGTGACCGCCGCTAGAACTTCGTATCTTCCTTTTTCAAGCTCCACCGGTTGGTCGCCAATTTATAATATATAAATGATGAGGTCGCGATTGTTCATTCGTATACCTCTGTAAAATATAACAGTGTGTCTGAGTGTGAAAGTGTCTGTGTATCTTACCACTGCGTCCTCGCACGGCGATGTACTTCACGATGTTTGGGCCCGTAGCGAACGTACTGGGGGACCAGGTATTGTGGTTCCCGATCTGAGGTTCAAACGTAGTGGATAATCTCCGGGTGGCGCCAAATTGTTTATATAAAACAATTAAAATGGTTTGCTTATCAATGTTCTATTTGAACGAGGCGACGAATTCAATCTGTCCCGCCTTTTCTCGATTTTGTGTCAATCGAGATGGCAGTTGTAGGATTCGCTACCTGAGCGCTAGACGTCGCCTTGAAAACCTTCGCTGTACATTATATTTTTAAACATACACTTTGCTAATAGAAATAAGACACAATTTAACACACACAGTATAAATTTATTAATAATCGGAAGTTAATATTTCATAGACACAAGTTGTAAATAGTTTGTTCATATATAATTCTGCTCCGGATAATTCTTTATAAGACTCTTACTCAAGGTTAAACGATCGACTTTTGAATACAGATAAACAGTAATGGCGTTCTATCTCGCCAATCAACAAATATTTCTGTCGATGTTTGTGAGTTGTTTGGATCACGTTAAAAGGTTCAGATGCAGTTACAACATTAAAAATACACAACCTTACAATGATTTTTCCTTATGTAGGATAATGTGTAGTGGTAATTGTTTTGTTTAAGTGTCATACAAGATGTTTATAATTCGTACATAAATATGAGGTTAGTTCTATAGTTAACAAATTTTCAGTGATATTATTTTATGGATCAATCCTTGTAAGAGAATAAAAATGATTTAGTGGTATTCAACATATATTGAGAAATGGTTAAAGTGCGTTTATTTTTTGGAAGTTGAAATAAATTAACTGATACTTAACAGTCTTGCAGTACTGTATTGTTCGGGATGTTAAGAAGGAAGGATTATGGCATCAGCATGGTTCAGCTTTCTTTATTCAGTCTTCGGCATCTGGTTCAAAGTTAGTTTGTACATATCTTGATATTTCATATGGATTTACATATCTTCTCCCTCTGGAAATGGCCTTCTGCATACATTAGTCTTCTGTACTCTCAATTTCTGCACTTTGGTGTACTTCCAATATGTTTTAAACATTAAAAAGTGTTGTACAGACAATTCGCGTCTGTCTTGCGATAGCGTCACTTTTTAAGTCGTCAAATTTAACGGTAATTAGCTTGTTACTCCACTGTTTCCATGGTAACGTAATTATTCTCCTTGGTTGATCTCAAAATAAACACATTGTTATCAATTTTCGAATTTTGTTTCAGATCTTCCCATATCTTCGGACTTTCTTCCTCCTCTTATCTTCCTTCGGGGTTATTATCTAAATGCACTGTCATTTATATTTTCTCACAAAGATTATTTTGGTACCCCACAATATTGGGTTTTATCAATTTTTCTAAGTTCAAAATTAATTCCATATTTACTAATTACATATCTTTATTTATATACTTCCTTAATTTAATATCTGGTTTTTAATAACAACTACTATTCATCCTTGGTGAATTATTCACTTGGGATTTGTCCATTACATGGTGATTTTTGTACACTCAGCAATTGTTTATGTTTGACAGTTAGGCCTGTTTCACATTTAAGTAGCCATTACTGGGTTTTTGTGGCTTCATACACAACATATTTCATTTAGTCCCAAATTGTTATTTTGCATTTGTAATTATGTTTAATGTATCTGGATGTGTTTTAATTAGTAACAACTGTGTTATTCAATCTTACTTGCTAATTATTTGCTATTCATTTCCAATATAAAATAAAACATCTAGGCCTATAGTCTGTATAACTCTTACAGCCATATCCATTTCATAACTATCAGTTTATATAATTCATTATTTCTTATTTGTTGTTCTGGTGCTAAATAATCTCACCTCTATTAAACTTTTTCCCTTAAACTCCCCTTATAACATGGGTATTGAATTAATGTTGCTACAAACTTATTTTCTAATTCTTTTTCTCTCCCTTCCATATTAACACCATCTAATTACTTTTCCTTGTGAAACACACCTTTAAACTTTTACAATACATTTTCAAGTTATAACAATATTATTTACTAGTCATTACAGTGAATATTACTACTCAGTGTTCATTATTCACTGATTAAATGTTCTATTCAGAATACTATTCATTGCCACTTGTTAAATGTTATTGTTCACTCTTAAAACTAAAACATGAGTAATTTTACTAAGTCTTTACCTTAGCCTACCCTCCTCTTACTATTTATATTATAGACAATATTTGTATTTATTGTTCAGTAGCACTTTCTTAAATAGTTCAGTGTTCATTATAATTTATTTAGTGTTTCTTTAGTATCATATCACTCTAGTATAAATCACTTTCACTAATTCAACTTCCATTTATTTCTCATCATTTTATTCTCTTTCTCTACACACTATCTCTATAACATTATTAATATTGTGTCTTTCTTAGTTAATAAATTACATATATCCCTAACTCTTTTGGTTAGTGTATTTTTATACATTGTTTCATATTACTGACGGTTCATTATGGTCATTTTATCAATATTAACATTCTTTAATAGTTTTGGTTCTTAACCGAATTTCATTGTCTTTATTATTTTGGGTTACACTATTTCTCCCTTCTCTATTTTTCATTACTTGTCTAGTTTTCTTGATGCGTTTCATCTCGTCTTCTTCCTTCTGGGTTTGTTCTCTCTTGGTCTTCATTCTTCTTCTCCTTCGTTCGTCTTATTTTCTCGATTTTGATTTCTTCACTGGTTTCTTAACTGGCCAATCTCTGGGGTAGGGTCAATGTCGTTTGTCTGTCAGTCTATTATTTTAGTTTCTTTTATTAATCACTGTCACTTTATTACACCTCCTCCTTCCATGATAATTACCTTTTATTTATTTTTTACTATCCACATAATCTATTTATTCAAACATAATATCATTTAGCATTTTTTATACATACTTATTGTTATCAAAATTTATCTGAATTTGGTGATGTTATATAATGCTCTCCCACCAAAATTGATCATTTTATAAAACGTTATTCTAAGTTTGATGAAATTATCAATTGTATTGTATCATTTTCTTCTTAAACTCTCCTGCTTCTCACTCAATTTTTTATGCTTAATTCTGTATCTTTTATTTCTTCTCTTCTGATTCTTTTCTTCGTCATTTTTTCTTATTACGAACTGGCTTATTGATTTTTTATTATAAATTATTCCCTATAAATCTTATTTTCCCTAACTAACTTTACTTTGTAGTTGCAATCGATTCGGATGGGCTCTATTGGCTTACCTAACTCCGTCGTTCAAAACTACTCTTATTCTGAGATCAGGGGACATCATCCCTGCTCAGTAAAATGATTGCTGGACTTATTCAACAGTCAATCTCAATTAATGAATCTTAAATACAGTCACCTCGTGACTCAACATAATAATAATAATCATAACATTTGTTGGGAATTGTTTACCTTTATATTTCATTATTGCTCAGTTCGAGTCATATATTTTTTCATCTTTCTTTATAGATACTACTTGATAATACTTGAAGCATTGCTTTTTATCGATACAATTCACCTTTTTATTCATTTTTAATTACTTTTTGTTTCATCTCAATTCATATTACAACTCTTAGAATGTTTACTTTATTTATTTCGTTTTTTGATCATTGGTTTTCTTAATCTTACTTCCATTTCTTTCTAAATAGTATTGGAAGTTGGTCATTTTGATTGATATTATTTTTTTTCATAACTTTTCAAATATTATAGTAAGTTATTGTTTCTTACTAGGTAGGAATGTTTTTGGCTCATTCCTTTATAGTATGTTTTGCTTTTATTTGCCTTACATTTTGGCTAAAGATTATTGTAACTTAATCTTTTTTTGTTAGGAATGTTTTGTAATTCCACTCCATTATTATTAATTTTTATTCAGAGATTATAGTAAGTTAGTGTTTCTTACTTTATGTGGATTCTTGGTAATTGTATTTCTCCATTTTTATGATTGGTCTAAAATATTTTCGAAATATCCGTGTAAGCATAACTTTACATAACTTTTTGAATTTTGAAATTCATTTTTTTTTTATATATATATTTTTTCATTATTATTTATCAGTAAACTTACTTGCTGAGATTATTCTTTCTTTTTATTCCAACTAACTTGGTTGGCCTTTTTTTTTTTTTTTTTTTTTCCATTTAATTTTGATCGTCATAGTATTTTTTAATCGATGCTTGGTTATATACCCCCTTTATTTTCTGGGTGGTGGGGTTGGTTACTTCATATGTGTTGTTGCCCTTGTCTTGCGTGATAGTGTACGGCCCGACATATAGCAATAGTAATTTTTTAGTAATACCTTCAATGGAGCTGGGCATTGGTTGATTGCTTTCTTCGACCAATTCATCTCTGATATTTTTTAGATAATGCGTTGTAATTATAGTGATTATATCTTTCGTCGTAGTATTTTCCCCAAGAGATTGGTCCAGTGATGGGCTGTCCACAGTTTTCACTGGCCTTAAGCGTTTAAATGAGGGTTGACCTCATTGCCCCTAACATCATTAGTGTTTGACGGTTGGTTAGCGTTCGGCTCCTGTTGATTATTCCGGTCATCCACGCTGTTCCTGTGATCTTCTTCGAATGGGTGACTTCTCGTATCGGGTACCTGGTTAGAGTACGTTCGCCGATAGTTAAATGAGGGATAGTTTCTTCTTGGACTCCTTTGTCTTTGCCCCCTCATGTAATTTACCTGTGGCCGGTATCCTGGATTATTGTTCTGATTACTGTTGTTGTTTCCAGGGCGATAATTGTTGTTGTAACCATTCGATGGAAAGTTACCCCTGTGGTTGTTCCTGAAGTTGTTATTATTATTGTTTCCACTTCTGTTAAAATTTCTGGGCGCGTTATTGCCTCGTGTGTTCCCTTGGTAATTGTTAGGGTTATTTATCGGTGGCTTATTATCTCCCTGTTGATTCTGTGACAATTGTTCTTCATTGGTTCTATTATTCCTGAAACTGTACCCTCTATTTTTCCTGTACTGCCACTCATGTTCATGGCTTTCCAATAAGCTAGCCATATCTTGGATGGTCTTTACCTGGCTGTACATCCGTGCCTTTTGGATGGCGTCGTCGTAGTGGTAAGATAACTGTATTACCAGACACTCTTCGGGTATACGTGGCTCCAAATTCCTGGCCATGCAGATCTTTCCCAAAAAGTAGGAGGTAAGGGATTGCCCATTTTGATTTTCATACCTTCCATTGCTCAGGTTATTGCGGACCATGTTCTGAGTTGATTCAGACCAGTATTTAGCCTTGAACTGGGTCTTGAACTCTTGAATGCTTTGGATGTCTGGTCTGGTGGCAGTCCACCAGTTGTCATATGTCTCCTTGAACATTTCGTCCACCATCCCTCTTATTGTAGTCCATCGAGTCACTCGATTCTTGATGATTAACTCTTCTACCCTCTTCAAGAACTCAATAGGGTTTCTTTTATAATTACGGAAATTAATAGTATCTCTGTTGTCTGTGTTCATGACATGATTATTATTACATGGTCGGTTACGCCAGGCATCCACTTCTTCCCGTAATGACTCTTCTATTCGGTGCATTTCATCAATCCTCTGTTGGTTTTTGTCTACTTTGCTGTCTATTTTATTTAAGTTGCTGTAAACTCCTTCCATCCGTTCCCCCAAGTCTGTTCGTACAACTGCTACCTCTTTCTGGTTTTCTTCCCGGACTTGATGTATGTCCTGGTCCATCTGGGCACATCTTCTGACTGTTTCTTCCTGACTCTCCTCAATTCTCCTTTTATTCTCTCCTTCGAGATGGTTCATTTTATTGAGTACTTCCTCGCGGACTCCAGAAACATTTTCGTTGGTCTTCTCTAGCTTCTCCAACGTTTCCTCTAATTTGTCATTGATTTCCGTAATCTGCTGCTTTGCTTCTTCTCGGTATTCCATTAATTGGTGTGCCATCTGCAGCTTCATTTCTTCTTTATTTCTCTCGTGGTCCTCCTTCAGCTGTTCCCTCAATTCTTCCTTCAATTCTTCGTTTCTTTGCTGAATTTCCTCCATCAATCGTTGTTGTAAAGTTTCATTATTTTTGTTAATGGTTTGTCTCAATTCTTCCTTCTGTTTCTGAAAATTGTCCTCCTGCTTCTTAAAATTTTCGTTTGTTTCTTTCTTCATCTGTTTCAGACTCTCCTCATTCTTGTCGAATTTATTGTTCATCTCCTTCAAACTCTCTTCATTCTTGTCGAATTTTTGGTTAATTTGTTTTATCAAACTTTCATTATTTCGTCTGCTTTGTTCAGCCATAGCTTCCATTATTTGTTGCCAATTCGGTTCTCCTCTACCTTCTCTCTTGTCACCCGCCTGTAGTTCCATTTCTTCGTCTTGGGTTGTTTCTGTTGTGGTTATTGCTGTCTCCACTTCTTCAATCGGTGTTCCTTCCTCTTCTCCCCCTCTGTTTCTTCCATCTCCTTCTCCTTCGCCAATTTTTTCGATAAACCTCTTGTGTGCATCCTGATTTCCTTTCGTGACCGCCGCTAGAACTTCGTATCTTCCTTTTTCAAGCTCCACCGGTTGGTCGCCAATTTATAATATATAAATGATGAGGTCGCGATTGTTCATTCGTATACCTCTGTAAAATATAACAGTGTGTCTGAGTGTGAAAGTGTCTGTGTATCTTACCACTGCGTCCTCGCACGGCGATGTACTTCACGATGTTTGGGCCCGTAGCGAACGTACTGGGGGACCAGGTATTGTGGTTCCCGATCTGAGGTTCAAACGTAGTGGATAATCTCCGGGTGGCGCCAAATTGTTTATATAAAACAATTAAAATGGTTTGCTTATCAATGTTCTATTTGAACGAGGCGACGAATTCAATCTGTCCCGCCTTTTCTCGATTTTGTGTCAATCGAGATAGCAGTTGTAGGATTCGCTACCTGAGCGCTAGACGTCGCCTTGAAAACCTTCGCTGTACATTATATTTTTAAACATACACTTTGCTAATAGAAATAAGACACAATTTAACACACACAGTATAAATTTATTAATAATCGGAAGTTAATATTTCATAGACACAAGTTGTAAATAGTTTGTTCATATATAATTCTGCTCCGGATAATTCTTTATAAGACTCTTACTCAAGGTTAAACGATCGACTTTTGAATACAGATAAACAGTAATGGCGTTCTATCTCGCCAATCAACAAATATTTCTGTCGATGTTTGTGAGTTGTTTGGATCACGTTAAAAGGTTCAGATGCAGTTACAACATTAAAAATACACAACCTTACAATGATTTTTCCTTATGTAGGATAATGTGTAGTGGTAATTGTTTTGTTTAAGTGTCATACAAGATGTTTATAATTCGTACATAAATATGAGGTTAGTTCTATAGTTAACAAATTTTCAGTGATATTATTTTATGGATCAATCCTTGTAAGAGAATAAAAATGATTTAGTGGTATTCAACATATATTGAGAAATGGTTAAAGTGCGTTTATTTTTTGGAAGTTGAAATAAATTAACTGATACTTAACAGTCTTGCAGTACTGTATTGTTCGGGATGTTAAGAAGGAAGGATTATGGCATCAGCATGGTTCAGCTTTCTTTATTCAGTCTTCGGCATCTGGTTCAAAGTTAGTTTGTACATATCTTGATATTTCATATGGATTTACATATCTTCTCCCCCTGGAAATGGCCTTCTGCATACATTAGTCTTCTGTACTCTCAATTTCTGCACTTTGGTGTACTTCCAATATGTTTTAAACATTAAAAAGTGTTGTACAGACAATTCGCGTCTGTCTTGCGATAGCGTCACTTTTTAAGTCGTCAAATTTAACGGTAATTAGCTTGTTACTCCACTGTTTCCATGGTAACGTAATTATTCTCCTTGGTTGATCTCAAAATAAACACATTGTTATCAATTTTCGAATTTTGTTTCAGATCTTCCCATATCTTCGGACTTTCTTCCTCCTCTTATCTTCCTTCGGGGTTATTATCTAAATGCACTGTCATTTATATTTTCTCACAAAGATTATTTTGGTACCCCACAATATTGGGTTTTATCAATTTTTCTAAGTTCAAAATTAATTCCATATTTACTAATTACATATCTTTATTTATATACTTCCTTAATTTAATATCTGGTTTTTAATAACAACTACTATTCATCCTTGGTGAATTATTCACTTGGGATTTGTCCATTACATGGTGATTTTTGTACAATCAGCAATTGTTTATGTTTGACAGTTAGGCCTGTTTCACATTTAAGTAGCCATTACTGGGTTTTTGTGGCTTCATACACAACATATTTCATTTAGTCCCAAATTGTTATTTTGCATTTGTAATTATGTTTAATGTATCTGGATGTGTTTTAATTAGTAACAACTGTGTTATTCAATCTTACTTGCTAATTATTTGCTATTCATTTCCAATATAAAATAAAACATCTAGGCCTATAGTCTGTATAACTCTTACAGCCATATCCATTTCATAACTATCAGTTTATATAATTCATTATTTCTTATTTGTTGTTCTGGTGCTAAATAATCTCACCTCTATTAAACTTTTTCCCTTAAACTCCCCTTATAACATGGGTATTGAATTAATGTTGCTACAAACTTATTTTCTAATTCTTTTTCTCTCCCTTCCATATTAACACCATCTAATTACTTTTCCTTGTGAAACACACCTTTAAACTTTTACAATACATTTTCAAGTTATAACAATATTATTTACTAGTCATTACAGTGAATATTACTACTCAGTGTTCATTATTCACTGATTAAATGTTCTATTCCAAATACTATTCATTGCCACTTGTTAAATGTTATTGTTCACTCTTAAAACTAAAACATGAGTAATTTTACTAAGTCTTTACCTTAGCCTACCCTCCTCTTACTATTTATATTATAGACAATATTTGTATTTATTGTTCACTAGCACTTTCTTAAATAGTTCAGTGTTCATTATAATTTATTTAGTGTTTCTTTAGTATCATATCACTCTAGTATAAATCACTTTCACTAATTCAACTTCCATTTATTTCTCATCATTTTATTCTCTTTCTCTACACACTATCTCTATAACATTATTAATATTGTGTCTTTCTTAGTTAATAAATTACATATATCCCTAACTCTTTTGGTTAGTGTATTTTTATACATTGTTTCATATTACTGACGGTTCATTATGGTCATTTTATCAATATTAACATTCATTAATAGTTTTGGTTCTTAACCGAATTTCATTGTCTTTATTATTTTGGGTTACACTATTTCTCCCTTCTCTATTTTTCATTACTTGTCTAGTTTTCTTGATGCGTTTCATCTCGTCTTCTTCCTTCTGGGTTTGTTCTCTCTTGGTCTTCATTCTTCTTCTCCTTCGTTCGTCTTATTTTCTCGATTTTGATTTCTTCACTGGTTTCTTAACTGGCCAATCTCTGGGGTAGGGTCAATGTCGTTTGTCTGTCAGTCTATTATTTTAGTTTCTTTTATTAATCACTGTCACTTTATTACACCTCCTCCTTCCATGATAATTACCTTTTATTTATTTTTTACTATCCACATAATCTATTTATTCAAACATAATATCATTTAGCATTTTTTATACATACTTATTGTTATCAAAATTTATCTGAATTTGGTGATGTTATATAATGCTCTCCCACCAAAATTGATCATTTTATAAAACGTTATTCTAAGTTTGATGAAATTATCAATTGTATTGTATCATTTTCTTCTTAAACTCTCCTGCTTCTCACTCAATTTTTTATGCTTAATTCTGTATCTTTTATTTCTTCTCTTCTGATTCTTTTCTTCGTCATTTTTTCTTATTACGAACTGGCTTATTGATTTTTTATTATAAATTATTCCCTATAAATCTTATTTTCCCTAACTAACTTTACTTTGTAGTTGCAATCGATTCGGATGGGCTCTATTGGCTTACCTAACTCCGTCGTTCAAAACTACTCTTATTCTGAGATCAGGGGACATCATCCCTGCTCAGTAAAATGATTGCTGGACTTATTCAACAGTCAATCTCAATTAATGAATCTTAAATACAGTCACCTCGTGACTCAACATAATAATAATAATCATAACATTTGTTGGCAATTGTTTACCTTTATATTTCATTATTGCTCAGTTCGAGTCATATATTTTTTCATCTTTCTTTATAGATACTACTTGATAATACTTGAAGCATTGCTTTTTATCGATACAATTCACCTTTTTATTCATTTTTAATTACTTTTTGTTTCATCTCAATTCATATTACAACTCTTAGAATGTTTACTTTATTTATTTCGTTTTTTGATCATTGGTTTTCTTAATCTTACTTCCATTTCTTTCTAAATAGTATTGGAAGTTGGTCATTTTGATTGATATTATTTTTTTTCATAACTTTTCAAATATTATAGTAAGTTATTGTTTCTTACTAGGTAGGAATGTTTTTGGCTCATTCCTTTATAGTATGTTTTGCTTTTATTTGCCTTACATTTTGGCTAAAGATTATTGTAACTTAATCTTTTTTTGTTAGGAATGTTTTGTAATTCCACTCCATTATTATTAATTTTTATTCAGAGATTATAGTAAGTTAGTGTTTCTTACTTTATGTGGATTCTTGGTAATTGTATTTCTCCATTTTTATGATTGGTCTAAAATATTTTCGAAATATCCGTGTAAGCATAACTTTACATAACTTTTTGAATTTTGAAATTCATTTTTTTTTTATATATATATTTTTTCATTATTATTTATCAGTAAACTTACTTGCTGAGATTATTCTTTCTTTTTATTCCAACTAACTTGGTTGGCCTTTTTTTTTTTTTTTTTTTCCAGTTAATTTTGATCGTCATAGTATTTTTTAATCGATGCTTGGTTATATACCCCCTTTATTTTCTGGGTGGTGGGGTTGGTTACTTCATATGTGTTGTTGCCCTTGTCTTGCGTGATAGTGTACGGCCCGACATATAGCAATAGTAATTTTTTAGTAATACCTTCAATGGAGCTGGGCATTGGTTGATTGCTTTCTTCGACCAATTCATCTCTGATATTTTTTAGATAATGCGTTGTAATTATAGTGATTATATCTTTCGTCGTAGTATTTTCCCCAAGAGATTGGTCCAGTGATGGGCTGTCCACAGTTTTCACTGGCCTTAAGCGTTTAAATGAGGGTTGACCTCATTGCCCCTAACATCATTAGTGTTTGACGGTTGGTTAGCGTTCGGCTCCTGTTGATTATTCCGGTCATCCACGCTGTTCCTGTGATCTTCTTCGAATGGGTGACTTCTCGTATCGGGTACCTGGTTAGAGTACGTTCGCCGATAGTTAAATGAGGGATAGTTTCTTCTTGGACTCCTTTGTCTTTGCCCCCTCATGTAATTTACCTGTGGCCGGTATCCTGGATTATTGTTCTGATTACTGTTGTTGTTTCCAGGGCGATAATTGTTGTTGTAACCATTCGATGGAAAGTTACCCCTGTGGTTGTTCCTGAAGTTGTTATTATTATTGTTTCCACTTCTGTTAAAATTTCTGGGCGCGTTATTGCCTCGTGTGTTCCCTTGGTAATTGTTAGGGTTATTTATCGGTGGCTTATTATCTCCCTGTTGATTCTGTGACAATTGTTCTTCATTGGTTCTATTATTCCTGAAACTGTACCCTCTATTTTTCCTGTACTGCCACTCATGTTCATGGCTTTCCAATAAGCTAGCCATATCTTGGATGGTCTTTACCTGGCTGTACATCCGTGCCTTTTGGATGGCGTCGTCGTAGTGGTAAGATAACTGTATTACCAGACACTCTTCGGGTATACGTGGCTCCAAATTCCTGGCCATGCAGATCTTTCCCAAAAAGTAGGAGGTAAGGGATTGCCCATTTTGATTTTCATACCTTCCATTGCTCAGGTTATTGCGGACCATGTTCTGAGTTGATTCAGACCAGTATTTAGCCTTGAACTGGGTCTTGAACTCTTGAATGCTTTGGATGTCTGGTCTGGTGGCAGTCCACCAGTTGTCATATGTCTCCTTGAACATTTCGTCCACCATCCCTCTTATTGTAGTCCATCGAGTGACTCGATTCTGGATGATTAACTCTTCTACCCTCTTCAAGAACTCAATAGGGTTTCTTTTATAATTACGGAAATTAATAGTATCTCTGTTGTCTGTGTTCATGACATGATTATTATTACATGGTCGGTTACGCCAGGCATCCACTTCTTCCCGTAATGAATCTTCTATTCGGTGCATTTCATCAATCCTCTGTTGGTTTTTGTCTACTTTGCTGTCTATTTTATTTAAGTTGCTGTAAACTCCTTCCATCCGTTCCCCCAAGTCTGTTCGTACAACTGCTACCTCTTTCTGGTTTTCTTCCCGGACTTGATGTATGTCCTGGTCCATCTGGGCACATCTTCTGACTGTTTCTTCCTGACTCTCCTCAATTCTCCTTTTATTCTCTCCTTCGAGATGGTTCATTTTATTGAGTACTTCCTCGCGGACTCCAGAAACATTTTCGTTGGTCTTCTCTAGCTTCTCCAATGTTTCCTCTAATTTGTCATTGATTTCCGTAATCTGCTGCTTTGCTTCTTCTCGGTATTCCATTAATTGGTGTGCCATCTGCAGCTTCATTTCTTCTTTATTTCTCTCGTGGTCCTCCTTCAGCTGTTCCCTCAATTCTTCCTTCAATTCTTCGTTTCTTTGCTGAATTTCCTCCATCAATCGTTGTTGTAAAGTTTCATTATTTTTGTTAATGGTTTGTCTCAATTCTTCCTTCTGTTTCTGAAAATTGTCCTCCTGCTTCTTAAAATTTTCGTTTGTTTCTTTCTTCATCTGTTTCAGACTCTCCTCATTCTTGTCGAATTTATTGTTCATCTCCTTCAAACTCTCTTCATTCTTGTCGAATTTTTGGTTAATTTGTTTTATCAAACTTTCATTATTTCGTCTGCTTTGTTCAGCCATAGCTTCCATTATTTGTTGCCAATTCGGTTCTCCTCTACCTTCTCTCTTGTCACCCGCCTGTAGTTCCATTTCTTCGTCTTGGGTTGTTTCTGTTGTGGTTATTGCTGTCTCCACTTCTTCAATCGGTGTTCCTTCCTCTTCTCCCCCTCTGTTTCTTCCATCTCCTTCTCCTTCGCCAATTTTTTCGATAAACCTCTTGTGTGCATCCTGATTTCCTTTCGTGACCGCCGCTAGAACTTCGTATCTTCCTTTTTCAAGCTCCACCGGTTGGTCGCCAATTTATAATATATAAATGATGAGGTCGCGATTGTTCATTCGTATACCTCTGTAAAATATAACAGTGTGTCTGAGTGTGAAAGTGTCT
Source organism: Magicicada septendecula (assembly GCA_034769895.1). Lineage (NCBI taxonomy): Eukaryota > Metazoa > Arthropoda > Insecta > Hemiptera > Cicadidae > Magicicada > Magicicada septendecula. The sequence goes on from CM068374.1 coordinate 23,249,091, forward strand.
GTGTATCTTACCACTGCGTCCTCGCACGGCGATGTACTTCACGATGTTTGGGCCCGTAGCGAACGTACTGGGGGACCAGGTATCGTGGTTCCCGATCTGAGGTTCAAACGTAGTGGATAATCTCCGGGTGGCGCCAAATTGTTTATATAAAACAATTAAAATGGTTTGCTTATCAATGTTCTATTTGAACGAGGCGACGAATTCAATCTGTCCCGCCTTTTCTCGATTTTGTGTCAATCGAGATGGCAGTTGTAGGATTCGCTACCTGAGCGCTAGATGTCGCCTTGAAAACCTTCGCTGTACATTATATTTTTAAACATACACTTTGCTAATAGAAATAAGACACAATTTAACACACACAGTATAAATTTATTAATAATCGGAAGTTAATATTTCATAGACACAAGTTGTAAATACTTTGTTCATATATAATTCTGCTCCGGATAATTCTTTATAAGACTCTTACTCAAGGTTAAACGATCGACTTTTGAATACAGATAAACAGTAATGGCGTTCTATCTCGCCAATCAACAAATATTTCTGTCGATGTTTGTGAGTTGTTTGGATCACGTTAAAAGGTTCAGATGCAGTTACAACATTAAAAATACACAACCTTACAATGTTTTTTCCTTATGTAGGATAATGTGTAGTGGTAATTGTTTTGTTTAAGTGTCATACAAGATGTTTATAATTCGTACATAAATATGAGGTTAGTTCTATAGTTAACAAATTTTCAGTGATATTATTTTATGGATCAATCCTTGTAAGAGAATAAAAATGATTTAGTGGTATTCAACATATATTGAGAAATGGTTAAAGTGCGTTTATTTTTTGGAAGTTGAAATAAATTAACTGATACTTAACAGTCTTGCAGTACTGTATTGTTCGGGATGTTAAGAAGGAAGGATTATGGCATCAGCATGGTTCAGCTTTCTTTATTCAGTCTTCGGCATCTGGTTCAAAGTTAGTTTGTACATATCTTGATATTTCATATGGATTTACATATCTTCTCCCCCTGGAAATGGCCTTCTGCATACATTAGTCTTCTGTACTCTCAATTTCTGCACTTTGGTGTACTTCCAATATGTTTTAAACATTAAAAAGTGTTGTACAGACAATTCGCGTCTGTCTTGCGATAGCGTCACTTTTTAAGTCGTCAAATTTAACGGTAATTAGCTTGTTACTCCACTGTTTCCATGGTAACGTAATTATTCTCCTTGGTTGATCTCAAAATAAACACATTGTTATCAATTTTCGAATTTTGTTTCAGATCTTCCCATATCTTCGGACTTTCTTCCTCCTCTTATCTTCCTTCGGGGTTATTATCTAAATGCACTGTCATTTATATTTTCTCACAAAGATTATTTTGGTACCCCACAATATTGGGTTTTATCAATTTTTCTAAGTTCAAAATTAATTCCATATTTACTAATTACATATCTTTATTTATATACTTCCTTAATTTAATATCTGGTTTTTAATAACAACTACTATTCATCCTTGGTGAATTATTCACTTGGGATTTGTCCATTACATGGTGATTTTTGTACAATCAGCAATTGTTTATGTTTGACAGTTAGGCCTGTTTCACATTTAAGTAGCCATTACTGGGTTTTTGTGGCTTCATACACAACATATTTCATTTAGTCCCAAATTGTTATTTTGCATTTGTAATTATGTTTAATGTATCTGGATGTGTTTTAATTAGTAACAACTGTGTTATTCAATCTTACTTGCTAATTATTTGCTATTCATTTCCAATATAAAATAAAACATCTAGGCCTATAGTCTGTATAACTCTTACAGCCATATCCATTTCATAACTATCAGTTTATATAATTCATTATTTCTTATTTGTTGTTCTGGTGCTAAATAATCTCACCTCTATTAAACTTTTTCCCTTAAACTCCCCTTATAACATGGGTATTGAATTAATGTTGCTACAAACTTATTTTCTAATTCTTTTTCTCTCCCTTCCATATTAACACCATCTAATTACTTTTCCTTGTGAAACACACCTTTAAACTTTTACAATACATTTTCAAGTTATAACAATATTATTTACTAGTCATTACAGTGAATATTACTACTCAGTGTTCATTATTCACTGATTAAATGTTCTATTCCAAATACTATTCATTGCCACTTGTTAAATGTTATTGTTCACTCTTCAAACTAAAACATATTGTTCACTCTTAAAACTAAAACATGAGTAATTTTACTAAGTCTTTACCTTAGCCTACCCTCCTCTTACTATTTATATTATAGACAATATTTGTATTTATTGTTCACTAGCACTTTCTTAAATAGTTCAGTGTTCATTATAATTTATTTAGTGTTTCTTTAGTATCATATCACTCTAGTATAAATCACTTTCACTAATTCAACTTCCATTTATTTCTCATCATTTTATTCTCTTTCTCTACACACTATCTCTATAACATTATTAATATTGTGTCTTTCTTAGTTAATAAATTACATATATCCCTAACTCTTTTGGTTAGTGTATTTTTATACATTGTTTCATATTACTGACGGTTCATTATGGTCATTTTATCAATATTAACATTCATTAATAGTTTTGGTTCTTAACCGAATTTCATTGTCTTTATTATTTTGGGTTACACTATTTCTCCCTTCTCTATTTTTCATTACTTGTCTAGTTTTCTTGATGCGTTTCATCTCGTCTTCTTCCTTCTGGGTTTGTTTTCTCTTGGTCTTCATTCTTCTTCTCCTTCGTTCGTCTTATTTTCTCGATTTTGATTTCTTCACTGGTTTCTTAACTGGCCAATCTCTGGGGTAGGGTCAATGTCGTTTGTCTGTCAGTCTATTATTTTAGTTTCTTTTATTAATCACTGTCACTTTATTACACCTCCTCCTTCCATGATAATTACCTTTTATTTATTTTTTACTATCCACATAATCTATTTATTCAAACATAATATCATTTAGCATTTTTTATACATACTTATTGTTATCAAAATTTATCTGAATTTGGTGATGTTATATAATGCTCTCCCACCAAAATTGATCATTTTATAAAACGTTATTCTAAGTTTGATGAAATTATCAATTGTATTGTATCATTTTCTTCTTAAACTCTCCTGCTTCTCACTCAATTTTTTATGCTTAATTCTGTATCTTTTATTTCTTCTCTTCTGATTCTTTTCTTCGTCATTTTTTCTTATTACGAACTGGCTTATTGATTTTTTATTATAAATTATTCCCTATAAATCTTATTTTCCCTAACTAACTTTACTTTGTAGTTGCAATCGATTCGGATGGGCTCTATTGGCTTACCTAACTCCGTCGTTCAAAACTACTCTTATTCTGAGATCAGGGGACATCATCCCTGCTCAGTAAAATGATTGCTGGACTTATTCAACAGTCAATCTCAATTAATGAATCTTAAATACAGTCACCTCGTGACTCAACATAATAATAATAATCATAACATTTGTTGGGAATTTTTTACCTTTATATTTCATTATTGCTCAGTTCGAGTCATATATTTTTTCATCTTTCTTTATAGATAATACTTGAAGCATTGCTTTTTATCGATACAATTCACCTTTTTATTCATTTTTAATTACTTTTTGTTTCATCTCAATTCATATTACAACTCTTAGAATGTTTACTTTATTTATTTCGTTTTTTGATCATTGGTTTTCTTAATCTTACTTCCATTTCTTTCTAAATAGTATTGGAAGTTGGTCATTTTGATTGATATTATTTTTTTTCATAACTTTTCAAATATTATAGTAAGTTATTGTTTCTTACTAGGTAGGAATGTTTTTGGCTCATTCCTTTATAGTATGTTTTGCTTTTATTTGCCTTACATTTTGGCTAAAGATTATTGTAACTTAATCTTTTTTTGTTAGGAATGTTTTGTAATTCCACTCCATTATTATTAATTTTTATTCAGAGATTATAGTAAGTTAGTGTTTCTTACTTTATGTGGATTCTTGGTAATTGTATTTCTCCATTTTTATGATTGGTCTAAAATATTTTCGAAATATCCGTGTAAGCATAACTTTACATAACTTTTTGAATTTTGAAATTCATTTTTTTTTTATATATATATTTTTTCATTATTATTTATCAGTAAACTTACTTGCTGAGATTATTCTTTCTTTTTATTCCAACTAACTTGGTTGGCCTTTTTTTTTTTTTTTTTTCCAGTTAATTTTGATCGTCATAGTATTTTTTAATCGATGCTTGGTTATATACCCCCTTTATTTTCTGGGTGGTGGGGTTGGTTACTTCATATGTGTTGTTGCCCTTGTCTTGCGTGATAGTGTACGGCCCGACATATAGCAATAGTAATTTTTTAGTAATACCTTCAATGGAGCTGGGCATTGGTTGATTGCTTTCTTCGACCAATTGATCTCTGATATTTTTTAGATAATGCGTTGTAATTATAGTGATTATATCTTTCGTCGTAGTATTTTCCCCAAGAGATTGGTCCAGTGATGGGCTGTCCACAGTTTTCACTGGCCTTAAGCGTTTAAATGAGGGTTGACCTCATTGCCCCTAACATCATTAGTGTTTGACGGTTGGTTAGCGTTCGGCTCCTGTTGATTATTCCGGTCATCCACGCTGTTCCTGTGATCTTCTTCGAATGGGTGACTTCTCGTATCGGGTACCTGGTTAGAGTACGTTCGCCGATAGTTAAATGAGGGATAGTTTCTTCTTGGACTCCTTTGTCTTTGCCCCCTCATGTAATTTACCTGTGGCCGGTATCCTGGATTATTGTTCTGATTACTGTTGTTGTTTCCAGGGCGATAATTGTTGTTGTAACCATTCGATGGAAAGTTACCCCTGTGGTTGTTCCTGAAGTTGTTATTATTATTGTTTCCACTTCTGTTAAAATTTCTGGGCGCGTTATTGCCTCGTGTGTTCCCTTGGTAATTGTTAGGGTTATTTATTGGTGGCTTATTATCTCCCTGTTGATTCTGTGACAATTGTTCTTCATTGGTTCTATTATTCCTGAAACTGTACCCTCTATTTTTCCTGTACTGCCACTCATGTTCATGGCTTTCCAATAAGCTAGCCATATCTTGGATGGTCTTTACCTGGCTGTACATCCGTGCCTTTTGGATGGCGTCGTCGTAGTGGTAAGATAACTGTATTACCAGACACTCTTCGGGTATACGTGGCTCCAAATTCCTGGCCATGCAGATCTTTCCCAAAAAGTAGGAGGTAAGGGATTGCCCATTTTGATTTTCATACCTTCCATTGCTCAGGTTATTGCGGACCATGTTCTGAGTTGATTCAGACCAGTATTTAGCCTTGAACTGGGTCTTGAACTCTTGAATGCTTTGGATGTCTGGTCTGGTGGCAGTCCACCAGTTGTCATATGTCTCCTTGAACATTTCGTCCACCATCCCTCTTATTGTAGTCCATCGAGTCACTCGATTCTTGATGATTAACTCTTCTACCCTCTTCAAGAACTCAATAGGGTTTCTTTTATAATTACGGAAATTAATAGTATCTCTGTTGTCTGTGTTCATGACATGATTATTATTACATGGTCGGTTACGCCAGGCATCCACTTCTTCCCGTAATGACTCTTCTATTCGGTGCATTTCATCAATCCTCTGTTGGTTTTTGTCTACTTTGCTGTCTATTTTATTTAAGTTGCTGTAAACTCCTTCCATCCGTTCCCCCAAGTCTGTTCGTACAACTGCTACCTCTTTCTGGTTTTCTTCCCGGACTTGATGTATGTCCTGGTCCATCTGGGCACATCTTCTGACTGTTTCTTCCTGACTCTCCTCAATTCTCCTTTTATTCTCTCCTTCGAGATGGTTCATTTTATTGAGTACTTCCTCGCGGACTCCAGAAACATTTTCGTTGGTCTTCTCTAGCTTCTCCAACGTTTCCTCTAATTTGTCATTGATTTCCGTAATCTGCTGCTTTGCTTCTTCTCGGTATTCCATTAATTGGTGTGCCATCTGCAGCTTCATTTCTTCTTTATTTCTCTCGTGGTCCTCCTTCAGCTGTTCCCTCAATTCTTCCTTCAATTCTTCGTTTCTTTGCTGAATTTCCTCCATCAATCGTTGTTGTAAAGTTTCATTATTTTTGTTAATGGTTTGTCTCAATTCTTCCTTCTGTTTCTGAAAATTGTCCTCCTGCTTCTTAAAATTTTTGTTTGTTTCTTTCTTCATCTGTTTCAGACTCTCCTCATTCTTGTCGAATTTATTGTTCATCTCCTTCAAACTCTCTTCATTCTTGTCGAATTTTTGGTTAATTTGTTTTATCAGACTTTCATTATTTCGTCTGCTTTGTTCAGCCATAGCTTCCATTATTTGTTGCCAATTCGGTTCTCCTCTACCTTCTCTCTTGTCACCCGCCTGTAGTTCCATTTCTTCGTCTTGGGTCGTTTCTGTTGTGGTTATTGCTGTCTCCACTTCTTCAATCGGTGTTCCTTCCTCTTCTCCCCCTCTGTTTCTTCCATCTCCTTCTCCTTCGCCAATTTTTTCGATAAACCTCTTGTGTGCATCCTGATTTCCTTTCGTGACCGCCGCTAGAACTTCGTATCTTCCTTTTTCAAGCTCCACCGGTTGGTCGCCAATTTATAATATATAAATGATGAGGTCGCGATTGTTCATTCGTATACCTCTGTAAAATATAACAGTGTGTCTGAGTGTGAAAGTGTCTGTGTATCTTACCACTGCGTCCTCGCACGGCGATGTACTTCACGATGTTTGGGCCCGTAGCGAACGTACTGGGGGACCAGGTATCGTGGTTCCCGATCTGAGGTTCAAACGTAGTGGATAATCTCCGGGTGGCGCCAAATTGTTTATATAAAACAATTAAAATGGTTTGCTTATCAATGTTCTATTTGAACGAGGCGACGAATTCAATCTGTCCCGCCTTTTCTCGATTTTGTGTCAATCGAGATGGCAGTTGTAGGATTCGCTACCTGAGCGCTAGACGTCGCCTTGAAAACCTTCGCTGTACATTATATTTTTAAACATACACTTTGCTAATAGAAATAAGACACAATTTAACACACACAGTATAAATTTATTAATAATCGGAAGTTAATATTTCATAGACACAAGTTGTAAATAGTTTGTTCATATATAATTCTGCTCCGGATAATTCTTTATAAGACTCTTACTCAAGGTTAAACGATCGACTTTTGAATACAGATAAACAGTAATGGCGTTCTATCTCGCCAATCAACAAATATTTCTGTCGATGTTTGTGAGTTGTTTGGATCACGTTAAAAGGTTCAGATGCAGTTACAACATTAAAAATACACAACCTTACAATGTTTTTTCCTTATGTAGGATAATGTGTAGTGGTAATTGTTTTGTTTAAGTGTCATACAAGATGTTTATAATTCGTACATAAATATGAGGTTAGTTCTATAGTTAACAAATTTTCAGTGATATTATTTTATGGATCAATCCTTGTAAGAGAATAAAAATGATTTAGTGGTATTCAACATATATTGAGAAATGGTTAAAGTGCGTTTATTTTTTGGAAGTTGAAATAAATTAACTGATACTTAACAGTCTTGCAGTACTGTATTGTTCGGGATGTTAAGAAGGAAGGATTATGGCATCAGCATGGTTCAGCTTTCTTTATTCAGTCTTCGGCATCTGGTTCAAAGTTAGTTTGTACATATCTTGATATTTCATATGGATTTACATATCTTCTCCCCCTGGAAATGGCCTTCTGCATACATTAGTCTTCTGTACTCTCAATTTCTGCACTTTGGTGTACTTCCAATATGTTTTAAACATTAAAAAGTGTTGTACAGACAATTCGCGTCTGTCTTGCGATAGCGTCACTTTTTAAGTCGTCAAATTTAACGGTAATTAGCTTGTTACTCCACTGTTTCCATGGTAACGTAATTATTCTCCTTGGTTGATCTCAAAATAAACACATTGTTATCAATTTTCGAATTTTGTTTCAGATCTTCCCATATCTTCGGACTTTCTTCCTCCTCTTATCTTCCTTCGGGGTTATTATCTAAATGCACTGTCATTTATATTTTCTCACAAAGATTATTTTGGTACCCCACAATATTGGGTTTTATCAATTTTTCTCTAAGTTCAAAATTAATTCCATATTTACTAATTACATATCTTTATTTATATACTTCCTTAATTTAATATCTGGTTTTTAATAACAACTACTATTCATCCTTGGTGAATTATTCACTTGGGATTTGTCCATTACATGGTGATTTTTGTACAATCAGCAATTGTTTATGTTTGACAGTTAGGCCTGTTTCACATTTAAGTAGCCATTACTGGGTTTTTGTGGCTTCATACACAACATATTTCATTTAGTCCCAAATTGTTATTTTGCATTTGTAATTATGTTTAATGTATCTGGATGTGTTTTAATTAGTAACAACTGTGTTATTCAATCTTACTTGCTAATTATTTGCTATTCATTTCCAATATAAAATAAAACATCTAGGCCTATAGTCTGTATAACTCTTACAGCCATATCCATTTCATAACTATCAGTTTATATAATTCATTATTTCTTATTTGTTGTTCTGGTGCTAAATAATCTCACCTCTATTAAACTTTTTCCCTTAAACTCCCCTTATAACATGGGTATTGAATTAATGTTGCTACAAACTTATTTTCTAATTCTTTTTCTCTCCCTTCCATATTAACACCATCTAATTAATTTTCCTTGTGAAACACACCTTTAAACTTTTACAATACATTTTCAAGTTATAACAATATTATTTACTAGTCATTACAGTGAATATTACTACTCAGTGTTCATTATTCACTGATTAAATGTTCTATTCCAAATACTATTCATTGCCACTTGTTAAATGTTATTGTTCACTCTTCAAACTAAAACATATTGTTCACTCTTAAAACTAAAACATGAGTAATTTTACTAAGTCTTTACCTTAGCCTACCCTCCTCTTACTATTTATATTATAGACAATATTTGTATTTATTGTTCACTAGCACTTTCTTAAATAGTTCAGTGTTCATTATAATTTATTTAGTGTTTCTTTAGTATCATATCACTCTAGTATAAATCACTTTCACTAATTCAACTTCCATTTATTTCTCATCATTTTATTCTCTTTCTCTACACACTATCTCTATAACATTATTAATATTGTGTCTTTCTTAGTTAATAAATTACATATATCCCTAACTCTTTTGGTTAGTGTATTTTTATACATTGTTTCATATTACTGACGGTTCATTATGGTCATTTTATCAATATTAACATTCATTAATAGTTTTGGTTCTTAACCGAATTTCATTGTCTTTATTATTTTGGGTTACACTATTTCTCCCTTCTCTATTTTTCATTACTTGTCTAGTTTTCTTGATGCGTTTCATCTCGTCTTCTTCCTTCTGGGTTTGTTCTCTCTTGGTCTTCATTCTTCTTCTCCTTCGTTCGTCTTATTTTCTCGATTTTGATTTCTTCACTGGTTTCTTAACTGGCCAATCTCTGGGGTAGGGTCAATGTCGTTTGTCTGTCAGTCTATTATTTTAGTTTCTTTTATTAATCACTGTCACTTTATTACACCTCCTCCTTCCATGATAATTACCTTTTATTTATTTTTTACTATCCACATAATCTATTTATTCAAACATAATATCATTTAGCATTTTTTATACATACTTATTGTTATCAAAATTTATCTGAATTTGGTGATGTTATATAATGCTCTCCCACCAAAATTGATCATTTTATAAAACGTTATTCTAAGTTTGATGAAATTATCAATTGTATTGTATCATTTTCTTCTTAAACTCTCCTGCTTCTCACTCAATTTTTTATGCTTAATTCTGTATCTTTTATTTCTTCTCTTCTGATTCTTTTCTTCGTCATTTTTTCTTATTACGAACTGGCTTATTGATTTTTTATTATAAATTATTCCCTATAAATCTTATTTTCCCTAACTAACTTTACTTTGTAGTTGCAATCGATTCGGATGGGCTCTATTGGCTTACCTAACTCCGTCGTTCAAAACTACTCTTATTCTGAGATCAGGGGACATCATCCCTGCTCAGTAAAATGATTGCTGGACTTATTCAACAGTCAATCTCAATTAATGAATCTTAAATACAGTCACCTCGTGACTCAACATAATAATAATAATCATAACATTTGTTGGGAATTGTTTACCTTTATATTTCATTATTGCTCAGTTCGAGTCATATATTTTTTCATCTTTCTTTATAGATACTACTTGATAATACTTGAAGCATTGCTTTTTATCGATACAATTCACCTTTTTATTCATTTTTAATTACTTTTTGTTTCATCTCAATTCATATTACAACTCTTAGAATGTTTACTTTATTTATTTCGTTTTTTGATCATTGGTTTTCTTAATCTTACTTCCATTTCTTTCTAAATAGTATTGGAAGTTGGTCATTTTGATTGATATTATTTTTTTTCATAACTTTTCAAATATTATAGTAAGTTATTGTTTCTTACTAGGTAGGAATGTTTTTGGCTCATTCCTTTATAGTATGTTTTGCTTTTATTTGCCTTACATTTTGGCTAAAGATTATTGTAACTTAATCTTTTTTTGTTAGGAATGTTTTGTAATTCCACTCCATTATTATTAATTTTTATTCAGAGATTATAGTAAGTTAGTGTTTCTTACTTTATGTGGATTCTTGGTAATTGTATTTCTCCATTTTTATGATTGGTCTAAAATATTTTCGAAATATCCGTGTAAGCATAACTTTACATAACTTTTTGAATTTTGAAATTCATTTTTTTTTTATATATATATTTTTTCATTATTATTTATCAGTAAACTTACTTGCTGAGATTATTCTTTCTTTTTATTCCAACTAACTTGGTTGGCCTTTTTTTTTTTTTTTTTTTCCAGTTAATTTTGATCGTCATAGTATTTTTTAATCGATGCTTGGTTATATACCCCCTTTATTTTCTGGGTGGTGGGGTTGGTTACTTCATATGTGTTGTTGCCCTTGTCTTGCGTGATAGTGTACGGCCCGACATATAGCAATAGTAATTTTTTAGTAATACCTTCAATGGAGCTGGGCATTGGTTGATTGCTTTCTTCGACCAATTGATCTCTGATATTTTTTAGATAATGCGTTGTAATTATAGTGATTATATCTTTCGTCGTAGTATTTTCCCCAAGAGATTGGTCCAGTGATGGGCTGTCCACAGTTTTCACTGGCCTTAAGCGTTTAAATGAGGGTTGACCTCATTGCCCCTAACATCATTAGTGTTTGACGGTTGGTTAGCGTTCGGCTCCTGTTGATTATTCCGGTCATCCACGCTGTTCCTGTGATCTTCTTCGAATGGGTGACTTCTCGTATCGGGTACCTGGTTAGAGTACGTTCGCCGATAGTTAAATGAGGGATAGTTTCTTCTTGGACTCCTTTGTCTTTGCCCCCTCATGTAATTTACCTGTGGCCGGTATCCTGGATTATTGTTCTGATTACTGTTGTTGTTTCCAGGGCGATAATTGTTGTTGTAACCATTCGATGGAAAGTTACCCCTGTGGTTGTTCCTGAAGTTGTTATTATTATTGTTTCCACTTCTGTTAAAATTTCTGGGCGCGTTATTGCCTCGTGTGTTCCCTTGGTAATTGTTAGGGTTATTTATTGGTGGCTTATTATCTCCCTGTTGATTCTGTGACAATTGTTCTTCATTGGTTCTATTATTCCTGAAACTGTACCCTCTATTTTTCCTGTACTGCCACTCATGTCCATGGCTTTCCAATAAGCTAGCCATATCTTGGATGGTCTTTACCTGGCTGTACATCCGTGCCTTTTGGATGGCGTCGTCGTAGTGGTAAGATAACTGTATTACCAGACACTCTTCGGGTATACGTGGCTCCAAATTCCTGGCCATGCAGATCTTTCCCAAAAAGTAGGAGGTAAGGGATTGCCCATTTTGATTTTCATACCTTCCATTGCTCAGGTTATTGCGGACCATGTTCTGAGTTGATTCAGACCAGTATTTAGCCTTGAACTGGGTCTTGAACTCTTGAATGCTTTGGATGTCTGGTCTGGTGGCAGTCCACCAGTTGTCATATGTCTCCTTGAACATTTCGTCCACCATCCCTCTTATTGTAGTCCATCGAGTCACTCGATTCTTGATGATTAACTCTTCTACCCTCTTCAAGAACTCAATAGGGTTTCTTTTATAATTACGGAAATTAATAGTATCTCTGTTGTCTGTGTTCATGACATGATTATTATTACATGGTCGGTTACGCCAGGCATCCACTTCTTCCCGTAATGACTCTTCTATTCGGTGCATTTCATCAATCCTCTGTTGGTTTTTGTCTACTTTGCTGTCTATTTTATTTAAGTTGCTGTAAACTCCTTCCATCCGTTCCCCCAAGTCTGTTCGTACAACTGCTACCTCTTTCTGGTTTTCTTCCCGGACTTGATGTATGTCCTGGTCCATCTGGGCACATCTTCTGACTGTTTCTTCCTGACTCTCCTCAATTCTCCTTTTATTCTCTCCTTCGAGATGGTTCATTTTATTGAGTACTTCCTCGCGGACTCCAGAAACATTTTCGTTGGTCTTCTCTAGTTTCTCCAACGTTTCCTCTAATTTGTCATTGATTTCCGTAATCTGCTGCTTTGCTTCTTCTCTGTATTCCATTAATTGGTGTGCCATCTGCAGCTTCATTTCTTCTTTATTTCTCTCGTGGTCCTCCTTCAGCTGTTCCCTCAATTCTTCCTTCAATTCTTCGTTTCTTTGCTGAATTTCCTCCATCAATCGTTGTTGTAAAGTTTCATTATTTTTGTTAATGGTTTGTCTCAATTCTTCCTTCTGTTTCTGAAAATTGTCCTCCTGCTTCTTAAAATTTTCGTTTGTTTCTTTCTTCATCTGTTTCAGACTCTCCTCATTCTTGTCGAATTTATTGTTCATCTCCTTCAAACTCTCTTCATTCTTGTCGAATTTTTGGTTAATTTGTTTTATCAAACTTTCATTATTTCGTCTGCTTTGTTCAGCCATAGCTTCCATTATTTGTTGCCAATTCGGTTCTCCTCTACCTTCTCTCTTGTCACCCGCCTGTAGTTCCATTTCTTCGTCTTGGGTTGTTTCTGTTGTGGTTATTGCTGTCTCCACTTCTTCAATCGGTGTTCCTTCCTCTTCTCCCCCTCTGTTTCTTCCATCTCCTTCTCCTTCGCCAATTTTTTCGATAAACCTCTTGTGTGCATCCTGATTTCCTTTCGTGACCGCCGCTAGAACTTCGTATCTTCCTTTTTCAAGCTCCACCGGTTGGTCGCCAATTTATAATATATAAATGATGAGGTCGCGATTGTTCATTCGTATACCTCTGTAAAATATAACAGTGTGTCTGAGTGTGAAAGTGTCTGTGTATCTTACCACTGCGTCCTCGCACGGCGATGTACTTCACGATGTTTGGGCCCGTAGCAAACGTACTGGGGGACCAGGTATCGTGGTTCCCGATCTGAGGTTCAAACGTAGTGGATAATCTCCGGGTGGCGCCAAATTGTTTATATAAAACAATTAAAATGGTTTGCTTATCAATGTTCTATTTGAACGAGGCGACGAATTCAATCTGTCCCGCCTTTTCTCGATTTTGTGTCAATCGAGATGGCAGTTGTAGGATTCGCTACCTGAGCGCTAGACGTCGCCTTGAAAACCTTCGCTGTACATTATATTTTTAAACATACACTTTGCTAATAGAAATAAGACACAATTTAACACACACAGTATAAATTTATTAATAATCGGAAGTTAATATTTCATAGACACAAGTTGTAAATAGTTTGTTCATATATAATTCTGCTCCGGATAATTCTTTATAAGACTCTTACTCAAGGTTAAACGATCGACTTTTGAATACAGATAAACAGTAATGGCGTTCTATCTCGCCAATCAACAAATATTTCTGTCGATGTTTGTGAGTTGTTTGGATCACGTTAAAAGGTTCAGATGCAGTTACAACATTAAAAATACACAACCTTACAATGTTTTTTCCTTATGTAGGATAATGTGTAGTGGTAATTGTTTTGTTTAAGTGTCATACAAGATGTTTATAATTCGTACATAAATATGAGGTTAGTTCTATAGTTAACAAATTTTCAGTGATATTATTTTATGGATCAATCCTTGTAAGAGAATAAAAATGATTTAGTGGTATTCAACATATATTGAGAAATGGTTAAAGTGCGTTTATTTTTTGGAAGTTGAAATAAATTAACTGATACTTAACAGTCTTGCAGTACTGTATTGTTCGGGATGTTAAGAAGGAAGGATTATGGCATCAGCATGGTTCAGCTTTCTTTATTCAGTCTTCGGCATCTGGTTCAAAGTTAGTTTGTACATATCTTGATATTTCATATGGATTTACATATCTTCTCCCCCTGGAAATGGCCTTCTGCATACATTAGTCTTCTGTACTCTCAATTTCTGCACTTTGGTGTACTTCCAATATGTTTTAAACATTAAAAAGTGTTGTACAGACAATTCGCGTCTGTCTTGCGATAGCGTCACTTTTTAAGTCGTCAAATTTAACGGTAATTAGCTTGTTACTCCACTGTTTCCATGGTAACGTAATTATTCTCCTTGGTTGATCTCAAAATAAACACATTGTTATCAATTTTCGAATTTTGTTTCAGATCTTCCCATATCTTCGGACTTTCTTCCTCCTCTTATCTTCCTTCGGGGTTATTATCTAAATGCACTGTCATTTATATTTTCTCACAAAGATTATTTTGGTACCCCACAATATTGGGTTTTATCAATTTTTCTAAGTTCAAAATTAATTCCATATTTACTAATTACATATCTTTATTTATATACTTCCTTAATTTAATATCTGGTTTTTAATAACAACTACTATTCATCCTTGGTGAATTATTCACTTGGGATTTGTCCATTACATGGTGATTTTTGTACAATCAGCAATTGTTTATGTTTGACAGTTAGGCCTGTTTCACATTTAAGTAGCCATTACTGGGTTTTTGTGGCTTCATACACAACATATTTCATTTAGTCCCAAATTGTGATTTTGCATTTGTAATTATGTTTAATGTATCTGGATGTGTTTTAATTAGTAACAACTGTGTTATTCAATCTTACTTGCTAATTATTTGCTATTCATTTCCAATATAAAATAAAACATCTAGGGCTATAGTCTGTATAACTCTTACAGCCATATCCATTTCATAACTATCAGTTTATATAATTCATTATTTCTTATTTGTTGTTCTGGTGCTAAATAATCTCACCTCTATTAAACTTTTTCCCTTAAACTCCCCTTATAACATAGGTATTGAATTAATGTTGCTACAAACTTATTTTCTAATTCTTTTTCTCTCCCTTCCATATTAACACCATCTAATTACTTTTCCTTGTGAAACACACCTTTAAACTTTTACAATACATTTTCAAGTTATAACAATATTATTTACTAGTCATTACAGTGAATATTACTACTCAGTGTTCATTATTCACTGATTAAATGTTCTATTCCAAATACTATTCATTGCCACTTGTTAAATGTTATTGTTCACTCTTAAAACTAAAACATGAGTAATTTTACTAAGTCTTTACCTTAGCCTACCCTCCTCTTACTATTTATATTATAGACAATATTTGTATTTATTGTTCACTAGCACTTTCTTAACTAGTTCAGTGTTCATTATAATTTATTTAGAGTTTCTTTAGTATCATATCACTAGTATAAATCACTTTCACTAATTCAACTTCCATTTATTTCTCATCATTTTATTCTCTTTCTCTACACACTATCTCTATAACATTATTAATATTGTGTCTTTCTTAGTTAATAAATTACATATATCCCTAACTCTTTTGGTTAGTGTATTTTTATACATTGTTTCATATTACTGACGGTTCATTATGGTCATTTTATCAATATTAACATTCATTAATAGTTTTGGTTCTTAACCGAATTTCATTGTCTTTATTATTTTGGGTTACACTATTTCTCCCTTCTCTATTTTTCATTACTTGTCTAGTTTTCTTGATGCGTTTCATCTCGTCTTCTTCCTTCTGGGTTTGTTCTCTCTTGGTCTTCATTCTTCTTCTCCTTCGTTCGTCTTATTTTCTCGATTTTGATTTCTTCACTGGTTTCTTAACTGGCCAATCTCTGGGGTAGGGTCAATGTCGTTTGTCTGTCAGTCTATTATTTTAGTTTCTTTTATTAATCACTGTCACTTTATTACACCTCCTCCTTCCATGATAATTACCTTTTATTTATTTTTTACTATCCACATAATCTATTTATTCAAACATAATATCATTTAGCATTTTTTATACATACTTATTGTTATCAAAATTTATCTGAATTTGGTGATGTTATATAATGCTCTCCCACCAAAATTGATCATTTTATAAAACGTTATTCTAAGTTTGATGAAATTATCAATTGTATTGTATCATTTTCTTCTTAAACTCTCCTGCTTCTCACTCAATTTTTTATGCTTAATTCTGTATCTTTTATTTCTTCTCTTCTGATTCTTTTCTTCGTCATTTTTTCTTATTACGAACTGGCTTATTGATTTTTTATTATAAATTATTCCCTATAAATCTTATTTTCCCTAACTAACTTTACTTTGTAGTTGCAATCGATTCGGATGGGCTCTATTGGCTTACCTAACTCCGTCGTTCAAAACTACTCTTATTCTGAGATCAGGGGACATCATCCCTGCTCAGTAAAATGATTGCTGGACTTATTCAACAGTCAATCTCAATTAATGAATCTTAAATACAGTCACCTCGTGACTCAACATAATAATAATAATCATAACATTTGTTGGGAATTGTTTACCTTTATATTTCATTATTGCTCAGTTCGAGTCATATATTTTTTCATCTTTCTTTATAGATACTACTTGATAATACTTGAAGCATTGCTTTTTATCGATACAATTCACCTTTTTATTCATTTTTAATTACTTTTTGTTTCATCTCAATTCATATTACAACTCTTAGAATGTTTACTTTATTTATTTCGTTTTTTGATCATTGGTTTTCTTAATCTTACTTCCATTTCTTTCTAAATAGTATTGGAAGTTGGTCATTTTGATTGATATTATTTTTTTTCATAACTTTTCAAATATTATAGTAAGTTATTGTTTCTTACTAGGTAGGAATGTTTTTGGCTCATTCCTTTATAGTATGTTTTGCTTTTATTTGCCTTACATTTTGGCTAAAGATTATTGTAACTTAATCTTTTTTTGTTAGGAATGTTTTGTAATTCCACTCCATTATTATTAATTTTTATTCAGAGATTATAGTAAGTTAGTGTTTCTTACTTTATGTGGATTCTTGGTAATTGTATTTCTCCATTTTTATGATTGGTCTAAAATATTTTCGAAATATCCGTGTAAGCATAACTTTACATAACTTTTTGAATTTTGAAATTCATTTTTTTTTTATATATATATTTTTTCATTATTATTTATCAGTAAACTTACTTGCTGAGATTATTCTTTCTTTTTATTCCAACTAACTTGGTTGGCCTTTTTTTTTTTTTTTTTTTTTCCAGTTAATTTTGATCGTCATAGTATTTTTTAATCGATGCTTGGTTATATACCCCCTTTATTTTCTGGGTGGTGGGGTTGGTTACTTCATATGTGTTGTTGCCCTTGTCTTGCGTGATAGTGTACGGCCCGACATATAGCAATAGTAATTTTTTAGTAATACCTTCAATGGAGCTGGGCATTGGTTGATTGCTTTCTTCGACCAATTGATCTCTGATATTTTTTAGATAATGCGTTGTAATTATAGTGATTATATCTTTCGTCGTAGTATTTTCCCCAAGAGATTGGTCCAGTGATGGGCTGTCCACAGTTTTCACTGGCCTTAAGCGTTTAAATGAGGGTTGACCTCATTGCCCCTAACATCATTAGTGTTTGACGGTTGGTTAGCGTTCGGCTCCTGTTGATTATTCCGGTCATCCACGCTGTTCCTGTGATCTTCTTCGAATGGGTGACTTCTCGTATCGGGTACCTGGTTAGAGTACGTTCGCCGATAGTTAAATGAGGGATAGTTTCTTCTTGGACTCCTTTGTCTTTGCCCCCTCATGTAATTTACCTGTGGCCGGTATCCTGGATTATTGTTCTGATTACTGTTGTTGTTTCCAGGGCGATAATTGTTGTTGTAACCATTCGATGGAAAGTTACCCCTGTGGTTGTTCCTGAAGTTGTTATTATTATTGTTTCCACTTCTGTTAAAATTTCTGGGCGCGTTATTGCCTCGTGTGTTCCCTTGGTAATTGTTAGGGTTATTTATTGGTGGCTTATTATCTCCCTGTTGATTCTGTGACAATTGTTCTTCATTGGTTCTATTATTCCTGAAACTGTACCCTCTATTTTTCCTGTACTGCCACTCATGTTCATGGCTTTCCAATAAGCTAGCCATATCTTGGATGGTCTTTACCTGGCTGTACATCCGTGCCTTTTGGATGGCGTCGTCGTAGTGGTAAGATAACTGTATTACCAGACACTCTTCGGGTATACGTGGCTCCAAATTCCTGGCCATGCAGATCTTTCCCAAAAAGTAGGAGGTAAGGGATTGCCCATTTTGATTTTCATACCTTCCATTGCTCAGGTTATTGCGGACCATGTTCTGAGTTGATTCAGACCAGTATTTAGCCTTGAACTGGGTCTTGAACTCTTGAATGCTTTGGATGTCTGGTCTGGTGGCAGTCCACCAGTTGTCATATGTCTCCTTGAACATTTCGTCCACCATCCCTCTTATTGTAGTCCATCGAGTCACTCGATTCTTGATGATTAACTCTTCTACCCTCTTCAAGAACTCAATAGGGTTTCTTTTATAATTACGGAAATTAATAGTATCTCTGTTGTCTGTGTTCATGACATGATTATTATTACATGGTCGGTTACGCCAGGCATCCACTTCTTCCCGTAATGACTCTTCTATTCGGTGCATTTCATCAATCCTCTGTTGGTTTTTGTCTACTTTGCTGTCTATTTTATTTAAGTTGCTGTAAACTCCTTCCATCCGTTCCCCCAAGTCTGTTCGTACAACTGCTACCTCTTTCTGGTTTTCTTCCCGGACTTGATGTACGTCCTGGTCCATCTGGGCACATCTTCTGACTGTTTCTTCCTGACTCTCCTCAATTCTCCTTTTATTCTCTCCTTCGAGATGGTTCATTTTATTGAGTACTTCCTCGCGGACTCCAGAAACATTTTCGTTGGTCTTCTCTAGCTTCTCCAACGTTTCCTCTAATTTGTCATTGATTTCCGTAATCTGCTGCTTTGCTTCTTCTCGGTATTCCATTAATTGGTGTGCCATCTGCAGCTTCATTTCTTCTTTATTTCTCTCGTGGTCCTCCTTCAGCTGTTCCCTCAATTCTTCCTTCAATTCTTCGTTTCTTTGCTGAATTTCCTCCATCAATCGTTGTTGTAAAGTTTCATTATTTTTGTTAATGGTTTGTCTCAATTCTTCCTTCTGTTTCTGAAAATTGTCCTCCTGCTTCTTAAAATTTTCGTTTGTTTCTTTCTTCATCTGTTTCAGACTCTCCTCATTCTTGTCGAATTTATTGTTCATCTCCTTCAAACTCTCTTCATTCTTGTCGAATTTTTGGTTAATTTGTTTTATCAGACTTTCATTATTTCGTCTGCTTTGTTCAGCCATAGCTTCCATTATTTGTTGCCAATTCGGTTCTCCTCTACCTTCTCTCTTGTCACCCGCCTGTAGTTCCATTTCTTCGTCTTGGGTTGTTTCTGTTGTGGTTATTGCTGTCTCCACTTCTTCAATCGGTGTTCCTTCCTCTTCTCCCCCTCTGTTTCTTCCATCTCCTTCTCCTTCGCCAATTTTTTCGATAAACCTCTTGTGTGCATCCTGATTTCCTTTCGTGACCGCCGCTAGAACTTCGTATCTTCCTTTTTCAAGCTCCACCGGTTGGTCGCCAATTTATAATATATAAATGATGAGGTCGCGATTGTTCATTCGTATACCTCTGTAAAATATAACAGTGTGTCTGAGTGTGAAAGTGTCTGTGTATCTTACCACTGCGTCCTCGCACGGCGATGTACTTCACGATGTTTGGGCCCGTAGCGAACGTACTGGGGGACCAGGTATCGTGGTTCCCGATCTGAGGTTCAAACGTAGTGGATAATCTCCGGGTGGCGCCAAATTGTTTATATAAAACAATTAAAATGGTTTGCTTATCAATGTTCTATTTGAACGAGGCGACGAATTCAATCTGTCCCGCCTTTTCTCGATTTTGTGTCAATCGAGATGGCAGTTGTAGGATTCGCTACCTGAGCGCTAGACGTCGCCTTGAAAACCTTCGCTGTACATTATATTTTTAAACATACACTTTGCTAATAGAAATAAGACACAATTTAACACACACAGTATAAATTTATTAATAATCGGAAGTTAATATTTCATAGACACAAGTTGTAAATAGTTTGTTCATATATAATTCTGCTCCGGATAATTCTTTATAAGACTCTTACTCAAGGTTAAACGATCGACTTTTGAATACAGATAAACAGTAATGGCGTTCTATCTCGCCAATCAACAAATATTTCTGTCGATGTTTGTGAGTTGTTTGGATCACGTTAAAAGGTTCAGATGCAGTTACAACATTAAAAATACACAACCTTACAATGTTTTTTCCTTATGTAGGATAATGTGTAGTGGTAATTGTTTTGTTTAAGTGTCATACAAGATGTTTATAATTCGTACATAAATATGAGGTTAGTTCTATAGTTAACAAATTTTCAGTGATATTATTTTATGGATCAATCCTTGTAAGAGAATAAAAATGATTTAGTGGTATTCAACATATATTGAGAAATGGTTAAAGTGCGTTTATTTTTTGGAAGTTGAAATAAATTAACTGATACTTAACAGTCTTGCAGTACTGTATTGTTCGGGATGTTAAGAAGGAAGGATTATGGCATCAGCATGGTTCAGCTTTCTTTATTCAGTCTTCGGCATCTGGTTCAAAGTTAGTTTGTACATATCTTGATATTTCATATGGATTTACATATCTTCTCCCCCTGGAAATGGCCTTCTGCATACATTAGTCTTCTGTACTCTCAATTTCTGCACTTTGGTGTACTTCCAATATGTTTTAAACATTGAAAAGTGTTGTACAGACAATTCGCGTCTGTCTTGCGATAGCGTCACTTTTTAAGTCGTCAAATTTAACGGTAATTAGCTTGTTACTCCACTGTTTCCATGGTAACGTAATTATTCTCCTTGGTTGATCTCAAAATAAACACATTGTTATCAATTTTCGAATTTTGTTTCAGATCTTCCCATATCTTCGGACTTTCTTCCTCCTCTTATCTTCCTTCGGGGTTATTATCTAAATGCACTGTCATTTATATTTTCTCACAAAGATTATTTTGGTACCCCACAATATTGGGTTTTATCAATTTTTCTCTAAGTTCAAAATTAATTCCATATTTACTAATTACATATCTTTATTTATATACTTCCTTAATTTAATATCTGGTTTTTAATAACAACTACTATTCATCCTTGGTGAATTATTCACTTGGGATTTGTCCATTACATGGTGATTTTTGTACAATCAGCAATTGTTTATGTTTGACAGTTAGGCCTGTTTCACATTTAAGTAGCCATTACTGGGTTTTTGTGGCTTCATACACAACATATTTCATTTAGTCCCAAATTGTTATTTTGCATTTGTAATTATGTTTAATGTATCTGGATGTGTTTTAATTAGTAACAACTGTGTTATTCAATCTTACTTGCTAATTATTTGCTATTCATTTCCAATATAAAATAAAACATCTAGGCCTATAGTCTGTATAACTCTTACAGCCATATCCATTTCATAACTATCAGTTTATATAATTCATTATTTCTTATTTGTTGTTCTGGTGCTAAATAATCTCACCTCTATTAAACTTTTTCCCTTAAACTCCCCTTATAACATGGGTATTGAATTAATGTTGCTACAAACTTATTTTCTAATTCTTTTTCTCTCCCTTCCATATTAACACCATCTAATTACTTTTCCTTGTGAAACACACCTTTAAACTTTTACAATACATTTTCAAGTTATAACAATATTATTTACTAGTCATTACAGTGAATATTACTACTCAGTGTTCATTATTCACTGATTAAATGTTCTATTCCAAATACTATTCATTGCCACTTGTTAAATGTTATTGTTCACTCTTCAAACTAAAACATATTGTTCACTCTTAAAACTAAAACATGAGTAATTTTACTAAGTCTTTACCTTAGCCTACCCTCCTCTTACTATTTATATTATAGACAATATTTGTATTTATTGTTCACTAGCACTTTCTTAAATAGTTCAGTGTTCATTATAATTTATTTAGTGTTTCTTTAGTATCATATCACTCTAGTATAAATCACTTTCACTAATTCAACTTCCATTTATTTCTCATCATTTTATTCTCTTTCTCTACACACTATCTCTATAACATTATTAATATTGTGTCTTTCTTAGTTAATAAATTACATATATCCCTAACTCTTTTGGTTAGTGTATTTTTATACATTGTTTCATATTACTGACGGTTCATTATGGTCATTTTATCAATATTAACATTCATTAATAGTTTTGGTTCTTAACCGAATTTCATTGTCTTTATTATTTTGGGTTACACTATTTCTCCCTTCTCTATTTTTCATTACTTGTCTAGTTTTCTTGATGCGTTTCATCTCGTCTTCTTCCTTCTGGGTTTGTTCTCTCTTGGTCTTCATTCTTCTTCTCCTTCGTTCGTCTTATTTTCTCGATTTTGATTTCTTCACTGGTTTCTTAACTGGCCAATCTCTGGGGTAGGGTCAATGTCGTTTGTCTGTCAGTCTATTATTTTAGTTTCTTTTATTAATCACTGTCACTTTATTACACCTCCTCCTTCCATGATAATTACCTTTTATTTATTTTTTACTATCCACATAATCTATTTATTCAAACATAATATCATTTAGCATTTTTTATACATACTTATTGTTATCAAAATTTATCTGAATTTGGTGATGTTATATAATGCTCTCCCACCAAAATTGATCATTTTATAAAACGTTATTCTAAGTTTGATGAAATTATCAATTGTATTGTATCATTTTCTTCTTAAACTCTCCTGCTTCTCACTCAATTTTTTATGCTTAATTCTGTATCTTTTATTTCTTCTCTTCTGATTCTTTTCTTCGTCATTTTTTCTTATTACGAACTGGCTTATTGATTTTTTATTATAAATTATTCCCTATAAATCTTATTTTCCCTAACTAACTTTACTTTGTAGTTGCAATCGATTCGGATGGGCTCTATTGGCTTACCTAACTCCGTCGTTCAAAACTACTCTTATTCTGAGATCAGGGGACATCATCCCTGCTCAGTAAAATGATTGCTGGACTTATTCAACAGTCAATCTCAATTAATGAATCTTAAATACAGTCACCTCGTGACTCAACATAATAATAATAATCATAACATTTGTTGGGAATTGTTTACCTTTATATTTCATTATTGCTCAGTTCGAGTCATATATTTTTTCATCTTTCTTTATAGATACTACTTGATAATACTTGAAACATTGCTTTTTATCGATACAATTCACCTTTTTATTCATTTTTAATTACTTTTTGTTTCATCTCAATTCATATTACAACTCTTAGAATGTTTACTTTATTTATTTCGTTTTTTGATCATTGGTTTTCTTAATCTTACTTCCATTTCTTTCTAAATAGTATTGGAAGTTGGTCATTTTGATTGATATTATTTTTTTTCATAACTTTTCAAATATTATAGTAAGTTATTGTTTCTTACTAGGTAGGAATGTTTTTGGCTCATTCCTTTATAGTATGTTTTGCTTTTATTTGCCTTACATTTTGGCTAAAGATTATTGTAACTTAATCTTTTTTTGTTAGGAATGTTTTGTAATTCCACTCCATTATTATTAATTTTTATTCAGAGATTATAGTAAGTTAGTGTTTCTTACTTTATGTGGATTCTTGGTAATTGTATTTCTCCATTTTTATGATTGGTCTAAAATATTTTCGAAATATCCGTGTAAGCATAACTTTACATAACTTTTTGAATTTTGAAATTCATTTTTTTTTTATATATATATTTTTTCATTATTATTTATCAGTAAACTTACTTGCTGAGATTATTCTTTCTTTTTATTCCAACTAACTTGGTTGGCCTTTTTTTTTTTTTTTTTTTTTTTCCAGTTAATTTTGATCGTCATAGTATTTTTTAATCGATGCTTGGTTATATACCCCCTTTATTTTCTGGGTGGTGGGGTTGGTTACTTCATATGTGTTGTTGCCCTTGTCTTGCGTGATAGTGTACGGCCCGACATATAGCAATAGTAATTTTTTAGTAATACCTTCAATGGAGCTGGGCATTGGTTGATTGCTTTCTTCGACCAATTCATCTCTGATATTTTTTAGATAATGCGTTGTAATTATAGTGATTATATCTTTCGTCGTAGTATTTTCCCCAAGAGATTGGTCCAGTGATGGGCTGTCCACAGTTTTCACTGGCCTTAAGCGTTTAAATGAGGGTTGACCTCATTGCCCCTAACATCATTAGTGTTTGACGGTTGGTTAGCGTTCGGCTCCTGTTGATTATTCCGGTCATCCACGCTGTTCCTGTGATCTTCTTCGAATGGGTGACTTCTCGTATCGGGTACCTGGTTAGAGTACGTTCGCCGATAGTTAAATGAGGGATAGTTTCTTCTTGGACTCCTTTGTCTTTGCCCCCTCATGTAATTTACCTGTGGCCGGTATCCTGGATTATTGTTCTGATTACTGTTGTTGTTTCCAGGGCGATAATTGTTGTTGTAACCATTCGATGGAAAGTTACCCCTGTGGTTGTTCCTGAAGTTGTTATTATTATTGTTTCCACTTCTGTTAAAATTTCTGGGCGCGTTATTGCCTCGTGTGTTCCCTTGGTAATTGTTAGGGTTATTTATTGGTGGCTTATTATCTCCCTGTTGATTCTGTGACAATTGTTCTTCATTGGTTCTATTATTCCTGAAACTGTACCCTCTATTTTTCCTGTACTGCCACTCATGTCCATGGCTTTCCAATAAGCTAGCCATATCTTGGATGGTCTTTACCTGGCTGTACATCCGTGCCTTTTGGATGGCGTCGTCGTAGTGGTAAGATAACTGTATTACCAGACACTCTTCGGGTATACGTGGCTCCAAATTCCTGGCCATGCAGATCTTTCCCAAAAAGTAGGAGGTAAGGGATTGCCCATTTTGATTTTCATACCTTCCATTGCTCAGGTTATTGCGGACCATGTTCTGAGTTGATTCAGACCAGTATTTAGCCTTGAACTGGGTCTTGAACTCTTGAATGCTTTGGATGTCTGGTCTGGTGGCAGTCCACCAGTTGTCATATGTCTCCTTGAACATTTCGTCCACCATCCCTCTTATTGTAGTCCATCGAGTCACTCGATTCTTGATGATTAACTCTTCTACCCTCTTCAAGAACTCAATAGGGTTTCTTTTATAATTACGGAAATTAATAGTATCTCTGTTGTCTGTGTTCATGACATGATTATTATTACATGGTCGGTTACGCCAGGCATCCACTTCTTCCCGTAATGACTCTTCTATTCGGTGCATTTCATCAATCCTCTGTTGGTTTTTGTCTACTTTGCTGTCTATTTTATTTAAGTTGCTGTAAACTCCTTCCATCCGTTCCCCCAAGTCTGTTCGTACAACTGCTACCTCTTTCTGGTTTTCTTCCCGGACTTGATGTATGTCCTGGTCCATCTGGGCACATCTTCTGACTGTTTCTTCCTGACTCTCCTCAATTCTCCTTTTATTCTCTCCTTCGAGATGGTTCATTTTATTGAGTACTTCCTCGCGGACTCCAGAAACATTTTCGTTGGTCTTCTCTAGCTTCTCCAACGTTTCCTCTAATTTGTCATTGATTTCCGTAATCTGCTGCTTTGCTTCTTCTCGGTATTCCATTAATTGGTGTGCCATCTGCAGCTTCATTTCTTCTTTATTTCTCTCGTGGTCCTCCTTCAGCTGTTCCCTCAATTCTTCGTTTCTTTGCTGAATTTCCTCCATCAATCGTTGTTGTAAAGTTTCATTATTTTTGTTAATGGTTTGTCTCAATTCTTCCTTCTGTTTCTGAAAATTGTCCTCCTGCTTCTTAAAATTTTCGTTTGTTTCTTTCTTCATCTGTTTCAGACTCTCCTCATTCTTGTCGAATTTATTGTTCATCTCCTTCAAACTCTCTTCATTCTTGTCGAATTTTTGGTTAATTTGTTTTATCAGACTTTCATTATTTCGTCTGCTTTGTTCAGCCATAGCTTCCATTATTTGTTGCCAATTCGGTTCTCCTCTACCTTCTCTCTTGTCACCCGCCTGTAGTTCCATTTCTTCGTCTTGGGTTGTTTCTGTTGTGGTTATTGCTGTCTCCACTTCTTCAATCGGTGTTCCTTCCTCTTCTCCCCCTCTGTTTCTTCCATCTCCTTCTCCTTCGCCAATTTTTTCGATAAACCTCTTGTGTGCATCCTGATTTCCTTTCGTGACCGCCGCTAGAACTTCGTATCTTCCTTTTTCAAGCTCCACCGGTTGGTCGCCAATTTATAATATATAAATGATGAGGTCGCGATTGTTCATTCGTATACCTCTGTAAAATATAACAGTGTGTCTGAGTGTGAAAGTGTCTGTGTATCTTACCACTGCGTCCTCCCACGGCGATGTACTTCACGATGTTTGGGCCCGTAGCGAACGTACTGGGGGACCAGGTATCGTGGTTCCCGATCTGAGGTTCAAACGTAGTGGATAATCTCCGGGTGGCGCCAAATTGTTTATATAAAACAATTAAAATGGTTTGCTTATCAATGTTCTATTTGAACGAGGCGACGAATTCAATCTGTCCCGCCTTTTCTCGATTTTGTGTCAATCGAGATGGCAGTTGTAGGATTCGCTACCTGAGCGCTAGACGTCGCCTTGAAAACCTTCGCTGTACATTATATTTTTAAACATACACTTTGCTAATAGAAATAAGACACAATTTAACACACACAGTATAAATTTATTAATAATCGGAAGTTAATATTTCATAGACACAAGTTGTAAATAGTTTGTTCATATATAATTCTGCTCCGGATAATTCTTTATAAGACTCTTACTCAAGGTTAAACGATCGACTTTTGAATACAGATAAACAGTAATGGCGTTCTATCTCGCCAATCAACAAATATTTCTGTCGATGTTTGTGAGTTGTTTGGATCACGTTAAAAGGTTCAGATGCAGTTACAACATTAAAAATACACAACCTTACAATGTTTTTTCCTTATGTAGGATAATGTGTAGTGGTAATTGTTTTGTTTAAGTGTCATACAAGATGTTTATAATTCGTACATAAATATGAGGTTAGTTCTATAGTTAACAAATTTTCAGTGATATTATTTTATGGATCAATCCTTGTAAGAGAATAAAAATGATTTAGTGGTATTCAACATATATTGAGAAATGGTTAAAGTGCGTTTATTTTTTGGAAGTTGAAATAAATTAACTGATACTTAACAGTCTTGCAGTACTGTATTGTTCGGGATGTTAAGAAGGAAGGATTATGGCATCAGCATGGTTCAGCTTTCTTTATTCAGTCTTCGGCATCTGGTTCAAAGTTAGTTTGTACATATCTTGATATTTCATATGGATTTACATATCTTCTCCCCCTGGAAATGGCCTTCTGCATACATTAGTCTTCTGTACTCTCAATTTCTGCACTTTGGTGTACTTCCAATATGTTTTAAACATTAAAAAGTGTTGTACAGACAATTCACGTCTGTCTTGCGATAGCGTCACTTTTTAAGTCGTCAAATTTAACGGTAATTAGCTTGTTACTCCACTGTTTCCATGGTAACGTAATTATTCTCCTTGGTTGATCTCAAAATAAACACATTGTTATCAATTTTCGAATTTTGTTTCAGATCTTCCCATATCTTCGGACTTTCTTCCTCCTCTTATCTTCCTTCGGGGTTATTATCTAAATGCACTGTCATTTATATTTTCTCACAAAGATTATTTTGGTACCCCACAATATTGGGTTTTATCAATTTTTCTAAGTTCAAAATTAATTCCATATTTACTAATTACATATCTTTATTTATATACTTCCTTAATTTAATATCTGGTTTTTAATAACAACTACTATTCATCCTTGGTGAATTATTCACTTGGGATTTGTCCATTACATGGTGATTTTTGTACAATCAGCAATTGTTTATGTTTGACAGTTAGGCCTGTTTCACATTTAAGTAGCCATTACTGGGTTTTTGTGGCTTCATACACAACATATTTCATTTAGTCCCAAATTGTGATTTTGCATTTGTAATTATGTTTAATGTATCTGGATGTGTTTTAATTAGTAACAACTGTGTTATTCAATCTTACTTGCTAATTATTTGCTATTCATTTCCAATATAAAATAAAATAAAACATCTAGGCCTATAGTCTGTATAACTCTTACAGCCATATCCATTTCATAACTATCAGTTTATATAATTCATTATTTCTTATTTGTTGTTCTGGTGCTAAATAATCTCACCTCTATTAAACTTTTTCCCTTAAACTCCCCTTATAACATGGGTATTGAATTAATGTTGCTACAAACTTATTTTCTAATTCTTTTTCTCTCCCTTCCATATTAACACCATCTAATTACTTTTCCTTGTGAAACACACCTTTAAACTTTTACAATACATTTTCAAGTTATAACAATATTATTTACTAGTCATTACAGTGAATATTACTACTCAGTGTTCATTATTCACTGATTAAATGTTCTATTCCAAATACTATTCATTGCCACTTGTTAAATGTTATTGTTCACTCTTAAAACTAAAACATGAGTAATTTTACTAAGTCTTTACCTTAGCCTACCCTCCTCTTACTATTTATATTATAGACAATATTTGTATTTATTGTTCACTAGCACTTTCTTAAATAGTTCAGTGTTCATTATAATTTATTTAGTGTTTCTTTAGTATCATATCACTCTAGTATAAATCACTTTCACTAATTCAACTTCCATTTATTTCTCATCATTTTATTCTCTTTCTCTACACACTATCTCTATAACATTATTAATATTGTGTCTTTCTTAGTTAATAAATTACATATATCCCTAACTCTTTTGGTTAGTGTATTTTTATACATTGTTTCATATTACTGACGGTTCATTATGGTCATTTTATCAATATTAACATTCATTAATAGTTTTGGTTCTTAACCGAATTTCATTGTCTTTATTATTTTGGGTTACACTATTTCTCCCTTCTCTATTTTTCATTACTTGTCTAGTTTTCTTGATGCGTTTCATCTCGTCTTCTTCCTTCTGGGTTTGTTCTCTCTTGGTCTTCATTCTTCTTCTCCTTCGTTCGTCTTATTTTCTCGATTTTGATTTCTTCACTGGTTTCTTAACTGGCCAATCTCTGGGGTAGGGTCAATGTCGTTTGTCTGTCAGTCTATTATTTTAGTTTCTTTTATTAATCACTGTCACTTTATTACACCTCCTCCTTCCATGATAATTACCTTTTATTTATTTTTTACTATCCACATAATCTATTTATTCAAACATAATATCATTTAGCATTTTTTATACATACTTATTGTTATCAAAATTTATCTGAATTTGGTGATGTTATAACTCGGGCTCATTATTTCTGGAATGGCTGCTGTGCTTTAATCGTATCTGCCTTTTATGCGCAGCCGGAATAAATAGTTCAAGTTGGGAAGGATTAAAACAGTCAGAAGATTTGTCAGTTTCAGAATCCATTTGTCTTAGAATAATTAATAAATTTGCAAGATTACGCATTTTTGGGATATGTAGATTTTATGTGTAACGGGTCGAATTTATGGGTATTTGTATTTATTTCATTTTGGGGTTTTATAAAAAATGTTGTAAAATTTTATTCCATTGTGACAGACCAAGTGTATGGAACAGTGCTGAAACAAAGCAGCAACGCAATATTACGTTGTGAAACCAGTCAAAGAATTCGCACCACCCTAGACTTCTCAGAATTCTGTTTGAGTGTGACAGCGCGCACGCACGCGCTACACCGGTATAAGCTCGGACACACGCGGCCAGGAAACGCCAAGATGGTGAAAATTACAGTTTCTGTTTAATCCACTTGACTGAAACGGCGGATACGAAAAACTTAAGGCCCGCCCATATCGTGACGTCAGACCAGCAGTGCCTACATATCGTCGGCACACACTACCGAAACGACCACTATGTATCATGAACAGAGTCGGTAAACTACAACAAATCAACTGTGAACGGCGACAAAATCCGTTGGCAGTGGACTGTAACTTCCGCCCGCTGGAAAAGGACGCTGGCCCAGTCCGTAGTTGATCGTGTCGGCCGACACCAGAGCCAAGTGCGCTCTGCTAAATTTCATCAGTTTTTTTTTTCCGATATAAAAGTGAATTAACCGCTTTTAAACCAGTGACAGTGAAGTGAGTAATGGACCGGAAAATGCCAAAGTCGAGCTCGGACTGTGCCGCCCCTTGGCAAGACAACACAAAAATCGGGAACTAGTTTAATTATTTACCAGTAAACTAAACCAGCTGCCGTTGTTAGTAAAACGCTTACTAACAAATTACAAAACAAGTATGATATAGGAAACTGACAAGGTTTGCATAAACTTATTCACTCTCTAGGTATTAGCTAAAACATCTCTTTATTGCTATTGAAATATTAATCAAACATTATTCCTGATTTTAAAGAAAGTTATTTTAGTAAATAGCGCTTTTACTGCTACAAAGATCTTAATTATATTATTCTTGTTATATCAAAATTTATTCATATAACTGTTGCTTTTAATACCACGGATCCGGGTCTCAATTTTCTCAAAATTATTAATTTATCAATATATACATTACGGTTACTATTACTTCATACAAAATTACAAAATATACAAATCTGATAATTTGTTCATTACATTGCGAAAGTTCTTTAAAGTTCTTTGTTACTTCTTATTAAGGGGAAATTTACAAAAGTTGTGGTTTGATATCACCTGAGGTTGTTGTTGTATTCTTGGGACATCTCCAGTTGTCTTCTACGGGTTGAGTACGTTGTTCTTGGTTTATCTACATCGGGTTGATTTTTAGTTTACTTGAAGCTCTCGAAGATAGGTTGTTTACTTGAAGTTCCACATGTTGTAATTTCACTTTTCTTAGTGCAGATTCTTGTAGTTCACATTTTCTTTATTTTAATTACAGTTATAGTTCTCACTTTGCAGTACTACAGTCTAGTAGTTAACCTATGTTACACTTACATTTGATTTTGTTTTTAAGAGATGTGTTGGCTACCTTTTTCTATTTTATTTATATATTTTCTCACAAACTCTAGACACTACATTATTCACAATAACAAGATTTCACGCTGGATATACTTCTAGAGAACTTACACATACGTATATGTGTACAACACCAAAACTCACATCTACTCATTGCGACGTTCTACGGCCGAATGCGCGTACGGTTTAGGGGAGAGGGCTCAGTAAGCTAGTGCGTATTTACACACTAAGAAAATAGTTCGTACTTTTCCTATTATTATTTATTCATTAATTAGAAGATAAATACTTTATGTTTATTTTATTATGACTTGGGGATTTCTTTATTTCTCTAGTCGCATTTTTAATTATTTAAGTAATTATTATTATTATTCACTACTTAATACTTTTCTTGGCGTGTTGGTACTGGAAGGTTTCAAGTTGATTCAGGAATCTGGGTATAGGTAAGGGTGTATGATACTCTTACATATTAAAATTAAAAAATTTTAATCTGTGAGATTTTTGATACATTTAAAATCGTCACATCCTCCTGCATTTAACTATGAAAAACGGGGGGTGTAATAATATAATTCTCATAAACAATTATATTTCATACTGAAATTTCTCTCTCTCAGCTTATTTCTATTCATCAATCGATTATCTTATACTTATGTCACATCTAAATTCTACTACATCTACTATACAAAATACACAAAACGTAAATCTACCTTATTTTAATTCTTATATCTACTACCGGTTTTTTCTTGAATTGCTCACTCGTTTTACGGAGTTATACTCATGAGTATTTTACTAATAATAATACCGTATTGTAAGAACAATAGAATTACTTTTAGTTTACAGCGCTAAAGATTATTTTTCTTTCTTTCTTTCTCTTCATCTTCATTATACTTGTCATCAGATTTCTCATGTATAATACCATTCTCGCAGGACATTAGCTAAGGTTGATCAGGCCTCGCTTGTATTCGTACGAGGGGGTTTTGAGTTTATAGTTACCTATAGTATAGGATGTTACACAATCTTATCCTATTTCGGTATAAGTCTATACAACATATTTTATTCTTAATACTTAGATAGTATTCTAGGTTTTCTATCTTTCTCGTAGTCTTCCTTCTGTATCTTGACACGAAAAACATTTTTTTTATTTGAGACAAATGACTTCTGCGAACGTAATTTTCTGTATTGGGTTCATACAGAGCTACAGTAACGGGGGTGATGAACTTACGAATTTGGTAGGGGCCACACCATCGATAAGATAGTTTCGAAGTGATCCTATCAACTGCTTTACTCATAGGATGAGTTTTATACATGACTAAATCACCTATTTTATACTTTATTAGCTTATTATTATTCTCATGATACTTCCTTGATTTCTGTAAATTAGCCCTCAGATTTGCACGAGCTTCGTTCCATATTTTTCGTATGTTATTCCCATTCACGTCGCGGGGTAATAACTCGTTGATTTTCCACTTTGTGGTTAAAGGATGGTTGGGTTTGTACTTGTACAGTAAATCAAATGGTGTTGATTTATGACCTTCATGATACGCTGAATTGAATGCAAATTGTATCCACGAAATATTTTGATCCCAGGTTGTCTGGTCTTTAGCATGATAAGATATTAATGCTGATTTTAAGTTACGCAAGTATCTTTCTGCTATATTTCCTTGCGGTCTGTACTCGGTCACGGTAATATGATTTATACCTAATTTAAAACACATGTCATTAAATTCTTTCGATTTAAACTGGGGTCCATTGTCAGATATTAAGCTTAAAGGAGTGCCATAGTCTTTAAATAGTTGTTCTTGTAGAATTTTAATTGTCGTAGATGCTAATGCACGACGCATAGGATACATCCACACGAATTTAGTGAATGAGTCTACACAAATTAACAGCATAGTATTTCCGGATTTAGAGCGGGGATAAGGTCCAGAATAGTCGATGTATATTTTCGAGAAGGGAGTAGTAGGTATTTCGGAGATTAATTTTCCGACTTGACTGGTTCTTGCTGGTTTGCTCAGCGCACAAATTTCGCATTCTTTCACGAACTTTTTTATTTCACTATTCATGTTTTCCCAGTGGTATTCCTTGCGAATACGATGTATCGTTTTCCTAATTCCCATATGAGCTCCAATTGTAGATGAATGATAGTACTCCATTAACATGGGTTTGATTATTTCCGGGGCGATTATTCTTAGTAATTTTCCGTTTGCCTTCTTAAAACAAAGTACTCTTTTACTCAAGATATATTTATCAGAGTTATTTCCTTTTTCTATTTGTTCGACTATTTTACACAATTTCGGATCTTGTTGTTGGTGATATGCTATATCCTTAAATGCAAGGGGAAAGTTAGTAATTAGTGTATTAACGATAGTGGTTTCAATATTGTCTTCTCCAGATCTTGTATTGGGTAGTTGGAACATGCGGGATAGAGTATCGGCCACTACATTTTGAGTTCCACGAATATGTTGCACTTTGAACTTGTAGCAATTTAATCTTAACACCCATCGTCCGATACGACCTAATTGCTTTGGGTGATTTAATAACCATGATAAAGCTTGATTATCGGTTTCTAGTAGAAATTCCTTGTGTTCCAAAAATGGTTTGAATTTATCAAAAGCAAATACTACGGCTAAACATTCCAGTTCATAGGCTGAGAACTTCCTTTCTTGCTCGGTCAGTGTCCGGGATGCATAACTGATCGGGAGTCTAGTATTATTTATTTCCTGGTATATTACGGCTCCTAATGCTACACTTGAACTATCGGTCTGTACGATAAATGGTTTACTGAAATCCGCTAACTGCAATACAGGTGGGGATATAATACTTTCTTTAAGTGTTTCAAACGCTTCTTGATGTTGAGTAGTCCACTCGAATTTCGTTCCTTTCTTTCTTAAGGCATTCAATGGGGCTGCTATATCTGCTAAATGGGGTATATACTTATGAAAATAATTAATCATACCTAAAAATCTAGCTATACCTTTGACTTCTCTGGGAGGTAAAAATTCTCGGATTGCGCGTGTACGTTCGGGATCGATGGTAACCTTACCTTCGGCTGATACTATGTGACCTAAAAATGAGAATTGTTTCACTGCGAAATTAACTTTACTAGGGTTTACGGTCAGTCCGGCTTTCTTTAACCGGGATAATACTTCACGCAAGTGATCAATATGTTGATCCATTGACTCACTATATACTACTATATCGTCGAGATAATGATATACAAATTTAAATTTAACATCATGGAAAATTTTTTCTAACAGTCGGCTGCATACTGAACTTCCTTGTGATATACCGAATGGTACTCTCGTAAATTGATATAGATTAAATGGGACAGCAAAAGCAGTTAAATGTTTTGATTCCTCAGCTAGTGGAATTTGATGGAATGCTTGGTTAAGATCCATTATGGTGAAGATTTTCGCTTTTGTAAAATAGTGAAACGCACTGTGTATGTCTGGCAATGGTATCGATTCAAATTCTATACTCTTATTTAGTTGTCTATAATCCACGACTAGTCCTATGTTTGTCAGTTCCTTTTGGTACTAGGAATGCAGGCGATGAATATGGAGACGTTGATGGTTCAATGACGTGCTGATCAAGGAGTTTGTTAATGTGGTTTCTCATGATTTCCATCTTGGTTGGAGATAGTTTGTATGGGTGGAGTCGTATTACTTTGTTGTCACTAAGATTTATTTTATATTCAATTAAATGAGTTAATCCTAACTTGGGGGTGAGTACAGCAGAAAAATCTTTTATTAACTTTTGGATTCTTAGTCTCTCATTTCCTTTTAAATGACTTAGACTCGATTCATTAGGCTCTGAATGAATATTTGCGGTTTCACTAACAGTGTCGTTACTTAATTCGGAGTCGAACTGATATTTTTGAGTACGATCAAATCTGAAAAAATATTGTTTTGCATATATATCAAGGATTAAAGCAGTTTTTTTTATAAAATCCGCGCCTAATATTAAGTTCTGTCCTAACTCTTCAGCTACTAGTAGAGGAATGTACCAAGTAAAATTCTGAATTTTTAATTTCACCGTAATACTGTGAGATATCTTTAGGTTTTGTTTATTTGCGGTGGTACACTTTATGTTCACCATTTGACTACGTTTAATCAGTTTATGATTAGCTAATAAGGTGGCTAACTGTTTACTAATTATACTACGGGTAGATCCTGAATCAATTAAACCAAGGGTTTTCGTTGCTCCAAGGTCTATCTGTACATAGGGTAGTTGGCATATACTTGTTTTACATGCACCAATAGAGTTGCACTTCTCGATAAATTTTGTTAAATAAGGATCTCTGCGTTTATTTTTACTCATCTTTATTTGACGCTTAGTATTGTTGTTACCTTTCCTTCTGATGCTTCGGAAGACGTAGGATTTTCGGTCTTCCAGCTTCACACATTTTTTTATTGGTCGGTTGTCTGTAGATAACGCTTTTGTTTACATAACTTGCTAATATGTCCGGCCTTTCCACAGTTATAACATCTTCTTTCCTCACTTACTTCGCTCGTAGGTTGTCGGGATTTTGGTTTAGAGTATGAAACATGGGGACAGTTTTGGGTTTTATGTGTACTTACGAATCGCTTATCGCGGTAGTTTCGGGTATCATTTCCAATAGGTCTAGTTTGGAATGAATTTCTTTGTTGACTCTGGGACATAGAAACACTTCTATTCTGGTCAGAATACCAGACGTCGGACGAATGTATACAACATAGTTCTAGTTCCGTAAAAGTTGTAGGTGGCTTCACGAGTGCTAGTCGAGATCGCTCCTCGGGGGATAGTCTTACTATGATATTGTCTACTAACTGTTGTTCGCTCCATTTAACTTGTAACAATAAAGCAGATTCTCTTACTTCAGAAATATAATGAGCTAGTCTCTCGTATGTACCTTGTGCACGAAGTACTAAGTTTCGCTTCAATTCTTCGTAGATACCGGTGGGAATGAAATGTCTTATTAGTGTGGTATGAAGTTCTTCTACCGATTGATTATACCTTAGGGATTCTAACACTCTATCTTTTAATGGAGATCTACACTTAGGTAAAATAACTTGCAAAATCTGGTTATCTCTTAGTTGTTGCAGTTCCTTTAATTCTAAGATATGTTTGATAAAATTAAGGAGCTTTGTAATATTCAGTCCATCAGTGATTTGTATATTGGACAAAATACTTTCTACAGGGTGGGTTATTTTTCCATAGAGCTCGGGAGTTAAATTTATTTGACTCATCATTCTAGGATTTTCCGCAGGTTGATTAGTCCGCGAATGAGAATGTAATTCGTAGGTATGGGTCATATTTTCTAGTTCATTAGGGAGTGACGTAACGTTTACTGCTTGAATATTTACTTGACTACCACTTAACCGTTTCTTGAATGGATCTATATTGGATTCCTGCAGAATCTGAATTTTTGCAGTACCGTTTGGTTGTTCTTGAGTCGGCGATTGGGTAGGTGAAATATTTAATTTCGTCATTGCTTCTTCGATTTCGTCTAATCTAAACAATTCGGATCGTCTACGTAATTCGCGTATTATCTCAGGTAATTGTTTTAATGCTTCCTCGGCGAATTTTTTTACATCAGGAGGGATACCTTTATCACCGGGCCAGGTCAACAAATTGGTGATACGACGGTATAGATGCTCAATTCTTTGGGTGGTGCGTAATATTACTGCGGGGGATTTTTCATCACGCAGGGTTTGTGCGTACGAAGTTAGTTCTGTATACTTACGATAACACGTTTCCTTTTCGCTATTGAAATCTAAAACACTCAAACGACTTAATAATGAAGGTTTGTCCGGTTTATTTTCGCGTAACGTCTTGCGAAGTTCCGCGACAGTTACATTAGAGTAGGGGAGACCATGCCATAATGCTTCATAGGTTAATTCGTCTTTCAACAAGAAATCGGGGTTAAATTGGGTCATTTTTGATAATAACCACTTTACACACACGACGTATTACGAACGACAAATCTTATGTCACTTACTTTACTTCGTTTTCTCAATGTTTAAAAATAGATAACATTAATTCATTTAAACACATACACATATATCTTATTTCATATTAAGCTTTGGGATGTAATCTTATCTTAATTAATCAACATAACTGATTTCACAACAATTAAATTCTCAGTATTGACATATATAATTAATCAAAACAAAACGATAATACTATTTTAGTAGAGAGAAATTTCATATACGGAAAGTTCATTGATTTAACAAACAGCACAAAGAATCAGCTGTTTTGGGGTGTCGTCTAGTTGCATAGGGTGGTAATTCAGAACAATACAAAAACAGGAAAGAGCTTGTCTAACGTGGCTTTGTTTGCTTTAGGGAGGAGGGGTTATGAATGAGATGGGTTCTTACAAAGGGGAGAGTTTACATTCCTCAACACATATTTAACATGAACCAACTGGCTTGGAATTGACTTGTGTGGAATGGTTTCCCTACCAGCTATTACTTGCTTAACACGACAAACTCGCGATACTAATATTATTATTATATAATTAAAGTTTTACTCATTTATTTATTTATTTTTTTTTTATTTCTGAGTGAATAAATTTATGTTTGTCCTTTTTTACCGTTAACGACTTATAAACTTACACAACAACAATTACATAATTATGTTGCAATTTTCTGTACGTGACACTCTGTAAACAATATTTTTTTTTTTTTTACCAAGTAAATTACACAATTTTAAATTCAGCAGAGTGGCGCAATTTTGTGCCGCCCCTTGGCAAGACAACACAAAAATCGGGAACTAGTTTAATTATTTACCAGTAAACTAAACCAGCTGCCGTTGTTAGTAAAACGCTTACTAACAAATTACAAAACAAGTATGATATAGGAAACTGACAAGGTTTGCATAAACTTATTCACTCTCTAGGTATTAGCTAAAACATCTCTTTATTGCTATTGAAATATTAATCAAACATTATTCCTGATTTTAAAGAAAGTTATTTTAGTAAATAGCGCTTTTACTGCTACAAAGATCTTAATTATATTATTCTTGTTATATCAAAATTTATTCATATAACTGTTGCTTTTAATACCACGGATCCGGGTCTCAATTTTCTCAAAATTATTAATTTATCAATATATACATTACGGTTACTATTACTTCATACAAAATTACAAAATATACAAATCTGATAATTTGTTCATTACATTGCGAAAGTTCTTTAAAGTTCTTTGTTACTTCTTATTAAGGGGAAATTTACAAAAGTTGTGGTTTGATATCACCTGAGGTTGTTGTTGTATTCTTGGGACATCTCCAGTTGTCTTCTACGGGTTGAGTACGTTGTTCTTGGTTTATCTACATCGGGTTGATTTTTAGTTTACTTGAAGCTCTCGAAGATAGGTTGTTTACTTGAAGTTCCACATGTTGTAATTTCACTTTTCTAAGTGCAGATTCTTGTAGTTCACATTTTCTTTATTTTAATTACAGTTATAGTTCTCACTTTGCAGTACTACAGTCTAGTAGTTAACTATGTTACACTTACATTTGATTTTGTTTTTAAGAGATGTGTTGGCTACCTTTTTCTATTTTATTTATATATTTTCTCACAAACTCTAGACACTACATTATTCACAATAACAAGATTTCACGCTGGATATACTTCTAGAGAACTTACACATACGTATATGTGTACAACACCAAAACTCACATCTACTCATTGCGACGTTCTACGGCCGAATGCGCGTACGGTTTAGGGGAGAGGGCTCAGTAAGCTAGTGCGTATTTACACACTAAGAAAATAGTTCGTACTTTTCCTATTATTATTTATTCATTAATTAGAAGATAAATACTTTATATTTATTTTATTATGACTTAGGGATTTCTTTATTTCTCTAGTCGCATTTTTAATTATTTAAGTAATTATTATTATTATTCACTACTTAATACTTTTCTTGGCGTGTTGGTACTGGAAGGTTTCAAGTTGATTTAGGAATCTGGGTATAGGTAAGGGTGTATGATACTCTTACATATTAAAATTAAAAAATTTTAATCTGTGAGATTTTTGATACATTTAAAATCGTCACAGGAGGTCATTAAATACAAAATGCGAAATTCATAATTCGAACTACAACCGCGTGCCAGCAGGGAGGGGGGTTTTATCACAAAATGTTAAGGGGATTTTATATTTGAAATGAAGTTTTTTAAAATAATGTATGTGAGTATGTGTGTGTAATGCAGGCTGGTCAACCTTCATAGGAGTAAGTAATTTAAGTTAAGTAAGTTATGGAGGTCAATATAAGCTGTACCAACAAGAAGTATCAAATTTAAAAGTAATATGAGAAAATTTATTGGAATCTAAATGCATTTTTTCAAATAAAAGATATTAATTCTCTTCCAAGAATGAGTATAGTTAATTATTGCACTAACCTATGAAACACATGTTTGCGTCTGATGTTCGTGCGATCGGATTTCTGGACCCAAAAAGAACCTTTACAGGTAGGCAAAAATATAAATTGCATTTTATATATTTTAAACTGTATATAACTTAACAATGGCGTCCGTGACAGGCACGAATTTAATAAATTAATAAACTAATTAAATTCCACACCTACGAAGATGCAGACGTGTGTTGTTAGGTTGGCGGAATAAAATAAAAAGTGCGTTATTCATACAAAATTGGCTATACAATATATTATATATTGATTATATTATAGGCACGCACAAGTAGCAATTATAAAAAGCAAGAATGTCAGATAACGAAAATAACGTAAATGAAATGACGAGTGTCGAAATTTTTGACGAGTCAAACATGAGTAATTTTGAGATACATT
Organism: Magicicada septendecula; assembly: GCA_034769895.1. Taxonomy (NCBI): domain Eukaryota; kingdom Metazoa; phylum Arthropoda; class Insecta; order Hemiptera; family Cicadidae; genus Magicicada; species Magicicada septendecula. The sequence goes on from CM068374.1 coordinate 23,289,156, forward strand.
TGACTCCAAGTGCGAGTCAAGAGAAAACAGAGTTAAATTTAAGTGGCCAGAATAATGTAACTGAAGATTCGGGCGTGCAATTGACCCCGACTTCAACAAAATGTAATGTCCAATTCAATAGTGATATAATGAGTATATTACAAACCATATCAATGGATATTCATGAACAGAAAAACGAAATTAAAGAAATTAAGAGTAGTTTCAATGAGAAATTCGAGGTTCAAAAGAACAGTTTTGATGAGTTAACAAACCAAATTAAAGAAATGAATAAATGTTTTGAAAATAATAATGAAACAATAAGAACCAGTTTGAATAAATTAGAACAGAGTGTTGAGCGAATGGGAGTACATGTGATGAGTACAGAGAAAAATAAAACAAATGAAAATTGTAGTGACAAGTGTAAAAATATGATACCAGATAAAGAGTTAACAAATGATGATGATAATGTCGAAAATAATGAATGTAATATTGAGAATAGTAACGTAATTGAAAATGTAGTATCTGAGATTGACATATTGAAAATAAATGAGGAGAGTACGGATGAATCTGTAGAATGTGATAATGAAATGTTAATGAGTGTTTATGAGTTAGAAAGAGAGTGGAAAGATAGTATAGTGGTAGAATGGCGGCAGAGGGTAAATTTTCCCTGTATTATTTATGATGATGATTTAATGTTTTTACAAGTATTGTTTAAGAAGGGCAAGAGTCCCGTATTGGTAGAAGATTTGAAGTGTTTATTTTTGTTGTATAATTTTGTACCCTCTGTCTGTAATAATTTTGAGAGTGTGATTTGGTGTGATGATGAGAGAGATTTAAGTAGAGAATTGTATGTTAATAAAGAAACAGAATTGTATGAAGTGAATAGAGAGTATGATGAATGGAAAATGAGGTTAGAAGTGTGTCTACATAATAATGATTTAATTGATGAGACAAATGTAAATAACCTAATAATGAATATAATTACTGATGGAGACTTAACAGATGTACTTAACGTTGACTGGTTTTATGATTATTTTGGTAAAATGAATGAATATGGTTTTTATGGTCATGACACACAAAGTAACCATTTGTTTGTCAATAAAACTGAACAGTGTTATATAAAACAAAGATTAATCTATGACGATGGAGGGTAGACTATAAAACGATAAAAGACAGTTATAAACATTTTGTTTTATGGTTTTTGACCCTGCAACTTTTGACATTGAAGTGTTGTACAACTGAGTAACAATGAATTAGATTTGTAAATAAATATGTAGTGAATTCAAGTGTATGTTTAGTGAACAGTGTATGTAGGTAGATAATTGTTGTAATAATAATATTAATATTTTGGCAATTTAAATAAATAAACAGAATTAATTTCGAAAAACAGTAATTAGAGAATTGTAATTGTTTTGATGGTAATGAATTTTGTATTGTTAATAACTAAATTAATTGAAATGATCTGAGGTGTTTTAAATGTTTTGATTGATTATTTAAATGTTGTAGAATTAAATTTTTTTTATGAATTTAAATTATTTTATGAGAGATGTATTGGGTAATTAAATGATAAATTGTTTGATTTAAACTAACATTTGTGTTAAATGTTTCAGAGGTGAGGTGAAAGTATTAGGGTGTATGGTGAATATGTTTTGTATATGTCATTTTCAATGGACTGTAAGTATAAAAATTTTTTTTTATAATACCAATCATGTATAATAAAAAATGTTTACAGGTATAACTCAGATGAAAAGATTTTAATTCAATAAGGAGATGATTGGAAATAATCGTATTAAATAAAAATGATAATTAAAAAATTTAATAATAACTGAAAGATGATATATAATAATTATAAATAATAAATTTGAAAATTTTAAGGAAATTCGATGGTAGAAAGTGATGAATGATTTGAATGTTGATGGATAAATGGGTAATGAAAATGTTACGATAGAATGTATATAAAATTTTTTTTAATTATTTAGTTATTAAGGTGCTATTGCGGGGGTGGCCTGTGCCCTCGTCGATAGTGAAATGGGTTGGGGGTAACGGAGAGTGTTACCTCCATCGGAGGCTAACATGGCGAGAATGTGCGGCACATTTTTTTGTAGCAAATTCAATTTGTACACTGATAGACGCTCGTGTCGCACATATTAATAACAATGTAGAACAGGCAATGAAATGCAGTTACATTTCCCCGACTTTTCGGGCGATTACTGCCTTACCAGCACTAATCGTGGCTTTGGCTAGCGGTTAGCTATGGTCATACCAAGTCCCTTGACCATAGCTGACTTGAAATTGGTATATAGTAGAAATTAAATGGGGGGTGAAATTTAGGGGAATCCAGGTACTATGGAACAGCGGCTACCACTCTGTTCGAGTAGGAACAGCAAGGCCAGGTGGTAGACCCGTTTTAAGGCGTTTAAATATAAACACGAATATGTTGATATTCAAAAACGTTAAAATGTAACTGCCGAAGCAAAGACACGGAGGGGTCCAGTCCCTCCAAATATGCCGTCTTTGTGGAAGCGAAAAGGCGCCACAGTCTTACATAAATGGCACTAGAGTGTGTGGATGGGAGGTGTCTCAGAGGAGCCACGAATTTAAATTCTCTGTCATAAAAATTGCTAACTCTAATTTTGATCAAATAAAAATGCTTGTGTTCCGCTCAAATAATTAAATGCTCATACATTCAGTATAAGGTGTTCATTCTATGTTTTAAATGTAATATTGTATTGTAGTAGGTTAGATCTAAGAGTTGATAGAAATTATGTTTTCTATAATTTGTGTATTTTTTAAACTAAGCAAATAACTAAACCAACTGGCAGGCGGTTAACATAAATTATCAGAATCAGAAAAAGGGGAAACAAGGAGGTTAGAAGTAAGGATTGATATATATATATATATATATTTCATGTGATTTGCTAAATTTTGAGATGTGTTTTCACTTTATTAAGAATGTCAGCTGATCAGCAATAAAAGGTCACTGTTATATTGTTTATAGATGTTCCAGGTAATTCATGTTTAATGTAATGTTTCAATGTATTACAGGTGCGATTTAAAGTAATGAGAAAAATAATTTGATAAAGTGAGAAATAAAGTAATAATTTGTCAGAAATAATAAAAGATAGTTTTTGGGGTGATGAGTATTTTGTGGGACATGGAGATCAGTCCAAGTTAAAGTCAAAGTTAAAGGGGTAGTAGAGAGAAAAATATTGTTTTGAGTTAATGTAATGTTGTTGTGAGTTAATGTTATAGGATTGAGAAGTATTGATGTTGACACAGTAGTTATGGAGAATATATGTAAAGAAATGAGTGATATATTGATGTTTATAATTGATGATGTTATTTTGTTGTAGTTGAAGTGAGGTAATAAGAGTGAGATTATTGGGGATGGTAATTTTGTAATAGGGGGTAGTGTAATGTGGGAGTCCGCAACAAGGGTTGGGACGGGATAGGACCGATGTAAGGGGAAGGGGTCGCCTCAGGTAGAATCCAGGGACCAGATAATGGGAAATGAGTTTTGGGGGGGGGGAAACACGTATCCTAAGTACAAAGGGTTAGAGAGTATTTTTTTTATATATATAGAGAGAGAAGGTGGCGAATTGAGTTTAATGTTAAGTTGAGTTTAGAGATTGTTGGATAGATGTGTTGGTATAGATGGGTGTCATATGAGTTATCGTTGATGAGTATTCGAGTCAGAGGGTAGAGATTATAAATGTAGGCCTACCAAGGGGTAAATTAAATTGATATAAGTATTTAAATCACCCAAAGTAATGTAGAATAAGATGGTCAAATAAAGAAAGAGATTTATAGTAAGAACATGAAATTTTTTATTGCAACCAGTGACTAAATTTTGTTAGAATTTGAAAATAATGTAAAATTAAGAATTGTTTATTTTGAATAATTTAAATGTCAATTTGATGATTATTTATAAGAATATTTTGTTTATTTTAAATATTTTATTTTATTATGTTTGTGTTTCAAGTTAGATTGTTACAGATGTTAAATGTATTTTCAGATAGAACTTGTACATAACGTATGTAGGTCAAGGTTGTGGACTTGACCTAGTTTTGATCAGCTGACAGTGAGGTCAGATACATACTAAGCTTGTTTAGTAAGGAAGTTAATTCAACTTTTGTGTTTGATCAATTTAAACAAATTTTAAATAATTTCTATATGTAAAGGAAACCTTTTAATAAATTTAAAATTTTTTTCTTTGAATATTGAAAATTTTCTTTGGAAAAAAAATGATTTTGCGTCTGCCAGCTAATGGATAATTTTAAACTTTGATTACATTATTATTTGTGTGCTAACCATGTTTATTATTATTGAATTATTTCGTATTGAATTGTATTGTTAGACTTTAGGTAATCAAATGTTAGGTTAAGGATGTTCTTAATTGTAAGAAATGTTTAAATTGATTTATTTTAACTAACAGAAAAAACCAAGGAAGAGAATAATTCACAATAAATACAAAATTTGTGATTTGATTTGAAATAAAGACAACCAGAGAGTTGCAATTTAAATAAATTTTTAAAGAAATTTTCAATTTGTAGTATGTAATGTGAGTGTGGGTGAGCCCAGTATCTGCTAAAGGCAGCCCAGCTTGCATATAAGGGGAAACATATCGGCTGAGGATCTGGCATAAGCTAAGCCAGGGATTGAGGATTTTTGGGGGTAGCATGTTAGAAGGTGAGGTGCGTTGTGGCGCGTGTCTGTTCGATTTCTCGGTGTTGGGATCTCTTATCGGGAAGTCCAGTGATCTCGTTCAGATGCGTCCATAGTCGCCGAGCCAGGGGGGTCATGTACCCATGAAGTATAAGAACAAGGGGGTTGTTGGCACCAGTTCCTCACCGGTCCTCTTGGGGGTTTTATCAATGAGATTTCTTCTGTTTTGGACAGAAGAATTCTCATTGAGGGGGTATTGTAACGGGTCGAATTTATGGGTATTTGTATTTATTTCATTTTGGGGTTTTATAAAAAATGTAAAATTTTATTCCATTGTGACAGACCAAGTGTATGGAACAGTGCTGAAACAAAGCAGCAACGCAATATTACGTTGTGAAACCAGTCAAAGAATTCGCACCACCCTAGACTTCTCAGAATTCTGTTTGAGTGTGACAGCGCGCACGCACGCGCTACACCGGTATAAGCTCGGGCCCACGCTGCCAGGAAACTCCAAGATGGTGAAAATTACAGTTTCTGTTTAATCCACTTGACTGAAACGGCGGATACGAAAAACTTGAGGCCCGCCCATATCGTGACGTCAGACCAGCAGTGCCTACATATCGTCGGCACACACTACCGAAACGACCACTATGTATCATGAACAGAGTCGGTAAACTACAACAAATCAACTGTGAACGGCAACAAAATCCGTTGGCAGTGGACTGTAACTTCCGCCCGCTGGAAAAGGACGCTGGCCCAGTCCGTAGCTGATCGTGTCGGCCGACACCAGAGCCAAGTGCGCTCTACTAAATTTCATCAGTTTTTTTTCCCGATATAAAAGTGAATTAACCGCTTTTAAACCAGTGACAGTGAAGTGAGTAATGCACCGGAAAATGCCAAAGTCGAGCTCGGACGTCATTAAATACAAAATGCGAAATTCATAATTCGAACTACAACCGCGTGCCAGCAGGGAGGGGGGTTTTATCACAAAATGTTAAGGGGATTTTATATTTGAAATGAAGTTTTTTAAAATAATGTATGTGAGTATGTGTGTGTAATGCAGGCTGGGCAACCTTCATAGGAGTAAGTAATTTAAGTTAAGGAGGTCAATATAAGCTGTACCAACAAGAAGTATCAAATTTAAAAGTAATATGAGAAAATTTATTGGAATCTAAATGCATTTTTTCAAATAATAGATATTAATTCTCTTCCAAGAATGAGTATAGTTAATTATTGCACTAACCTATGAAACACATGTTTGCGTCTGATGTTCGTGCGATCGGATTTCTGGACCCAAAAAGAACCTTTACAGGTAGGCAAAAATATAAATTGCATTTTATATATTTTAAACTGTATCATAACTTAACATATGATGAATTTCTTTGTGACTAGACAGCAAGTTGGAACCAAACAAACATATAAGATCATCAGCCAGTGCTCTTTGAGAAATACAGTCATTTTTAAAAATTGAGAAAACCGTTTCTTTCAATTCATTGGAAGCATCTTTTATATCACTGTTTGGAAGAAATCCTGTCTTTAAATTTCTCGAGCTTTTAGGTAAATAGTCCCTGCAATGTTATAAATACTGTGACAAATAGAAACCTTTAAAGAACCCAAAACAGTATTTACATGTTATATATTTTGAAAGTGAAAACGACTTGATTGCAGGGTATGTGCTTCTAATTTCACCCTTATCGAGTGAACTGTTATAAATAAAATTACCTCTCCTTATTAATTTCGTCACCTTTTACTGCTTTCATCCTCTTTCATCTAGATCGGGTTCTAGAATTTTTTGGTATCATTTTCAGATTGATGTGAATTCGTATGTCGTGTGATATTAGTTTGTAATGAATGCCAAACATACAAAACGTTTTAGCAATTAGGTTGTCTCACATCATTTGAAGTCACTACACAATGCTTACTAACCAACACTACCAAACTGAGCATTATTACTATTACTAATAAGATATTTTGATAATCCATGTTTTCATTGTTATTAATATAAATAACATTATCATTACTATTGTGTGTAATATCCTCAAAGGTAACATGAGCTCAATTATTTTGTTGAACTTTACTATAAAGAAGTATCCATTCTAACATAACATTTGCTTCTGGTGTTTACATCGCTATATTGCAACCTAACACTATTATTTCATGTTTTGAAAACATACTGATACAGTTTCTATCGTTAATGTGAGTAAATACAGAATCACTTATCAAAAGCTTTGTGCTTATTTAATCGTAGAAACTAACGTGTCCTGTTCGAAATGTTAAGGCTAATGATTCGTCTGCCAGACTACTCATTTCTCTAAAGTGGAAATACATGTTTTCACTACATGTTTTCAAATTTTTCTAAAGCAAATCATGTTTTATTTACTACATAGTTATTTTGCACTTACGAAAGATATGAATGATATGAATAGAGTACAGATATGCCTAATTCAACTTTTATATATCTTGTGTACACCAAAATCAACACTTTGACTGATGTTCACCACACATAGCTTTGGAGCAAAGGCAGCAGAAGAATCTGGTCATCCTTCTTTCACTTGAAGGATAGAAAACACAAAACTTCTTTCTTGTTGCTGTTCAGCAACTGGCTTAGCTGTTGGGATTTCCACATTCAGAATGTCGGCAATATTCTGACGAAGTTGTAGTACGTTAGGTATTATGAAGTCTCTATTGGACCGGGTCAATGTGCAGATTTTGTTGGCAAACATTCGCCTTGTCACTGGTGTTTCATTGATATACTGCCTGAATGGTAAGGTTATTTGACATAATTATAAAATATAAATATAATTATTATATAATAATTATTTGTAAAACAGTACACACACTTTTTCAGTTTATAATTTACAATCTTACTAATATAGATGGCCGGGGTGCTCTATTTCCTCTGTTAAAATATTAAAATGTTGTTTGGTTTGGCATGGCTTTATCGCCGGTAGGACGCGGTATAGGTACATAATAACTTTGATTGCAGCTTTAGTTTATGTGAGTGAAACTTAGTGCGTGTATAGTTGAGTAAGTGGCAGGGTAAATGCTTGTATTAATGAGCTAGTATTAAGATTTAATGGTACTCAATTTGGCTTAGTACAAGTTAGCAGGTTAGCTTACTGCCTAGTATGATATAAGCACATGTTATTCAATTAGACCACAAATTGTATAAAACTTTTATGTCTTGTGTGCACTCGTACACTCGCCTGGTGTTTTGTTGATATACTGTTTGTTTTCTACATAAATAACAGGTATTGACCAATGTTATATTGATCATGTCATAAAAAAAGCACAATGCCCACTTTCTTGTTTTCCTGTTGCACATTTGATCCATTCCGTCAACAGCACCCTTGGTTGCGTTGTAAAACTCAATCACATCATCTTTCTTAATGTGTTCATCATTACTTGGCTCATGACAAGTTGATAACAAGAGTACTTTTTTTTTAGAAATTAATGTCTTAGCACCATCAAAGCAGAACATAGATGTACCAACAATAGCTCTTTCCTTGCTAATATCCAGCATCTCATGTGATGTTTGTGGTTCATCTCGTTGAATAGTTCCAATAGGTGTAAGCTTGTATTCTGATTTTAAAAGCTCACTGGATAAGGACAGTGTTGTAAACCATTGGTCACAAGTTATATTTTTGTTGGAACCAGAAATAAGTCTGGAAAGTTCTGTCACAAATTATTGAGATTTAGGCTTACAGCCTGTATAGCTTTTCTTACCAACATATGGAATTGCGTCTACCATATAATGCATTGTGGTGTCACAGCGTCACAATTTTGTTTTGTTTTGTTATGCATGCACATGTGAAGGGGACATCATCCCCTAAAAGCTACCATCTGCGTGTCAGTAGTGAGATATGATCCTGATTTGTAAGATTCTGAACAGTTTAAAGTAAACATGTTTGAGATTTCTGTAATACCATCAAAATGACCCTTTCCTTTTCTATCTTTTCTGGTTGTTCAGTCATCAAATCTTAGACATTGTAATGTGAAGTAAAATCTGTCACAACTCAGTGTTGCTCTATATCTGTCTCCCCAAAACTGGGAGTCAAACATCTCTTCTATAGGCATGTGATTGTCTTTGTTTAGTATAAGCAACCCCAGAAAGCCATCAAATTCTTCTTCAATCAGATCAGACACTGTGGCTTTTTCTCTTGATAATTTATTTCTTGTTTTCTTATAAACATGTTTCGGCATTCAATAATTTCCTCTTCCTTTCTTCTTTAAAGAATAACGAGAATACTTCGTGTGGGTTTAGAATATTTTTTGTTTTTCCTTTTGGTCCCCGACGAATATGGATGATGTCCCTGCCTGAATGTCGTGTAGGTCTGTTAGATGGTTCAAGTGGTTTGGAAGCCCATGTTTGAGTGGTTTTTGTACTTTGTCCTTTTAAAATATTTTTGTTGCAAATGGTGATGTGAGAACTACTTGGAGAAGGGTCAGTGTGTGGTTTTCCACTTGTGGATTGTTGTATATCAATTGGAGCTGAATGACCTGTTTCAGTTGAATGACCAGGACTGGAATCATTTCGAGAATTCGTAGATAGTTTCTTCTTTTTAGCAGGACGTTCATCTTTATCGGCATTGCTGACTTCATCAGAATCTTTATTAGGCACATAATTCGGGTCATTGTCCGTATCGTCACTATCCTTATCAATCTCTGCTTCAATGTTGTCAGATTCTTCTTCACTAAAGACAGGGTTCCCACAGACTTGGAATTTCAGGGAAATTCACTGTGTCTGGGAAGGCCTTGTAAATTTCCTAAAAGTCAGGGAAAAACAATAAAACTGGTGAAAAGGCTGTAGAATTTCATAAACCATAAAAAATACCGTATATTGTTTATAGTTTTATACATTATGAAAATGTATATGGAAAAAGGGCTATAAACTGGGAAAGAAACTTCATTTTTTAAAGTAATGTACACACATTATGTTGGTGTATTACATTTTATATGTAAGGTAGGTTTGAACGTATTTGAATTTCCTTCGCTTTTGTTAGGTATCACTGCTTTGTTATGTCACTAGGTTGGCAGTTATGTAGTGTCCCTCCTTCCTTCCTTCATATGTTTCCCTTCAGATTAGTTAGTTGCTTTCGTTTGAGTGCAAGCCATTCTTGAGGAGATTTCAAAGTTCATCGCCACTTGGGCCATATCTGTATTCAAATTTACTTGATTTGATGAGAAGTCTAATGGCTTGTTGTGTCAAATCCCATTGCTTAAGGCTCGTTGGCTCGTTTACACGGTTCAAGTTTACTGGTTTCAAGTACTTTAAGTCAAGTAAACTTGACATCTGAATTCTGTCTACACAGGGAAAGTGGAAGCGTCAAGTACTTGACGCTACTACATTCATTTTTGTTTGAAATCTCGAGTAGGAAGGTGCGTCGTATTGCAGTTAAACTGCCTATAAAGGTCTCCACTTGCAAGATATCATAGTGTTATTTCCAGCATTGTTCTTGAGGGAATTGCATTTCTCATGGTAGTATTTGTTCTACTTATTTTTGCTTCAACGTTTCCTAATAGCTTCTCAAATTTCCGTACTGTCATCCTTAGATGAGTTTTGTAAGACGAAGGATCTTCATCTGCCAACTCACGTAACAGTGTTGAAGAGGCACACCATACATTTTCCTTCTAGCCATCCATGTTCTCACCCACCTCCGAGTTCGCTTTCTCTGTCTGTTGACATTTTCTGTTGTATCATCACGTAGATTTTCGCACAATGAGTTCACTGTAGTCACTTCGCTTAGTATGCCAAAAAAAGTCATATTTTCTGTACACAGCAAGAAACTCTTGTATATCATTTGCATTCCACTTATCATGGAATTAATTACTTTAAAATATTTTAACGAGAACTGCAGAATCACCTCGCAGAGAAAACAATACACTAAAAGCTGACTGCGCACTATTATGACGTAAGACCGATTCCCTTGACTGCCTGAAGGCAAGTAGTCAAGGAGTCGTCTAGACGGAGACAGTAGGGCGGGAAAGTGAGTCACGTGACTTTCAAGTGGCAACAAAACTTGACGCTAGGCCAACTCTTTCCGCAACCGTTTACACAGGGATAGTATGTAACGTGTCAAAATTGGGTCAGTTTATTTCTTACAGTATGGGGTATTTGCATTTTTATTTATTTCATTTTTGCGGGCTTTTATAAAAATATTGTGAAAGTTTTATTTTCCGACAACGCTATTTCCATTATAACAGACCACGTGGCAAGTAGAACAGTGTTGAGAACAAAGCCGTAAGACGCAGTTTCTGTTGTGTAACCAGGCAAGGAATTTGCACCACCCTAAAATTTCTCAGAACTTTGCATAAGTGTGACCACGCACCCACGAGCAGTACAAGTCCGCGCTCGGGGGACGCCGTCATCCGAAAACCAAGATGCCTGGGGAACGATTTTATTCATCGTCTCCTTAGCCGATCCGCAGGAAATGCCGCTAAGGACCGCCCACTTATAGTGACGTCAACAGTGCTTAACAAATATCGTCCACGGTTACCACACAAAAAACACACTATGTTTCATGCATAGAGCTAATAAGCCACAACAAATCAACCGTGAACGACGACGAAATCAAACGGGCAGTGGTTATAAACTTCCTACCGCCCAAACACAGTCTACATTAGGCAGAGACGCCAGGCAGTCCAATAGAAGCCGACTCCAGATACAGACGCTTACAGTTTCGTTTCGGGCCCGGTTGGTCGAGTTTTCGTAAAATGTAATTAATTCAATAAGACCGACCGGGACCCCAGAGTTTAACTAAACATATCGCAGTCATAAGTTGGTACAGTGATGTGGGGAAATCATAAAGTGATAAAGTACGGACATTGAAGTTGCGGGACTAAGCACGTGTTCGGCCGGCAACGCGTTCGTGGACGGGTATCTCGTGTAACAATAACGGAATGTATAAACTTTAATAAATAAAGGGTAATGTATAAAATGTATGGAAGCGTGCGTGAGCAGATTGGGCTGCCTTAGATGTAAGAATAGTTAAATGTAATTCAAATTTGGTTTTGTAGCACTCTAATTCTGGTAACTATAATAATTAATTATAACTAATTCTCTTGTACTAATAATAATGAAAATTGACTTAATTCATTAAAGCCATTTAGTTTACTTTGAACATGTGTTAGCCTAAGTTATTTCGTCATTACCACGTTCTCATTTCTGTGTTGCGAAATTCGTCTAAACGTTCCGGAATCCTTCTGAATTATTAATTGGGTGTGGTCAGATTGCAAAATTGTCCTTTTTATTTAAGGTGGAGTGTAAAGAGTAGAGGGAAAGTGAGCGTTAGAAAACACTTCCGGGTTCCAGTTGAAAACACTACCGGGTTCCAGTTCATGACGTCATAGAGGCACTGGCAGCTGGTGTCCGAGCTGTCCATGTGACGTCACTGTTTTGTGTGTATGTGTGTGTATGTGTGACTGAAACACTTCCGTGTTCCAGTTCATGACGTCATACAGAGGCTCAAGTCGCTGGCGTCCGCATGGCTAAAACCTGTTTCAAGACGTCACGGAGGCCGTGGTTTCTGCATGTTCAAAATTTGGTAGCCGAAAACAATGTGTAGCGGATGGGGGTACCCGGAATTCGGCGATTGCCCGGACGCGCAGAGGCTATGTCATCGGGTACCGTTACTCGAAATTTTGGGGGCATCGGGTACCGTTATCCGAAATGTTTAAATCAACGGATGGGGGTACCCGAAATTTGTGGGTACGCCCTAACCGGGTTCCAGTTCATGACAGAGGCCCTGGCAGCTGGTGTCCGAATGTTAAAACACTTCCGCGTTCTGGTTTATTTTGATGTAACAAAATAATCGTTCTCTCTCGACATTTTTTTAATGTCAGAATTTTGGTACCCTAAATGATTAAAACAACGGATGGGGGTACCCGAAATTTGTGGGTACGCCCACATGACGACGACGTAGAGGGCGTGATGTCTGAAATGTTTAAATCAACGGATGGGGGTACCCGAAATTTTTGGTGTCTGAAATTTAGTACCCGAAATGTTTAAATCAACGGATGGGGTTACCCGAAATTTTTGGTGTCCGAAATTTTAACACCGGAATGTACGACCACATGACGCATGTGTTCAACTGTAACAATGGTATGTCATTGGATATTAATTTTTACATAAAAATAAATTACGGCCCCTCCGGGATTTGAACCCGGGACCTCCGGTACACCAAACCGGCGTGCATCCACTACACCAAGGGGCCGTTATCGCTTAACTGTAATTATTTCTGTACTTATACTTCTCATCTCTTACTTGTAACCATGAGGTGGACGAGTGATATCTACTGTCGTCCTATGTGTAAAATCATAAAAGCACAATATAAGTTTATTTATTATTAAATAAATAAACATTTCGTTATACTTTTATTTTTTTACCTCTCATCCTCTTCCTAGCAGCCTGAGGGAGGCGAATGAGAGCCTGCTACGCTTTTTTTAACGTGGTTTCCCCAACTTTACAGATTCGTAAAGCAGGCCTACTCCACGTTATCTATCGCTGTACTATTGACTAGTACAGTGGTAGATAATAATAAAGATACATTATGCAATGCTAAGCCAATGTGTAAAAGCAGTACATATTTTTTTATTTACTTTTTTATTTATTTTTTTTATTTTTTTAATCGGGTGAATATGTTGTTCATACATGATGCGTATTCACATTTGTTGTACCGTAATGAGTAATTTTCACACCCATACTGGTTCTTGACGAGTTTACAGGTATATCTACCGTGCCAGTGACCCGTCTCGAACTACCAGGACTACGTTTATGAGTATTTCTACCGCGACAGTGACGTAGTCAAGGTTAACATTCACGCACACACTACGGTACCTAATTCTACGTTTATGGACATTTCTGTCACGTAGCATTCACACTAACACCACGATGAAAACATGTTCACAACCGACTATATTTTATTTCGTTGCCGCAACCATTCTGCATAAAACAAAGCTTTGCGTAATGCACAGTGTAAGGGGGGAGTGGTAACGGGTTGACGATGAGGAACAGGACATTGTATGATGGGTACAAAGGATCTAGGAACTACAGGTGCTTGAATATCGTTTAAGTCAATCACCTTACCATGGTGATACAACTGTCGTAAGAAATTTGCCTTCTCAAACCCTTTTGTATAGACAACAGGATAATCTGAAAAAATGTCTGCAACGATGCGTACCATATTCTTGTACGGTACATTACCATCGTTCCATCGTATCCTGTGATAATGTGTTTCCAACCAGTCATTGATTTTTCGGAATTTCTGGTGCAGTCGTGCACTTTCGTATGGTGGAGCGAACAACACGATAACAAAACGTCCGGTTGTTATATCAACTGTAACGAACTCTTTGATTACATATTCATTTTTGTCACCGCGAAACGCTTCAAACTCGGCAATAACCGTCCTATTCAAGTTCATTTTTCCGAGTGACACATGTCCGCATCGAGTACGTTAATTTTTTCAAATTCCCCCTCTACTTTTCCTTCCAATACCAGTTCATCGTAAAGACGATCAAATGTTAGCTGTTGGTCGTGACGACTGCTTTCCAATCGAAAAAACGAGGGGAAAAAGAAGGATGGTGGTACATAACACCCCTTGGCTACTACCTGATTAATGTACGACTTGAAGTGATCTTGATCATAAAACAAGCGAACAAGATATTTCTTTAATACTGTTAATAAACAACCAAAACGGATCCACTCGGGTTCTGTGAAAACAAATTTTTCGGTCTTACTACCTTTAATCCGAACAAACGTTTTCCCAAAGTTACGACTGATCATCACACTCTTCTTCTTTTCACGGTTTTCACCTTCTTCGTACAATAACATACTGGATAGTAACTGTTCACGAAAGATCAACAAGTAATTCCACTCAGAAAAGTCAAGTAATATACGTTTCTTTTTTCCGTTTGTAAACAAAACACCCGGTTCATAGTTGAGTTCTTTATACAGTCCGACGGTAACGAACTTAGAGTACGAGTTGATTGGATATGCAAGAGACAAGTAAACGTTATACTCACAATGGCTGCTGCTGCTGCTGTCACAGTCACCTTCCATCGTTGAAAAGGACTGAGGTTGTTGTTATGTAGAGATCGCTAATACCTATCTTTATAAACTAGTAGAGGGGAGAACAAGTTTTTTTATGACAAACGATGAACAGTATTCGACAACGCTGTGTACTGTACTATCCTATCGTGTATAATCAAAGCGTAAGCGGTGGTTTTATCTGGAAAATTGTTACTGGATTCAAATTCTAAACGCACATCAACGGCAGACGACTTGATTGGTTCTTCTTGTCTGGAACAATCGATGACAAACAACGGTGCTTTCGTTATAAATTCATTAGGTGTCAAAAGAGGCGCTCTGTTGCGACGGTCGTAGTATGATGTTTGGAAACGTGTATACATGTCGTAGAACAGGGCGTAACGTTTTTTTTCGATATCCTGGTTCAGGTTATCGTACGGATAGTATTTATCGTTCAGAAAAAGCTTGACATTCGTTAAATTGCAGTGATCAAATTCCGACGCGTTTTTCGCTATATTGTTCTTTCTGTCCGTCTGAAATATCAGTATCACATACCGTGGTTTTTCCAACTGTGACGATGTCTTCAAGGTCCACGAATGTCGATTTGTCGTCGGTAGAACGGGATACTCGTGCAATTCCCAACTGCGGAACGGCATCACTAGTTCATGATCCTCCTCGATGTGCTCCAATAGCGGTATTCGGTACTTGTTTGACACGCGCACATAGGGCATCTTCCAGTGTACTTTGTTTATTACGAGATTACCGTTTGCAGTTGCACCCGATTCTTTTAGCACCATTGCGTTCTGATCGGTAGAGGTACGCAACAGAATCAATTCTTCCTTAACGTTCAGAATGATGCGTGTATAGTCTTCGTTGAAACCGAGTAGCATTTTCAACGGAAGACAAAACGTAAAATCACCGGTACTCTCGTGTACTGTCAACGACTCGTCGGTTGTCGTCACCCATCCTGCATTGATTAGATGCTTTCTTTCATGCTCATTGCTCGATAGTAACAATTTCACAGTGCTCGTAATTCCAACGTTTTTTGTACGATCCACTTCCACACCGCACACTTCGTAACGGATCTCCTCAAACAAGAAAGCCATTGCATTGTTGATTAATTTCACGTTCAACGCTGTGTCGGTAGCGTTAACCTTGGTCAATGTTCCTTCGATGTACAGAAAACTCTCCGCCGGTAAAGTGAAAACATCCTGTTGTTGGATGGGTATACGTATTTCATCGTTGTTACCGTATCGGGTGGAAGCATACGGTGCGTGCGTACGATATTCGAACTCAACGATTCTGTTATCGAAAGCCGCTCCTCGTTCGATAGCTAGAATTTCACCCGACATTATTTTAATCGTATAATTTGAATCCAAGTGAAAGTAAGAAACGCTTGTTCCTTGATGTCAATCGTTTCAACGTTGAACACCGACTACCATGTTTCTTTCGTACACACTCCCTTTTTACAGGTGACGTTTGTCCGAAATACAATCCCATATTTTCAGATGCAGTCGTATCGTGATAACTTCACCGCGAAAATCGACTAAATCCCCGTCCTGATCAACGAGAGACAAAATTATGTTGTCTACACGTTGTACGTTTACCGGTAAGTATATTACGTTTGTCGGTGTTTCAACTATTTTGAAACCTGGTGCCACGGTCGGATAAAACGAATGCAACGTGTGCTGGTCCTGGCCGTCCTTGTACGCACCCTGTACGATATTACTCCGTACGTGAACGGTGTTAACTTTGATTATGTCAACGGGTACGTTCGACTCGTGTGTTATATACGCTTCCAGCTGCTGATTCTCCTTGAATCCTAACATACTTGCAATGGTATTCGGTGTATGCGAAAAGTCGATGACATGCTTACAGTAAATTTCACACTTTAATGTGTTGTTGTTTGGACGTAAACTGATTGTTCTCTCGCCTAACTGTTTCTGCAGATACGTTTCGATATCACTGATTTCGTAGGTGCCGGTAGGCAACTTGATGACGGACCACTGATCCTTGGAAATTTTTACTGGAAATGCATTATTTTTTCCTTCAGTAACGTTTGGTATTGAATTATACGATGTAAAATCCAATAGTCCAACGTACCATTCACCGTATAACTCGAGAGGTGGGAAAAAGTTACAAACGAGATTCGCAGCGTCGGTACCCGTCACGGTGACCGTTAGCGACGACATGCTGAAGTTTACTGATCGGAAGACGATAAAAAGTCTAAACATAAATGACCGCAGATGACCGTGTTAGGAGGTTGCTTCCGTTCATAGTTGTAACGAGCGTCGGCTGTATCACCAAAATATTGCATCAGCTCGAGAGGTGGACGTAAATTACCGAACCCGTCAAAATAGTGTACTCGATTTCCACGCTTCTTGTAACATACCCAGTGGGTTCCCGGTCCGCTCTCGTCGTCCAAATTTACGATGACGCTTTCGTTCTTCCACGGCGCTGTATCCGGTAATGCGTTACGCATGTAAACACCTCTAAAATACGGTATGTTTAGCTTTTTTGCGTATACACGTAATTCATCTTCGGACAACGGGCGGAGCGGTATGTGAATTAGTTTTTTCGGTACGGACGTAGATACAATCCGGACGCAGTTCTCTTCTTTTTCCTAGCGGTTCGGACAGTTCTCTTCCTCCTCTTCTTCATCCCACCACCAGCACCACGACCACGACTACTCACATTCTTTTTATTTTTACGACGTCGACCGCTTCCTATTGCTGATTTTGCTTTCATGGCCGCTGCAACTGCTGTCGCATAAGCTCGTTCGCTGATACCCGAATCCAAAGCCTTTACCCGTCCCCACGCTTTTTCCGCGAGTTTACGATCTGCAATACGTCTACTTTCGTTGTCTTTGTATTGAGCGTAAGCGATATCGTGTTCGCGACAGGCTTCGTCTAGTTGATTGATTCCACGATCACCACGCGCTAATCTTTCTTCGAGTTTCGTGCCCGGTCCACAGAATCTGTAACCCGGCAGATGTAATTCGACAGGTAGTGCGTCCACCGCTCGATTGATAACTGACGAAACAACGGACGGTACAACGTTTTTAAGCACGTTTCCGACGCCCCACCCCTTTTTCCTCTTAACGTTGTTGTACATCGTAAACCGATCTCCAGTCTTTCTCTTCTATGTTTTTATCGTATTCATCTATTAACCTTCTTATTTCCTTCGTGTCGAGTGTCCACTCGTCTTCTGAACTACGTGGCTTAGACAATTTCAATAAGTAGTAATCCAGTTGATACTGAAATGTTTTAACGACTTTATACATCTCGCTCTTTACGTATCGTCTCACGTCATTTAATTGTTGTAAGTTAACAGCATCGCTCTCCGCAAAACCATCCGCTACGTCTGTTATTCTCTTTTCCGCTGCTTTGAAAACACCATCTTCGCCCAAGCTAACGGTGTTCTGCAACATGTATTTTACGTTAACCGCGTCATCTCCAAAAATCGGTGAACTCACTCCCAACAACCAGCTCTGCCCAAACAAATAGCTGTTCGATACTTTTTTAATGACGTTCGAGTCTACATAGTTTTTGTTAACCGCATCGGTCGCTTGTTCCGGACTTCGAACGTTGATTACCCATCGATCTCGTGCATCGATGACCTCACCTCTCTCTTGACTCGAGTGTTGTATACAGTTGTCATCAACGTAATATTTGTTGACTACGTCTTTAACGTCTACAGGAGTATCAACATTTTTCAATCTACACCCTTTAACGTCCACGCTTTTACGTTCATCATCGAGTAGCAGACAATGTGTTTGCATATAAGTCAGAGATACAGCATCCTTTGCTGCATCCGGTTCGTTCAGATTGCGGATCTTTTTGTTTTCAACATCTATATGCCCATCATTCGTAATCTTAAATCCTACAGTATCGCGTAATTGTCTTTTTGTTTCTCGTCGCACGCTCACGGCGCTTTGATGTCTCCCGAACTTGTCCACAACCATTGTACGACTGCACGCTACAAATGATGTGCTAACCGTTTTAAGTAACGACACTGTGGTGACCATCGCGTGTGTAACACAATCGGATCGTCACCCTCTTTCCAACGAAAGATTTCTATACCGCAAAATGAACATCGAACCCTGTCAATTTCATTTGTGTAATGAAAGCCTGCGGCAACCATAGCGGTTGGACTGATGAAATGCACAGGCCATGATGTAAAGGTTTTCAGTCTTTCGTTTTCGACTTCAAAGTCAGGTGTCAAATCTAACCCGCACATGTTGACAGTGTTGACGTCAATGAGTTGTTACACCGACGTTCATAAAATTTATACGATAATGTTGGCTTCACGTAATTCCTCCACAACGGAGATGATTTCGTTGTCGTGTCCGGTGTGACCGGCGCGTTTTGAACTTACCAGCAGTCTCAACCGTTCAACCAGTTTGTTGGGATCGTTCCAGTGTACGTAATCGATACCACGTCCGCTGCGCGGTGGGAACAATCGGGCGATTATCTCTCTGTACTTTACACCTTTGTTTGTATTTATTTTAGCACCGGGTAAATGATAATGTTTATGTGCGTTAGTGTCCGACAGTATAGATTTGTACGCTGCTAAATCGTTTTCATCATAGACGCTCTTGTTGGGTTCTTTCATAAACATAAGTTCGTAGAGACCCGGTGTACCCCTGTATCGTTTTCCAGCTATGTAGAAGCTGTCGTCTTGATTGATCTCCAACACCGAATTTCCCACCATCCATTTGTCTGCAACGTTACGGATACCGTACGTATGATCCATCTTTTTGTCTCGATCATCAGATAAAGCGAGTGGTAAGTATTTCCTCGCGAGCGGACCTTCGACAGACTGTTCAACGTATTCTTGTGCTTCCTGTCGACCTTCGGGTGTTGCTAAAAACTCTTCAAGAGTCACGTTCGATGTTTCGACATCAGGAGTTTGTGCCAACACTTCCGTTCTAAGGAATCGAGGTTGTGATGGTGGTGGTGTCATCTCGACAGCTGTCTTCGTATCTTCATCTTCAACATTTATTTTTTTAATTTTATCACCGGAGACATTCAACTTTTCCGAAATCTGGGTTAACGGTTCCAAAAGAGGTTTGTACTTTCTCGTTAACGCTTCATCGCTCTCTCTGATGTCATGTTTCAACGCGCGATACTTTTGTCTTATGTTATCGCTAATTGCATCGATTTCATGTGTCAATTGCTTGTCATCCATCTTGACACTGATGACTTTCTCGCACAAACTATTCTATTTATGTATAAAACGATCGAAACCCACTCTGTATCTACCCGCGTTTATCGGTGAGTCCTTGTTGATGACTATGAATCCGTAACGATCCTTCCACGCTTCGGCGCACATCGCTTTGAACTCTTCGTATTTCATATCTGTGTTAACGTGATCGTTGTAAACGTGACGTAAATTGAGATCATCTTGCCTGAAAAAAACCAAGAAATTGGCATTATCACGCACCAGTTGCTTTGGCACCAGACTGTACGTCTGACAAAGGTACAAAGTGTCCACACCGCTATGCCGTCCCATAGCGAAATATTTTCGTATGTTATTCTGCCGTTCACATACCACATCATCGAACAACATGATTGAATTAGGTACAATTTCGTGCGGAGGTGGTACTTCATCGTTTTCACTGTATGTGAAGTACATCATTCCTTCGTCAGCGAGAGCATTAAAAACGTCTTCCAACATACGATATTTTGGTTGAAATAACGATTTGGAGAACACGTACAGGTTCTGAAATCGCAGTCCGTTTGAATCGAATAACATGTTAAAGGCAACGTTTGACTTCCCGCTACATGACCCGCCGCACACGATACATCGAACTGTGTTTGGAAACAGTGGACTGTGTTTATTATATGCAACTTCACCGTTGTACTTAGCAGAGTCTACGTTCTTAACATTTAACTTTAACGATTGTTGTTCAATCTTCATCTTAACTCGTTTACGTTCGGTTAAATACTGTGGTAATGTTATTATATCAGATCTTTTTTATGTATCCACGAATCGTGTTTACCGTCAAAGCCGAGCCAGCGCACTCGCACGCGATCACCTTTACGTTGTAATATTTTTTCAACGAGATACACATCACCAACGCTGGTTTTACTCAATTCTTGTTCATAAAACCCACCTTCCACAACGTCACCCGTGTGATCTTTCAACAAGTACGTAACCGGTACGGTTGGCTGAACTCTGTGCACTGTATATATCTCGTTCGTCCAGTTTGGTGTATAACCTTTAGCGAATGTGATTTTGTATTTACTGATACGCACTCGATCGCCTATTTTAAACTTATGTTTCTTGCTCACTTTCCGCGGTACGATATTTTTTCTTATTCGTTCCAACACAATTTGCTCGTTGCTCTTGTCGACTTGTCGCGGCTTCATCTCTATAGTTCTATGCACTCTGTCGTTGTATTCCATCACCAGTTTAGGCAAAAGCGACAACCACCGATAATGGCCTTGCTCGCTGAACGCGCGGTACATGTTCGTTTTCAACGTACGATTAAATCGCTCTACGATGGACGCTTTCTTCTCGCTATACGTTGAATAGTGTTTGACGTTGAATCTCTTTAGTAAAGCTTGTACGGTAGTGTTAAAGTACTCTTTCCCCTTATCCGTTTGCAGGTATTTCATTTTATTTTTTACAATTATTGGTTCGAGAGCATGTGCTACTTCAACACCCGATTTAGTTTTTAAGGGAATCGCATATGCATACTTGCTAAATGCGTTTATTACCGTCATTAGATATTTGTACCCCTTGTTCAACTTGGCATGCGGTATCATTTCCACCAAATCCGCTTGGTAGAGATCGTGTAACCCCTTCACCTCCACCGCACGTCTGGGAAAGTTCCTTCTCACCGGTCTGTGCAATTCCTTTGCAATAGTTTTGCGTACGTTTTCCATATCGCCACCCGAAACGCGAATCGCAAAATTTTGGTACGAGATATACCGTTACGTTTTCACTGAACCTCACCGACTTCATCGTCGTTACTGACAGTGTGTTGCTCCTGCAAGCGAGTCTTATATCAACGTATATCGAACGCATAATTTATAACGGATTTTCTCGCTTGCTGAATTATCTCGCGTCTGGGTTGACAGAGTTTATAATGACCGTACGCCAGTGTTGTTTCACCGTCATCCAAGACATATCGTTTGTCATCGTATGGTGACAGCGATAATTTTGTAAGCTTTCTTGTGTATATGTTATGTTTTTCGCTTTGGATAGTCTGCGCCGTAGTATAAGTTTGAGAAGTGGTCTTTACACATTGTTTATAAAGTTGATGTTTCAACTGTGTAGCTATCGCGGAACGTGGCACACCTTTCGCTACCTTTTTCTCTTTATCGTTTGCCGTAACTAATGAATAACATTTTGCGCGCAACCCGACAAATTCAAGTACCGGTATTCCATTTGTTTCGTCTTTAAAAGTACCCAACTTTTTCTTGTTTGTTTCACTATAGCACGGATGTGCCTTAGGGTACTCCGACGTGTCAAAGAGTTCGAGATGCTCCTCCATGTCTTTGTACACATCGTCGGTGCGAATGTCGTACAACAGAGAGTCAGTGTCCGTCATACATAGACGTGCACGTGACCCGTACGTATTCATCGTGAATCCGTAATGGAACCGATACATAATCAGCTTACTAATATCCAATACACTGAACCCAACGTACAAAGGTCGGTTCAGTGTAATGGATATTTTTTTCATCGTGAGACCTACCAGGTCCTCGTTATAGATGAAAAAATGTTGTAGCCTGGGGTTAGCGGTTAGTTTGTGAAGTTTCTTCTCGTTTGGAACTAACTTGAAATCGATTCGCTTCCGTACGTTTTCCAACGATTTTCCGTACGGTGCGTTATTCATTAACTTAAAAAAGTCTTTTTCAAAGGTGTTTCTGGCTTCCTTTCGTCGCTCCGTATTAAAATCGATGAAAGGTTTCAACCATACGCACTGTGTGAATGCTAACACACGGTGAATCGCTTTCAACTCCATTCCTAGTTCGAGGTAGAGTTTCAATGTTCTGTAATGAACAATGTATTTTGTCTTGTCCTCGAGGGACGTTATCAGTTTCTCTACCTTACCGTTACTGCACACAAAGTCTTTTAACAGCTTCATGCGATAGCAGTACGGTGAAAGCATACTGTCCGTAATAGTACGCTTTTCAGGTGCTAAAGGGTAGTCACTGTGTAAGTCGTGTAGGTAATGTGGATACCCCAGATCGACTTCCAGGATATAACCGGTGTCACCATCGTCGCGTAACGTGTGCACGTTCAACGTATCGATCACTGTACGTTCCAACCATCGAAAACCGGACAGTGGTAAAGGCTGTGTCATAGCCGTTCCGTACAGGTTGGTACAATCGAGGTAAAGTAAATAGTTATGCGGCTTGCTTGCGTCATAATCGGGAATGTACGGGTTGTTGGCCTTGGCGTACCTACTAGAAATTGCTGCTAAGCCGCCACGGATACCTCTTTCGATGTACAGGTGTACGTCTATATCGCGGAGTAACTCTAACCTAACTCCTGTCATTTTCAGCATCGCGTTCCACGCTAAACCGGCGGTGGTAAAAACGTTACACGGATCGAGTTCGTAGTACTGTAGGCTCATGTTTCGAAAGTTTTCAAATACATCAGCAAGCAGTAGTACATCCGTTTTTAAATAAAGGTCATGATAATCACCGAACGTTTGCATGTCGAAAGCCGACCAAACCGCTCGATCGTGCTCGTAATCTTCTTCGTTTATATCCGACTCTGTCAACCCGTTGTAAAAATGTTCGCGGTCCGGTAACTGCCTCTCGTCAAATTTTGAATCGTCCGTAACGTATTCGTAAGGGTACACGCCTTTACGCAACAGTAAATTAACATTACGCGTGTAAAATTGATTAAGGATTTTAAATTTATCCGCGGATAAGTTGGAGACGAGTTTTTCAAGTGACGCGTTCATGAACCGCAGAGAATCGAGAAACCGGAGCTGACCGAGTGTAACGGAGATGTAACGTTCGGTTGTAGTAGCGATACACGTTATTTCATCTTCCTTGTACTTTCCGAAACCTTGCATCAAATGATGCGAGTCATAGCCACTTAAATTATGGAAAAAAACCGGAACGTGTGTTGGTATTTTGTAATTTATATTACACGCATTGTGAGCAGCGCCT
The DNA here is from genome assembly GCA_034769895.1 of Magicicada septendecula. Lineage (NCBI taxonomy): Eukaryota > Metazoa > Arthropoda > Insecta > Hemiptera > Cicadidae > Magicicada > Magicicada septendecula. Next base: position 23,312,964 of record CM068374.1, read on the forward strand.
AAATAGTTTCCCGTTATGTGGCAATGGTTTCGAACCGTGTCGTCCGTTAACGGCTGCTTGCACAGATGACAGTGAGTGGCGTTTCGGAATGACCGTTCATCGGCCGCTGTCATTTGGATCGGTTTATTAAACTTTCTATCGAGTCGTTGAACGTCGGCTAAAAGCACACGAAGGAACGTGTCCACCACGTCTTTACCGCGGTATATTACAGGTTCCTTGACAGCGTTTCCCATCCAGTCAACTATCACATAGCAGAAACTGGCTGGTATATGATGTGCCACGTTTTTACCGGTGGTCGGAACAATAAACGATTCGAAGTCAGCGTATACCGTATAAGGTACGCGGTGACAAAGTGAAAAGTTTTAAAAATACATCCACTTTTCGTTCTCGTCAGGAAGTTTTACTTTCTGTACTGCATGCTGAGAACAGTTGCGTTCGTGTTCTTCAACTCGTTTTCGCGCCGCGTTAGTATCTTTATTGTCCGAAAATCGGTGTAGACAGTAGTTGCAGTAAAGCGAAGCGCCGTTTCGTTTTGACAACGACGAAAGCATACGCGAAAGGTTCCGTATGAGGCAGTAGTGAGTAGTGTTCGCGTCGGACAGTAGCAGTAGGTTTACGTGGTACTTTCGACCGCGGTGTTCAGTAATACGTAAAGGATATACCTCGCCTTCGTAGCCAAAAACGTTAACGGATATGTTTTCGTTTAATTTTTCAAAACGTTTTATCTTATTGACTGCGACGGGATAAGGTATGTCCTTCATGTTTATTTCTTCTTCGTACGGAAGGTAATGGCTAACGCGATGCGGGTTACACGCGATCGGGTGTATACCGGCGACCACAGACCACAAGAAACACTTTTCATCTTCTAAATTTTTCACATTAATAATTCCTTTCTTACTGTGTGACAATTTCGATGGTGTAGGTAGAAAGCTCGACCCCACAAGAGGATTGTATTTTGTAATATTTATTTCCACCGACTCGACACCATTTTCGACCCACCCGCTTCCGTCACGCGTGAATTTGTCAACGGATTCCATTATTTTCTCGCTAGCTATCGAATACTGTTCATCGATATCGTCATACTGTGACTTAAGTTCTGTACGTGATCTAAATACCGCATTACAATAAATATTTTCGGTGTTTATTAATTTTTTAAAAGATACACGAACTGCTAAATACCACTTTATATAATTATTTAATGCAACGGCTTCGCTACAAATCTTATCAATAACCGTGTGTTTGTAATCTAATAATACTGTTTGTGTGTTTAGTGTATTGTCAAGTATCATAAATTTTATAGTAATTACATTACCATTGATAGCACGGTGTTCGCTGTTGCTGCCGCCGCTGCTGCTGCTGCTGTCGGTCATTGTGAAAGGAGTGAGGCCGGCTTCGCGTAGTCGGTTCCCTATATAGACAGTCCGGTGACCGGTAACTCTGTCGCCGCGCTCCGCTCGCGTGGAGCAGCTGCGCGGGGTGGGGTGCGGGGTTGTCGTGACCGATGCGGTGTGTGCTGGGGGTGCGGGCTAGGATGTCATCGTCCGGTCGTGACCGATGACGCGCGTTGCGGAGGGCTGGGTGGGGTGGGGAGTGCGGTGTAGGAAGCTGACGTCCGTGACCGATGCGGTGCGGGGTAAAGGTGTGGGATGGTGGTGCGGGGTAGGGAGCTAGGTTGCAGCCGGTGTCCGAGACCGAGAGGTAGGCGAGGTGCGGGGTACAGGATGCCGGCGACCTTGACCGAAGCGCGCTCGTTGAGTCGCCTCCCACGGGATGTAGGGTGCGGGGTACGGGGGGCTGGGTTGTACGACCGGTCGTGACCGAAAGCAGATGGTGGCCCGAGATGACGCGGGGTGGGGTGCGGGGTGACCGTGACCGACGGACTCGAGTGTGGTGCGGGGTGGGGTGGGGTGGGGGAAACCCGGTCGTTGCGGAGCGACAGACAAAGTAATTGAACAAAATATGTAGGCGAGGTGCGGGGTGGTGGTGAGGCTTTGGGTGTGGTGTGGGGGTGCGGGGTAGGATGTCATCGTCCGGTCGTGACCGAAAGCAGATGGTGGCCCGTGACGACGCGGGGTGGGGTAGGAAGCAAAATTATAGCCGGTACCGTTGCGGTGATGGTGCGGGGTAGGGTGTCGTGACCGAAGGAGATGACGCTTTAGAAGGAAGGAACGTGGTCGGGGGAAACAGAATAAATACGCCAGTGTTTCCCTGTGCAGTCATCAGTACTCGCCATGGAAGGAATCGTTGCGAACGCGAAGACAGTTGAAAATTTTTTACCAAAAAGAGACTTGTCAAGTCTTTCTTTAGGAGTAAAGTATCATATAATTCACATGAAATTTGTGAAAACGAAATTCGGGGAGTCAGTTGTGGTAGATTTGGAAGATACCGGAGCCTGTCCTCAGCCGGAGGATAAACTTTTCTATGTATACCTACCTAAAAGATGGTGTGACGTATTTACAGAGGAGCAATTAAAAGCTGTGAAGCCTTGTGTCCTATCACTATGCGTAACCTCACACACTCCGCTGGCGAACGAGAAAGTGAGCGTGCAGTTGGATATTGATTATGTGAGTATGATATTTCAGTACCACTAATAATTACTTATACAGAAGTGGTTATGTATTAATTTTTTCTCTTTTTTTCCAGACCAAATAAACGAGAACAGGATTGATTTATTATAATAATAATAGTAATAATAACATTAATAGTAAAATGTTTTTAAATGATGAAGTAGACTTCTCTATTTTTTTTGTCGTTTTTTAATGTTAACTATTCATTTTCAGAGAAAGAACAAGGTGTTGCTTGGATCTAATATTGTAGAAAAACTTTTAAACAGAGAAATAAATGGTAATAATAGATTATATTGTCAATGCAACATGATTAAATTCGATTATAATTTTAGAAATAATCGTAAGACACTGAGTAGATGGATATCAATACGAAACGAAAAGAATATTTACAAAATGAAAGTATTTATTCGTAATGAGTTTTTCAAACTCTTCAAAACATCAATTAGTTATTGTAACAACCATAATATTGAATATCTTCAAATAAAAGATTTGCTAATTGCTAAAACAAAGCTGGTTAATCAGATATACTATATGATGTATAATTTTACTGGTACAGCGTATACCTCGCTAGTAAAAAAATATGAGTGGTCAAGGCATGACTCTAGCGGATGTCCGCTTCGTAACCGTTGTCGCGTCTGTTGTTATCTAAGATATCAAAATGAATTTAATTCAGAATACATGTTTTTTTAATACCACACTAACTATCATTTGATGTGTCTACATTCTTTTGTATTTGATCAAGTATTATTAATTGTAGGAAATTATATTCTATTTTTAATTATTAAAAAACGTATGTGGTTTATAACATAAAAAGTTGAGATAAACAATCATTAAAGTGTTAGTTAAATTTTTATGTGTAATTAAATTTTTTAAAAGATTTCTCTCATAGTTACAGAAACCTTGTTTCGATGTTATGTGTTTGTGCGAATGCGAGGGAGATGTATGTCGTTCACCACCATATGGTGACCACTGTAACATTCTGAGTGCTTGTGAGTGGAGAGAATTTACACTCTGAAGAACAATTGTTTTAAAAAATTATTTTGACGAAAAAATGTAATTGGTTAAGGCATAATTCCACTGGATGTGCGCTTTATAAGCGTTGTTACCACTGTTATTATCTAAAATACTAAAAAGAGTTGAATTCAAGGTTTTGGTGTACCATTTTACACATGTAGTTAACACCATATTAATTATCATTTGATGTGTGTCTACATTCAGTATGTTATTATTAATATATTACACATCAACATTGTAATATTGTATGTTATTAATTATTATTATTATTGTTAGACATATAAGGCTTGTTTTGGTTGTAGTAAATGTAATTATTATTTTGTTAATTATATGTGTGTGTGTGTGTGTATATATACATATATATATATATATATATATATATATAGAGAGAGAGAGAGAGAGAGAGAGAGAGAGAGAGAGAGAGAGAGAGAACCTTCAAGGCTGCAAAAGAGAGAGAAAGCGAGAGAGAAAAAAGATTATTTTGTATAATTATGTAAATATATATATATATAGATAAAGTGTCTATTTTGTTTAGTTATGTATATAGAGAGAGGGCGTATGTTTTGCTCAATTATAATTGTCTTGTGAATATAGAACATGTGTGTGTAGAGAGAGAAAAAACTTATAGCTTATGATTTGATTGTAAAAGCTTTTGATATTATTAAAAATTATATATACATATAAACCATAACCTATGTTATTTTTATTATTATACCCCTTATACAAAACAATTATTCCTATCATACTTGAATAATCGCAAAAGCAGTAGAGATGTAAGTCTCTCATATGGAATGTAACAGCAAAGAAACCGGTTTTTATAGTAGAGAAAGAGCGCTGCAAGTTACAACAGCTTGCCTGAGCCAACTCTACGTCAACCTCACACACACACACACACACACACACACACACACACACACACACACACACACACACACACACACACACACACAGCTTTATAAAACACGGACGCCAGCTATCAGTTCCTCTTTGAATACATTAACGGAACGTGGTAGTGTTTCACACACACACCGCTTGTACCAGCTTAGATGCTGTTTGACTGGTTTACAGGAGAATCGTCACAGGAGTAAATATATTTATTCAGTTAACAATTTTAGTAACGCATAATAAGAATATATGTTTTCTAAACAGTATTCAAATCGATGCATCTGTTTTATATTAACACAATATAAACATTATAATAATACAATATCCGGTTTTGAGTACCGGAGGAACCGCGTCGGGATGTCATTAATCACCAAATTTCGGAACCCGTCAGGTACCTATTGTCCCAAATTTTAACCGATCAATTTCGCGTAACGGTTTCTCCTCCCCGTCCAGAGTTTAGACATACAGGACTTGTTTTAGGGTGTACCCCCCATCCGTTGATTTAAACATTTCGGGTGTCAAAATTCGGACACCAAAAATTTTGGGTAACCCCATCCGTTGATTTAAACATTTCGGGTACTAAATTTCAGACACCGAAAATTTCGGGTACCCCCATCCGTTGATTTAAACATTTCAGACATCACGCCCTCTACGTCGTCGTCATGTGGGCGTACCCACAAATTTCGGGTACCCCCATCCGTTGTTTTAATCATTTAGGGTACCAAAATTCTGACATTAAAAATGTCGAGAGAGAACGATTATTTTGTTACATCAAAATAAACCAGAACGCGGAAGTGTTTTAACATTCGGACACCAGCTGCCAGGGCCTCTGTCATGAACTGGAACCCGGTTAGGGCGTACCCACAAATTTCGGGTACCCCCATCCGTTGATTTAAACATTTCGGATAACGGTACCCGATGCCCCCAAAATTTCGAGTAACGGTACCCGATGACATAGCCTCTGCGCGTCCGGGCAATCGCCGAATTCCGGGTACCCCCATCCGCTACACATTGTTTTCGGCTACCAAATTTTGAACATGCAGAAACCACGGCCTCCGTGACGTCTTGAAACAGGTTTTAGCCATGCGGACGCCAGCGACTTGAGCCTCTGTATGACGTCATGAACTGGAACACGGAAGTGTTTCAGTCACACATACACACACACACACACAAAACAGTGACGTCACATGGACAGCTCGGACACCAGCTGCCAGTGCCTCTATGACGTCATGAACTGGAACCCGGTAGTGTTTTCAACTGGAACCCGGAAGTGTTTTCTAACGCTCACTTTCCCTCTACTGTAAAGGTTTTCGATATTTTACCTATAAAAAATAATCGTGGCGACCTTGGTCTTCTGAGTAAAATTTAAATAGGTAAGTAGTTGTGATTGTGCACAGGTAAGTCCTGGTAGGGTATTTATGTATTAAATATATTTCGGCATCTCTTGTTTATTGTTACAAGTATAAGGAAAATAGCTTGACTTCAAGTGCTTGAAGCCAGTAAACTTGAACCGTGTAAACGAGCCTTTACAGTCAGCAGATACTGGCAGTAAACTTGTTTTCATTGACCTGAATGACTTTGAGAACTTAATAGAAATGAAGAAAATTTGTATAGTATTTGATACATCTAAATTGTGAAAAGAGGTTAAAGGAGAGAGTGAGCTATATACGTGTTATGAAATTTAAGAAGAAATGCCTGACATTTCTTATTAAGACTATTTAGAAAATCGAGGAAAGAAGTTCATTAAAATACAAAGCCGTTAGAAGTGTGGCCATCATTGATCCTGTAATTAAAATTAATCGGTTCAGTATAGGAAAGAACAGACTCAATGTTTTACTTGAAGTTGTGCCGTACTGGGTTCGGCATTGTAGGCGAAGTGTTTTTAAAACGAGCGGTTTTGACGTCACGCGCGGCCACCGCAGCGTTGTTTTGCAGCGACGAAATTCAGTTGACTCGTCCAGCTGTTTTTGTACATTCCTGCATCAGAGAGGTTTCTTGGTTAGATAGACGCTTTGAATCTTTCTCATTTCTATTTGAACCCGCAACCAGATCATCTGCTCTCAGCTGACGGCACTCATCAGTTCAGGACTTCGTCGACTTTTTCTATGGTTGGCTGAATAAAGTTCTGCTCCAGGTATGTACAAGTTGACGGGTTCTAAAAATATTTTAACCCCAAATATAATTTTTGTGTTTCAGCTTCTATTATAAAATATACCCTGCGTGTGTGTGCGTGTATATCAGTTTTCAATTTGGGCGTTAACGCAATTAAAGATTAACTTAATATGAATGTAAATGTTGCGGGTCAAATTGACTTCAGTAAAGAAAATGATAATGCATCTTGCACTCAGCTGTTGTTTTTTGTGTGTCAATAATTATGAAATACTCAGTTAATTAATTTTAACATTCTCAATGAAATACTTAAAACGTAATTGTTAGTTGAGTGAAATAAGTCACAGCTGGGGAGTTCAATACTGATTAATACGAATTAGTGGCGATGTGTGTGTGGTGGCTGTTGAAGCTTTAAAGTTTGTGTTAGAAATTTAATGCGGATGGCATATGTGGCGAGATCATTTCCTTATGACACCCTATACAACTCGTTGCATGTCGCAGGTGCTCGAACAAGGGCGAGATGGGTGTCGGGTGTGACGACCAACTGTCCACCCTCCTGGCAGAGACGATCCTTTAGCCACGATTTGCCGTCAGTCGAGATCTACCGTTCAGACACACTTATGACGCTCAGGACTTCTTAGTACAACCGAGACACTACTGATCAGGCACAGTATTGCTTAAGTGCACCGGACGATCCAGGTGGGAACATTCTAATTATTTAATTCTATCTCAACGACATTGTGAATGCACGGAAGCTCCCAGAAGCTCACTCATGAAGTTTTAACCGTTATACTTTTGCACAAACTCCCATGTTCAGTTCTGTGACTGCATGTGTGAACATTACACAATTAGACCTAATGAAATCTATTATATCTGCTTATAATGTGTAAGAAAATTACACACACACGCATATCCGCAGTCGGCTCTAAGTTCTACTTTTTTAATCCAATTATTAAAATATAGACTATTATTAATTATAGACTATCTGCCAGTCTCTTCTTAGCTTGTCTTCTTGACTGCCTTGCCTTTTTCTCATACTCGGATACATTCCTTTCAGCATTCCTAAGTCGCTCTCTGTCAATCTGCAGCATTGCCTTCTTTGTGTTGATGCCGACACTCATCCCAAACTGTTTCAGTACCCTACACCGTGTAATGTTCCCCTCATTAAAACATCCAACTGCATCGTACACTCCCACCATAAATGCAGATAATCCAACAAAAACTGTTTTGGGGAGCCTGGACCATACCACACTATTCACGCTCTCATTAGGATTTTGAGTCCTTCCGTGGGTGCATTTTTTCAGTAGCTCAGTATTAGCAAGATCTCTTATAACAGGTTTGATTGCAATCATAACAGCTGCAGGGACACTATGGTTATGATGGTAATGGTCACCTTTAGCTTCAGCTTTTCTGAATTTGCACCAGCTTTCTTCACCGGGTGGGCACAGACCATGTTGCGGTTCATCATCTGTTGAGCACATGTGAAAATACATTGCCCATACTGCCCTTTTCATGTTTTCTACATTGTTGGAATTTCTTCTGATTGCTAAGCCATAATAGTTTTGAATTTTGTCGATGATGGCATCAGTTAATCTGTTTTTTCCTGATAATGGCTTTCCGTCTGCTAGTTTTATGCCTTTTAGTGATGTTTTCAAACGCCTCAATCGAGTACCCATCCGTTTCTGTATATGTCCAATGCACTCTAATTTTCTGATTTCAATATCATTTCCATATACTTTTAATTCATTTACTTTAGAAAAGGCTTTAGAATCTCCATCTCCTAAATATTCTAAGTATCTCACATTATACTTTTCTTCTGAACGCTGATAGATTGATATAGCACCTGCCACCTCCATTCCGCCACTCACACCTTGATAATTAGCAGTACACATTTCGTCATGATTATCTTTACTTTTGCACCTGCAATGTTTTGTAAGGACTTGTATATCTAATATTTTACCAGTATATACACTTGTCGTACTGACGATGCCGTTTAGAGATGTGTGGCCTCTCTTCTGCCACGACCCGTCAAAAGCTACACGTAAATCACGGCTACCATCGTTTGCTTCTACAGATTCTTCAACAGCACGTCTCATACTTAATTCAGCAATGTCTTTTGTAGCTTGAGCTATGATTTTATTATATTTTGTAAATCTAGAAGGAGGAGTCGGTAAATTCAAAATTCCACATAATGATTGGGCAGCTGCGCTTCCCTTCCCTACTGCTCTCAGTCCATATGCCAATCGCATATTACATTCAAATAGTACACCCTTCTCATTTAGTCCATGCTCAGAATCAGGGTCAACATGTTTATTACTTACAGCTTTTGAAGTAAAAAAGGCAACACTGTAATCACAAGTATCACAATATAAGATAATTTCAGTAGCCAACCCAATACGTTTTTGAGTCTTTAGTTGTAGTCCTACTTGACTACAATGTTTGCATGCGACATATACATTCAAAATATTATAAAGTATATTCAAATCAATCAGCTCATAACCTAACTTTTCAGTACAATCAACTTCATCATACAATTCATTCAACCCACTCAATTTCCTTGCAGATGCACTTTCCGCTCTTCCATCGCCACTTTCTGGTAAATCAACTGTTACTTTTCCTTCAATTTTGGATTTACACATATTCTTTCTCTTCTTAAAAACACTTGGCACATTTGGTCTTGGCATTATCACAAAATCGTGAAGACAACACAAGCACAAAACGTAAAAAGTGAGTACTTATAACCTATAGTCACAATATTAGTCACAATTCACAACTAAAGCAAACAAACAGCTACTTATATAGAATAAGCATATGTTTATAACCTGGAACATTAGCCACAACTCACAACAATACAATATATAACCATCTGACAGCAACAGCTGATGTTTCCAAGCTATTTCACAGCACACAGAGTGTGTAGGCACAGCTGTTGCAAAGAGATATAAAATACTAGCCAGAGTTTCACAAAAAAATTGTTTTCACCTTGAAAGAAAATTCAAACCATCATGTGTCGTACATCATTTTAGAGAGAAAATTCCAGAGAATGTTTTAAAATTAAAAACAAAAATAATTTTTTTTTTCGATTTTTGCCCTACCGGGTCAGCATGGGGTGCATGTGGCGCCACAATGTGGTAAAAAACAGAAACGCCACACATTCGTTTATATGGTAGGGCACGAATTTTTCAAATCTCCCTCGTTTTTATTTGTTTCTCTGCAAATTCAAAGTGAAATGAAGCTATGTTAAATAAGCCATTTTTTGTTTTGTATAATCAAAACAATGTTTTACTTTTTGATATTTAAAAGTTAAGTATATGTTTCTATGTTTATGTTATGTATTGTAGGCCTAGTTCTGCATGTTAGGGAAATTTTTTGAACCATCAGGGAACGTCGGGGAAATTAATTATGAAAATTTTGTGGGAACTCTGAAAGATTTCGTCACAGTCACTAAAACTAATTCAAAATTTGGTAAAATTTCTTTTGAGTATTTTTCTAGCCATCATGTAAAAGTATAAAAATAACACTGTATAGACAGATAACAATAGAACACAAGTACTAAGCAAGATTTACAGTTATGAATTATAAACACACAAAAACTAATAATTTGTCGCACAGTCTACACATGTAGCATCACAAGAAAACTAACGTGAAGACTAATGTTTCGCCTGCCAGACAATGCGAAGTTAAAAACTTACAAACACAAAACTTGAACAAGACACTGATACTTCGCCTTCATTATCTGAGACACAACTGCAGGTAGGCAGGCGGCCATGAATGTGCTCATTCAAGTGGAAGAGGGTGAGAAAAAAAAACGGTATGACATGAGTAGGCTGCCAAATGACGCGGTAGCTTTCTAGGGTTAGACTAATACTATTAATATCACTGTTTTCACCTAGTCGCTCAAAAGTAACAGCTAATGTTAAGTTGTTTATGATTTTTATTCTTCGTGTGGTCTGTAACAGAAATTGAAAAATCAATCTTAATAAACTACCGTAAACAAAATGTTAAATAATTTTGTAACTAAAGCACCAATTGGACATATTCATTTTGATCAGGCCCGGAAGAGACTATTTAGCTGGAGTTAAGAGCTTTAATTTTGATACTTATCAATCTGTAAGCAAGTGTTTATAGAAATTAAAATCACTTGACATTCACTTTTAAATTTTACCTCTCACTTAATCATACTGATACAGACTCGCACACTTACTTACAAATTCACATTTCTCCTCCATATGGATCTGCCTGGATAGTCTATCGTTCAGTGAGATACCTAAAAGGTCAAACATTTGTGAGTGTAAAGTGGGGTTTATCAGGAAAGCTGACATGCTCGTAGGTGGCACTTTCGTTTCTAGTGACTCTGTAGGCACATTGTAATACTGTAAGGCACATTACAGGCCATTACAAACAAAACTGATAACTTTAGTAAAAAGATTACTACGTACTTCCTTTTGGTGGAGAACTGACTTTTGTGCAAACTGCAGTGGCATAGGTCATCTTGTTTTCAGACTTTTCAAACTTCCGCTATATTCTCTCAGCTACATGCGTGATAACATGTGAAAAATAAGAACATAGAAATGATGTGGATAAATGAGCAACAATTTCAAAACATGGTACAGCCAGAAACGTTTATTCAAAAATATATGTTTACTTACACTATGTAGCAATATGAAGCTACTCCCAGGTGGATTTAGATACCTGAGTGTATAGTGCAATATCTTGCTACTACTGAACAAGTAGACAGCCAAGTGTACAGTGCAATATGTTGCTTCTCCCAGGTGGATTTAGACACCCGAGTTTATAGTGCAATATCTTGCTACTTCTAAGCAAGTAGACAGCCGAGTGTGCACAGTGCAATATGTTGCTACTTCCAGGTGGATTTAGACACCTGAGTGTGTAGTGCAATATGTTGCTACTTCGAATCGAATGGACAAATCAGTGTGCAGTGCAATATATTGCTACTTCAGGGTGAATTTAGACACCTGAGTATATAGTGCAATATCTTGCTACTTCTAAGCAAGTAGACAGCCGAGTGTGCAGTGCAGTATGTAGCTACTTCCAGGTGGATTTAGACACCTGACTGTATAGTGCAATATGTTTCTATTCCCAGGTGGATTTAGACACCTGAGTATATAGTGCAATATGTTGCTACTTCTAAGCAGGTAGACAGCCGAGTGTGCAGTGCAATATGTAGCTACTTCCAGGTGGATTTAGACACCTGACTGTATGTATAGTGAAATATGTTGCTACTCCCAGGTGGATTTAGACACCTGAGTGTATAGTGCAATATGTTGCTACTTCGAATCAAATGGACAAATCAGTGAGCAGTGCAATATATTGCTACTCCCAGGTGGATTTAGACACTTGAGTATATAGTGCAATATGTTGCTACTTCTAAGCAAGTAGACAGCCGAGTGTGCAGTGCAATATGTAGCTACTTCCAGGTGGATTTAGACACCTGACTGTATAGTGAAATATGTTGCTACTCCCAGGTTGATTTAGACACCTGAGTGTGTAGTGCAATATGTTGCTACTTCGAATCAAATGGACAAATCAGTGTGCAGTGCAATATATTGCTACTTCCAGGTGAATTTAGACACCTGAGTAAATAGTGCAATATCTTGCTACTACTAAACAAGTTGACAACCAAATGTACAGTGCAATATGTTACTACTCCCAGGTGGATTTAGACACCTGAGCGTATAGTGCAATATGTTGCTACTTCGAATCAAATGGACAGGGCGGGGAGGTAGGCCTAGACGCTAAGGCTGAACATGAAGGCACTACTTCAGACGATGAGGTTGAACAAGAAGGGACGGCGTTCTCTTTTGCAGGCACTGATTCTTCAGAATCCATGGGGGAGGGGCCAGAAACTGTGGGTCTTACGAGAACTTCACTATCTGAAGTAAAATGAGCTGCAGCAATGTAGTCCAAATCTAAAAATATGCCCTTGTTCAACAGATAGAGCCCAGTACAGGCGAAACCAGACTTTGCAAGCTTCATCCTGCAGACTTCCATAAATGCTGTGTTCACCAAACTCGCAATATCCCTTTGAGCTATCTTCAGAGGTCGGTATTTTTGCATCTACCTTGCACAGGCTACCTTGTTCGTTGTAAGCAGCTTTAAATGGTCTCATTATTGTACGGTCGAGTGGCTGTAGTTTGTGCGTGGTATGGGGAGGGAGGCTTATCATGTGCACGTTATGTTCTCTTGCATACAGTATTACTTTCAGTTCCTTGTGGGAACTGTGGCCATCCAAAATTATGAGAGCAGGGCTCTCCTTTGTTGGGTTGACACGGGTAACAAACATCTTGAGCCAGAGCAAAAATGAGTTACAAGTGATCCACCCACTTTTTTCACAAGCAAAAATACTTCCCTCTGGTGCATCTTTTTTCAACTCCTCGGCCAGTTTCTTCCTTCCAAATACAAATAAAGGGGGTATGAACGTGTCACCTGTAGCATTGATTGATAGCAACAACTGTAACGTTCCTTCCTCTTTCTCCCGACGTGATTTTACAACCTGCTTCTTTCCTTTTTGTGATAAATCCATTGTAGCATTTTCATGAACAACTGACACCTGTTTCGTCGCAGTTGAATATTTTGGAGGGAGAGAACTTAAACTTTGCTGAAATTGTTTCATACTTGTTAAAAAACAAGTCAACATGTTCTTTGTTGAAACCAACAGCCCTCTGAATAATAGTTGATTGTGGTTTCCGCAATGTGATGTCAGGATGGCGGCTCAAAAATTCATAATAAAACTTGTCACCTGCTTCCCTCTTTTTTTGTTGAATTGGTGGGGAATTTTAAGGTGTTCCGCCATTTCGAACACAAATCTTAGAAACTCTTTTTTGTTAAGTGGCATCATTCTGTTATCAAGATCTTTAAGATGGTCAACCAAATGCGATTCTAACTCATCAGAAAAAGTCGGCTTGAAGCGTCCGAGCTGGGGCCTTAAATCTACAGCCCTACCATCTTTCAGAAGTTTTATCCTGTCAGACAAAGTGGTTTTTGGTACCTCAAAATGAAATGAACCCCATTTTATTAGACATAACCTGCTCAACAGCCATTTTCATAGCATCTTCGGACCAATTGCCCTTCTTCCTTTCATTGCCCATGACGAGGATTGGGCCTGTAAAGATAAAAAGTATTTGTAGTGTTTTAGGTCATAACACCAACATTTGTTACTGTCCGGTACTGGGAAAACACTCAAGTGTCCGGTCCTGGGCGAATGAGGTTGGAAAAGCTTTTAAATTCCTAACTGTAAACTAACGTAATAAACTAAAATACACTAACTGCTTTCTACTCTCTATGAAAGTGGGGTTCACATAAAAAATAGTTAATCTCATTCTACTCACCAAGACTCACAGAACAGTGGATGAAAAGTTTCGGCGGGAAGCAGCCAACCGCACATAAACACTTCACTCACTCACTACTCTGACACGACTGGCGCGAGAGGTCGCTAAACTCTACTACGATGTTGAATGACAAAGAGCTTTGTGCGCAATAGTTCGTCTATCTGCCATCTAGCGGCAATTTGTATAAACACCCTCCGGCCGGTACTGGGAAGTGTCCAGTACTGTGTGGGCCTCCCCTAATGACTCTCATCATGGGGTATACTTACCAAATGTTCCCCCATAAGTTCAGTTACATCATCAGTTATATTTCTAGGTCGGTTGGAATGTGTCCCTCTTTTTTCTTCAAAAGATTCATTTAGCAACATCTTCTATTGGATCACCCGAAGGCGCTGTATTGAAATTTGAAACAAATTCAAAATAAACTTGCGACATACCTGTATTTTGGCACCACCTACAAACACATTATAAAGCCAAGTGTGTTCTCTTTGTTTCTTTGGGTTCATAGTTTTTCTTTTTGGTTCTCCTTTCAGTTCCATATATTTTGATAACATGGCATCTTGGAGACTTTGAACTTGTCCATTATAAAATGAATCAAACAATTCAATCTGATTCTCCAAAGGCAATTTTTCGCAACATTTAGTTGTACAACATTCGGATACCAAATTGTTTTTTTGAAGTAACCTCTTCCTGATGAAGAAACATAACCCTCACCACGTGCACGTTTGACTTCATTTGTTCATGTTTTTTGTTCTTTTGTTTATTAAAACGTTTTCTACATAATTTTCTTTTTGATGTAGGACCATCATTTGTCACTATTATCACTCATTTTATAATAATAATTAAGTGATATAACACTTAGTTTTACAATTACAACAACAAACAACAATAATGCCTTCACAGCTGCAACTACCTGATTCGTCACGACTATTTGGTTCCTTTTGGTTGCCTTGTGATATATTCCTGTGACGGTACAAGTTTCTCTTAACAGCTGATTGGGTCGGCATTTCAGTAACGAAGTCGTAGGCTTTGTTATGGAGGTCTCCTAGTTCCTCAGCGTAGATCTTCTGAATTGAAGTCTCATCTTCACGAGCTCTCTTCTTTGCCTTATGTACCCTCTTCTGTACTTCAACGCGTGCGTCGTCAGGAGGTCCACATGTATGTTGTGTAACATTCAACATAGCGCCATCCCTGCTCTCCAAAACTCCACGACATCGTTTTGATCTTTCCTTGAGGGAACGCCAGGTGATCGTTCCATCCTCCTTCCTAAACTGTCGATAAGTGTACCCGTCATGATGCGCACACGGCTTTCCTTTAGTAGTCGAAATCACTTCCATGATGAATAAATCTAACTTGAAACACAATGTTTACACTGTGTACTGCACACTACGATACTCACGGCAGGAATGAATAAATAACAAATAACTCACGATGACTCATGAGCACTAGCGACTACCTGCTAGGTTGACGACACAAACAAGTATTGTAGGTAGGTTAGGTTAGAAATAATAATACGCAGGGGGTCGATCTCACCTATTTTTAATTTTTAAAAGATTACCTGCTAGGTTAACGACCTGGCTGTGCGCGAATGTCACAACCTTCTTGTGTGCGCGACTGTCGCTGTGCACAATTGTCACATATTCGAATTCCGCACTACGAACTGTCCACTGTTGGGTTAAAAAATTTTCTGAAGGACTGAATAAGTGACTGTGAATGTTAAATGTTCACTGTTGTAATTTTTTTGATACAGTTTATACTTTATTCTGACACTTCATCGTTACATTGCAACTCGTCATCACAAATTCCTAACCTACTGTCCGAGTCACTGTTACCGTCGTAAAGCTAACGTCACCACCCAAAAAGAAATCAGGATTATCTCAAATGTCTTCTACTTGTGCATCAGTAAGGGGTGTACGCCCCGTTATAAAAACTTAAGAAATAACAACTAAATCTATACCCTAAAAAACGACGTTTTCAAAAGTTCACTGTGGGGTTAACAAATGAAGGGTACAGAGAAAGAATGACATTTTGTTTCTTACTTTTATTAGGCCGTACAGGCCTGTCCATTTCGTCAACAGTAGGCACACTGGTAGAGTTCCCTTCTTGGATATACCGCGAGAAAGCTCTTGTTCTTCATGATTTTCACTGTGGGAAACGTTGCTACAGGTCTCTCTACCTTTTACGAAGGGCACCAAAAATAACAGCGCATCAAAATGGATATATTTCCTTCTTTTTTTGGCTGCTTGTCCTGATATTGTTTTGCGTTGAGCTGCCATCTCCCTTTGAAAACAGTCCTTCAAATTCTTCCATTTCTTTTGAACCTCTGCCCCTGAAATAAAAATGTAATATTAGTTGCAATAAATTTGCATTATAAAACAAATTTGCTTTAGTTCGTATTTAACTGAACCCACGACCTCTGGCTCGTGGGTTCGAATCCCACTGGTTGTAATTCCGAAAATCGACATACAAAGTCAACTAATTTAAATAACAACTATAATTATACTCTACCTAGCTCTGAGAGACGACGAATCTTTATATAACAAATTGGCTTTATTTTTAGGTACCTTGCCACCGGAAACAGTTTCAATGCGTTGCACTTTGAATACCTTTTGGGTGCCAGTACCATTGGACACATTGTAAAGGATACATGTGCACAGTTGTGGAAATGTTTACAACCACTCCATGTGTCTGCCAAACCGAAGAAGATTGGAAGGAGATCGCAAAACAATTTTACCTCAGGACAAATTTCCCAAACTGGATTGGTGCAATTGACGGTAAACATATCAGATTACAAAAGTCGTCGAACTCTGGTAAATTTTGTTCTATTGTGTTACTTGCTGTAGTAGATGCTGACTGCTGCTTCACAGCGATTGATGTAGGCTCTTATAGTGCTAACACTGATTCAAATATTCCGAAAAACTTATTTAAAATAAGCTCAAAAAAAGATGAAAATAAATGTTTTTCTTTACTTATTTTTTTTTTACGGAACCTCAATAATTTTTAAATTTGATTACAAATAAACTGTCAATGTACTAATATTGTAATATAATTTATAAAAAAAGAAGGTAAAATAAATATATCAATATGATAGCAACACAATGAAAAGTACAAAATAATGCAGACTGTATACACAATAAAATAACACAAAATAATATTAAAAATTAAACTATATACACATATACAATTGAGTCAATAATTCAAAAACTGAATTAGGGAAAACAATTATTTCCCAAAACGAAACAAAAATGTGAAATTGAAGACACATGATTGTAATAAAATTTCAAACATTGAGCTTCAGTCAAGGAAGTACAATATAATAATACAGATATATTTATTATGATAAAGACATAATAAAAAGTAGAAACTAATGCAGATTACTTACAAGTATTCACAATAAATTAACACAAAGTAATATTAACAAATTAAATTATATACATATGTACAATAGAGTTATTGCTTCATATTTGAATTAAGGAAAACAAGTTTTTCCGTTTTTGTTGTTGATAATCTAGTGCGACGCTCGTTTAAAATCATACCAGCCTTTGAGAAAACCCTTTCACAAGGCACAGAAGTGGCAACTACACACATAATTTCTTTAGCCAGTATGTTGAGGTATGGGAATTTGTAGCCCTGAGTGTACCACCACTTTACTGGGTCTTCTTCTTCAGACAGAACGCTGGCCCTCAGATATGTTTCAAGCTCCAGTATGGCAGTTGATTCTGCCGCATTTGTCTCTGCAGAGAAAAAAAGTAATAAAAATATTAATTTTACCATTTAAAAAGTAAAAAGTTATCTATGCGCTAAGGCGTTATCATTTTATTAAATTTATATATTGTATAGGAATTATAATATTACATATTATTTACCTTTAGGAGATTTTTGTTGGACGGCTTTTCTGAACGATTTAAGAAAATCCAATTTCTTCTCCTCCGTTCCTTCCACCTGGATATCTGGATTCTGCATTTTCTTCGTTGTATCTTCGTCAAGTTTTTTCTTAATTAGTGCAATCAATTTTTTTTAAATTATTGTCTTAGCATTGTCGGGGTCCCCGAAGGCCACGTCTTTATATCTTGGGTCCAAATAAGTGCACATTGTCAAAGTTCTGCTTTGTTGTAGCATACCAAACCGGTCTCTTCTTTGTATTTCTTCAATTAATGTTCCAATCATTGATTTCACTGAACTATCGAAATGTGCATAATCAGCATCGTTTAATGATGTGAAACATACGTCGAGAAGCCCGTCAATATACACAATCAAAGAAGATGCCGTTGGGTACTTTTGAGAGCTGAGCCTTTCTGTCAGCTTTTTAAAAGGTTCGAGAATAAGGCACACCTCTCTCATTATTACCCACTCTGTTACAGCAATTATTGGCAAAACTTTGTCGGTCAGCCCCAATGTTGTTTTGAGTGGAATTTCCAATTCAACAAATCTGTGGAACATGTCATATGTCGAGTTCCAACGCGTCGGCACAGACATTATCAATTTTTTCGGAGTTGGGATCCCCTCTTTAATTTGGTTGTCACTAAACAGCTTGAAAGCCTTGGGGCTCTTACGAAAGTATCGAACAATAGTTTTTACTTTCGAAATAATTTCAGCAACCAACGGTTCTTTGAGCGCTGCGTCAACAATCAAGTTTAATTTATGTGCTGCACATCCCAAATGTTTTAGCTTAAGATGTTGCTCAATGGCTGCTGTAATATTAGCAGCATTATCAGAGACAACTAAAACTATTTTGTCTGTAATGTCCCAATGCGCCATCACCATTTTAATTTCCGAAGCTAAATTTTCAGCAGTATATGCTGCGTCCATACCGTGGCAAGAAAGGAGAATAGTTTTTAGTTCGGCTTCCAGAATAAAATGCGCAGTTACTGCGATGAAGGAGTCATTGTTTTTGGAAGTCTGTAGTGATAGTAACTTTTGACGCATTAGTCAAAACCATCTTTATTTCACTTTGGCATGTTTCATACATTGCCGGTATAAAATAATTGCTTATTTTTTTCCGATTTGGGAGCACATAATAAGGGTTCAGTGCATGTACAAACCCCCGAAAACCACTATCTTCCACAATTGAAAATGGTTGGAAGTCACAAATAAATAATTTCAGTAGTTGTTGGTCGATCGAAGCTTGATCTTTTGCTGAAAATTTTTTTATTGAAGTTATTTTCGGCTGTTTTAAAACTTTTGTGTGGCTCTGACTATCAACAGCGGAAGTTTCTTTTTCCTTAGAAACAGGATTGGGTGTTAGTTCAGTATTAAAAAAAGTACTCACTTCATTTGATGCGGTCGCTTGGACTTGCGGAGCTGGTGAGGGGCAGTGCTGCACAGGTATGGTAACAGATGTTGTTGGTTCAACAAGAACGTTATCCGAGTTTGAAATACGTTCAGCGTTTCCGTCAATGTACATTAAATTAACCGCCGGATGGTTCCTTTGAATGTGTCTCTTTAGATTGCCGATAGTTGATTTGTAGCTCACTAGTTTTTTACACAAGTTGCAAGTTGCTAAGTTTTCATTTTGGGAAGTGAAATGATCCCAAATGGGGTTTATTTTAAATCTTTTAGACATATCAACGAAAAAAAAAAAAATAGAACACAACTTACTCAAAGCGCGATCACGTAAATCACTTTGGAAATTCACAAAAGTGCGTCGCGTGCTAACTTTAGAATAACACTGAAGTAACTGAAAGACGGGAACTGACAATAATTAGGAAAAACTCATTCTGTTAAAAGGAGAATAGTGGGGTATTTCTTATTAAAAGTTTAGTCGGAAAAATCCAAGTCGGAAGGTAGCCTTATTAAAGTATCGCAACGAAGAGGAAATTTTATATTTGTATTTTTTTGGTTCATCCAGCAGGTTAAAAATTTTAAAAAACAAAAATTATTAAAAACATTTATTGAATATATTTTTTTTTAATTAAAATCAATTTATAAAATTTATAACAATTATCAGTCTATTGGAAGAAATTATTCTTAAAGTTACAATATCGCTACATGTTTCGAGGATCTAACAGTCCCCTTCCTCAGGCAGTCAAGCCTGATGTTGGAAGGATTTTTTGTTCTTGATTATGATAATGCTTGGATTGTGGGATACACCTTATTATCTTTCTCTTCTGGATTGATGTGTGTTTATGTACCTGAAAGGGATTTGTGTTTTTTAAAAAAAGTTTTAGGTAAATATTCAGAGAAACGAAACCTGAAATAAATGAATATGGCCGCACTTAGGTGGGGAATCTACAGTTAAACATAAAAACTAGGTTGACATTTATAAAAGGTTACTTGAACAGTAATATACACATCTTAGGTTCCCACACACTGTCTCATCTTAAACGTTCTTTCAATTTTTTAATTTAAATGAATATTTTAATCATTGTTTTTTATCAGTTATTATTTAATTTATAATTCCAATTTGAATTCCAATGAAAATAAAGTTAAGTTCATTATTACAAGTTCATTATTAAAAATCATCTTTTCAATTAATTTAATTACCAAATTAATGTAATTTTATTATCTCAAGACTCTAAATTATGGTAATTACCTCATTATTCAAATAATTTACATGGTATTTCTTTTTATTTCATAATGGGATTTTCCTACTGGCAATGGTTCAGCAGACTACAAGATTTTTGTTATTGTCACCAAGTATGTCTGTAGACATTAGTCACAACATACAACTACAACACACCTGTTTACATAAACAGTTGTATGCCAGACTGTTTTAATAAACACTCTGTCTCAACATTCTGATTACATCATACTGCCACACATACTTCCTACAAATTTTTTGTTTCTATAAATCTTCTTGTTAACATATTTATCTCTTAACGTTTCAATTCAGATCCAAATATAATTTTAATTCACCCCAATTACTTTAGTAACATTTTATTCAAAACATTTTAACTTTAGTTATATTGTTTAAAACATTTTGAATAGAAACACACTTCACAATTAAATTCAGTTCATTATTACCTCTTGTTCATTATTATTATTATTATTATTATTATTAATTAACACCGTAAAATAATATTATTATTAAAATCCATCAATACACATATGGTTACATGAAACATTTTACAGTACACACACAATTAATTTCACTATAATTCCACTATAATATATTTACAAATCTTTATCATTATTATTTCAGTTATATCACACTTCATTGTCCAAGGTTGCAAGGTCATTACCATATACTAAAGTATTTAAAATGTCCATACACTGCTTTTTTAGTTCAACCTCCATCGTCAAAAATTAGCCTTTTCGGTATATGACACTTTTCAATTTTATTGATACACAACATATGGCTAGTTTGTGTGTTGTGGTCATAAAATTTTATTTTTCCCATTGTACCAAAACAATAATCTATGGGGTTACCCCCCAAAATTATCTTAACACAAATCAAGTTGACATCAGTATTATTTGTAAAGTCTCCGTCAGTGTTTTTTGTTATTACCATTACATCATTATTACAGTCATCAACTACAATATACTCGGTGTTTACTATAATTCTCTTAATATTCATATTCTCTCTCAACTCTCTATAATCTCTATTTAACTTGAATATTTCTGTTTCTTTCTCTCTAATTTTCTCATAATTACTTTCATTGCATTACTTCTCACAACAGTTCACATTCTCATTCCATACAGAGGGCAACACAACATTATTACAACGCCTGGCTTTACCAGATACACAAAAATAATTCAAAGACCTTTTGTCTTTTACAAAAACTAAGGAGGAACCTTTGTCCTCCAACACTACTGGTGAAACTTTTTCTTCACCTGTATCACTAGAAAATTTTGCCCTCTTTTTATGCTCTACATTTAAACTGTCTTCACGCTCTCTCTCACTCTCATCAGTATTTGCTAACAACCCATCATTATCAACGTTACACTTATTTATTATACTTTCAAAATTATCTTTCATCTCTTGAATTTGCTCATGCACTTGTATTTTGACTGTCTCTGACACTTGTTTGTTTACATTAATAATATGATTATTTAATTGTTCATTTACTGATCCTATTACTTGTTTTTTAATAGTGTTAAAGCATTCTTCCATCTCATTTAAACGTTTATTCATACTGATTTCGAACTTAACACTCTGTTGTTGCATATCACATAAACGCTTATCAAATTTTTGGTCAATATTATTTATATCACCCTTTAACTCATGGAATTTGCTATTAATTGTATTAAATTTAACATCAGAATTTTCGTTGACCGACAGTGGTGGAACGAACGTGAAACCGGAACCCAATGATTGAAGTGAAATCTCGTTTGTTTTCGTTCCAGTAGGTGGAACGAGAAACTCAAGACTCTCGTTCCGTTCGCAACCGTTCCAAACAAAAAACCATTCCGAAAACCGTTCCACCTGGAACGTTCCATCCCTAATTTGCAGTATTTTACATAGACACCAGAACAAGACTCAGTCAGAACTGCGACTAAACTATCGCCAGTGGGTGCATGTCCATGCCTGTCCGTGTGACTCATTGGGGTAGAGCGACAGTCGCGTCGCAGCAAAACTAAGACCAGTTGCAATTTTTTAATCGCTGCGATTGTTTAGTCGCATGAGTGTGCCCCTGTATTTGAAACGAATAAATTTTATTTTTGCGACTGAACAGTCGCAAGTGGAGGCCTAGCCTTAGGCCGGTATTAGCCGAGGGTGACTAGTCGCACGACTAGCGGTGCAACTAGTCGCGCCACAAGTTTCAGAGTGTTTAAGGGACCCCTACACGGTCAATCATGAATGACAGTCTGACTGAACAATCAGACTGTCAATCCTGACTTCAGTCTTGAAGCCCCTACACATATCATTCAAACTGACAGTCTGATTGAAGTAATTTTAGCTCAGTTGACATTAAAACACCAAACAGTGCGGATTTAAATAATGTCTCTAAGTAAAATTAGTAAAGATAAGGCTTGTTTGGCCATTATCCTTGCATTGGGCATCAGAAAAACAGTGAAACGCAGAGTGTGGATGAAGGAATGGTTAAAAAAAACGTAACCAGTACAGCCATTTAACATTGCTACGTGAGATATCAGCAAGCAATTCTGACGATTATAAAAATTACTACCGTATGGATGAAAATCTTTTTAACATGTTGATCTCCATGTTGACACCACATTTATCCCGGATGAATACAGTTATGAGAGATCCAATAACAGTTCGTGAGAGATTAGCGGTTACTTTAAGATTTCTTGCGACTGGGAGAAACTTCGAAGATTTGAAATATTCTGTCATCATGTCTCCTTCAGCTATATCTCAAGCAATTTTCGAAACATGCGAGACTCTTATCTATGTACTTCAGGATTACATCAAGGTGAGTAAATAATAATCACGTTATTTTATAATAATTGTGTATTTACCTAGTATACAATTAATCATGTTTAAGTATTAAAATAGGATTTTAAAAATTAAGTAGTACTTAAATATTAGTATAACTGGAGAAGTAGTCAGAAGCGTTATTAAAAACATTAGATTCGTCGGACATCACTGATAATGGGCTAATTACGTTCGACGAGGAGGATGATGGGCCAGGTAGGGACATCCTGGGGCTACTACTGGCAATGTTGATTTTTACAGAGTCCCTATGAAGGGTTTGCATTTCTGCCTCAAAAAGGACGTCGTTAATTGCTTTTTCTGCCAATTTCTTTTGTACTGGCTCAAGGGTTTTTAGTTTGTTTGCCCATACCTTTGCCAAAGTTAAATGTTCATCTTCTTCTGAGGCACTGTTAGACAGATAATTGCAAGCCAATTTAAGCAGCTCATTCTGCTTTGCTGTGGCTCCCTGAACTCTTTGTTTTTTTATTGGTGGCCGTGGATAAGGTGTGATCGAAGAGTACGAAGTTATTCCTGGTGAAGAATTAACTAAACTTTCCCCTTGGTCTTGGGATTCCTGTAAAAAAAAAAATCATTAGTTTTATTTATTTATTTATTTTTTATTTTTTATTATTATTTTTTTAATACGTGCAATTATTTGTTTCAGATGCCTACCATCCCTGAGGAGTGGCAATCGGTGTCCCAAGAGTTTGAAAGTAAATTTAAAATTAGGAAGTGTGTTGGGGCCATAGACGGAAAGCATGTGGCTATAGTAAAACCTACAAATTCTGGGTCAACATACTACAACTACAAAAATTTTTTCAGTATAGTTTTATTAGCGGTGGTCAGCGCTAGAAAAACATTCATAATGGTAGACGTTGGCACTAATGGCCGAATATCAGACGGAGGAGTGATGTTTCACTCAAAGTTTGGTGAACTGTTTCAAACTGGGAAATTAAATCTTCCACCTCCTTCACCACTGTCAAATAGTCTTCAAAATTTTCCATATGTCTTCGTAGCGGACGAAGCTTTCGCGCTGCATAGAAATTTAATGAAACCGTATGCTAAAAAAGATTTGGATGAAGAAAAACATGTTGTATTCAACAAGATATTGTCGTCTGCTCGTTCAGTTGTGGAAAATGCCTTCGGCATACTGACTGCACGATTTCGAGTTCTGTTAAGTACTATGTACCTCGATCCAAAGAAAGCGTCTATTGTAACTTTAGCATGCTGCTATCTACATAACTTTCTTATAGAAGAGAATGGGACCAATTATTTGCCTGGCAATGGGGAAACACTAGATACATCTACTTTGGTACAGTTGCAAAGAACAAAACTTAAAAATAATCCCACAGCAGCCAAAGCTGTTAGAGACAGTTTTGCTGACTACTACTATAGTCAAGAAAGGGTTCAACGCTATGACGAATCCGAAGAAATATAACTTTTCTATAGTTTTATTAGCTACTTTTCATTTTTTATTTCTATTAATTTTTCTCATGTTCATTGAAATAAATCACTCAAAACCCAGTAGTAGTCGTATTTATTTTGGTTACCTACTTATTTTTATTTTTTAGACAGAAAGACTTATCATCAAAGTTATATTGGTATTTTATTTCGGTAATTGATTCCATGGAATGAAATTGTTGATGGGTCGATTCTTGAGCCCAATTCGAAATTCCATGGAATGAAATTGTTGATGGGTCGATTCTTGAGCCCAATTCGAACGAGGCATTGAAAAACGTTAAAAACTTAACCGCACTGGAAATTAATAACTCTTTCTTTTGAAATCGGCAGAAAGACTAATACAAAAATGGTCGCAGGAGGACCCTGATCTCATCCACAGATTTCTGAGTAAAATCAAAGGGGGGTAGGAGTTCGTTTCGGTAAAAAGCTTGGAACTCGTCAATACTCAGAAAACGTGGGGATCACTTATTAACTTATAATTCTGAAAAGTATTGAAATAAAGGCTGTTTGCACAAGCGCTAACGAATTCCAGGAACAAAACTATCGTTCTAAACTATCGATAGTCTCGACTATCGATAGTGCTATCGATAGTTTCCCAACCCTAGTTTTGAGCATTAATGTATTGACTTAGATATTATCCAAATATAAGTTTTAGTTAAATTTAAAAAATTAAAGTTAAATTAAAAAACAAAATTACTAAAAATACTAATTATTTTATTACTTACCTCTGTTTCCTCAATTTGAGTGTTTAAACTAGAAGGGCTCTCTGTGTCTTCCAAGAATTTTAATGCATAAAACACCCATGAAGTGGGCTTGTATATTTCATCGGTTCCTGCTCCACTTCTCGATGAACTTTTGATTTTGTTACGCTCACGTCTAAAATTTGAACGTAGAGTGTTCAATTGTTTGGTAACGTCCTTGACTGTGGCGTTTGGCTTTATTTCTTTGTATATTGTAAGAAGTTTTTCTAATGCTATTTTTTTTTTTTTTTTATTTGTTCATGTAACTAGGAAGTGCTTTATTCCACAGTTCCGGAAAAGATTCATAAACTGCTATAAATCGTTGCAGGCAATCGCGATCACCAACACTTGCTGGTAACTCGTCAAAAACATCGGCACCAACATCGGTAACATTTTCAAAACACTCGTCCTCCATGACTGCATTAACAAGACTGAAGAAAAGAATGATTGAATCACTACACCACCATTCAGACTGTCAGTCTCCCCTCCACTTAACGTGATTGAAGCTCGGATTTCAAAATATTTGGAAATCCGTCAGTCCATTCATCATTCCATCAGTCTTGACCTTACACCTTCAATCGGAATGTCAATCTTCGCTCTGAATGTCATTCCGAATGATCGTGTAAGGCACGTTTTAGAACTGCTCGACTAGTCGCGCAACTTTTGAATAATTGCTCGATTCACACCGGGGAACAGTCAGTTGAGAGAATGGCGTCTTGTGAAGAACTTCTTCTCCTTGCTCTTGTGTTAAAAAAGAAAATGCGTAAACATACTGTTTGTTTCCCGACTGACGAAAGGGTTATATCACACATTGTTTGAATATCTACGTGCGGATGACCGTACATTTTTTAATTTTCTTCGCATGTCGAAGTCGTCGTTTTACGAGTTGCGGGGCTACATAAAAGACGATATAACTGGAAAGGACACAGAACTGAACTAGCGTTTTCCAGCAGAAACAAAATTGGTCCTCACCCTGAGGTAAGTCAAGCCATAGTCGTTACTTTGTTTCTCATAATATATCTTGTACAATTATATGTAATTTTGAAAAATCTTGTAAATTTGAATCCATGACAAATTATTATTTTAGTTACTCATTAGTTATTGACGGTTTCATAGTTGTTGCACACTAAAAAAATCTTACTAACAAAATATATATTTGAGATCTACTGTATTTAAAATAATTCTAATTGGGAAAACATTATTTATACCAGGCATGATAAAGCAAGAGTTAGTTAATATGAAATTATTTCTATAAAAATATTTACTTTTCTTTGAAAATAATTTTTTGTAACTAGTATACTAGTACTAGTAGTATATAAGATAGGTAAAAACAAACAAATTGGAATTACGTCAATTGTATGAATATTGCGAGGTGGGAAAGTATAATTTAATTTCCCAGATCTCTTAATTGAACCTGAAGTTCAATTAAGCACACTTGTGTAGAGGAAGTGGTGCAAATGTGGAAACCCTGTTTTTATTTTTTTAATAACATTTTTGTTTAACCACGAAACCTTTCAAAAATCTGTATAAACCTCCATCAACTAGTTATTAACAATAACTGTTTTTACTTTTACCATAAAATAACAAATTAATTAAAATAATAATTGTTTTTAAAAATCAGACCCTTGATCAGATTTTCAAATTGTGCTGGTAATGTGGAAACATATATTTTAATTTTTTTTGGTTGAATAACTTTTAAAACCAGAAATATCAAAGCGTGTATTTATTATACATTACTAAAATAATATGAAGGCTTCAGACTAACAATTTTGACAATCTCTATACAGTTTATTTGCAAAAGTTACAAATGTAATGCTCATTTTCACTACCGGAGCACAGATTATGGCACCATGAATCACAGAGTAAGCACCTAATCCACAGTTCTCCACGAACATCATTTGAAAAAGCCCCTCCGCAAAAAATGCTAAGTGCGTCATCTTCTTCTGCTGGGATCGAACCGACAGGCATCTCCATAACTGATTCCCCCGAAGATATTGACTCGTCGTCTGACTTTGTCTTGAGATCGAGTTTTCTTTTGCAAGGTTTGGATTGCTCTTTTTTTCCTTTCCTTTTTGGAAGTCCTCTTTTAGGTTTGTCTAAGGCTTTTTGAAGCTCCAATTTATAGGGAGAGTTTGTAATGACTGCAGCCGAAGATGGTTTCCTTCCTCTATTTGATCTTTTACGCTTTGGCGCTGGTACTGGCATTATGTTCCTGGGTGAAACACTGGGAGCTGTCAGATTTAAAGGGCCAGCTTCTCTCAGATCAATATCACTGGTCGGAAAGGGTCTGATATTCTAGCATCTTGAGCAGGCACAGAAGAGGAAGGAGAAGGATCATTGACTTGAGGACTGATAGAGCTCGCTGATTGAACAGACAAAGAAGAACTTGAAGAAAGATTGTTGATCTCAGGTATAGATAAAGCAGAATCTGAAGGAAGGAAGTCGACATCCTTGAAAACCGTGCGGTCACAAGGGTAGATTCCCGTAACTTTGAACCCAGTAGCAGCAATTATTCCTGTTTGGCATTGCAGGTAAGCCCTACCAAAAAGTTCAGCGATGTCAGATGGGCCTACAGGCCGATCATTGTGTCGCAAAAATTGGCGAACATATTCGCTGTAATAAGTTTTCAATGGTCCCATAAAGGTTTTATCCAAAGGCTGAGTTTTATGAGATCTATGTGGGGGAATGCTGACGGTTGTAACGTGATTCTTACGAGCAAGATCAATAATTTCAAGATTTCTTGTGTGAGTATTGTGTCCATCAAGAATTAACAGGACCGGAGACTCTTCACTTGGACACGTCTTTTGAAGAAAGTGGTTAAACCACTCTGTGAATAGTTCAGTCTGAATCCATCCAGACGGATGCCATCTGCCAATTGATCCTGGTGGTGCCCCTCTCATAAGAGTATCAGTCATGTTTTTCCTGGGGAATATCATCATAGGTGGCACAAAAGTTCCTCTTGCACTCATACAACAAATCACTTTAACGAGGGAGCCTCGTTCTGCAGACGTGATTGCACCAACTTGCCTTTTCCCTTTTAACCCAACAACGTGTGGTATCTTGCTTTGTACCACAGTTAAGCCTGTCTCGTCGACATTAAATACTCGATCATCTGTGTAAGGATGTTTATCGTATTCAGCTTGTAACATGTAAAAAAACTTGTCAGTTGCTTCTTTATTAAAGCCATTCGCTCTTGAAAATGAAGTCCCAATTGGTTTGTGGATAGTGAGTTTTTTACGATGACTCCTTATAAATAAGTCAAACCAGGCTCTACTTGCTGTTTCATTTAAAAATGGATGTGAAATATTGTTGCGAACAGCTAACTGGTATGCCAGTCTTTAAACATCATCCATTCTTAAACCATAGAAACGATTATCCATTTCAATTAAATAATTAACCAGTTCTGTTTCTAATTCGGCAGGTAAAACATAGTCCGGTCAAAGTAGACATTTCAATCTTACAGTAATTCGCATAGAGCTGAAAATTGGTACAGATCTTGGGAACACTATTGCAAATAAAATCTCAAAAATCTCCATCGATCCCACGTCTGCTAAAAAAGGTATTCAAGGTCAAAGGTCAAAAATATTGTTTTTTTTGCATTTTTCTGGTAAACGGTAAGTTTTATCATAAAAATAGGTCAGACAAAAGTTGTAGATCATGAAATTATCTACAAAAATTGTTCTTATACTTTTTTTTCCCTAAGAATCACCATTCCTGAGAAATCGCGATTCTAAAAGTTGAATTCTACATAATATGCACACATTTCCGCACCACCTGTGAGGTAGTGTACTTGGCGCATTTTTTTTAACGTGGTGTCCCCGGTAGGCATACTCCACGATCTATTGTGAATGAGTTTTGTTAAAAAATATTCTATTAACTAAAAAATGGTACTATTGGAAATGATTTAAGTGGCTCGAATTATTGTTGATTTCGGGAAAATGTTAGTCTGACTGATAATCTTCAAATGCTACTTCAACAGTAATGTCTTCTTCGCTTTCTTGTTCTTCTGGCTGGATATCTGAAAATTGTTCTGAAAAAGATACATCAGTTGTCTCCTCATTGATATCATAAAAATCTTCATCTGTTGCATTTGATTCAACATTGGAGCAAGACTGGCCTTGACAATTTGTACATACTGGTGAACAAAATAATCCGACTTTTTTACAGCCACATTTTGCACTACAACCTTTTTTGCAATTGCAAAAAATAGTGTTAAGAAGTCTTTCCGGAGCAGGTGGGAGTAAAGTTTGAATTGGCTCCAAAGTATTATCTATTAATTTCCAACCCCAGTCTTCTGGGTCCAGTTGATTGCCTAGCCACACTTGAACTTGATAGTATACTCGATATAAGTGTTGATGAGCAGAAGCAGATGTTGGAGGAAGACAAGATAGTTGTACTATTTTATTGTTCCATGTATTTTTTACAAAACTTAAATATCTATACTTGTCTAAACAATCAATTTTTTTTGGAGCTCCATATAGAGCAAGAAGAAAGCGAATCCCGTTTGTGATGATGTCTTGTGGAGAAGAGTCAATCTTTTTAAATACTTTAGCGCAATCAATTAAATCATGTTTTTCAAACAATTTATATACTGTTGTTTTACCCCTTTTGAAAAATGCTGATTTAGTATCGCAGCCAGTTATTGCATGTAAAAATAAGATATGATTTTGACATTTTGTATAAGCAGATAAACTTTTCGACGAATATATTTCTGTTGGCTGTTGAGCTTTCCCGGGTTTCAAAAAGTAAATAATCTTATTAATTGGAGTTCGTGCAGTCAGTAGTACTAATAAATCAACATCTTCACCAACAAAGATAGTTGTATTTGCTGTATTGGATTGTTATATCACTGTTTCAATTATGAGGACATCAGCGTCATTATCAGCTTGTTTCACTAAAATATTCGCAGTTGTAAATTTTTCACATAACATTAAAATGAAGCGAGACTTGTTATGAGTATTTGCAAGGAATTGTTGTTGGTTTGTTGATCAAACTGTCAAAAATTGATCAAAAACGACATCAGAAGATGAAGATGTTTTTGTAGTTCGACGACGTTGTTCTGCAGCTTTAATGTTTTTCTTATAATCAGTATAACCATCAAATACTATAGTCACTCTATGACCAAAATGTCTATGTACATACTGAACGTATTTATCAAAAATAACGTTGAATGTTTCTTCTCGATCCCACACAACGCGGTGTAATAGATATCCTCCATCGATGATGTAAGTAGCATTTGTGTTGTCAATTTCAATGTTCACTGATTGAAAGCAATCGTAAATAGCTGATTTCTGTGTTTTACGCATTCCAATTGCATCGAAGAGTGATAATGGGTAGGGGGCTAATTCATATTCGAAGAATTTTTCAGTTTCATCCTCAAATGTCTTAGTAATACTCATACGTTGAAATAATAATACAGGGTCTGTAGGTACCTTCTCATCATGAACTTTTATGGTGCTGCTCATAGTTAAAAGAGGAAGTACTTTATCAGCGCGTTTTAATTTGATATTATTGAATGTTTCTCCTGTCATTTTAGACATAGAAGCAATCCCAACTTCACGAGCTTTATGACAGTTAATTTTATTATCACCGACGACTCCACTGGCAATTGATATGATTTCTTTAACCTCAGGGAAAGGATCATGTGATGAAAACCACTCAAGAAGTTTTTTAATGTCTTTAGCATCTTTTTTTACTCGTGAATCACTTGCATCTACATGCTGATCTGTTGTATCCATTCTAACATCAGCGAGATCTTCCAATCCTTCACATACAGTATTCATTGGATGCATGCCATAAACCCATTTACTTATATCACTGTCTTTCGTACTTCTTCCTCGAGAAATACCTCCATCTGTCTTCATTGATTGCTCGACCACCATATCCGTTGAAGTTCCACAATTTAGTTTATCAGAACGTCTAACAGTGAAAAATCCTTCTATAAATCTTTGGTAAACACTAGGATTAATTAAGTTCTCTAATTGTAGCATATCTTGCAGATATAAGTGCGCAGACTTAGCATAAGGAAAATGTCCTGATGCGTGGAATAAGGAAGCATTTCTTTAATGCTGTTCAAATGAGCTTGCCAATCTCCCATACGTTCAGCTCTTATAAACTCCTTTGCAATCGACACCATATGAAAATATTGTATCCATAGTTTTGCTGTAGGTCCTCGTTCTTCATATTCTTTTAGTTTTTGATTGAACTGATAAAGTAATTGTTCAGATATTTCATCACCATTTTCAATGTCATTATACGAAATAGTGTTATTTATTACATTCTCAATAGTAATATTAAGATTTGCAACCATCTCGTCATCAATAACAAGGTCTTTTGATATTATTATTGCTAAAGTGAGCTGAAGTAATGTATGAGCTCTAACAGCTCTCGCGTAAGCATGGCCATTGAGCATTTTTTCTAATGACTTAGGTGCATAAATTAACGAAAGCACCTCTTGTATGCCACTTCCTTGCATAATATAACCGATTGATCCAAAAAATGACATAAGTAAATGAAATCCTCCAAGTCTTATTATGATCTTCGATAATTCAGATCCTTCAGGTGCTGCAGATACGATTTCTCGAGCTTTTGCATACAGAGGCTGATCAAAAGTAATAATGCATACTTCGTGGCCATAACGTTTTGCATTTTCTAAAGCACAAAGTAAAGTTGTGTATATAGTACTGTAGTTACTTGCTGGTTGATGAATAAATGGTAAGAATGAAATTTTGGATTTAGAAAAATTCATAATATTACTTGTTAAACGTTCAATATAACCATTCCAACCGGGTAACGATAAATTTTTCCATTTACCATAGAACCATATCACATCGACTTTTTTGAGTAAAGATACTGGTACTTCACTTTCATAAGCAAAATTTTGCACATTTATTTTACTATAACCTACTACACCATCATTTTGATAGATTAGTATTGGCACATGAGCTTTTGCCGCGAAATCTTTTGCTGAAGGGACTTCATTTATTCGTGGTATAGGCTCTTCTAGTATAACTGAACTTTTCAGGGTAACAATTTGAATGATACCCATTATGTGAAGCGTGTTATTACCGTCTAAAGTATTTACATTTATATCAGCATTGTCTGCAACATATTGAATAAATGTGCCAGTTTCTGGTGGTAAGATACGAGGTGGACGGTGAAGAACTGCTGCTGCCTCATACATCACAGTATCACTGTAGGATGCGCACAAACCAAAAGACGAAAAGATTTGTATAAGACGTTTTGAACCAAATCGTCGATGAAAAAAAACTGAGAGACCCAATTGCAATTTTGATTTGAAAGACCTAGGCCTAACAGCAGTCATAATACTGTGGCTGATATTTGTACATACTAATTTTAAATGTTCTAATTTAAATCGTTTATTTTTAAGAATTACTTCCTCCAAAAAATAAGTTAATGACTCTGCAATATCACTGTTAATATCTTCAAACATTCGACTAGGCGGGGGGTAATTGGTATTATATCAAATACTGAAGATTAAATGTCCTCTCGAATGATTGCTGCTGCAGCTTTCAGGATTCGAAATCGTTCTTCTTTTTCATTTTGACTTTTTTTCTCATACCAAGCTTGGTTAAGAATATCGTGATGATTGTCAATGAAACAGATTAAAGTTAATCTTCCCGGTTTGTCAGTGATAATAATTTGATTACCATACTTCAACTTCAATCGTATCTTAATTGTTCTGTTATCTAAAGCTGGATTTTTGCAAATATTTTTTAACTCTTCTAATGAAAACTGACAATCATCACTATTTTCAATGTACGTAAATATTGTAACGTAACATAGTTGAGGTTCCCCAACGTTACATAAAAAATTGATTGAAATATGGTCAAGGACCATACCCTGACTTAAGGTTGTTCAATAGTTCATGTGCTTGAGAAGTACCTCAAGTAAAAAGGAGGCAATGACTAATATTAAATGTAAAAGAGCCAGACCAATGAATGATTGAATGTAATGAAATGTTTGTTTTGTACTGTGACATGTTAAGGTCTACCGAGTATTTATGTTGTATGTTGAATATGCTAAAAATGAAATGATGTTGTTTGATAATAATACTTCATCAATAATTATGTTTATATTTATATTAGATTTGTCTTTATACAACCCAGTATAGTTACCTATGTTAGGCACTGTACTAAGTTCTCAGTATTGTATAAAATTGAAAAATACTGTTGTTTTAATTAATGTTTATAAACTGGATCAGGAGTGTGACCAGTGTTTCAAGTCTAACAAGTAGTTCTGACAATTATATCATAAATTAATAAAGGGTTCCAGAACCAGTTAATTAATATAAAAACAAATAACCACCAGTAAATTAAAATTCATGTAATTAACTATGTAACCAATAATTAATTGTACAGTAGGTCAGGTAAAAAGAAAATTAAGTTAAAAAACCAAATAATGTTATAATGGTTGTAAGTGAATCTATAGGCCTAAATTCCATATTAGTGAAAGGAAATTAATACCTTTTTAGTTAACCCAGTCCAACGAAACTCTGGTAAAACATTTACTGTTTAGTAAGGAAGGTTAGGGGAGAATTTTATGTGATTTAATATTAATACAAGCATGGAGTATTTTATTGGAAAGAAGTAGTAATATTCTATAATGCCGGCTCAAGGATATATAGAAAACGTGGTTGTTAAGGCAACTGAATTGCAGAAGTTGTTGATTTTGAATTAATTCGTTCTGATTGTTACAAGCTATTAGGTTGAGATGGACCGATATATTTAAAAAAAAAGATGAATAAATCTAAATGAAATATGTATCCAAATTGAAAAAACCTTTTTGTAAAACTATTATACTTGAATGCTAATGAATCATACAAATTAAATAACCCTCTAAATTATCAATGAATACAATAAAAAAGAATTGAAAGCCTCTCACCTCATTCACAAAATAATTCCGCTGAATTTGGTATTAAACCAATTCATGCTATAAATCGAAGACCAGTAAAGAATTAAAGCCTGAATTGACGGAATTATTGGAAATACAGAAGACTCGGTTTGACGAAATAACCTTCATTGGCAGCAGAAGCTGAGACCTAATTCCAGTTCACTGGGACCAAGAATTGTGAAGACCGTAAAAGAAGAATAGAAGCCAGAAGATCTCCTGAGGGGTTACCAGTACACACCACCATCAATTTTATTGAAAATCAGAGCAGTTTCACTGGATGAAGACGAGATAAGCCGCATTTTGGCCACTGTTGACAAACGTTCACCGCCAGACAAAGTTTCGTCGGTTTGGTAAAAAACAACTTATTTTCATTCCACTGTATTTTAAGTAAATAATATTATTTTGTAAATTGAACAACCTTAATTATGCGTTTTACCTGGCCTTACTAATGGTTCAAAGAACTATACGAACCCTGGGATAAGAATTATTTGTTATTATTTTCAAGTGTATATGTTTTTTTTTAGAATTTGAATAATTAATAATCGATATATGTCTGGATAATCGATTGGATCGTATTATTGTTTTTTGAGACAACGTAACTTGTTAGTTAACAGAGAAAATAAATAAAGTACATTTATTGTATGAGATAACGTTTAAGTTATTGCAGAGTAAATACTATATGTAGAGGGTGGAATAATTTATAAACAGATTGATACAAACACTCCGAATAACTAACCTATAAGTACGCTTATTTATAGTAACAGCGCTTAACGTTTGCAGCTGGTGGGACGGGAGATTGCTGAACTAACTGGTGTTTAATACTAAATTTGAATGAAATTTTCTACCATCGGGGGACTAGGGTTGACACAAATACCCCTTACATTCAGTTAATACTCCATACATATTGCTAATATTACACAACCACGGAAAACTAAGTTGAGTCTATAGAATAATACAATTATAAATTCAGGAACATAATTATAATTTTGTTGGCTTAATAATCTATGTTCTGAGGGTTTCACCGGTCACAACCGAAAGGTATATTAATTAATAACATATTAATTAAACCAGGTAACAGCATTTTAATTGTTACGAATTGCCACCTGCAACGTATTACTTGGCGTTTGTTACACAGGAGTCTCTTATAAATAATTACACCCATAGACAAGATTTCTTTACAATTTGACGTTTCCAGCGTGCAGCATATACTATAACATACGTCCTCACATAATTAACAAGTAGTTCTTTACTAAATTGGGTTACAACAGTGGGACTTCCACACATCTTCATATAACTAAATAAAATAACGTACAACCCATTTATTTACAAATTGGCGCTCAACGAGTGGGCTTTAGTTAAGTAAAAAATCATATTATTTGTTACTTAACTTGAGCAGGCAACCATTAGAGGCACAGGAATGCATACGAGAGGTGTTACGAAAAGAATGGAGAAGGAACAAGAGACAGAAGAAGATAGGAGGGAAGAAGAAACAGAGGCAGGTACAGATATTGAAATGGAACAACAGGCGAGCAATACAGAGGATACCCAAGGGGACCAACCAGATAAGGAGGAAGCCAGAGGAGGATTAAATTGGGAAAAATTAATGGAATTAATGAGTAGTATGAAGGAGGATAATAAACAAACTAATGAGAGTTTAAGACAAACTAACGAAAAATTTAAGGAAACTAATGAGAGTTTAAGACAAATCAAAGAAGATAATAGCCAAACGAATGAAAAAATAGACAGTATTAAGGAAAGTACTAGTGAACTTTTGAGACAAACCATAAATGAAAATAATGAACAATTGAAGGCCGATTTTAGACAAATCAACGAGAAGCTGGAAAATAAAATAGACAGTATTAATGAAAACTCAAGAAAACAAAACGAAATTTTGAGCGAAAATTTAATCAAGCAAATGAATGAAAGGTTTGACAGGAATGATGAGAGTTTGAGGCAGATTCTGGAGAATACCAAACGAATGGATGAGAAAATTGAAAACCATAATAAGGAGTTGCGGCAAATCATCAATGAACAAGGCCTAGCATTGAGGGAAGTCATCAATGGAAGTATTATAATTGGTAATAAAACACGGAGCAAAGGAGTTGATAGCTATGAAGTGGAGGTAAGACAGCAAATAAATGAAATTAAGGTGGTGGATCTGGAAAAGACAGATGAACCTATCATGCAACTCAGAGTAGAAGTAGAGACCAAAATTACTCAAATAGGAAAACTACAAGCGAAGACCCAAGAAAAATTTGCCAAGATACCAATTGATAGAACCGGAAGAATAGAACGAGTTCATGATGAAATGAAGATAGTGAGAATAAGACAAATGCGTAAAAGGAAATTAATAAATACACGGGAAGAATTGGAAATGATTAAAAGGGGATTGGTTCAGCTACATAATAGACCAACTACGGAAAACAGAGAAGTAAGGCAAGTGAGAAACTTTAAACGAACCACATTTGAATTCCCAGATGGACTAGAAGGACCAAAAAGGCCAAAACTAACTAAGGAGCATGGAGGACTTATGGAATTTATGTATGAACCATCAGAAACATTAAGAGACAGTACAGAAGAATCAGTTCAAAGGACGATGATGAGCTTGACTATAAATGACAATTTTATAGTGACAAGAGGCAAGAACTGTACAATAATGAGATATGTCACAAGGACAGAAATAACTCTATACACTAGAGAGACCCGAACAACCAGTATAGAGGAAATAATGGACCACGGTTAAACAGATTCCAAACAGAATATAATGAAAAGGGACGGATTTTATGGATACAGGACCAAGCAACCCATTGTAAATAAAAAACCCAAAATTCTAAAGAAACTGTAAGAACAACTTACTCAATAATTATTCAGAAACAGTATAATTTAAAATAAAGAGGATAAATACCCCAAAATTCAAAAAATGAAGTAAGCTCAACTTACAAACAAGTATCTAAGAAAACAATTTATGAGGTATATAAGAAAGAGAATTTTGAAGATAAAAAAAAAAAACCAAATTCGAAAAATAAGTAAGAACACCTTACTATACAATTTAGAAGAAATTACTTGAAACTAATATGAAAAAAAAAACACTGATTAAACCTAATAAAAATCATCGAAACCAAAAGACGAAATGAGTTTATCTGATGTAATATAATAGTGAGAAATGTAATTTAGAATGTAAAAGGAATAATAATGATTGTGCCAGAAGAATATAACTACATGATGTAATGTATAGTACTAACCAAAATCTAATAACCAGCTGTATTGATCATAAAGGAATATGAGCCAATGAAGATAAGAGAATGAAGAAGCCAAAATGGAACCGTCAAAAGGATCACAAGAAAAAAAAAAAAAAATGGTTAAGAATTATCAGTAAAAAACCAATTAATAAATGTCAATAAAATAGCCAAGTATTGGAGAAGAAAAGTGTATAATAGAAGGAAGAATTAATATGAAGAAATAATATGATCTGAGTTAAAGTACAGTGAATAATCCCTAGAATATGATTATTATTTATTATTTTATTGAAGGTCACATGATGACTACCTTACGAGGTTTATTAATGAAGATTGACTGTAGAATATTCCAGCAATCATTTAACTGGACAGAGATGATGTTCCTCTGATCCCAGAAAGTATGTAACGGACGACGGTAATTGGTTAGCCGATAGAGCACCACCGATTCGATTCCAGTTATAATGTTAAAGAGGTTTAGGAAAATTAAATATTAGAGGGAAAACTTACAAATAAATATAGAGAATTAAATAAAACCAGATCCAAAATGTATAATTAATAAAGAATGTCACAAGAATGATTATAGAAATAAAATTTAAACTTGGGAAATAATTGATTTTAAGAAGGAAAGAAGAAATGATAATAATATAACGGATAATTCTGAAATATAAAAGTACTATAAATAAGAAACCAATTGGCCAGATACAAGTTATGCGTTTATTTCTTGCTAAACTTTGTTTATACCAAAATAAACTTATTTCGAAGGGGGGGGTGTTATGTAACGTAACATAGTTGAGGTTCCCCAACGTTACATAAAAAATTGATTGAAATATGGTCAAGGACCATACCCTGACTTAAGGTTGTTCAATAGTTCATGTGCTTGAGAAGTACCTCAAGTAAAAAGGAGGCAATGACTAATATTAAATGTAAAAGAGCCAGACCAATGAATGATTGAATGTAATGAAATGTTTGTTTTGTACTGTGACATGTTAAGGTCTACCGAGTATTTATGTTGTATGTTGAATATGCTAAAAATGAAATGATGTTGTTTGATAATAATACTTCATCAATAATTATGTTTATATTTATATTAGATTTGTCTTTATACAACCCAGTATAGTTACCTATGTTAGGCACTGTACTAAGTTCTCAGTATTGTATAAAATTGAAAAATACTGTTGTTTTAATTAATGTTTATAAACTGGATCAGGAGTGTGACCAGTGTTTCAAGTCTAACAAGTAGTTCTGACAATTATATCATAAATTAATAAAGGGTTCCAGAACCAGTTAATTAATATAAAAACAAATAACCACCAGTAAATTAAAATTCATGTAATTAACTATGTAACCAATAATTAATTGTACAGTAGGTCAGGTAAAAAGAAAATTAAGTTAAAAAACCAAATAATGTTATAATGGTTGTAAGTGAATCTATAGGCCTAAATTCCATATTAGTGAAAGGAAATTAATACCTTTTTAGTTAACCCAGTCCAACGAAACTCTGGTAAAACATTTACTGTTTAGTAAGGAAGGTTAGGGGAGAATTTTATGTGATTTAATATTAATACAAGCATGGAGTATTTTATTGGAAAGAAGTAGTAATATTCTATAATGCCGGCTCAAGGATATATAGAAAACGTGGTTGTTAAGGCAACTGAATTGCAGAAGTTGTTGATTTTGAATTAATTCGTTCTGATTGTTACAAGCTATTAGGTTGAGATGGACCGATATATTTAAAAAAAAAGATGAATAAATCTAAATGAAATATGTATCCAAATTGAAAAAACCTTTTTGTAAAACTATTATACTTGAATGCTAATGAATCATACAAATTAAATAACCCTCTAAATTATCAATGAATACAATAAAAAAGAATTGAAAGCCTCTCACCTCATTCACAAAATAATTCCGCTGAATTTGGTATTAAACCAATTCATGCTATAAATCGAAGACCAGTAAAGAATTAAAGCCTGAATTGACGGAATTATTGGAAATACAGAAGACTCGGTTTGACGAAATAACCTTCATTGGCAGCAGAAGCTGAAATCCTAATTCCAGTTCACTGGGACCAAGAATTGTGAAGACCGTACAAGAAGAATAGAAGCCAGAAGATCTCCTGAGGGGTTACCAGTACACACCACCATCAATTTTATTGAAAATCTGAGCAGTTTCACTGGATGAAGACGAGATAAGCCGCATTTTGGCCACTGTTGACAAACGTTCACCGCCAGACGAAGTTTCGTCGGTTTAGTAAAAAACAACTTATTTTCATTCCACTGTATTTTAAGTAAATAATATTATTTTGTAAATTGAACAACCTTAATTATGCGTTTTACCTGGCCTTACTAATGGTTCAAAGAACTATACGAACCCTGGGATAAGAATTATTTGTTATTATTTTCAAGTGTATATGTTTTTTTTTTAGAATTTGAATAATTAATAATCGATATATGTCTGGATAATCGATTGGATCGTATTATTGTTTTTTGAGACAAAGTAACTTGTTAGTTAACAGAGAAAATAAATAAAGTACATTTATTGTATGAGATAACGTTTAAGTTATTGCAGAGTAAATACTATATGTAGAGGGTGGAATAATTTATAAACAGATTGATACAAACACTCCGAATAACTAACCTATAAGTACGCTTATTTATAGTAACAGCGCTTAAAGTTTGCAGCTGGTGGGACGGGAGATTGCTGAACTAACTGGTGTTTAATACTAAGTTTGAATGAAATTTTCTACCATCGGGGGACTAGGGTTGACACAAATACCCCTTACATTCAGTTAATACTCCATACATATTGCTAATATTACACAACCACGGAAAACTAAGTTGAGTCTATAGAATAATACAATTATAAATTCAGGAACATAATTATAATTTTGTTGGCTTAATAATCTATGTTCTGAGGGTTTCACCGGTCACAACCGAAAGGTATATTAATTAATAACATATTAATTAAACCAGGTAACAGCATTTTAATTGTTACGAATTGCCACCTGCAACGTATTACTTGGCGTTTGTTACACAGGAGTCTCTTATAACTAATTACACCCATAGACAAGATTTCTTTACAATTTGACGTTTCCAGCGTGCAGCATATACTATAACATACGTCCTCACATAATTAACAAGTAGTTCTTTACTAAATTGGGTTACAACAGTGGGACTTCCACACATCTTCATATAACTAAATAAAATAACGTACAACCCATTTATTTACAATATTTCTTCCATCGCAACATTCGTAGATTCATCTTGAGGACGACCGATTTTACCCCCAGTGGTGGGTCTCCAGAAGGAATGATAACAATTATTATGGTACTTACCCTCAGCAGCAACTAAATCATATTCATACTAAATGCGTGCAGTACCATTTTTTGCTACGTCATCAGAACGAGTCCGAGCTACCTTCAGAATAGATTCTTTAAATGCAAGTGTAGCAACTTTATAAATTTTACGCCGAACGTTCTGCGCTTTCTTCTTTTCAGCCTCTTCATTCGCTTCATCGCCGCAAAATAAGCAATATTTTTTAAAACAAAAATCGGATTCACTTACGCGCGCTCTAGTACGAGGTGGACTAATTTTAGATGTACTGGCTTGCTCCATCTCGTGCTGTCTTTTAACTGCAGCAATAGTACTCTTCCGAGTGTACATTTTACGGCACTGCACATGAATTGTCACAGATTTCTGGTCTTTCAGGTATTCAAAGAACCCATCATTTCTTTCAACACTTGAATCAATCAAAGTCTTCATTCCACGATCAACAATAACAGTTTCACTTTCAGTCAAAGGTTTACTACAAATAAAGCAAAATTGCGACATTTTATAAAAATTATTAAACAGCAAAAATTGTAATAAGAAATATTATAAATAAGCACGTGTATTCACTGCAAAGGAACGTTCAACACTAAAAGTATTTCGTTTATGCCTTCCAGAAAAAAAAAGCAGGTATACGACCGTCGCCTCCCGGACAATAGAGTAGTAGACAGATGTTGCTCAAGGTTATACGGACAAATGAAGTTAGGGACTGAGTTTCTTTTATGTGGATATTCTCACAGTCGTATAATATGTATGTATAAGTTACACAAACCAATATTTTTACTTATATTAAACATCCGATGATGTATTTAGGCGGTTAAGCGTGCATATTATTGTTTTCGATGTTTCAGATGATGATATCTCAGGAATGGTGATTCTTAGGAAAAAAAGTATAAGAACAATTTTTGTAGGTAATGTCATGATCTACAACTTTTGTCTGACCTATTTGTATGATAAAACTTACCGTTTACCAGAAAAATGCAAAAAACCAATATTTTTGACATTTGACCTTGAATAACTTTTTTAGCAGACGTGGGATCGATGGGGATTTTTGACATTTTATTTGTAATAGTGTTCCCAAGATCTGTACCAATTTTCAGCTCTATGCGAATTATTGTAAACTTACTACTATTTTTTTGACTACTTTGACCGGACTAAAGAAACGAAGCAGATGCTGTCGCAGAGAGGCATGACTGGGAATACCATACCGCCAGCAGCAAAGAACACATTTATTCAAGTGATAAACGAGCCGCCAACAAATTCTTTAATCAGTACGTTGTCAAAGGCGGTCTTAATAATCTCGCTGGCTGGATTGGTCTTTCAGCTAAACATCATCTTGAGTCAGCTTTGGACACCGTCATATATCCAAGGAATCTTGAGCAGCGAGAGCATAATATTAAACTCACTGACGAGGAATTTGAAGCGGTTCGGGCAGACTCTACTTTCCAAACTACTGGACTCAAACGAGAACGAGTAGACGAGAATCCGTAATACAGTTATCAAACTGAAGACGAACATATAGAAGACATCATGAGCGGAAGCCAGAATCCGGCAATAGGACTTGGTGGAGGTAAAGCAGCAAAGACAGATGGAGACACCAATACAACTATAGTTGCAGGATCACAGAAAGGACCAACAACAGTTCCACCATTACCGCCAGTGACAGACTTCAAAAAGGGAACGCAAGTGTATAAACATAAACGTATACTTACAACATTTGTACATAATTTAAAATTTTTAAAAGCTAGTATACCATATAAAAGTGACGGTAGTGGTGATCGTTTACCTCCGTTTACCAGAAAAATGCAAAAAACCAATATTTTTGACATTTGACCTTGAACAACTTTTTTAGCAGACGTGGGATCGATGGGGATTTTTGACATTTTATTTGTAATAGTGTTCCCAAGATCTGTACCAATTTTCAGCTCTATGCGAATTATTGTAAACTTACTACTATTTTTTTGACTACTTTGACCGGACTAACAGATGTCCTCCCGACTTTTAGGTTTACACACTCCTCAGGTGTTTTATCACTATTCACAAATCTTTGTAAAGTCGTCTGAGGGACTTGATATAGGCTAACAGCTTTCCTCAAACCCATCTTCTTTTCTGTGACGGAAACTATCGCTTTCATCATAGATTTTGCATCCCAATTCTTAAATTTTCCCTTGGGCTTGAGACCAATAATCTTCCTTGGCATCTGAAACAGACGCAAAGTAAATGTAGGCACAACAAATTTAGTTGAGGGTAATGTGGAAACGTTTCCACATTACCCCCAGTGTCGTGCTTCCACATTACCAGCATCCCCATAGTGGATTCTAACGTTATAATTACGCTACGTTTTCAAGCTTTTAATTTACTTAATTGCACAAGAATGTAGTGTATTTCTTCCTTAACAATTGTTGCTAGACTGCAACCCCTCTTTCCTTTTTATGCTTTTTTATTTATTTTTATTTATATTTAAATTTCTATCTCCTTATTTATTTTTTTTTTTGAAAGAGAGGCCACAAGTTATTTAGAACTAGGCTAGAGCCTAGAGAAGCCAAAATTGTGCTGGGTCCAGTATGATGGGACTTGCAAATGAAACACTGATCTTAAGATAACAACAACAATATTTATTGTGCTCTGCTTGTACAACATATGAGCCCTTAGGGCAAGATAATTAAGTCCTTTTTTATTTTTAAATATAATTCCATTAATATGTGTATTGCCAAAAGTTGAACAACGAATAATAAACTATTAACATCAATAAGTATAGAATGAATATTAAATATCGGAATAATCATTGACTAGTAAATCGTTGAATGTCACATAAATGATAATAATACAATTGTAAAATGGCACACAATCTCGACCTGGAAGTAATTACACATTTCCTAACAAGATATAAATATATAGAAATATACACATGCATAATCAAATATAACAATGTAACAATCATATAAAACAAAACACACACATATAATTGACATCAACAGACATTTACAGATAAGTAACACATCACATGTTCATCCCGGTTATTAGCGTATATAAGTTTCTTGTTTAAACACCCTTAACCCCCTTATTCCGACCAAGTATCCGCCCCCCCTTTAATGTTCAATTAATAGGTGACTAAACCCCCAAAAACCTAAATTAAATATCACAAGGAGTGGAGCAGACATGCCCCAAATTTTAATTAGGTAATTAGTAAACTAAAAGTTCCATGTAAGCCATGCTGCCTGCGCACAAATCCCATGCAGATGGTTAATTATCAATTTTGAATCACGTCAATGACAATAATGAAGAGTGCCATCACAAGGTTAACATGGATGCGCGGTGGCCTAACTGCATTTTATATTTCTTTTTATTTTCAAAACAGAATTAGTAAAAATAGTGGAACATGACCACTATGAATATGGATAACTGATACTGATTAATCTTGTGTTGTTTAATGGTTAATTAATTGGTATAGTGAGCAATAAAAGTTAACGTTACAAAATTTACTATGGTAAAATACAAACGGTGACAATATCTAACTGGCAATGGCAAAATTTAAAGTGTACAAATTAGCTGAACAGTGGAACAGAATTTTGTAAAACGGAATCTATGTCATGAAGGTATTAAACCAGCTTACAGTGTTTATAAAAAAACGTAACTACCGGCCGGGTCAGGCGTCGGGCGAGATCTAGCAAAATC
Organism: Magicicada septendecula; assembly: GCA_034769895.1. Taxonomy (NCBI): domain Eukaryota; kingdom Metazoa; phylum Arthropoda; class Insecta; order Hemiptera; family Cicadidae; genus Magicicada; species Magicicada septendecula. The sequence continues at coordinate 23,357,549 of CM068374.1, forward strand.
TGACACATACAGACCTGCGGTGGACGGCTCCTACGGGAGTCGACCACGGGTTAAAACATCTCCCAGATCTTTAATGAATAATAAAATACATGAGCCCACATTAACCAAAAGATCCATTAAACATAATTTCCCCACGTGGACAGATACATCTGTCCAGGCATGCTTAAGACAGAAACAGATTTAGATCCAACCCTATTTACCGAAACTCTCCTCGACCCGGGTGGCGCGTGACCCTGGCCGAGTTTACACTCTCAGAACGAGATAGACATAACATTGATAGAGGAGGCGTAAGCCTTACAAATTACAAAATAACATATGACACCCAGTGTCCGTAAATAACTGTCCAAACTGGAGCGTCTACACGAGAGTCTCAAAGAGTTTATCGGCCACAAGATTTAGGTTTAATATGGTTAAATTTCACCTGGTTAGTAGCGTGGAGTTTGAGGGTTCCGTTGGGTGTATCTAGTCCATCCTTCCGGCTGACACAGCTGACGAAGGTGTTTGAAATTACAGCATCTGAGGCAGTTGTTCGGCCGTCCTTCCGGAGCGGGGCAGATTTCCGTCTACATCAGAAACCCTGCACAATTATATCTGGGATTACTTACAAGTTAATAAAACACACTACCACATTTACCAGCTGACATAGCATGGCCTGTCCAGTTTATAAACTCCGAAAATTGACTAAGTATTGAACCCCATTGAATGTAGTAAATCGCTTCAAAATAACCTCATTAAATATTTTAATATATAATATGTCCAACTATAGTCACTCCATAATAATGATTATTTCAATTAACAGTTATGCAAAAGTTTTCATGACGCACTTACAGGAATTAGCAACTTTTAACAAGTCCGTGATGTACACGGATTTCAGAAAATTACTGACTTACGCCCCATCTTGGTTTAGTTAATTTAGTAGGATTATTACTAGATTAATATAAAACATAATTACATCATTACTGTTAAAATCGGTTAACCAGGGTTGAGATTAAACATACATGAAACAAATTTTAACCTGATAGTCGCCACGTGGTAAGGACTCACTGCAATATCTATCGTAACGCATCCACTTTAATATCAATTAAAAACAATTTGTTTTTATAAATAATTAATATATATACCGTAAACCGGGGTAACTTTGGGACACTTTTTCAGGTTTTTTATGTCTCCTGTCAAAACGTATTAAGCTGATTCGCTGAGACTACGGTTATATATGAAGTTGACCTTCTTTCCAAACATGGACACGATTTTACTCTACGAGCAATGACTTTCTTATAAACGCCCTCTATCGTTGTCCCAATCTTACCCCATCATGTGGGGAAAATTTGGGACAGTACCATTTTTGGCTTAGAATGACAAGGAGATATCAATTTGTCCCAATTTTACACATCAGTCGTTTATTTATGAACATTTGAAATACAAATCAAACATGTAGGGTACATTTAGCACAGGTTTGTTCTGTAGTTTTACATGGAAATTTACAAAAATTAACAGAGTTAGGCTAATTTAAATAATAGTAAGAGTAATGCTACATGGTAATACAGTAACTCAAATTACTGTAGGCATAATTGCTCTAAAAACTTAAAAGTTCGTTATAAACCCCGAGCTCATTCACACTGTAAATTCCCCGACGGTTAATTTGTTCGGGCGGGTTGATCACCCGCACTATTTCGTCCTTCGAGTAATAAATTTCGTCGGGCTTTGCTGGCCATTTCCAGTGGACGCCTGACTTCTTCATGGCAGTGATGAGTATTTCGTCACTATTTCTCATCTCGGTGATCTGTCCCGGGTAAAGTTCATCCCCGTAATTCACCAAAACGTATTGTCCCACAGTGAGATTCTGGAGGCTACCAGTACTTTCAGGTTGCGAGCGTGACGTCGAGGGAGTGGGCTCATCGTCGAAGTCGCTGAATTCCTCGTTTAAGGTCATGCTGTCATCAGTGTCTTGTAACGATAAATCAGTGCTCCCATCATTGCTGGTGCTGCTGCTCTCTCTTCTTAGTCTCTTCTGCTGCGGTACTCGCTGTCGTGCTCGCTCACAGTTTGATGTTGATGGTTGGGGTTCAGATGCCGCTTCAGCTTCAAGTTCCTCCGCTGAAATACTTTTTCCCGGGGGGACGTTCAGCTTCTTCCTTCTGTTGGTTTGATGACGGCATTTGGTCGCTTCTTCCCGCTTCTTAGTAATCTGTTCTAAGAAGCTCTCCCCGACGACGGAAGAAACGAACGAATCCAGGCTCTGCGAAGGCAACCTTTTCAGGACCGGCTGTCTGTCAGTAGGATAAATTCCCGACTTGCGGAACCCGGCGATCAAGTTGTCTGGACCCGTGTGCAGGCTATCCCAGAGTTTCTTCAGCAGTGTGGGAAATTGTTCCTTTGGCACAGTCGTACACCGACTTCCAGCGGCCGTCTCTTTCCACTCTTTAAGTACTTTTCGCCAGGCACCTTTCATCGGGCGAAAGTATGCCACGTCCAATGGCTGCAGGAGATGCGTAGTGTTCGGTGGAAGGGCTATGAACTTTATGTTGTTTTCCTTGCAAAGCCGCAGTACCTCAATGTTGATGTGGGAACTAAGGTTATCGCCGATAATGGCCTTCGGTCCTTCCTGGCGCTTCACGATAGGCAACAGTAACGATTTGAACCAATCCTCGAAGGTGTTCCCATCAAACCAACCTGATTTGGTCCTGTTGTACCGCGCTCCGGAGGGACCATTTTCGGTCCAGGTTGTCCAAATCTTCTCTGCCTTGTAGTTTACGTAAGGTGGCACCATATCCCCTGCTGCATTTCCGCACACCATGATTGATGTGCACGCCTTTGACGAATTTTGGATCCTCTCAGGGTACTTGGTTCCCCTCTTTGTGATAATTTTTCCGGTGCCAGGATCGTCGACAAGGTTTGTTTCGTCATAGTTATAGACGTTTGTGGGAGGAATTCCGCTCAGCTCGTGTTCCAAATTATCGAAAAAATTGTTCACGACCTCTTCATCTGTCGCTGCTCTTGAGTGAGAAATGTTTTTCACGGTTCTCTGGGTTAACACTGCTTTATGTCGTTTCAAAAATCCCTCCGCCCAATCTTTTCCTGGGTAGTTGTTTTTAAAACGCACCTCCTTCTTCCCACAGCGGTCCAGGTAGGACTTGACGATGCATCGAAGGTCGACCGTATCCACAGGGAATCCGTAGTTTGACACGGCAATAATGTGACCCACGAATTGCAGCTCCTCCTCATTTGTAAAAACAGAAGCCCGGCCCACAGGATTGTAGTGTTTTTGCTGGCTCTTCAGGTGCAAGGTGTTTTTCGGAATGCCAAATTTTGATGCTGCTTGGCGAATAGACAAAGTTTTGTTTTTGATGGCTTGCAAGGCCTCGTTCAAACTTTCTTCTGTGTAATTCCTGTATGGCCATGTTCCAAGAGCACGTTTGGGATTTCTCGGCATGGTTCATCAGCTTTAATTCTGAAAAAAAAAGTAAGAAAAATACATAAAATAACTTTGGACACCTTTGGGGTAACATTGGGACAGTCCCAAAGTTACCCCCCTCAGTGCTGACTGTTTACAATGTAGAGGTTATATAGTAACATACACGTATTAATAAAATTACTATAAAAGAAAATAGATGCCAAAACATGTACTTCTCAAAATACATACCTGTCGGTATTGAAATATGCACAGTTTATTTCTGGTGTATGATAGTTTCCGGAGCAACGAAGAAACTTGAAAATGTGACGTGGGAAACAAGATGGAAACATTCAGACAACAGTAGAGCAACAGCTGACAAAACGGTGCCACGAGGTAGCAGCACATTCCAACGGTTACGGTAGCTGTGATTGTGCGCCAATTCCACATGCGTAGCATTGGCAGGAAATACGAAAGCTGAAAATTACGCGTTGTCCCAAAGTTACACCCCCCGTCCCAAAGTTACCCCGATTTACGGTATATTAATAGACTTACCGGAGGTCACGTAGGCTTCTACTTATCCATAGAAATAGCTGGAAGACGAAAAACTTTTACATCTACTCTGTCAGCCGGGGACCAGATTATGAAGCGCCGAGAGCCGAAGTCGAACTGAACAAACCGGCTCTTGAGAAAACTGTACGTAACAGAGATAGGGCGCGCGCGAGTCGGCCGGCGGAGATGACAAAGTCCGATTAAGCGTACCAAAGGACAAATTCCCTCGCGTAGTCAAATACGTAATTTTAATCATCCACTATATAGCTATAGAAACATCGCCGCGTTTTCCAAAACGCGGCACAAGACCATTATCCAATAACTTAACAGGTTATCTGATTAAATCGACTTTGAAAATTTACCTTAAAATATTGAAAAGTTGAGAAAAACTTTGAAGAAACACTCCACTGACAACACTATGCGGACTGACTGCCAGCGCTCCTAGGAACTAAAAAAGGCAACTTACGAAGAGGTTTAAGCGATTGCCACCAGATTGCAGCACCTGTCAAGCTCTACAGGCAACGTTTCCACATTACCACCACGCTTCCACTTTTGCACCACTCCCTCTACATCCGGTCTACTGAGAAAAACAAATTTGATTTTTCTTGATGATTCCGTTAGACTAATTGAATCAGAATATTCGTTTTCTTCAGTTATTCAAATATAAAAAATACCAAATACAAGACGGTGTTTCACTTAATTGAATTATTGACCAAATACTGTATAATTATGTTTAAAGAAGGTAATTGGTCATTTTTCAGAGTTAAAGTTCAACTTAAATTAAATTATAACAAATTAGACAAGCAGTTGTAAAACCAAGAAATGAAACGATTTTACTCTCTCTGTGTCTCATTTGGATATTTTGAGTCTTTGAAAGAAGTTGTTTATGCAATTAGTATAATTAGTAAAAACTTCAAATTTCTCAGTTGAAATCAATGACCTTTACACGGCATATTTATAATAGTAGATGACCGAAATATTCCACTTCTTTTTAGTGCATTTCAATTCTAATTATTAATTGTGCACAACATGGAAGCTTCAAAATTTAAAAGTTTCAGGGCCAGAGATATTTATGAATTGATAACATAAATAAGTAAATAACAAAAGTAAGTCTTTAAACGTATATATTTATTTAACAAGAAATAGTGTTAAAAAGCACAACATATTATAAACTGTGATTCACATAAATAGTATCACTGATAAAGAACATAGTCACTCGTTTGTGAAAAGCTACTATCCGGCTGTGCAGGCGAATTCAAAGTCTGTGATTCAGTAGATACTGATGGGCATGTTGGTGATGGAGACGGATAGTTTTGTTGGTCAATGGGCTTATTTGGTTGAATTTGTAGATATGGAAATCCGGAATGAGGGGTTTGTTGAGGTGGTACGTGTGAATACACGACAGAACGTACCGTCTAACCGGCCGGCTACCTGCGACGGGTCTGCTAAGAATATTTTGGATGCGACAAAACGTACTCCGCAACTTGTTTCGTTCACTTATAGTGTATCTTATGGTCAGTTAAGTGCTGTTAGTCAGTAACAAGCGTAAACAATTTATTTATATAAAAATGATATAAATGTAAACTTCGAGTCCCTCACGGTTCTGATTCCCATCACACTTTATCCAGGCTTTGGACTGTGGCAAAATCATTTTGGCGTGTTTAAAATCAGCTGTGGTTAAGCTCTCGTCATTTTTGGATTTTTTTTATTTATATTTTTTTAATTTTTTTATTATTTTTGTTTTGTTTTTATGGTTTTTTGTATTTTTAAGTTTCATTCCTAGTTCTGCGAATATGAAAGAGCTCTCAAGCAGGATCTTGGGTTTCCATTTGCTTCATACCGCTTCATTATTCTTTCAAGTCGTCCGTCATACTTGATGTACTTTTTCCTTCTTTTTGAACCTTCAATGTTCAGTTCGTACTTCATAAAAGCGCAGTTGGTCTTCTCTCCTTCTCCTTTCGAACACATCACCACGTCTTTTATTCTAGGGTTTGGCCTTTCTAAGAGCGTGTTCAAACGGTTGTTCCACCATTCGACAGAATTTGTTGTCCGATGACGCCTTTGGTAACAGTTCCACAATTTTATTGGTAACTCCGGGTTCTCCAACCAATTTTCAACTAAGTAATAAAAAACACAGACTTAGCTTGGGAGTGAATCTCGATCCAGCCGTCCTGCACTTCCTCTGGTTTTAAGAAAGCCAGTGCTGCACACATGCGGATATGGAGTCGGATATCCTCATTTTCACGGTACTCAGTTGAGAGTCCTAGTTCTTGTACTTTGCGCCAAAGGCATTTTTTCATATGAAAAAAGCATCCTCTTATATGTTCTGAAGGCAGTACTTCTCACTGTTTCTGGATTCCACTCTGGAACAGCTTTACGGATCAATTGAAACAATCGAATGTAGGTTTCCTTCTTCTTGTTGGGCAATAGGGCAAAAACAATAGGATTTACGTTAGTTTCTTCATCCGTGCTTTCAAAATCTACTGTCTTTGCCTTTTTCACCGCTAAAAACTATAATTCTATCTTCTTCGCCATCATCGGCCAACAGAAAAGAAGTTCCGTCGAACATTTTCAGCGTTTCTTCATGGAGAACCACTTCTTTGCAGTTGCTCGGCTCTTGGGTGTTGCCTTGCGCCTTACATCTGTGCCGCTCTAAGGTTCTTCTGATAGACTGTTGTAACGTGACAGATATATGCATGATAATGAATGGAATTTGATCATTAGAATAATAAGATTATAACATGTAAATTTGGAAGAAAGCATTAAGTTTAATATCAAAAATTAATTCATAGCAACTGTGGAAAGCAATCATTATTATTTAAAAAATACAAGTTCAAATAAACTAAGTTACTAGTGATGAGTCATCCAAAACCACTCTAATAACCCAAGGTTTTTTAAAACATAACCCAGGAAGGTAAGGAGGATATAAAGAAACAATAAAGTATGACTAAACCCACAACGAGGATAAACAAAATTAAAAAGAAACCCTGAATAAGGCAAGATCCACCAATAAAGGTGATGTATTTCTAAAATTCCGAAGAAGATGAAGAAATCCCAAGAAACCCGAAGAAGATGAAGAAATCCCAAGAAACCCGATGGCATCAAGAAGAAGATGGAGAAGATACCAGTCCAAGAAGACAGAAGAAAGAAGAAGAAGGCAGCATCCTGAGGAAGATGTTATGCTCTTATAAAAGACACCCAAATCCCCATATCCCAAAATAAATGATAAAATACCAATAAAAGTATAACGAAATAGTAACAACATGTACATAAAATTAAGAGAGAAAAGTGTGTAAAGTAAGAGTTGCCAGTGAACCAAGATGAAACAATAATATAGTACCCAAGGAACAAATCTCCATTGTAAAACACTAACCAATTTATTATGTTAATAAGACTACACGACCATTTAGAAATAACAAAATAAAAGTGTAAAGTGAACCAGTGCTAGTTTTGGGTATTATAGAAAATAAACCTTGTGTTTCATTCTTGGCAATCACAAACATTGAATACAATGAAATATGCAACTTTCAGTGACTTAAAAGTTGTACCATGTGAATATGTTACTTTGCATAATAACAAGATATAAATCTGTTTAAAGTGACATTTTGTTTTATTAAAAAAAAAAAAAAAAAAAAAAAAAAAACTATCACAGGGTACAATTCCCCAAATACAATATTTAAAAGACAGTGTAAAAAACTGTATAATCCAACTTAGTATAGTAGTTAGCAAATAAGAATATAGATATAAGGTTTTTGTAAATATAGGATAAGGATTTTTAAAATGTATTAGATATAAAGACATTTATTTAAATTTACAACAACTAACATCAGAACTGTAAATATAATTATTACTTGTGTTAATAGTAATAAGTAATTAAGATGTTAGTTGGTAAAAAACCTTTTTTTTTTTTGTGAACAATATTCCTATATTAGTAATAAGTTTTTGATTGTAAAAAATGTCTGAATGTTGAAGACAACCATTTATTTGAAAATATTCCTTATTTGTTTTAACTGTTCATTCTATTGTAATCAATACTAATTATTGTTGTGTTATTTGAAAAAATGTTTAGTTTATAATACCATATTTAAAAGTCAGAGAGGGTATCACACATCATTTATTGTTTGTAAAAAAATTTTGTAAGAAAAAACTTGTTAAAAAATCTAGGCAAAAGAATGAAAACCAAACTTCATCAAAACAGAGAAATTACTCATTTAAATGCAATTAAACAAAAGGGATTTAGATAAAATAAACCTGAGATGAAGCCATGTAATTACAGATACCACTTAGAAAGATTTTATAAAATTATATTCAGAATTATAAATAAAAATGAAAATGACAAAACTCAGAAATTTGGAGAGGGGAGTCATATATTCCAAAATAATGTTTTAGAAGTTAACCAATTCAATTAATTACAAGAAAATAAGGGAATATAAACCTTTTAATACAATATGAGATTATTAATAATAAATATAACTGAAAAATGGCTGAATTTGCATAATGACAGGAAGTTAAATTTTAATTTTTTACCAAATACAAAATGAAAGTAAAATTACTAATTTTAGACAGAAAACATTATAAAACGGCATTATTCAATCTTAAAATACGCCGAATGAACTGAAGGATTAATTTAAATTACATCTAGCAAATAAAATTGATAAATAAACAAAGTTTAGGCAGTTATATAATGTATTTTGAAATATGCACAGGATGCAAAATTATATTTGAACAATGTTAAGAATAATAGTATATTGGCTAAGAGTTTAGTCGAAACTGGAGGAAATAAGATAGTTGATTATTGGTAATTGTACGGTGAACTTGACGAGCGGATTATAACCGAGCTAACCTAACTAAAAACGGTAATGGCGAGTAAGTGAACGATACGTTTTTGTAAAATCGCGAGTGGCGAATAAAATCATTCCGGAACGTCCACATAGTGACAAAATCAATTGATAAAGACTAAATAACACTGGACAGCACATAACTACACCGAAAAACACTATAAAACACAAGAAAACAGTATACAACATAACCATACATTAGTGCCTGAATCATAAAAAGTGAACGAACTTATACATACACAGACATACAAAATACAACACGGAAACTTCACTCAAGACACTACACAACATCAGAAGCAAGATTTGCAGACACCAGGACGTGAATACTACCAGAAAATATCAATTTTGGAACGTCGCATATACGGAGGACATTTTGACCGACTTGACGGCAGCCATTTGCATTCGTCGTTAACAACGCCTTCTTGTTCCCGTCAGCTGTGTTGGTGACAACAAATTATTTTATTTCAATTTATTTTTTCAATGTATGTACTTAGTATTAGTAATTAACTTGTTGTAACGTTATACTTTTTAAATATTGGCCCGATTTCTCTGACTTTGATCATAATTAGCTGTTCAAAGAACCTTTTCTGAACTTTATATATATATATATATATCAAACCTTGTAACTGTTTCGATACCCTGAGAGTCGATTTTATAATCGAAAAGAGTCTAATTTTCAATTATTTAATAAAGCTTTTATACTTTTCATTTCAAATTAGTTCTTTCTTTCATTAATATAATAAATTATAATTAATATAATTTTAAATAATAAACTACCAGGATTTTACCACATACAAAGGAAGATAACCTCCAAAACGAAAAAGTAAACAAGTATCGATTGTCCTGGAGACAATCTTATGAGTGGTTGTAGTTTATTAGAAAATACAAGAACCTCAATAAAATTCCTTAGAGGATTGATACACGTTTTAAAACTTCGCAAAACAACATTAATTAATTGATTTTAATTAATTAATTAATAAAAAGAATTTTTTTTAATTATACAATTTTTTTTAAACAATTTTTTTTTTCTTTCTTCAACAAGCAACAATTTTTGTTTTAAAACATTTCGGTGAAACTACAGATATCTCTTCAACAGCATAACGCTATTTGACAGTTTTTGCTACATTTGGGACTCGACAAACTGGGAAACTTAAGGAAGTGTTTCAGACCAGTAAGACTTCGAGAGCCACACCAATTAAACACACATTTATAAATATTAGTTACACTGTTCACGCGGCGTTTCAGCAACAAAGTTATACCCTGTATAAAATAGAATTAGAATACCCCTTATAAATAGAATACCCCTTTAGAAATAGAAAGTTATACCCCGTAGAATTAGAATAGAAACAAATTATCAATTTCTAAACTTTAATAACACTTACCTCTATCGTGGAGATCGCCCAAAGTGTCTGTGTGAATTTTAGTAGGTGGTGTTTCTTCTCCCGCGCCTTCTTCTTGGCGCTTTGCATGCGTTTAATAACTTCTAACTGAGCATCGTTCGGAGGTCCACACACATGATTGGCTAAAGGCCCACAGACAAATTCACCTCCTCTTGATTTCATAATTACACAACACTTTTCACTTTGTTGCCTTTGACAAATCCAAGTTATCGTATCGTCCTTCCCCTGCCGTTTCTTCCTATAACTATACCCCTCGAAGTGCAAACACAACCCGCCTTTATTAGTCGTAGTCAGCTCCATTCCAAAAAATGTTAAAACCACCCGCACAGTGTGAATGTTATGGTAGTAATAAGGTTACTTCGCGGCCGTCCGTGCCCCATGACAGGCACAGGTCAACGACTCTAGGGGTATTTAATAGTTACACGGAAGCCGTTTGAATTTGACAAACACAGGTAACAGGTACGTTTTGTCGCGGTGTAAATTATTTAGGGATTACAAGGAGACACTTCGCAGATAGATATCGACCTAAGTGGTACGTTTTGTCGCTGGTACGTTCTGTCGGGATACGGGTACGTGTGGATGAATGCTGGAAGTCGGATATTGTGATACTGGAGGAACTTTGGGGGGGGGGGGTGCTTGATGTTAACAGGAAGGAGGAAATTGTGTGGGGTGATGAAAAGGGTACGGCATAGGTGGCCCACCATAAGATGGACACAGTTGGTTATCTGGGGCTTGCCCCGCTGCAATAAGCGAAATTATGTCCGATCGCAAATTCAGTTTCCTTTCAGCAGGAACTTTGTGAATTTCAGATAAAAGGGAAAGAAGGAAGTGCCTGTCTTCATCTTTTGCTTCTTCTGTAGAATCTGATTGCGCGGCAATTTTTTTTTTTTTAAGCACTGCAATGAGTTCATCGTCTTCATTTTTGAGCCCCTTAAATCCAAAGTGGTGTAAGTCCATTTTTGTCAGTTTTGAGATATAAGGGATTAAAGTTAAATTTGAATCAAAATTTCCTGTAATATATATATATATATATTAATATACAGTAGAACCTCATTATAACGGACTAATTGGGGCTAAAGGTTGTCTGTTGTAATGAAAGTCCGTTATATAACAAATAAGTCTTGTTAGGTCGTATTTACATCAATAAAACTCGGTAAATTAGTATAAAACATGTTTATTTTTACTTGACATCATTTTACATAGCATACATGACAAATGAGATCATACTGTTCATATTTACATTATAGACCAGAATTGAAACTTTATATACATTCTATTGTTTTATTCTCTTGAACAACAAGGGCCTGGTTCATTATTATTCATTAGGTTATTACTACTAACATTAACTGGTTTGAAAAAAGTATTGATTTTTTGTTGTTTGTTTGTTATTTATTTCGTTTGTCAGTAACTGACGAAGATGCCGCAAGTGTTCATAGTAAGCAAACACATTTTCATTTTTTGATTGTTCAACGTATTCAATGACAAAATTTAAATGATCTTTCACTTCACTCACTTTTATTGTTGCCTGAGTATTGTTTTCCTCTTGTAAGTCTTCCTCCTCGTCCTCTGAAGAGTCTTCTTTCTCAGTGACACTGCCAACAATCTCCTCTTCCGTCAACAAGTGGAATCCAGGGTCATCTTCATCTTCTTCAAGCCAGGTCTCCACATCTTCCAATAAAACTTCTCCCTCCCCTCCTCTTTGCAAAGTTTCACGGAAATCTTCTGTCTCACAATTTTCTATTTCTAAACATGCCTCTTCATTCTTTAACAGTTTTTTCCATGAGTTCACCAAAGTAGTTGGTTTAATTTCTTTTACAGCATCAGCAAAGTTGTGAATCATAGATCGAATGTTGTAGGCCTTCAAGTTTTGATGAGTCTTTTGGGCCCTTCTATCTTCTTCAGCAGCGGATGGCTCATCAACTTCTAAGATTTCATTGAGAAATTTTTTTCTATAAAGCCGCTTGGCAGTATAAATTACTCCTTGGTCCATGGGCTGAAACACGGATGTTGTGTTTGGAGGCAGGAACTTACACTTTATCTTCTTGTCTCGACTGTAGAGTTTGTCAACATCAGGGTGGGTTGGTGCGTTATCCAAAAGAACCAAAGCTTTTATTTTTTCTTTTAGAATGTTCAAAATTTCCATTTGGTGGTTTATAATTGCTGGCACAGCTTTCTTATGAAACCAATCACTTTTTATTTCAGTTGAAAACCACGCATTTCGGGAACTGTAATAGTGAACTGGTAAATTGTCCATCACATTTTTAAGTGCCCTTGGTTTTTTGCTTTTACCAACGATAGCAGGTTTAAGCATATGAGTGCCGTCTGCATTTGCACACAACAAAACTGACACACGCTCCTTGCTGACTTTTCTACCAGGCGTAGTTTCTTTCGGCTTTTAAAGCTTGTGTATTGTCAGGTAGAGTTCTCCAAAACAAACATGTCTCATCAAAGTTATAAATTTGGCTCAATTGATAACCTTCTTTTTTAATCAAATCGTCTAACTCTTTTATAAAAGGCTCAACAGCTTCAAAGTCTGCGCTAAGAATTTCCCCACTAATCTTCTTGTTTGAAATGTTGTGTCGTCGACGAAACCTAAATAGCCAACCAGAGCTCGCTTTAAACTGTTCAAGTCCATCTGTTTGGAGAGTCTTTCGGCAGTCGCTTGAATTTCAATTCCTCTAACAGCCATTCCACATGAACGAAGCTGAGAGAACCACTTGTAGACTACATCATCCAGTGTTGCCATAGAAGGCAGCCGCATACGCTTAGCTGCACTCTTCTCCTTTTCTACATTGAACTTGAGGACAAAGTTACGAATGTCATTTTTTGATTTTTTTAATGTCCGATACGGTTTGTTTTGCGATATCATACTCACGACAAATGCTAGAAACAGACGCTCCTTTTTCTAATTTTTCTATAATGGAGAGTTTATCTTGAAGACTGAGCACCTTACGCTTCCGTTTCTGTCCTACACTTGGCTTACTTAACGACATGATTTGAATAAATTAAAAAAAGTCATAGGCAGGACGTGTGACTGTGCGCGACAAACAACTGAACAATACTGACCAGTAGTGGTGGCAGTGAAAATATACCTGGCTAAGGCGTTAACCTTTCTTTGTTTTCAACTCCCTTCCCTTACCATTCAAACAAACAGTTTCCTGTATTTGTTGTTATTATCTCAACAGTTAAGTCTCAAACCAGTTAATTCAATGGTGGATTGGGGTTGGGTTTTAACTTTCAACGATTTATACCTGACAAGGGTGTTTGTCTCTGAAAACTGTCATTCGGCACTGGCGGGCGGACGTGAGTCATTCCGGTGCATTGACTTAGTTACTAGGGGGTGGGGGTACGACGTAAAAGACGTGTCCGTTATAAATAAAGTCCGTAATAACGGGGTCCGTTATAACGAGGTTCTACTTTGTATATATATACATATATATATATATAAGTTATATATATATGTATATATAATATATATATATATATATATATTATAACTTTATTATTAACGTGTTGGTGTGTTGTGTAAATGTGCGAGCACCTACCTGCTGTCCGATCTTGCGGTTTTCTTCCAACTAGAGCGTGTGGATTTTGGATTTGATTTCGCAAGTATGTAAACTCAAGTGTATAACAACAGCACACTACATAAGTTATTTTAAGAGTGAAGAGTTTTGTGAGGTTGGTAGGCTCCGTAATACAGCAATAAAAATACAATGTGGAGTATTAAAACGGGGTTTATTACTCCAATCACACACAAGAATGAAATGCTTATAAGTTCAAATATTCTTACAAACTAAACAGTAAATAAATCTTATATAATGTTTTCTGAATGAGTAATAATTTTCAGAAGTTGAGCTCGTTATTTTCAAAGAAGTTATTTTAACTCAGAATTTAATTAATCACTTTAATTTCATTGAATTTAAAAATGATTCTAATGAAATAAAAACTCTAAAGTTACTTGAAAATATTCAAAAAATAAACTGGGCCGTGACAGTCTAGTTCACGCCCCTTTATTTACTAGTGATCTGACTCACGTATACTGCAGTATGAGCAAATTATTTAATTCTTTGTTAAGATTTGTATAGCGCTTTTCTCTTTATCTACTACTAATTCTTAACTAGTGCTTATTAATTACTTATACTGGCTATACAGATTATCACACGTGAATAATTCTTATTTAACTAGAGTCTCTGATTTCTGGCATCTGAATGATTTATATTACATTGATTTTAATTAAAAAGAAAGAAAAATTTAACTGTTGAAAAATAAATAAAGTGATTTTGACTTTCCTGGTTCTGAAGAGGATTGTAGAGATGCTCCGGATGTCCCTCGCTGTCCTTGTCCAATCGGCTAGAGATAGTGATCTACTTGAGCGTCCTGGGTTTTGGCGGTGAGCTCGGAAATCAGCAACACTCTGCTCTCCTGCTATTGAAGAAGTTTTTACGTCTGTAGTTTTCTGCGAGAACTGCTTCAGGTCCCTCGTCGATTCACGTTCCACGTCAGCGTGTGTGTCTCTTTACGAGTTGTAGCTCTGCTTGTCATGTCATGTAGGCCTTAAGTTCATCCGCACGTGTCCCTCGTGGAACAACGGGTAATGTTTGTCTGAAGTCACCAGCCAAAAGCACTGTAACTCCACCCATAAGGCTTTTGCGGTCTCTAATATCCTGGAGTGTTCTGTTCAGAGCCTCAACGCCTCTTTTATGAGCCATAGTGCACTCATCCCACACTATTAATTTAGCTTCACGAAGCACCTGTGCCATATCACTCTGCTTAGAAATATTACAAAGTGCTGACTCAAAATGATTCAGGTTAAGGGGTAACTTGAATGCAGAGTGAGCAGTCTTTCCTCCTTCAATCAAGGTAGCTGGAATACCTGATGAAGCAACTGCAACTGCGATATTCCTTTTGCGCCTAACTGTGGCGAGCAACAGATTTATCAAGAACGTTTTCCCAGTGCCGCCAGGAGCGTCCAGAAAGAACAATTTCCCAGAACCACAATTAATACTGTGAACGATTTCGTCATAGGCATCTTTTTGCTCTTGATTTAATTTTGGAACATTTACAGCCACTGTTTCAGTCAACCGAACACAATCATAGGACAGTTCGTTCAGGTATTGATGGTTGCTGATAACTTCTTGCTGTCGTGATGGTGTTAGAAGACGGAACTCTTTAAGTGTTTTACCCGACATGGATATGACAGTATCCTCAAGAAGCTTAAGGCATTGGTTGTAAACGGCCTAATTGGACGTCTCCGCGCTCTCTTTCTATTTGCCTTCTAACATCTTCCGCAAGACTGTCTCGGTATTTCTCCCACAATTTTAGAGGGTCTGCCACTTGGCAGAATACTAACATTATGGCAAATAGCTCACGAATTTTGTTAGGAGAGTCAGAGATAGAAGCTTCTTCAAGAGTACGGTAGTAGGGAGTAAATGCCGGTCCTAACTCAGGCGGGGCTTAAAAGTGGTGGGGGTGGTGTAGTGGAGGTGGGGGAGGTAGGGCGGGAGGGGGATCATGTGGCCGTGGCCTGTAGGTGTTGGGGGCCCGGGGTGGGGGTAACAAAGTGGCGGAATAGGTGGTTGGGGTGGGGGGAACAAAATGGCGGCTAAGGATCCCTCTAGACCCAAGTGGGCGTGGCCTATGTGGGGGGATTTGGTGGGGGAACAAAATGGCGGCTAATAACCCGCTATTGGCCAAGAGTGTATAGACGAGGGGTGCGGGGGGGGGGGGTACAAAATGGCGGCGTGTTCCCCCCGATTGGTGGTTCAAGTGGGAGTGGCTTATGGGTTTGTGGGATGGGAGGGGGACACAATGGCGGCAGGTCGTTCCTGCAAGGATGGGGAGGGGGAACAAAATGGCGGCTTGTCCAAGACTTATATGGCCAAGGGGAAGAGTTTTACAAAATGGCGGCCGGTAGAGGGGGAACAAAATGGCGGCTTGTCCAAGACTGTTATGGGCAAGGGGAAGGGTAATACAAAATGGCGGCCGGTAGAGAGCTTGGTCATAGAACGGCCGATGGGACATTAAAAACAAAATGGCGGCCTACAACTTATTTCCAGCCTCTGCGTACGTTTTCCGTCCGCCGTTCTCCCCCTCCATCACTCCGACGATCTGCGACGGTCGCCGGCTGCCGGCGTCACGTTCTCGGGCTCGAGGGTGTCCTGGAAGTTGTCGGATGGTCGATATGAGCCGGATCCCGGCTGCCGTAGCGGCTGACAAAATCATGAATGTGAATTTTATTGTATGTATTAATTTGATATGCCCTGCCTGTGGTAGGACCGGCATACACTATATGTATTTTATGTTTGTTTAATTTGATACGTTTATATTACGTTGTCAGAAATGCAGTAACATGTGTGTGGGTGTACAAAATTGGGTAATTGATATGTTGGCAAACAATGTTTTATATACCATGATTTATATTGTCGCTTGCAGTTGTGAGAGAACATACATATGTTTTTAGGTATGACTGTACTAACAGCCAGAAGACAAGTTTAAATGAATAAATATTTGTTGATGTCGCACGCGTGCGAAACCGGTTCGACGAGACGCAACTTCAAACGTGGTTGAATGCGGAAAGGAAGTTGTCTCATTAATTCCACACACAACAAGATTCTCTTTGCAGGCTTAAAAGCAGACAAACAACTTTTGGCTGGTTGTTTTGCATACATACAACTAAGTTACAGACACGCGAATATTTGGCTGATGTGTACAGTGGTTTCATATTATAAGTACTCTTCGATTTTTCTATAAAACAAATAAATGATAAAAGACCTCCATCTCCTTTTATCCGGACTGTGGACCGGCTCACTGTCTCACGATGACAACATTCTCCATGTCGAATATCATTATCGTGAAGGCTAGTGAGGTAGGATTAAGGACCTTGTGCCAAGGTTAAGTGTTTGGTCCTTGAGTCAATGATATGAAAGTGTTTGTACATATACATTCTATTTAAGATTTTTTTATCAACGAAATACACGTAATTCGGCTTGAACATTACACCTGCAAATTGGACAATATGTCAAAGCCATTGCACATTCTACACATACTGCTAAATGAGCACATGGTAAGAATACAACCGCGATTATGTTTTTATAACATACTTTACACAGTTCGTTATCGTCAAGTCTTGTTTCTAGTACTTCACTGTTGTGAGAATTATGTTCTTCGGTGGGAGTAGGAGACTGGTGTCGATGTTGTATGTGCTTCAGAGCTTCGTCTACATATGTTTGACCTTTCATTGTTCGAAGGTAGATGCAATGACGAGAATATTTAACGTGTTCTACCCAAGGATCATCTTCTTCTTTCCATTCGCGCAATCGGATTCCACAATTAAAACATATCGTTTCATCACCTTGTCCTGTATACAGGAAGCCGGCATCGCACAGGGCACGAGATGTTGTTTTCAACGCAACAGGCCATTTTTTGAACGACTCAAATCGCTTAGCATCAACGGCGTATGCGGGGAATAAAGGCTTCTTTTTTTCAAATATGCTTAAAGTTGCCAAATCACGTACAGTTTCTTCTCCTTCTCGCAACTGTATACCAAAATTTGAAGAATCGGAAACGTTTAACGAAATGGAAATAGGCACATTTCCACATGGGAGATTACGCAGAAAACGACAAGCAGGCGAATATTTTTCATGTTCTTGTCTCGGATCGTCACCCGGTTGCCACGCACCGATTTCTATACTGCAAAATGCACATCGAACTCTATCCAGTTCATGAAGATAATAAAATCCGGCTCGAGCCAAATTTGCAGGTGAAATAAACGATACGGACCACCCGTCAAACGTTCGTAACCGTTCTATCTCGTTTTCCCACATACTAGTATCAAGCTGAGTGTATCTATCAAACACATCCATCGCTTTAACAGTCTGCGAGAACTTTTGAAATACTACTAGCGCGCTAGTCACATTGTGAATATATTTAAGACGTACGGCTAGCGCTACAGTACGAAGCGTTTGCTACATAATAAAAATGAAACCATTGAGAGCATATTTACGTTAAAACCAGTTTAAATTGTTTTGTATTTTATAAAATGTTTTACGTATACCGCCATCTTCATTTGCCTTACCTTTTGGACCAGCTTGCAGTAAGTTGCAGATGTTAATTGTAATAATTATTACAAGTAACCAATTCAACTTGTGAACATATTTAAGACGTACGGCTAGCGCTACAGTACGAAGCGTTTGCTACATAATCAAAATGAAACCATTGAGAGCATCTTTACGTTAAAACCAGATTAAATTGTTTTGTATTTTATAAAATGTTTCACGTATACCGCCATCCTCGTTTACCTGGACTTTGGACCAGCTTGCAGTAAGTTGCAGATGTTAATTGTAATAATTATTACAAGTAACAAATTCAACTAACTTCAAGGTCAAGTTACGGTGGCTCCGAAAGGAGCCAATTACGCCGTCAAAAAAAAAAATAAAACTTTACAGAAGATAAAATACCACGAAGGCACAAGATGGCATTACCTCCCGGTGAAATGCGACTGGATCATCGTCGCTCTGCCAGTCATAAGCACGCACACCGCAGTATCTGCACCTCACGGTGTCTCCGTCCCCTTCGTAGAAATAGCCGGCTCGTGCTAAAGCACTAGGTGCAACAGCAGTCGATGGGTACTTCGAAATGTAATGTTTAGTGTTACCAATACGGTATACACTGTAAAAAGTACCGAGTCTGTCTGTGTACGTCGACATGACAACAGGTGAAGTGAGTGAGTGAGTGAGTGCAGCTAAATGCAACCAGCTTTTATACTGAAATGGGTGTGGTTTTTACTCCCACCACCTACCTACGTTCTTGGGATTTGAAGCCACCTGTTTACTTTTTAGTTTGTATCTACTGTCTGTTGTATGCGTTTGCTCCGATCATTTATAATATTTACTATGTAATTTATATTGCATATCTATTTAAATTGCTTGCAAGGTAACAAATGAGTCATTACGTACGCGTTATATATGGATACAATTAAAAACTTGTTTCCAAGCTTATTACGCCCAGTTAGTTAAAATGCACTTGGATTCATTGCAATAAGTACGTTACGCTGAATATTCGTGTATGTCTACTGCCATCCTCTTTTATTTGGACTTTGGACCAACTTCTTAACATATAATGCTTATATTTGTGAATAAACACAAGTATAATCATAGTATGCTTGAAGGTAGAGTTACAGTTGGTCATTAAAATGACCTTTAATGTTTGTGTGTGATTGTGTAGGTGTCATCTCCTCACTTCTCGATTAATTTTACCAAAACTGCACGTCCTCACTTCTCGATTAATTTTTCTTCTTTTGACGCGTCTTTTCCTTTACTATTACATCGATGTCTATTTCGTATGTGCATTTTCCATTGGCTAGCGGTATCTCTTGTCGTACAGCTAAAAAGTATTTGCCTTTAGGTAGTGCTGCCATCTCCTCGTCCGTGTATAGTCCAGCGTAGCGCTTAGGTAGAAATACAGAAAATTCTTTGTCTTCTTCTTCT
Organism: Magicicada septendecula; assembly: GCA_034769895.1. Lineage (NCBI taxonomy): Eukaryota > Metazoa > Arthropoda > Insecta > Hemiptera > Cicadidae > Magicicada > Magicicada septendecula. The sequence goes on from CM068374.1 coordinate 23,377,212, forward strand.
TCCGGATCTAACAAATCGCACACTACAGAAGCGCCGAACTGTGTACTAATATTACGCATAGCAGTTATGTGATATTTTTTGTCTATTAACAACTCTTTTAGTCGCAGTTGAGGCAGAAACTCCCTCAAAGCCACTTCTTTAGCTTTATCTAAAAATGTGTCCATGACAGTAGTCTACGACAAACGTTTACAGACGAGTGAATAAACCTTGCTGGACGGTTGTATTTATGTAGAACGGATCCGAACAGGTGTGCGAATGAAGGTCATTACAGGGACATGTCTCGACATGTACAATAGTGTTGTTCAATCCGAGCAGATGTGCTATGAAGGTCAACTTGTTCACCTCTTACTGCGTACTGACAGTAGAGTAGCCAACGCCCATGCAGGTGTGCGAACGAAGGTCATTACAGAGACACGTCTCGAGGTGTATAATAGTATTATTCAACCCGAACAGGTGTGTTATGAAGGTCAACTTGTTCATCTCTTACTGCGTACTGACGGTAGAGTAGCCAACGCCCATGCAGGTGTGCGAACGAAGGTCATTACAGACACACGTCTCGAGCTGTACAATAGTATTATTTAATCCGAGCAGGTGTGCTATGAAGGTCAACTTGTTCATTTGTTACTGTGTACTGACAGGAGAGGAGCCAACGCCCATGCAGGTGTGCGAACGAAGGTCGTTACAGAGACACGTCTCGACCTGTACAATTCAACCCGACTGGTGCCGATACTCCTGCTTGTGTGTCGTGAAGGTTATCTTCTTCGCTAGTAAATGCAGACTCGATTTAATAAAAAAATTATGTACGTTACAATTCGTCTTCTTCTGTTACAAAGTTTTCAATGCTGGTTAAAGCAAATCTGAAATCTAAACAGACACATGATGTCGGCCCGCCACTGAACTGGTTCCATGAACATGCTTCGTAATGACCATCTGCTCGTTTTTTCCCCAAATTATGGTTTATGTAACCCAATACTTTCAGTATAGATTCCGTCAAATGAGTTAACCTTAGATGCTCTTTATGTTTACACAGCAACCTCGTATCTGTTAGTGGGAGCAGCTGTGACAGTCGATTCACTGCATCATCCGGTAAATAACGTTTTAAATGTTCAGCGTTTCTTGCCTTCTGCCACACGGTATCCATCGTACAGATGAGTTACACTGACTGAACCGATAAATGGAATACACGCACACAATATATGTAATAATACAAATATATTGCACACTATAACCTAAGTGTTTGATCGACGTACGTTCAAACAGTGTTTAACATATGTGTTGAAATAATCGATAGTGCCTCGTGAAGTAAATGTTTCCTTTTCAGTTTCAAACTGGCTTCATTTCCGCACCACCCGAGAGGTAGAAAGCAAGGCGCGTTTTTTTTATAGTGCTGTCGCCAGTAGCCCTATTGCACTGTCTACAAATGTTTAATATTTTTTTGTATTTTTTATATTTTGTCGGATTTCTTATTAATTATACTATGAGCCTTGATTTCGTGTAAAAACATAATTTCCAGACGTCTTACATTTTATACCTACACCGTCGTAGTAGAGACCACGTTTTACCAAAGCGGAGAACGAATTTAAACTGTCCACCTGCTGCAATGTTATTGTGTCGTTGCGTAACCATTTTGCATAATGTTGTGCTTTTCTTAATGCACAGTTGTAGACGTACTTATTCGATTTTATATGTCTATGTTTTTTTACACAACACCGATTCCATGAGTCCTGTAACGTGTTCTCATACTTTGTTGCGTTTTGGTCGTTCAAGTCAACTACGTTTGAGTGGAATTTGCTGAGGAAGCGCGTGTGCTCTAAGCCTTTTGTGAACACTATGGAATATGTTCTGCATACGTCACGGATAATCGTTTGCAGTTGTGCGTATTCCACTGCACCATCGTACCATGATAAACCGTGATAATAACTTTCCAGCCAGTCTGCTGTACGTGCGTTTTTTGTGGACAAACGTGAATGTTTGTATGGCGGCTTGAATAGAACGACCCGAAATAGCTCTTGTTCAATGTCCACTATCGCAAGTTCCTTTATAACGAATCGTTCTTCTCCTTCACCCGGAAAGGTCTCGAACATTATAACACATCCGTCCATGGTAAAGCGTGGAAACACACTGATATGATTGTCAAAGGAATGCAAGTTAATAATGTGAGCACAAGGTGATGTAGAATCAAACTATACACGTCCCGCAAAAGATTTTAGCTCTTCGATTAACCTGTAACACGCCTGCGCATCGTCAGTTCTTTCTAACGTTGAAGATGATGTAAGCTCTTGATGTATGTACATGTTGTTTACGTCCTTTTCTGATACTAACTGTCTTAAGTGTGCGTTTATGTTGGGTATACACTTTACCATTGTCTTCCATTCGTGTTCTGACAATACGAAAGGGGATGACATCTCGTCTTTGTCATACCTGTACAGTGTAATATACATTTTTCCAAATAAAGGCTTTACCGTGTACGAGGCGATAACACAGTCTTCTCCCAGTACAGGTATTGTATTTTTTGTCTTGTTCTCTACGCTGTATGATACAACGTCAGCATACGCCATCATACTATTCCATTCATCATGAGACACGCATAACACTTTTCTACCGGTGTTTGTTAGGCTTACACACGGTTCGTAGACGTTTCCATGGATAAGAGTGTTAATTAGTCCTACGTTTACAGACTTTGTTAACGCTTTATTCAACCAGTACGATAATCGTAGAAACATACCATCATGTAAGCCGATAGATTTGACAATGGTTTGATCGTTCGTCATACCTGTCGGTACCGGTTCGTTGTACGGTTTTTGTATTTTGGACTCGATGCTATCGTCTCCGCTGTCCTCACGCTTCCGCTTCATGTTGCTTACTGACACGCTCCTCCCATGTTATTCGTTTATGCCAGCCGACGCACTACGCTGGACAGCGGAGTGTACTGAAATATCACATCGTGTAATATGAGACAGTACGCTGTAGTGTTGGCGGGAAATGTATTATCCGATTCGAATTCTAGTCTCACATCGATCGTGGACGATTTAACGCTTTCGACTTGTTTTGAACAATCTATTACGATAAGCGGGGCGTACGTTTTAAAATCGTCTGGCGTCATAGTAGGGGCAACGCTTTTTCCTGTTTCGTTTCCGTAATATGACGATTTAAATCTGGCATACATGTCATATAACAAACCGTATCTATTGTTAGTGAACGACAAATTTAGATTATCGTAAGGATAGTACTGCGAATTTAAATATAATTTAACGTTTTTGAGATTACAATGGTCAAACGTTGAAGACTGCTTGTTGATTTTTCCCTTTTTTTCCGTTTGAAAAGCCAGCACTATGTAACGTGGCTTTTCTACTTCTGTCGACGTCTTTATAGACCATGTCTGTTGCTGAGACGTCGGTAACAATGGATACTCGTGAATTTCCCAATTTCTGTACGCTATCGCGATAGCCTTGTCTCGTTCTACCAGACGTAAGAGCATTGCCTTTTGCGCGTCAGACGGTTTTACCTCAGGCAATTTCCAATAAACCTTTTGCAGCTTGAGATTGTAATCAGGTGCCGGTTCGGAGGTTGATTTATTGTAATATAGCGCATCAGTGTCTGACGCTGCCCGAAGCAGTAAGAGTTCTTGTTTTTGATTAACGATTATACGTTTGTAATCTTCAGCAAAACCCATTAACATTCGTAGTGGTACCGTGAAACAGAAATCACCACTGGTGCTTTTCATTTTTTGTAAAGTAGTCGTAGCCTTTGCAGGATGAGTCCAACACGCGGTTATCGTGCTGGTACTCTCTTCGTTTACATCGAACGAGAGGAAATTCTTCAAGGCCGACGTAATACCAACACGTCTCGTTCTCGCCACTTCGACTCCACCCAACTCGTATCGAATCTCTTCAAACAAAAAGGCCATTGCGTTATTGTCAAAACCCATTTCATTATCCACTGCTGTTCCATCCTTTTTTGTGAGTTTTCCTTCTATATACAGTAAGCTTTCACAGGGAAGAGTGTACAGGTCTTGTTGTTGAACTGCTATACGTATCTCATCGTTGTTGTCGTATTTGGACGTAGCGTACGGTGTATGTGTGTGGTACTCCAAACTTGCGATACTATCGTCGAAAACGATGTCCTCGTTCACGGAGAGAACACTCGATGGCATTTTTAACTTTTATATTACCTGTAATCCTAACGAACGAAGAAATCGTTTGTTACGAGCTGTTAACGCTCTAACTGCCTTACCCTTACTAACACGTGAATCGGGTTTGATAGGTGTATTTGAAAGGTTCCAGCGTGTTAGTTGTGAACGACCGTAATGTATTCCCATGATTACAAGTCGCGTTTCTTCACGTGTAGCCTGACGGTAATCTCTTCTCCTCTAAAATCTATTAAATTATCTTGTTTATCAACAATTCGTATGTGTATAGTGTCTATACAATTTACGTTCACCGGAAGGTATATGAGATTTCTCGGTTTTTCTATTATCCTCCACCCTGGTGGTACTGAAGGTGAAAAAGAATGCAGTATATGATCGTTTAAACCGTCCTTGTAAGATCCGTGAGCGATATTGCACGTAACCTGGATCGTGTTCGAATTGACAATGTCAACCGACTCATTAGATTCATGCCATATATTGGCTTCAAGCTTACGTACGTCCTCATTCTGTTTCTTGAATCCCAATAAGGGTGCGATGGTAGGTTTATTGTAATCGATCACGACCTCATGTATCGACTTGATAGTTGTTTTCATAGCGTTGTTGTTGGCACGCAAGCTAACGACATCCGGCCCGCCGAGCTGGTCTTGAATGTAATCTCGGATATTGTCCACTTCGTACGTGCCAGTAGGGAGAGCGACAGTAATTGTTTTTTTTTGGCTTACATTATAAAACTCGAGCTCATTGTTAACGCCCTCCCAGACGTTAGGTATGGCATTGAAAACGATCAAATCGAGAAGACAAATTTCCCATTCATACTTCGCAGACAAGTGCAGCTGAGGGAAAAATACCGTCTCAAATTCTGACGTATAACCAGAAAACATGACCGTATATGACAACATCTTTACGTTAACTAATCGGTGTGCACAGGAAACGTAGGCATAAATGGCCGCATATTACCGAATCAAATGTCTGCTGTCTCTCGTAATTGTAATACACGTGTACATCTGTTCCTCCGGTCTTAATATACCTCATCAACTCTAATGGTGGACGAAGGTTACCGTAACTATCGTAATAGTAAACATCATTGTCACGCTTTTTGTAGCACACCCAATGAGTACCCGACCCGTGTGTCCAGTCTAGATTAATAACAGCACATTCGTGTGACCGTATGGTTTTCGGTAAACCGTCACGCATAAAAACACCTCTAAAATATGGAATACGTAATCGTCTAGCGTAATAACGTATATCCGCATCCGTTAACGCTTTCACTGGTAGACGAACACGAGTGTTTTTAGTCGTATTGCGCATATGGATAGGGCCGTAAATATAGTCCTTTGGCTGTCTTACGTCTCCGTTGGTGGTTTACACGACGTCTAGTTCCGCCTCCGCTCTTGTTTGGTATCTTCTTCTTACGTATGTTGTTCGTACGACAACGTCTTTTACGACATGTTCGTCTGCGACGAATATGTCCCATTCCCAGTTTGGATTTTGTCTTCATGGCAGTAGTAACGGCCCAAGCTGCTGCTCGTTCAGCAAGACTCGCGTCAGTAGATGTAACACGTTCCCACGCTTTATTCGCGAGTATACGATCGGCGATATTTCTATTCTTATCGTCCGAATATTTGGCATACGCGATGTCGTGTTGTTTGCACGCTTCGTCTAATTGATTAATTCCAGGATCACCTCTGCTTAACCGCGTCGTTAATCTGGTACCCGGACCGCAATATCTGTAACCACCGGGGATATGTAGTTCCACTGGTAGCAGGCCAATCACTTTGTTCAACAGACCACGTCCTCTCTTCACGGAAGTCGAGCTACGACTATACGTTTTCCGTAAACCACAGTCATTTTCTTATTTACCATACAACTGATTATACAATACTACTGCACCTGGAGCTCTTACTCTATATTTTTATAGACCGCGAACATCTCAGTAGTTATCAAAATTACTCCGCCAAGGTTTCTGTTTTGTTGTCGGCGGCGTCCTACGACGTTGGGGATCGTTTAGACGTTGTGCTATTAAGTACGCCATACTAGACAGCTCATCTTCAAATTTATCCTGCATATCTGAGAATTTTTTCTCAATGCTTTCACGGAACGCGTTTATCAGATGTAGATTTACAGCTTCGTTTTCCTTTACAGCATCCCTCAGATTCGTTATACATTTACCCTTTGCATCATACGCGTCTGCTGTAGTATCCAGTGCCAGTGCAGTTTCTTTGATCGATGTTAGAGGATTCAGCACGTTATTTTTGAGGAAAGAAAGGTTTATACAGTCACCGTCTAACGTTGGCGCTGCTACGTTGCTTAGTCGCATATCGCTAAAATCCCATTTTCCATCGTCACGAATTCGTATTTGTTTTTCAACGTATGCTTTGTTAACAGCGTCATTGCCCAACTTTGGTTCACCCACGTTTACGAGGCGTTTGTTAAAAAAATGCCATCCATCGTAATTGAGCAGAGGTATTCGACTGTCCATATACACTTTATTAACAGCGTCCGTCCTGTTAATTGGTTCTTTAAGGTTTCGAATAACACGCTTATTTGCGTCGAAGAACGTGTTATTCGTGTCGACCTTCTTCAGTGGTAAACTGTTTTCTGTAACGTACTTCATAGTTACCGCATCGTTGTCTTCATTCGGTTCACCCACCATTCGCAATCGTTTAAAGGACATATCATAGTCGCCTTCCGCAGTAGTCTTGAACCAGACACCCGGCAGGCCACGGATACTCGCCTGGAATAGCCTACTTTGATGTCTTCCGAACTTGTCTACACTCATATTGCGAATAACGCGGCAACATATAGATGAATTTATTTATATATGCTTTTACTATTAATGTACCACTACTGGATGACATTGGCTTCGCGTAATTCCTCTATCAGAGAGACTATTTCATTGTCGTGCCCCGTATGCCCAGCCCTTTGTGACGCTATTAGCAGTCGTAGTCGTTCTACCAACTCGTTTACATCGTCCCAATGCATATGTTGTACAGTTTCATTATCTGTTGCTGACTTTTCCATTATAAACTCGCTACCGGTGACACCTTTACCGCTACGTAGAAACAGGTGACGTATAATATTGCGATACTTGTAACCTGAATTAGAATTTATTTGTTTGTCTGGTTGGTACTTCTGTCTGTGTGCGTTAGTCGCTATTAAAATCGACTTGTAAGCGTTAAGATCGTTAGGACTAAAATAATCTTTATCTGGCTTTTTCATAAAGATTAACTCGTACAGACCTTGTGTTCCTGTATAACGCGTGCCCTTTATGTACAGGTCGTTCCTTTCGAATTCCAACGTGCCATCGCCTATCATAACTGTATTACCTTCCATTCGTGGGCCATACGTATGATCGATACTGTTACTCGTATCCGTGATAAATCTCTTCATATATTCTTTGGCTAACATTCCATATGGTAACCGGTCTAACATTTCCAAACCTTCTCGTCGACCTTCTGGAGTTTCTAGGTATACGTTAGCCGGAGAGTCGGGCGTTTCTGAAATCGTTTGGGTAGGTAAGAAACGTGGAGTGCTGGTAGCCTCATCGGAGGAACTACCAGGCAACTGTTTCCGAGGAGTACTCACAGTTTTTACGTCTTCGTCATTGTCATTGTAGGTACTCAGTTTTAGGTGTTGGGGTAAGATAAGATTTTCCCGGTTTCCAGGTCCACCGAGTTGTTTGGTAAGCGTTTTAATTGGTTGAACCAATGGTTCAAAGGTTTTTTCTAAACTGCTTGCAGTCTCCACAATACCACGCTTTATTTCACGATGTTTTTGCCTAATAGACTCACTAAGTGCTAGTATTTCACTTAATACCTTCTTTTGTTCCGATTTTTTGTCCTCCATTACGGCTACTGTCGTCTACGTCTTTTTTGAACTGAGGTATATCCCACCGTGCTGACTATATATATATATATTGAATATGACGGCTCAATTCGGTACTCGTTTTAAACGGTACTGTTTAAAATGGAAACCGTTTCGGTATCCATTTCCAACAGTACCGTTAGAATATATTTATACACATAAACGTACGTACCGACTTAGCTAGTTATCGGGTCGCATTGTATAAACTTATCGAAGCCAATTCTGTAGCGCCCGTCACACAAATCACAGTCTTTAACCACTACCAGGAAACCATACTTGTCTTTGTTCCATGCTTTAGCACACATTTTTTTGAATGTTTCGAAATGCATATCTGTATTGACATGGTCATTGTAAACATAACGCATGTTACGTTCGTCCTGCCTGAAAAGTATTACCATGTTAGCATTGTCTCTTATCCCACGTTTTGGAATGTCAGTATACGTTTGACCCAACAGGAAACAATCTATCGATTTATGTCGACCTCTAGTAAAATAATCTTTTATTTTGTTTTGTCGTTCACAACTGACATCATCAAATATCATTACGGAGTTCGACTCGGCGTCTTCTGGCGGGATGACTTCTTCGTTATCGTTGTAGGGAAAGTATCCGACCTCGGGGACTTTGGCCATCACTTTTTCCAACAGGACATATTTCGGTTGATACAGTGATTTTGAAAATACATAGACATTGGTAAAGCGCAATCCGTTTTTTTCGAACAGTAAATTAAACATGACATTTGATTTTCCCGTCGAACTGGGGCCAACGATCAGACACCTTATCGTGTGCGGCAACAGAGGCCCGTGGCGGTTATTGCCTGCGTCTTTTCTACCGTATCCACATCTGTCCAAGACCTGTTGTAAGTCGTAGATTTGAAGTCTGTCTTTGCGTTGCACGACTTTCATCTTCGCGTACGATTGTTACTGAAATGAACGTAAACTTTAAACTAAGTCTTTTTTATTTATCCACGTGTCATGAGTACCGTCGAAACCTAACCATCGAACCTTCACACGATCGCCTTTACGCTGTACAACCTTTTCTATAAGATACACATTCCCTACTTCAGACTTGATAAGCTCATGTTCGTAAAAAGATCCTCTTATGACTTTGTCTTCGTGATCGCGCAAATAATACGTAATCGGTATTGTCGGTCGTATTTCGTCAACCGTGAGTACTTCGTTAGTCCAATTGGGTTGATATCCTTTCGTGAAAGTACGTTTGAATTTGCTTATCCAAACTTTATCTCCAACATTAAATTTAGTTCGCTTCACACGTCGCAAATTATTTGCCGTCTTTTTGTTTATGTGTTCCAGTACTAATTTTTCATTAGTGACGTTTACTTCGCGCGGTCTCATTCCGATGGTTCTATGTGGCGTGTCATTGTACCTTTTTACTAGCTCCGCTAACACCGTAGGGTACCATTTGTACGTACCCTGCTCGGTGAATACACGATACATCATATTCTTCAACGTGCGGTTGAACCTTTCTACTATGGAAGCCTTCTTTTCCGAGTACGTAGAATAATGGTTTACACCGTACTTATCTAACAGTGCGCGAACAGTTGAGTTGTAGTATTCTTTTCCATTGTCAGTTTGTAAATGCTTCATACGAACCTTACGCAATATCTTGTCTAAAGCTTTTGATACGTGGTCTCCAGTTTTATTTTTGACCGGTATGGCGTAAGCGTATTTACTGAAACAGTCTATTACCGTCATAATATATTTGTATCCTTTGTTAACTCGAGCGTAGGGAATCATTTCCACAAGATCGGCTTGATAGAGGTCGTTCAAACCTTTCAACGTCACTGCACGCCGTGGATAATTACGTCTTGCCTGTGCGTGCAATTCTTTGGCAATCCGTTTTCGTATATCCATGTTGCAATGTCAACGCACACTGTGAGGGATTGGTAGGAGAATTTTAGATTATATATGTTTATTGATAACATTTCTTTTTGTTTTTTGTTGTTGTCCTTTCTACACCACCGTAGAGTTAGGCAACTAGGCGCTTTTTTAGTGGATCCCCTCTAGGTTAGGGTGACCAAATCATTTTCGGAGAAAACCGGGACATAACCAGCCGGGCTCCAATGAACCCCCTCCCCCACACAAATGTACCCAGGTTTTTTAATTTTTAATATTAATGTTTTGTTAATACATTTTGTTAACCCGATGAAAGACTATTTACTATTAGTAAAAAGGATAAAAAAAATGTAATCTGATTTATTTCTACAATATCTGTTTAATTAATGATATTTAATATACATAATAAAAAACAAATTTATTATGATTTTTCATAATATTATAGCCATGTTAAATAAAATTAACATAAGCTTTAACTATTACTGAGCGCTTGCAGATGGGGTTGATTGTCCTTGGAGGAACGGGTATTTTTCACTGCTTCCAGCCTTCTCGATCATGTCTTTGTTCTTTGTGACGTAGTGGTAAAATTCTACACAGTCGATTTTGTAGTTGTACAGGATCTGTAGGATTGCTTCAAGAGAGTCCACCTCCATTCTTTTCCTTTCATCAGTCCACTGGATATTCATGAACGAAAATATTCTTTATACTGTGAATACTGTGGGACTATGGAGGTTAGAGAAATAAGCTAAAAAATGTATTAATTTATCGTGTCGTATTCCGTTTAATCGAGCGAAATCTCTAAAACCTTATGAGCGTCCCGAAACAATTTTTTTTCGAGATATGATGAAATCATATGATGATATGATGAAAAAAACCAGGACAATCACGGTTTTCCAGGACGTTTGGTCACCCTACTCTAGGTATATACCACTATTAAATTGAACAGAACTTTACCAAATCTGTGTTAATACAGTGTTTTTTATTCGAAGTTTATGTTATATACGTTTATTTATTGATAACATTTCTTTTTGTTTTTTGTTGTTGCCCTTTCTACACCACCATAGAGGTAGGCAACTAGGCGCATTTTTTAGTGGATCCCCTCTAGGTATATACTACTATGGAATTGAACAGAACTTTACCACATCTGTGTTAATACAGTTTTTTCATCTTACGAAAATGAAGCCGCACTCATGGTTTACGAGTCGTAAGACTGCGCCATTGACCTGTCATTCACACATCCATACATGTGTTTGCGAGTGTTTAAACCACGCTAGTGACACTTCTAACATTCGGTTCATACACGTATATGATGAAAAAACACGTAGTAGACAACATATCGTGGAAAAGTAAAAATTCAACCAATATAAATTTTATGCTGTGTGTACTAATGCGTGCTTTATGAATGTGTATGTGTAATAAATTTTTGCCGGCTCAGACGCTGCTACAAGGGATGTCAAATTTAGTATTCAAGTAATCGTTGGTTGCCATGGAAAATAAAAAATAATTTGGTTGCATAATAATACCATATTTAGTAAAAAAAAAAAAAAACAATTCTACTCGGAGCTACTCACGTCGTGCACGTTTCACCACTGTCGGTTCTGTATTGTCTTCGTCTGATCGTCTTTGTCGTGTTACATAGTGACCGTATGCACGCGTTTCAACTCCATCGTCCAGTATATATCTTTTGTCGTCATACGGTAACAACGATAGTTTATGAGACTGCATCGTATATATCGTATGACGATCACTACGAATAGCAGAGCTCGTAGTAAATACTGCCCAATGTTCTTTGAGACACTTGCTATACATCTGATGTCGTAGGTGTCGTTTGATCATGTCTCTGGGTACACCTTTCGCTACGTTTTTTTGTTTGTCATCAACCGTCAGAACGGAATAACATTTCGCTCTGAGGCCGATAAACTCTTTTATCGGTATACCACACGTTTCATCCTTGAATTTGCCTAAAGCCTTTTTGTTTTCTTCACTAAAACAAGGATGATCTATGGGGTATTCCGACGTATCGAAAAGATGGTGGGCTTCCGTAATGTCTTTGTACACGTCTTCCGTCTGTATGTGGTACAGTAAGCTGTCTGTGTCAGTCATCAGTAAACGAATTTGTGGTCCGTACTTGGCCACAGCATACCGATAATGAAAATCGTACATTATCGATTTGCTAATGTCAAGTACAGCGAACCCGACATACACAGGGCGCGAAATAACAATGGACTTTTTTCGCAACGAGAGTCCTGCTAAGTCGTCTGTAAACCGGATCATACGTTTCAGGCGTGGAGTGGAAACCAGTTTACGCAGTCGTCGTTCATCGGAGACTAATTGAAAGTCGATTCGTTTTCTTACGTTCTCCAGCGATTTTCCATATACAGCGTTATTCATCAGTTTAAAGAAGTCTTTATCAAAACTGTTGACTGCTGATTTTCTTTTAGTCGTGTTGAAGTCGACAAATTCTTTCAACCACGGCTTTTGTTTGAAACACAACACTCTATGAATCGCTTTCAGCTCTAAGCCCAGACTCAAATACAACTTTAAATTTCGATAATGAAGAACGTAATTTTTTTTATCGTCCAAAGTCGTAAGCAACTTCTCTACGGACGATACGGATGATCCGTATACGGAAGCTTCCACTAGTTTCTCTCGCAAACGACGAGAATAAGGTGAAAGCATTTCTTCGGTTACTTGTTGTCGAACGGGAGCCAACGGATAATCGCTATGGCGATCGTGAAGATGGTCGGGGTAGTGTAGATCGACTTCAAAAATATACCCAACGTCAGCGTCATCGCTCACATTACGCACATCGATAGCTGCAATCTCGTTTCGATCGAGCCAACGAAAGCCTGCGTAAGGCAGCGACTGTGACATTGCCGTTCCGTATAAGTTGTTACAGTCCGTGTAAAGAATATACGTGGTCGGTCGTGAAGCATCGTATTGTCCTGCTACTTGGGGATTGTTTGCTGCGGCATGGCGGTTAGAAATTTGGGCTACCCCGCCCTTTAAATTCTTTTCTAGATACAGATAGATGTCGACATCCATCAATAGCTCCAGTTCGATACGCGTCATTTTTAACATCGCGTTCCAAGCCAAACCCGGAAGCGAGTAAAAAAGACACGGATCCAGTTGGTAGTACTGGTACGCCATTTGTCGAAAACTTTCAAAGATTTCTGCCAGCAGCAAAACGTCAGTCTTCAAGTACAGATCGTGGTACTCGCCAAGATTACTTAAGCTGAATGCCGACCACACGCGTTGGGCATGCGCATACTCGGCTTCCGTAATTGACGAGTCCATCAACCTGCTGTAAAAATGTTCGCGAGCGGGTAAGCTTGTTTCCTCGAACCTATTGACACTGTCTACGTACTCATATGGGTACACCCCTTTACGTACGAGCAGGTCAATGTGTTCGTTGAAACACTGCTTAAGAATAGGAAATTCATGCCCGCTCGCGGTCAGGTTGTTTACAAGTTTAGCCAGAGACATGTTCAGAAACTGATAGCTGTCCAAGAAACGTATATTTCCCAGAGTCACCGAAACGTAGCGCTCGCTAGTGGTCGCTATACAGGACAGCCCGTCGTACTTGCCCAACCCTTGTATCAGGTGGTGACAATCGTAACCTCGCAAGTTGTGAAAAAATACAGGTAAGTGTCTGGCCTTCTTACAATTGAGATTGCAAGCCGTATGTGCAGCACCTAGAAACTTGCCGGTCCGATGACAATGATTGCGCACTTTATCATCATTAGGCAGTGGTTGATTGCACAAATGACATATCGTTGCCTCTTTGTACGCATCATTGTCACCGTCGGACATAGTTAATGGCGTAATCTGACGCATAATAGATTGCAACAGCAATGCATCTTTCTGCAACTCACACAGGAAGTTGTCGATAACGTTATCACCGTGGTACACTGTCGGTGGTTTGAAAAGTTTCTGTTCATGGTCTATGATGGCATAGCAGTAACCTGAAGGCACATGTACGGACTGGATATTTGTGGACGAAACTGGTCGTTCAATTGTTTCAGTTGTCTGGCCATCATTAGTTACAGAATAACGAATGCCGGATGTTGATTGAACGGACAGAGGCTCAACACCCGGAGAACAGCTAGCGACGGGAACGATTAAGGACTCGAAATCGGCATAAATGGTGAACGGATGTTTTAGGGTGTAGGAATAATTTTTGAATGACATTATTCTGTCTTTATGGTCGTGCATAGTTGTTTTCTGTTCGCCAAAAGGGGTGCAATTAGGTAAATGATCAGATAGAAGCTGAGCAGTGCTGAAACGGTGGAGACAATAGTCACAGTAAAAGCACTTATGGTCGTGTTTCGTTTGGGAAAATAATAACTTATTCATGTTGGAGATGAGACAGTAGTGTGTTTGACCTTGAAGGTTTGTCAAAAGCAGCAGATTTATATGGTACGTTCTACCCTTAACGTTTGTAATTCTTACGGGGTAAATTTCTTTTCCGTCCTCACAACCAAACACATTAACGGAAATGTCAGAGTTCTGGGTTTCGAATTTTGAAATATCTTTGACAGAAACAGGGTATGGAATGCCGCTCATGTTTAGACGATGCGTGTGATGTCTATATTTGGATACACGGTCTCTGTTAAGTTTAACGGGACATATGCTGGCCAAAACCGACCAGACGAAGCACATTTCGTCTGCGGTGTTTTCAACATTTACAACTGCCTTGGTCTTGGATAGTTTTGTTGGAGTCGGGATGTAAGAAGACGCTGACAAAGGATGGTATCTGGCAACGATCAGTTCCACCCTCTGTACAGAATCCAACCGCTGCCTTCACGCGTGTACCTGGAGATGCTTTCCAGGATTTTGTTGTAAGAAGATTCGAGTTGTTCGTCTAAAGTATCGTGTACGTCACCCGATAACGTTACCTGACAACGTCCATGAAAAACTCCGATGGAACTTATCGTGTCGTGTACGCCGCTGTCACTGCTGATACTGTACTTTACGAACTCGATTCTGCAGGCGATATGCCACTTTACGCTGCGCAAACGATTCAGTTGTTCCAGGAGGTCAAGTAGTAACAGAGGTCTGCATTCAGTAAGGACACCTGCGAAATCAGTAATCACATCAGCTTCGTCATCGTGCTGTCGCGGTGTGTAAGTATACGACGTGAGAGCGCCTCTAACACTGGATTCTCTCAGTACGTAGAATCGAGGTTCCATTATTTTTCTGCAATTAAAATGTACAAATCGTCTTACAAAGAGTGACAACACACCTCGACGTCGTTAACTATTTATAACACACACACACACACACACACACACACAGTTTGTATTAAATATGTTAAAGAACAATACCAATTGTGAGTTTATATATACACACACACTAAGTTTTTTATTTAATACGTTAACTTTTTATAAACACACAGTTTGTATAATATATGTAAAAACCAATACCATCTGTCAGAGTTTATAAACACACACACACACACACACACACACACACACACACACACACACACACACACACACACACACACACACACACAGAATTTTTATTAACCATGATTGCACAAATTGTATAACAACTTTTACTTACATATTTGATAATTGTGATTAGTACGACGGGTTTTCTGCTGTGTATTCTCGCTTCGGTGTGCAAAAATAGAATGGAATTGCCTGAACAAATCTTTCTTTTATATCATGCAGACTGCATATAAAACATAGTCGCGTCTATTCTTAGATGATTATTCATTAGTGACGAGACATGTGCTCCTTATGTAAATTTTATAGTCAGCATTCTTGTTGGTGCCTGTAAATAGAGCTTACTAGTTTTTTGTAGACCTTAATAGCTCTACGTTGAACGTGCGTTTTCTATTAGATACACGTCTAAGATATAATCAAACCGGTTTACATATACAGGCCTTACACACTTAAATTGAATACCTATATACGGCTGTCGGACAGACCGTGGGACATGAATATATTATGACTTTGGCGCGCATCTTGTAATACCCAATTACTTTTCTACTAGTAGATTTGGCGGGAAGCGAATCTAAGCCTATATAATGCTAACCCCCCAGTTGTAACGTGTTATTGTCTATACGCTCTTCGCCATGACTCCATGCAACCTGGAAACTTTTATACAAATAATTGTGATTTGCGTGATGGGTATGTTACACGCTCACCGTATTTCTGTAAGTCAATTAACTTTCATGTTAAATTTTATTCTATTAAACGTTAAGAATATGGATCGTTTTACAACGAATATGTTTGTGTAAATTTGTATTTGCATAAGCCAAATTAGAACTAACACTGGCGTATTTCTGTAAGTCAGTCTACCTTCATTTTCGGTTGGATTCTATTAAACATTACAAGTATCGATATGTATTAAATTTACATGATGATTTTAGTTTAAATAATTGTGTGCATAAGTCAAGTTAGAAATAACTATAGTGAATTTTCAGGTTACTGTACGATTGTTTTTTAATGGAAACCAATAGTACTGTAGCTGTGCACAATCGGTATTTAACGTAGCAGGATACAATTAAGCCGTTTTTAAAAATATGTAAAGTGTCTTATTGAAAATGCGCGTAGACAAATGCTTTACTTTTAAACAGCAATTCATTTTTTTAAATGTGTGTACTTTGTTTGTTATTGATTTTCCAAACAATTTGACTGATGAGTATCGAATTAGACGCCGTTTGATGCCAACGTCTCGAGTTGAACCAGTACATCGTTCAAGATCACCAAACAGGATACGAAACAACACTAACGTAGACTATGACAGCTCTGACGATGAGGATCCATTTAGGTTTCCAAACGATCCCCCTAGACGACATTAGACGATACAGAAGACGATTATGACATTACATATATACAATTTACACACAAACATAAATACAATAACTCGACCACTGGATTCTAGTTTATTGTGTAACTTGTTTTAACAAGTTTCATAAATAATTAAAATCTATAGTGCTCGTCCTAAGTCGAGATGTTCAAACGAGGAAGGTTGTAAAAACGTACACACGAATTAAATATAGCGTAACAGTTATTAATGAAGTACTGTAGACTGTAACACATGCATGACACACGTCGTCCTTGGATAAATCCCCGAGGCGTTTTTCGACATTCGCTGTTTTTTTTTTTTTTTTTTAGAACATATACATTGTAATATGACTACATACTGTAGATTTTGTCGAATTACCTTACGTGATATCTGAGCGAAACACCTTAACGAACTGTATGAATATTAATATTAACCATTTAATTTAAACTTCTTAAATGTAATCGAGAAAAAACTTCAAAACACTTTTAAGGCCTCTCCGGGACTCGAACCCGGGTCTCCGAGTCCCAAACCCGGAATGTTAGCCGCTACACCAAGAGACCGTTGATGTTTAATGGTACTTTATTTTCTTTCACAAAATAATGGTATTATGGTACACTATATCAGTCATATATAGGAAAACATAGATTATACCATCAGTCAATTGCATTAATATATTACCTGAAGCAATGATTACAATATTTATTACATTTGGCTAAGGTTTTTCGTGTCTCATGGGCAACAAGTAGTTCAGCGAGAAACCCTTTTTTATTATTTGCGACTGCTACATGGTGTAAGCAATATATTTTTGTTCGGCAGGTATAAACAATACGATTAAAATAAATTCCAAGCTTATTACCTATTTGAATTATGAAAATACAAGGCACACGGTATAGTATCATGTAACTTCAATAAAGTACACATTATATATTGGTCAACGTACCTTCACACCATACATGATATCCATAATTGCTGTGCGTAAAACTAGTCACAACACATTCACGAACTTTCAGAATTTATTTGTATCACACTAGACACCTTTAACCGTTGGCCAATTATTTTCCTTGATCGATTCATTAATAATCGAGTTACGACTTAAAACAGAGCACATTCACGAACTTTCAGCATTTATTTGTTTTATAGAAAAATCGAGGAGTACTTATAATATGAAACCACTGTACACATCAGCCAAATATTCGCGTGTCTTTAACTTAGTTGTATGTATGCAAAACAACCAGCCAAAAGTTGTTTGTCTGCTTTTAAGCCTGCAAAGAGAATCTTGTTGTGTGTGGAATTAATGAGACAAATTCCTTTCCGCATTCAACCACGTTTGAAGTTGCGTCTCGTCGAACCGGTTTCGCACGCGTGCGACATCAACAAATATTTATTCATTTAAACTTGTCTTCTGGCTGTTAGTACAGTCATACCTAAAAACATATGTATGTTCTCTCACAACTGCAAGCGACAATATAAATCATGGTATATAAAACATTGTTTGCCAACATATCAATTACCCAATTTTGTACACCCACACACATGTTACTGCATTTCTGACAACGTAATATAAACGTATCAAATTAAACAAACATAAAATACATATAGTGTATGCCGGTCCTACCACAGGCAGGGCATATCAAATTAATACATACAATAAAATTCACATTCATGATTTTGTCAGCCGCTACGGCAGCCGGGATCCGGCTCATATCGACCATCCGACAACTTCCAGGACACCCTCGAGCCCGAGAACGTGACGCCGGCAGACGGCGACCGTCGCAGATCGTCGGAGTGATGGAGGGGGAGAACGGCGGACGGAAAACGTACGCAGAGGCTGGAAATAAGTTGTAGGCCGCCATTTTGTTTTTAACGTCCCATCGGCCGTTCTATGACCAAGCTCTCTACCGGCCGCCATTTTGTATTACCCTTCCCCTTGCCCATAACAGTCTTGGACAAGCCGCCATTTTGTTCCCCCTCTACCGGCCGCCATTTTGTAAAACTCTTCCCCTTGGCCATATAAGTCTTGGACAAGCCGCCATTTTGTTCCCCCTCCCCATCCTTGCAGGAACGACCTGCCGCCATTGTGTCCCCCTCCCATCCCACAAACCCATAAGCCACTCCCACTTGAACCACCAATCGGGGGGGAACACGCCGCCATTTTGTACCCCCGCACCCCTCATCTATACACTCTTGGCCAATAGGGGGTTATTAGCCGCCATTTTGTTCCCCCACCCAATCCCCCCATAGGCCACGCCCACTTGGGTCTAGAGGGATCCTTAGCCGCCATTTTGTTCCCCCCACCCCAACCACCTATTCCGCCATTTTGTTACCCCCACCCGGCCCCCATCACATACAGGCCACGCCCACATGACCCCTCCCCACCCCTCCACCCCTGCCCACCCCACTACCCGACACGCCCACCCCCCACCACTTTTAAGCCCCGCCTGAGTTAGGACCGGCATTTACCCCCTACTTACGGTCCCAATGGGCATTATCCTCCAGCAAGCCAAGTGCTCTACACGCCGCTTGAAATGTTGGCTGAACTACCCCTGCGATAGTTTTTAATGCAGTAAATGATACAGGACCGCGGATCTCATGTAAGAGGAGGCGTAAATAGTAGCACTCAGCATTGCCAGGATGGACAGTGTATACTCTACCCAACACCTGATCTTTTTTTACCCCTGGATAGCCTGTCACAGATTTACCTTGCTTCCTCCTGCAGAATTGATTGCTTTTCCATACGTAGTAGGACGGAACTTCGCAATATAAAAGGGTCCTTGCGAAGGCATCAACTTTACACAGGTCAAAAAATCCCAAAAGTGTCGTTTTTGGAGGATTATTTATCGTGTCAATGACATTGTCCTCCGTAAAATAAACTCTTTGACCGTTTTCTAGATGTACGGATGACCGTTTTCTAGATGTACGGAAAGGTGCATAACAGGAGGAAACCTTTCATGAATAGGGAAGCAGAGGATGCGCCAGACTGCCTCAGAGCTGCTGATGTATCGTCCTGTTTCGTACCTTGTCACCTCGTCCAGATCTTCAACGGTGAACGCTGCTTGATCAGACCCTTTATTCACATACTTGCAGATATATTTGATTGATTTGACAGAGTTGCAATATTCAACATTTAAGTGGGCTGAGAATGTGCGAGACAGGACGGGGTTGTACGGAACTACCCAGCGATTGTCAAGAATAACCTCATTGATTTTTACTGTAAATGCGCCGTCTGCCGGCGACCGTCTGCGATACTTAGGATAGCCATCCTCTCCTGTCTGAGTCTCTTTTAAGAATGGCCGTGGGTAATTCTTTGTACAGGCGCCATCCACCATGCATGGTGAGTTCCTGTTAAGCGGTCCACATGGTCCGTGAATCATATTTGTCTTGACAATCTCATGGAGGGCTGGATCTAGGTTGGGATCAGGTACTTCGATTACATGACAGTTCCCCACACTGACACTTCCACACACTGCCAAAAATACTGACACTTCCCCACAGCCCTTGGACGCGGCTACCTGATTAATGACTCAGAAATAATTTCGACTGACAATTCCACACAAATCCCCCCCCCCCCAGGCTACAGCGCGACTCCCCCCCCAAACTACCTCCCGCCGCCCCAAATAAAAAAGATTAATAATAGATTATTATTAGTCTATACTATACTAATAATAATATATCTATACTAATAAAGCAGTTGTGCGTGCGCGCGCGTGTGTCTGGCTTATCTCGAAAACGGCTACTTATAACTGCGCCCAAACTATACTTTAAAATATATAATGTATATATATAATGTTTAAACCAAATGTATATTTTATTTAACTGATGTGAACGAGCGCAGCGAGTTCGCCCTGGCGAATTGGCGAAGCGATTCGCTCGTCTGTAACATCAAGGCTCGCCCCACTGACCTTTAAAGTTAACATGTTATTCTTTTGGAGTGAAGAAAGGCGCTCGGTCTAGGTACTTCATTACTAATACGGTCTTGAAAATATCATTGATGTAGTGTAATTTCCATCAAAATAAAATAAATGCAAAAGTCTGATTTACATCTGTGGACTGTGGGCTGGCAAAATAATAACAAAATTGATCATTTTTGTGTTATCATTTTGGCGTGTTTAAAATCAGCTTTTTCGGCTTCATTTTTTTTGTATTTTTGGTTTTGGTCCAAATTTCTCAACAATAATAATTATTAACCTACTCCATTTTCTGTGAATAGGCAACTGCCTTCAGAAAACTTTTCATTTTTTGTCATTTTCGAATTTTTTCTGGATTTTCTCAATCCGTCCGTCTAGTTTGACATATTTTCGTCTTCTTTTTTCCCTTCCATGTTGAGCTCGGCCTTCAGAAATGCGCAGTTTGTCTTCTCAGCTTCCGTCTTCAACACTTTGACAACCTCTTTTAAATTGGGGTGAGGTCTCCCGACAAGATTGTTGAGTCGGTTGTTCCAGCCCTCAACAGCGTTCGTTGTCCTGTGCCGTGCTTGGTCGCAATTCCACATCTCGATTGGAATGTCTTGGTTGTCTAGCCAGTTTTCAACAAAGTAGTCAAAAAACTGGCTAAGTTTGGAACTTTCTGGAGCTTGAGAGTGTATTTCCACCCACCCATCGAGCACATCTTCAGCCTTTAAAAACGCAAGTGCTGCGCACATACGGACATGAAGGCTGATTTCGCTATTCTCTCGGTACTCCACCGACAATCCGAGATCCTGTACTTTTCTCCATAAGCATTTTTTCATGTGAAAATGACAGCCATGTATTTTTGTTGTTGGAAATACTTCTTGCAGAGAAGAAATGACAGCAGTTTCAAAATCCACGTTTATTTCTGGTCTCCACTCCGGAACAGCCTGGAGGAGGAGTCTGAACAGTCTCGTATACGTTTGCTTCTTCTTGTTTGGTAGAAGGGCGAATACGATAGGACATTTTTGTCTCATCATTGCTACTCCCAAAATCGGCATGAATGGTATATATTTGACTAAACTGCTTGCTAGTACTCTTGAAAGTACCATCCATAAAAAAATGGCTAAAACACTTCAAGCTCTCTTTTCCTTTTGCTGCCGCAAAAAACAATTATTCTATCTTCATTTTCGTCATCAGCCAAAAGGAAAGACGAACCGTCAATCATAGTCAACGTATCGTTATCAAAAACTATATTTTCTCTGTGTTCCGGCTCTTTTGCGTTTCCCTGGGCATTGATTCGGTGTCGATACAGTGACCTCATCATAGACTCTGTCTTAGGCATTTCGGTAACGAAGTCATAACCTGAAAACAAGCCATATTTAATAAAATTCTCTCTCGGTAGAACTTCCAAAAAACTATTTTTTTATTTTTTGCTGAAACGTTCTAAAATACCCCCAGATTTTAAAAATTATATTTTTTCACGAACACGTCAGGAAATCAGGGATAAATTGACTTTTTAAAACATTATTACATGGGTACTCAAATTGTGCGGAGTTGTATTCTGAACAAGAATATAGAAAAACATCGGAGACAATCTGGGAAAAAAGTCAACGTTTTAGAAATATTACATTGGGTAGGCCTACTAAAATCTTGAAATTGAATACCAACATACTATTTAAGAGTCTGCAGAGGCTGCCGGCCATGTTGGATTTACTACCATAAGAACAATGCCATATAGTGATCCAAATGACACCATTATTAATGGTCCAAAATTTGTGATTGAGGCGATTTAACTCAAAAACCCCTTACCGATTGAGCTGAAACTTTGTATGAAGGTAGATACTAAATATACCAGATGACTAATTTCAAATTAACAGTTTTTTATTTACATATGTGTTGTTTGAATGAGTGTACTAAATTCACTCAGTGGTACTACTAAAACTAATGCTAAGAACACATACCTTTATCATGAAGGTCACCCATGGCATCGTCGTAAATTTGACTAACGCTGGCATCTTCTTCACGCGCTCTCTTCACTGCCTTTTGGACGCGCTTCGAAACCTCTAAACGGGCAACATCAGGAACAACACACTGACGCTCACTGTTTGGTCCACGTGTTAAAATGTTATCTTTGGACTGAATTGATGAATAACACTTTTTCGAATACTTGAAAACACACACCCACGTCACAACACCACTTTTCGCCATTCTTAACTTTTGGTATTCGTAACCTTCATGGTAAACGCACTCCCTTCCCTTAGATGTCCGACCTAATTCTAACTCCATAGTAGTCACGATGCTAACACGGCAAGAATCAAAACGGCAATGCCAGTAGACTGCGTTTAAAGAAAGAAATATAAAATTCTTAAAAGGTGTAAGATCACCAACTTTGTAACAGGACGACCTTTCGGTGTGGCTGTCTTCTTCCTTATAACCCAGCGTTGGGTATTCACTTTGTAAGAAGACCTTATATATGACTGTAATCTGATCAAATCCCACTGTTTGGGCTAGCCACTTGGTCACCAGACCGCTGTATGCCGGTCGTTACAAAAGAATAAAAATAAAATGGAAATTTCAATAATTAGAATTTCCAAACAATAAAATAATTTTGTTTATGTTTATAGAGGTATGTATACTAGATAAATCTGTTTTTAAAAGGGTTCTGTGAAAATTTTAATAACATGTAAGTATTTATTGACCGTCGAGCACTTTTTGAAGATTTGCACCAAGTCTGGAGTTAAATATATTAACTCCAGGTAATAATCGATTGGTGACCTTCCTTACTGGTCCAATATCTTGTTCAAAATAGAGTATATTCTTTTCACTTAATACCTTCAGCCTTATAAATACCCTTAAATTACCCTGTGAAATAAATACAGATACAAAATAATAGAAATATAAAGATTTATTGACAATTTTAGATAAATAATCGATATTTTATCGATGGAGAGCAATTATCGACTCTGTCTCAGGAATTATCGATTGTCATACAGAACAAAATTTTATGTTATATTATATTAAAGACAGGTTCTTTGAGCGATTAAGAATTAATAGTCAGAGAAGGGTGACGAGAAAGTATAACATTAACAGTTAACACATATAAATACAATAATTACTATTCAATAGTATTAAATAATTCAGGTTATGATATTAGAATAAATGTTTTGTCGAACCAATGAAGACTGATGTGACGTCAGTCTCTGCGATGTAGTAGGCAGGTTTCGTTTTCAAGATGGCCGCTCCTTGGGTTGGTCTCGGCTATTGTATATGCGTCGAGTCAGAAAATTACTATAAAATTACCTTCATCAAGGTCTAAAATGTCCCCGCACTGGTGTAATAAGTCTGTTAATCTATTTAGTGTATTCTGGTGAAGTGTTCAGTGTAAACTTGCGTTAGTTTGGTTATTTTCTATTTGTGCAACTATTACGGTTAAGTTTTCAAGTTGCGGTTAGGTTTGTAGAGTAAATCAGTTGTAATATAATGTTTTACCGTTTACTGTCACTCGTATAGTGAAGTTAGAGGTTTGTTTTCACTATTGTCGTGAATGTTTTTATAGTATTGGCTTCAAAAAGTGTTTAATTTGTCTAACTCTCGTTCACTGATTTCAATGGCTAAAACGTTAGCTTCATGTTCGACTCGGTTTAAAGAACGTTTTTGTCACACACCTATTCAGCTTGATATTCAACAAAAGACTAATTAACTTGGTCATAAATCTTGCCCAGTTAATCCTTGAAAAAGTATTGTTAACATTTTTCGATTTCATACACATTAGAAAATATTACATTATATATGGAATTTTTCTATTTTATTCCTTACTTTTATGAATTATTAATCTTATTATTAGTTTAATCATCTTATTCCCTTTAAATTGATGTATTATAGTTCATATCTGTAGACATTTTGTGGAAATTAACAAATTTTGTTCACACTTTGGAAATATAGGCTCAAAATTGGATTTCCGTTTTTATATAAAATTCCTTCCATTTTAAATATTATTAATACTATTATAATCAATTTTAATTAGTCATATTTCTCTTCCTTTCCTTAAATACATATAAATTACACCTTTGAACTGGTTTTTTGTGTTAATTTGTAGATTTGATATTGCTCTCTAAAATTAATTAATTTATATATTTTGACAATTTACAAAATGTTAAGGTATATTTCCTTATTGTCATTTTAATTCATAGGATCATTCCTAGTAGTAGTTAATTGTGTTATCTTATATAAATCTGGGTAGTTTACAGGATTTATTAGTGAATTATACTATTTTATATTGGTTCTCTGATTTCACCAAATGGCCTAGATTTTAGAATTTTATATTTCTTTCTTTCTCAATAAATTAAACTTGATTCCTCCTCTGACTTTACATAACTACAATTATATGTAAATAACATGATCTATAACTTATTGTTTTGTGTAGTAGTTAATTAACACTACAGTTATTAAAATAATTAATTATGAACATTGTTTATTAATCTGCACAATTTAACATATTGCAGATACAGCTTAAACATATCTCTTTTGACTATTTTCAATCTAACATAGCATACCTTTTAGTACATTATTACTGGTATGTAGGTTATTATTTATCAAACATAATTCTTTTTTAAAATACATAACATAAATCTTATTTTCTAATAAACCGTACAAATACATTTATTTAATACATTGATTTTAGGACTGTGAAATAATAGTCTATTTAAACATGTTACACTTATTCATACTATATTAGTACCATTCCTTTTTGGTTTAAATCATTATTATTGTGATTCCCCACATCAGCAAACATTAATTCCCATACTCTATTTATTATCATTTTCCTTTTTTACAAAGGTCTTTTAAATAAGGATTTACATTAAAATAATAAAATACTGGAAACCTTCCATTTTATTATTTTATCATGCTGGTTATTATTAGACTTTAAAGTTGTGATATAGCATACTACTAAGTTATAGTATCACCAACTTTAAGTTTATTGCATTTTTTAAAAAACACTTATACAAATTCACTTTCACTGTTGGTTCTGATATTCTGAGTCTTATTATCTCAGACCAGACCTTTAGTCATCATGGACCGTTAAGACTAGTTTATTTTCTTTATTACACAATAGCTTTAGCCGGTGCACTTCTTATAACGCTATACAACACTTTAGTTTTCTCAATAATTACATTTTTATAAGATTTTGGGGATGTTATACTTTCTTTGGCATAGTTTTTGTGGGTTTGGGATTGATAGTAGTTTATATAATAATAGGCTTTACTACGGTGTTTCTTTCATACTATGTCTTCCTCTCCTCCTGTCTTCCTTCTTGTCCTTCTTCCGATCTTCCTTCTGGTATTCATTCTTGTCCCTCTTCTAGTTTTCATTCTTGTCCCTCGTCTAGTCTTCACTCTTCTGTTCTTCTTTCCTCATTCTTGGGTAAACCAAGGTACTTGGTGTTATCACGACTGAGGTTTAGTTTGGAGTATTGAATTTCTTCACTGAACTGACTTTATTCTTCTATTTGTTTTTAGAGTATTTTGGTATTCACCACTCTTTGATTGAGTCTCTTTTTTCGGGATATTGTCTTATGTAACTGGTTTACTGCTCTGAGCTTCCTGGGTAACGTACTGGTATTATTTATGAGTTGATGAGTTGCTTCAATACTTTCTTTGGTTTCTTTTAACAGTGGTTTTTATATATTATGTAGTGAGGATTTTTATCTTATTGTGTTTCATTCCTCTGATTTATTTAAATGTCATTTAATATTATTACAACATTTTTTGATGTAATTAAATTTTATCATTTCATATGATTTACAATGTAGTGGATTTTCTGTCACGCTACAATATATATATAGATTACTAACAACGTGTACGTGTATTTGGGGTTAAGGTGTAAATATAATAAGAGTATTTTTATTATCAGTATTAAAAACTCATATTTATTATTTTTTCATTATTAAAATTATTCATAAACATCATTAATTTGTTGGTCACGATATTGCTCATTATTTAATGTTTATATCTTACGATATGCAATATTACACATATTTAAAAAAAATTCTTATATCTAAACATGTTAAATAATTTTTATTAATTTATTATAAAATTAAAATATTCTTATATTGAAATAAATTGTCTTATCTCAGATCTGACCTCTACTCGCTCAGTCTATACCATCGTTTCTCAACCTGGGGGTCGCGGTGATATTAAAGGGGGGTCGCGAAATAGCCTAAACAATAATGAAATCATTTTATGAGAAAAAATCATTTATTATAAACATTTTACTTACAATAAGTACACATGTAAAGAAAAGAAATTAATGTGATGGTTGCATTTGTTTTTCATTTAAAAGTTTCTCCATCTACGTTAGAAACACATAAAAAAATTGTTTTCAAGTGATAAAAGACGATTCCTGTATTTAGTTTTTAGCGCAACCATAGACGAAAAACCCTTTTCACAGAGATAAGACGTGGCGAAAGGGATTAATATTTTCAATGCTTCTGTGACTAAATTTCCATATTCATTTCGAAGAGCAAGCCAAAACGTATTTAAATCTTCAGATGTAAATTGCAGTTGTAGCGTTTTGTCGGCAGACATTTCGATGAGCTGGTCGTGAATCTCAACTGGTAACTTAGCAGCGGCAACAACGTTTTCACTAAACGGATTCAGTACCCATCTCTTCCAGAAATCATTTTTATCTTCCGGGAAATACTCCGTCAACTGAGTTTTTAGCTCACGCAAATGCATCTTCATGCAATCCAAACTGTGGGGAATAATAGTGTCTTGTTCATTCAAAATTTTCTCATTATAATCCGAAGTGAGTGGGAACATATCCAAATTTTTGCTTTGAAGGCGAATAATCCAGATATCAAGCTTAATGAAAGCATGAACTTTGTCTGTCATTAATAAAATGTTTTTATCACATCCTTGTAAATTCACATTCAAGTCGTTTAAATGCGAAAATACATCAGCTAAGTAAGCCAACAACAACATACACTCATTATTCTGTAAAAACAATGAGAATGGCGTTTGTTTATCCTGGAAAAATATTATTAATTCATCTCGCAATTCCAATACCCGGGTTAACACTTTCCCTCGCGATAACCATGTAACTTCTGTATGGAAAATAAGAGATTTTTTATTTTCGCCCAGTTCATCGCATAGTTTAGCAAACAGCCTGTTCTGTAACGGTCGGCTTTTAATAAAATTAACCATTTTTACAGCTTCACAAAGAATTTGATTGAGATTTTCCGGCATGTTTTTTGCGACAAGAGCATGTCTGTGAAGGAAGCAGTGCGTCCATTCCGCCCTTGGTATAAGACGATCTTTTAATTTTTTCATTAATCCACTGTTCTTTCCTGTTATCGCCTTTGCACCATCACTACATACTGCAATACATTTTGTCCAATCTATGTTAGTATAGTTTCTAGTAGCTTCATAAAAAACATCAAAAAGACATTGTCCTGTTGCATGACCCGGTACTGTTTTGCAAAACAACATATTTTCTTTGATTGATGTGTCCCTATCACATTCATACCTCACAAAACATAAGAACTGAGACATGTTTGCTACATCTGTTGATTCATCAAATTGAATACTAAAAAATTCACTTGAACTCACTTGCTGAATTATCTAATCGCGAACATCGGCAGCCATGTCATCGATTCGCCTTGATATTGTGTCGTAAGAAAGCGGAATTTTTTTCAATTTTTTTGCTTCTTCCACGCCTATTAAAACACTGACCATATCAATTGCAGCAGGCAATATGAGGTTTTCGGCGATTGTATGGGGTTTGGACATCTTAGCTACTCTTAATGCTACGAGATAAGATGCTTCAAGTACACTTTTATCAGTATGGCTTGACTTACAAATAGAAGTTTGTTGATTTCTCAAGGTATGTAATTTTCTTTCGAAAAATTCCAACGGTTTGTTTTTATGAGCCGGATGTTTGCTTTCCAAGTGTCGAACTAATTTTGATGGCTTCATGCTTTCATCGGAGAGAACTTGAAAGCAAACAACGCACTGTGGCTTTCCATCCAATGAGGTAAAACCATAATTTAAATAACTGTCATTGTACAACCTTGTCTTTTTACCAACCGATTCATTGGATGTAGATGGCTCACTTCGTTTTTTCACAAATTTATCCATTTCGCATAAGAAATTAGAAAATAACAATTCAGTTTCACGGTTGACCGCACACTAAAATAAAAGCACCAAACTTACGCTTCGCATTCGAAACTTAACTGAAGTTGTGCAATCGCAAGCGCCTCTTTTATACTGGTTCCAACCCAACTTGATGTGTACAAAGAGCACGTACACATCAAGTTGGAACTTGTAAATTGATCATGTATGTACACGTCATACATGCATGTTCATACCCGTCGCTATAAACGCAGCGAAATAAAATAATAGGAATAGTCGTATTACATTTTTTATACTGTCGGTATTTTCTTACTTAATGTCTAAAATTATAGTGCAATGTGATTATATAATATTAAATAATTTTTTACATTTATAATTGCAGTCAAAATTCAATTAGTAATAGTAAGGCTTACTGTTATTATTCCTTTGGGTGGGGGGGGGGGTCGCGAAATATTAATGTTATTGATATTTACTATTTGGGGGGTCGCGGAGCTAAGAAGGTTGAGAATCGCTGGTCTATACCAATGTTTTGACTTCAATTTAACTTTATATTAATTTCTTGTAGACTGGCTTTTGTTTTAATATTCAACTTTAAATTAATCTTTCTAAACTTCAAATATTTAATTACTTTACTATTTATTGTGATAATAAACTCTACTCTCTTTACTTTAAATTCTCTTTCATTTATTACTGCTTTTATGTATATTGTAACGTGTATCAATCTTACTCGTATATTTTACCGCCTCACTATTGGTTGCGCCAATTCTGTACCGACACCAACGATCGTACTTTCTAAATTGTATGTTATTTAGCCTCACTATTGGGATAGCCAATTTGTTACATCCAGTATCGAATCTACGGGTTATTTATCAGAATTTGTATCTTGTTTAACTCGGTTATTATTTGTATATACTTTGTTAATATTGGATTAAGGATGAGTATCGGTTCAGGGGGATGTTTGTTGAGCGCCAATTTGCAATCACCGTTTGCAAATAAAATTTATTGGTGAAATATCAATAATAAATTTTTATTAAAATTTATTTAAATAATATATGGTTTCTTTATTCTGTAATTAACTCTCTTTTAATCTTTTCTTTCAGCAATGAATATGATAACTTGCGCTCATCAAAACATATTTAAAAAAATCTGCTAAGACTTTTAAATGATGAGTGTTGCCAACTTAATCTAATTACTGAAGTCAACTCACAGTACCAGATATCTTGTTCAGTATATCATACCCATTTTGTATTCATGAAATAAAGACACGAATAAACCTTTTTCTGTATTTTGTAAACTCAAATCCTTTATTTATTCTTTAACTAGTTTTAAATGTCAAATATAATTCTTAACAAAGTTTGGCCAGCTGTATTTTAATATGCTGAGAGTGGCAGCAGTAACTCTTATACCTCAGGCATAAACATTTCGTATTTTATATTTAATGAATACAATACAATTATAATGTGTTAAGTAGGTCCTTTTGACTACGATATAACAACAGTTTTGATATGGAAAGTACCAAAATACATATTCTTCGTGTTATTTAAATTAGCAGCCATCCTTACTATTTCTTTTATTAAGTTGCTAAACTGCTACAATTTTTTGTTTAGACAAAGCTTTTCGTCATCTCTGACATCATCAGGTCTAGAACAACGTCTGTCGCCTGTGCGTTGTAGGCTTTTATACTTTAGGCCCCTCCCCTTTTGTCATCGCCCCTCCTTATGGTTCTTGCCGCTCCCACTCTTCACGGGAACTTTGTCCACATTTTTCCGTTAGGCATTTTACCAACGTCCGTCAATTGTTTTAAGAATCTCCCGTTAATTTCTCTTCTGTAGCTCAGCTTTGTGCAACACTCGATTATGTATTTCGACAATAGCTAATTCTTTCTCTTCCATAAAAGGGAATTCAATTAAAGACGTTATTTCCCTAGGTGGTGGTCGGTTAAACATAACTTGGTATGGACTAGTTCCTATGGTTTCGTGGTAAGCTAGGTTGAGGAATGTTTCGGCAGCTTCGACATATTTACTCCAGTCTCTATGTTCTTCATGACAATATGTCCTCAGAATCCTACCTTCTTCACGGAGAACTCGTTCTGGAGGGTTACTTTGGGGATGATACACCGAAGTCTTATAAGTTCTGATTCCCCTATTTAATAATTCCTTTTTCCACTTTTTTTCCTTTAAATTGAGTACCGTGGTCAGTTACTATAGTCTCTGGTTTATCCACCTCAGGAATGTATTTCGTTATGATTATGTCCAGAATTTTACGAGTTGTAGCTTTGCTGATAGGGTATAATTTCGAAAATTTTGAAAAATGATCAAATATTATTACAATATATTTGAACTTACTTCTTCCCCCACTCTTAGGAAATGGACCACATATGTCAAAAATATCTTTTCCAAATTATGGCTCGAAGTGATGGTTATCATAGAGCCATCCTTCCTTTCATTATTCGTTTTTACCATTTGGCAGATTGTACATTTTCTAACAGTTTGCTTTACTTGCTTATTGATCCCCTTTATGTAGACGTGTTCACTTAATGCTTTTACAACTTTAAGGGGTCCCATGTGTCCATATCTTATATGATAGTCTATGATTATTGATGATTCAACACTCCTAGGAATATATAATTTCCATTCCTGTTTTCGGGAAGTTGGACATGTAAATATTAAATTATTATGGATTCAATGAAATGCTAAAATTGTGGGGTCATTGCTTGCCAATCTCTTTAATTAACTTTAGTTTGATACCTAAATTCCGATGAATTTCTATCTGTTTTAACACTTCTGCTAAATCTTCTCTTGATTTCAGTATGTGATACACTCTTCCAATGTTTTCTTTTTCTACTTCGTAAGTTCCGTTTGCAGTATTAATTCTGGATAATCCATCAGCCACAATATTTTGTTTCCCAGGTACATACTCCAATTTATATGGTACTCTTGTAATATCAAAATCCATCTAGTTAGTCGACCATGATTTAGTTTGCATCTTTTTAGGAAAGGTATGGATTTATGATCCGACCTGACTTATTTTATATCCTAAAATATAGGTACGGAACTTTAAGCATGCAAACACCACACTGAGGAGTTCTTTTTCTGTAACTGTATAATTTCTTTCGCAAGTACTCAAAACTCTACTAGCAAAACTGATCACTAAATGGTTTCCTACTTCATCTTCTTGATATAACTCAACACCTAAACTCACATTACTTGCATCACAATTTAATAAATAGAACCCCTGGTTAAAATCTGGGTGGTGTAACATAACACTATTTAGGAACTTAGTCTTGATTAAGCTGAAAGGAAGTTTGTTGACTAGACGCGTCAATGTTTTTTTTACAAGGAAGTGCCAAAATATTACTAAATAATATGTAAGCTTTTGGACTTCTTTTGTACAAAGACAAAGCTAACGTCTTTTCTTCAACAGTCCATCTCCTTGCCCGTGGTGTTTTCCATGAGGACTTTAAGTAAGAAGACGAGCAAGGAAGAGATGCAACAGACATATGCTTACTCAAAGAATGAACTGCATTTACAGTTAAATTCATTGGGTCACATAGGTTCTGCATTTGTCGTCTCATTTTCTTGCACTTCTTAGTTAATTTTTTGATTTCACTCTCCTTTTTCTTTGCATATTTGTATAGGAACTTCTTCCTAGGGGTATCCAACTGTGAATACCTTGTCATTGCAATATTTTGTAAGGTGGCAACCTGATAAGACAGATTTGATGAAGTAACCGTGTGAGATAAACATTCATCAAATTTGCCTTGGTCAGCATAAGAGTCTTCATTCTGTACTCCAGAATAAAAAGATGTCTCTGTCCATATTTGTTCAGCAGAAATAGGAGTGCTAAAAGGTAATCTCCTTTTACAGTTAGGAACAGGTGTGGAAGTAGCAGAAATATATGAGGTAGTAGGATAGGATGTGTGTGGTGATAATGCGAGAGGAGTTGAAGTACTCGGAACTTGTTCATTCCTTGTCTCACCAGGCTGATCTTCTCCTGTGGCAAGTGGCACTTGCATTACTTCTTCAGCAATGGGTGGCGGACCACGAAGCTTTGGTATCGCAGTAGGCCGCAGTCTGTTCCCAATGAAGTCCTCGGGTGTAAACTGGTCCTCACAGACTATCCTGTGTACGCGGCCTACTATATTTTCAAAACTTTTGTCCTGACAAAAGTCCACCCACTGCTGAAACCTGCAACACACAAGTGTATTATACTAAACTGGTAAAATTATGTGGCTGATTTTGATTATACTTTTATACACTTGAAAAAAAATCATAGCAAGGTAAGTACATCAATCACTGACACTAATTCAGTTACTGTCGCATGAGCTTTACAAGTCAACAAAAGTAAATATTAATAAAATATGTGTATAGAAAAAAATATAAGTATATATTGTTATGAAAGATATATAAACATTCTGAAAACATAGTCCGGAATGTGATTAGTGTGAACCGTGTCAATCCAACTGAACACTAAGTAAAATATACTATATTCACAAAGTTACAAATAAAATTATCACAGTATATAAAATTTTAATGTAACTTAAATAAGTTAATCAGCAAAATGTAAATTTAAAAATTCAATATACAAATAAATAAAAATAATCTACTTTCCTTAATCAACAGCATACAGAGAATAATATATACTTTAATAAGAATAAAGTACAAGTTCTTTAATATATATTTGCGTTTATTCAGCTGCGAGATGCTCACGTTTGATATGAACTACTCTTGATTCTACTAACTCTGATAATAATGATTATACTGTGATAAATATTAAAATTATGTAACAGTTTTATACTCTGAGCCTTACAAAGAAATAGGCTCACCAACATCTAGCCTACTGTTAATTTACAGCTGACCAGAAAATAAGTTCTCATATGCTATAGGGTGTATTGTTGGCATACAATAATACTGTGTCTTCAATCGTCTTACTTGTTTTGTTTAAGATACAATAAATCTATACACCAAAAATCTCTTAATCTCCTTTCAAAATAATTTTATACAACTATACCACAATAAATCTATACACATTTTATATAGATTAAATTTCTTTAAATTACATTAAATGGCAGCTACTATTAGTACTTAGTCGTACTGGCACTAATTTAATATAGTAAAGACTGTTGAAATGTCTAGTTCAATGCAGAAAGTGAATACCTGGTCTTTCAATTTTAAGGCTTCGTTACAGATATAACTGAAGGTATCAACAACAGGTAAACAATATATACTCTTCGATTTCGTTTATACTCTTTGTATCAACAAAATTATATTCAACATATACTGTAATCCGTAAATATTCACAACCTATCCAATTACGGAAACTAACTAATTATCAAAGCTACTTAAATAAAGTTTCTTATAAGGTACTTACCGTGCTTCTTGTTTCCGCTGCGGAAAATAAAAAAATCATCTCCCATCATTAATATTGTAGCAGCCTCTCACTGTACAATTATTCATTTTTATATATTCACAAAATATGCACAAAAAGTCCTATATGACTGCTACAGCAAAACAAAGAACAGTTCGGAATGACCAAAATGGCGTCTTCCACGTGCAAAGACCAAGATGAAGCGCCAACCGCCAACCATTCGCTAACTCACGAGTTTCTCGTTTCAGCGCTGCTAGCTGCCGCACTAGCGCTCGTTGTGACTGTGCTGTGAATTTTTAGCAGACGACAAACCTTATGACCAAAACTCCTATTTAACTGTCCTACCCCTGCTAATAAAAACATAGGTTCCAAAATCATAACCTAAACATAGGCCTACTTACCAGATAATTCTGATGGAATATATTCGTCACTTGACGCATTATAATTCAGGACACTTGGCTCACTATACTCCTCTTCACTATCTTCAGAATCCATCATTACAAAAGTAATTAAAACTTAAGTAGTTTAACGTAATAATTATAAATAAACCTGATCAATCATACAGCCACCTGTTTCAATAACCTCCTTCAAAACTGAAGTGCTCACTGGAAATGTGGTGTAAGTCCCAGCTACACCACTTTGGCTGTAAACCGATAGATGTCTCTGTTGAAAGCTTAAACCCGTGCTGCCATCTATGCGACCCCTGAGTGAACTAGAACCTGCTTCACCATTCCATTAAACAGATCTGGCTACGGAGAATCCATTTCTGATTCTAACTCAAAACTGACAAAAATGGACTTATACCACTTTGGATTTAAGGGGCTCATTTTTACCTCTCTTTCTTAATTTGTTTATTGGCTTTTCAAATTCTGATGGATTCTCACACCTGTCAGGATCAACTTCTGTGCCTGTGTCTACTGGGTCATGACTATTGTCGTCTTCTTCCATACTGCTTGTTGTTTTATTTGACAGGGTTTCCAAGAAGCGCAATTGATCGAAATGTATGTATTGTTTTTTTTTAATAGCTTCAGAACCGTTTTTTATATTTTTCTTCTTTAGAAGCTCCCGTGTGTAGCAAGTACGAATAGATCTCCATTTCTTCTGTGCGATTGTCACTGAAAACAAAAATACACGACATTACTCAATAAATGTTTAAAAAATAGGTATTTATTAGGCTCATAGTTCAAAGTTAAATTAAATTACAATTTACTTTAAAAAACAGTAAAAACCCCTGATAAGTTGGTTGCTCGTTTTTTTTATTTTTATTTTATTATCAGTAGCCTATCTTAAGTGAATAATTTTTGCTGTAAAATTTTTGGTATAATTTTTGTTTCAGATATTTGGCTACAGGTACAACGATGACTGATTTGCACTTTCAATTTAGGATAAGCCAACCTACGATCTCTGTCATCATACGCCAAGTATGTAAAGCTATTTGGGAGCATGTCAAATCAATCTGCTTTCCTGAATTGAGTGAACGATTCTGGCTAGAAACTGCAACAGAATTTTATAAAAAAACTAACTTTCCTCATTGTTTGGGTGCTATAGATGGCAAGCACATCATAGTTTTAAAGCCTGAGGCTAGTGGGCTTGAATTACAATTATAAAAACTACTTTTCTGTTTTACTTCTAGCAGTTTGTGATGCATCTTATAAGTTTATTTTTGTTGACATTGGTGCATATGGGAAATCAGCTGACTCTAGAGTTTTCAAAGAAAGCGTTTTTCAAGAAACTTCAAAATAACATGTTAAAAATCCCCCCACCCCAGGAATCGTTTACAGGAATGACAGAGCCAATGCCGTTTGTGTTTGTTCCTAATGAAGGATTTGGACTCCCAACTCACGTACTCAGACAATACTCAGGAAAATGCCTTGATGTTAAGAAACGTGTATTTAACTACAGACTTTGTAGAGCACGCCGAAACATAGAATGTTCATTTGGAATCCTTGCTAATAAATGGGGGATTTTGCATCAGCCTCTAAATGTAGATTTAACATTGTGTGAAGATATTAAAATATGCTGTGTTCTTCACAATTTTGTCAGGGACAGGGACGATTTTCAAATGGAAGACACTCTGACAGTTGAAGGTTTGTTTGACTTGGAATATGGAAACGAAGTCCGATCGAAGAAAGCCACCAAGTTGAGGGATTAGTTTGCCGATTATTTTGTGAGTGAAGAGGTGCTCTTCCACGGCAAATGGACCGAATTTAAACAGGTTGCCGAAGCCAATCTCATTGGTTGTATGAAGATCTTGTAATTAAGCTTGTTAACTTTAGACTTGATTACATATTTTTCAAATTATTATTGTCGAATGAATTTACCTTATGTTTATTGTACAACTTAATTAATATTAAGACTTCTCTCTTATAAAATACGGAAAAAACTGTGTGTCGGTAATATAAGGTTTTTTCTAAATAAAACTGCAGGCCTACAAAAACCTTTTTTGCTCTTCAATTTACCTGATACCTCTGAGCAATAATATACCTCTGAGCAATTTACCTGATTCACTAATATAGCAATATAATGGAAAAATTGTATAAATAATTTAAATGATTATTGAATTTTTATGAAAGAATGCCGATTTTCCGGGGAGCGGATTAACCGTGGATTCTCTTTCTTAAAAAATCAACTTCAGAAAACTTCAATTTTTTAAGTCGAATATTGATAATTTGTTGTACAAATCGTTATAAATGAATTTAACTAACATAATAAGAATTTTACTTTATTATTGTCATTTTCAACACACTGACACATATGGATTTAAAAGTTACTTAAAATATCTTATTTAATAAGAAAGAGACATTAAAAAGAGAAAAAAATCACTTCAAAATTTTTTTACTTTTAAGAATTATTTAAAAATGAGAATCTATTTAATTTGAAAGTTGTTCTCCTTATTTTGCCGTTCCTACTAATTTGTTTGTGGAAACTGTTTAGCATGTGTTTTCCCTTAACTCAATTAGTTCATTTTTAACTTTGAATGTGTTTCCTGCCAGTATAAAATATGTGTAGAAAAAAGGAAACGGGTCGTTTTAACCATTGAATAAAAATTAAAATTGATAGAACTAATGGAAAAAGAAATAGAAAATCGTGAGTGATTATGGCATCGTATATAAACATACATATAAATATAAAAATTACATAATTTTACCTAAAATCAAATTAATTTTAATCGTTTATAGTTGGGTACAATGTGTTTTCTTTTAATAGTGCATAAGTTGTGTAATTAACCCGGATAATGGGCACTATTTCTATGTTGAGGTAGTAAAAGTAGTAAAAAACACCTAGAACATTCTTCTCGCTCACAGGGTTTTCTTCGAAAGCTGGAATGAAGCTCTTTAAAATGTTGTTCCAAGCATCGAGTTTTTCTATTCTATCTGAGTAAGCCTCAATCCTGGAATCCCAAATTGCCGGTTTCCTTTGGACCTCAAAAATGAAGTCCTCTGTGTCTATTCGACCTTCAAACAGTTTGGTCAACTCCTTCATTTGCTGATCTATTTTATTTGATGTTTCCATGTTCATTAAAAAAAATCACACGGTAATGCACTTGAACAGGCAAACAACAAAATTGAACAAAATATTTACTCTCGATAGCAAGCAATCAAAAGCTAATGAAGGAATGGGTGAGAGCTCGTGCTGGAGTGTCGTTCGTATGCGTGCGCAGGTACATCGGACGGCTAATGGGTTACATTTACTGCAATGCCCTATCACGCTTTTTGGCGACTACAAGTTGCCAGGGCAGTCGCCGGCTCAGATAACGGGTCGCGACTGGTCTCTCAGTTGCGCCACTAATCTCCCCCGGCTAATAGGTCCCATTTGATCCAATGGCCCGGGAATCGCCGGAGCGACTAGTCGCCCTCGGCTAATAGCGGCCTTAGTGACGTTAGGTTGATGCAAGTAGTAGGATGGTTTATAATAACGTTTATGAACACTGTAACATACATCAAAAATACATACGGTAATGGTGGGGGAAAGGGACACCGTAAGCACTTTTTTCACAATAACTCCTAATATATTTATATTATATGAAAATAAAATATAGTACAATTAAGTTAAAACATTGTTTTGAATGTTAATAATAATTACGTTTAAAACAAATTTAAATGTCGTATCGTTAAGAAATTTTCAGTTAATAACATTCGTCCACCGGTGTCCGTCTGCGCCACCAGGGTGGGGCAAATGGACACTTAGTAGCGGCAAACGGACATTATTTTGTTTATTCACTGTCATCACTCAGGCAAGCGTGGTACACAAAATAAGCATCGTTTCCGTTGAAAACACACTTCACATGAAACCACAACAAACACTGTAGGCACTCCACCCAGTTTTCACCTATTTATAAATTTGTTTACATAAACATCACTTTTGTTCCATCCATCGGATTTAGTTTCTTACTATTCTTGCTAGCTAACTTCATTTTCTTTTGTTTAATTTGGTTGATAAATGCAGGGTCCGTCAGTATTTGTGATTCACCAGTTTTTCGTTTCCTGCTTATTGTCTTTGAAGTTCAAGGTACAGGGCTAAGTTCCTGGAAACTCCTTTCAGAAAAATCGGCCGTGTCTTGTGGCACTATTGTTGTTTTATCGGTTTGGTTATGGGCGTCTTGTCGCTGTTGCAGAGTACTTAATGGTTTCTGAATTTCTTCATGAATAGTCCCAGGAAAAAATACGTGCTCAGGTAGGCGATTGGGATTGAATGGTTGTATTCCGCATGCATTAAAACCCGTCACTGCATTCCCAACTGTGCCCGCACGACTCCATGCTTCCGCAAAAATACCACCAAAAACGACTTTGTTGTTGCCTTTTCCTGGATTTCTCCTTGCATACGCCCTACACGCATCATTGTAAAATGTTTTTAGTGGTCCAAAGAAAGACACGTCTAGAGTGAAATTTGTGTGTACTGTGTGGAGGCAAACACAATAGGAACACGTTGTTTGCAGCTGCTTTCTCCAGGGTTGGAGGATCTGAGCAATGTGATCCGTGACCATCAAGGATCAAAACTACGGACCCAGAAGGTTTTATACTGATAAAGTGGTCTAAGAATTGGGAAAACTGCTCCCATTTCATGTAGCCACTCTATGAAAGGACGATTTTTGTACCAGGGGGCATTCCAATTTCGAAGTTGTCATTGTACCTCTGACATTTCATAACAACAAAAGGAGGTACGTTACTGTCCCGTGGCAGAAACACATGCCATAACACTAACCATTTCGCCCTTTTCACAATTGGTTTGTCTAACAACGTCTCTTTTGCGACGCACAGATATCACTGTCTCAGGTTTATCCCAAAGGTTTTGCTGATCGAGCAATTTACACAAGTTGTAAAACACACTAACTTTTTCTTTACACATACCTTTCTCACGAGCATATGACAGTGCCTCTGCAACACGCAAGCTGAGATTCTGATAACGACTTAAGAAACCCCAAACACACTCTTTTCCTGCCATTTGTAAGTCTTTGTTTAACGGGTGTTTCATACCGGTAAGTAGGGGAATTATATGGGGGTTTGCGGACGGACGTGACGTCATCCCCCACCCTTTTGGTGGTAAATTCAAGTATAGTGGTGGTAGCGGGTAAGTGGGGGGTAACTTCCGGTGGTGAAAAATTCAAATGTGGGGGGGTCACGTGACAGTGTTTGGGTGAGGCGGGGTATTAAATGACAGTGGTGGGGGATGGTGGGGGCACATGACAGGTGGAAGATCGGTGAAAAAGTAGTGGTGGGGTAGTCGGCCATGTTTGTGACGTGTATGTGGCGGGCGATGGGAGGGTGTAAATTTGAATATTGGCGGGACGAAGACGACGACGGGGATAAATAGGCCTACAAGTAAATTCATCGCAGCTTACAAAATATATTTCTACTCGGCATTTTACTAGAACAAAAGTAAGTTAATCTTCGGTTTATCTTGTTAAAGAAATGCTAGTTGTGACAAATTGCTTGCTTGGGTAAACGCCTTATTACACACATCACATATGTATGACTTCTTACCATGGTGAAAGCTCGTCGGGATTGACGCAGGAACGGACGGGCGCCAGTGGATAATCGGAGTGGAGGTCGTGAAGCTCAGGTGAATAGTGTAGGTCGACCTCGAGTATGTAGCCCATGTCACCGTCATCGCTCAGGGTACGCACGTCCAGTGAGTCGATCTCGTTACGATCGAGCCATCTGAAGTCGGCGTAAGGGAGTGGTTGTGACATGGCCGCACCGTAAAGGTTGTTGCAGTCGGTGTATACTATGAAAGAGGTCGGCTTTGAAGCATCGTACTGATCGGCGATTTGCGGGTTGTTGGCCTTGGCATGGCGGTTGGGTACCGCCGCCAACGGCCGATTCGATAAAGAGATGCTGATCTATATCCGTCAACAGCTCCAGTCGCACACCGGTCATCTTTAACATCGCGTGCCAAGCGACGGCAGGAAGCGAGTAAAGATGACACGGGTCGATCTGGTAATATCGCAAGGCCATCTCGAGGAACGCCTCGAAGACGTCGGCGTCGGCCAGCAGCAGTACGTCCGTTTTCAGATACAGATCGTGATATTCGCCCAGCGTACGGATTTCTAAAGTTCCCCACACGTTCTGTGCGTGAGCGTAATCTTCGTCCGATACGGGCGATTCACTCAGCCTGTATTTTCTTCGTATCCGAAAACATTTATAGAAACGTCAGAATTGTCTCGTTCGAACTTTACAATTGTCGCATAGTCGGGTGGGATAAGTTATACCGGAAGTGATGATACTGTGTATATGTGATTTTAATTTGGAGATACACGTTAACCTTGTGAGTGTTGAGGAAACAGAGCGCCCAACACTGACCATACGAAACACATTTGATCACCTGTATTGTTCACGTTGATGATGGCGTTAGTAGGAGACAATTCGAGGGGTGTACGGATAAAAGTGGAGGCGGCCAACGGTTGGTACCGTGAGAGAAGGAGTTCCAAAAAGACGATGTGGTCCAACGCCCAACCGCTACCATCACTTGTGAATTTATAAATCAATTCGATGATTTTTTCGTACGAAGCTTCAACGATCGGACAATGCGTCTTAGTCACCGATCAGCGTCGTATGACATCGTCCGTGAAAATAGCCTTTGGTCGTCACTTCTTCGTCCTCGTTCGTGTCAGCGTTTACGATGTACTTTTTAATTTAATTTAATTTACGATGACTGTGGAACATGAAATATTCTGGCTGCCTTCTTATAGCCCATTTCTCCGCTAATAATGGAATCAATTGCACCTTTCATAGATTTTGGTGACCATCTCCCCCCATCCTACTTCCTTTGGAAGTGTCTCACCATCTCATTAAATCTGAAAAGAATAAAACAATTGTTGAAATACGAGTGGGGCAAGATGGGGTACTACCCCGTCATGCCTCTCCTAAAGTGCCTCGTTTTGCCCCACTGACGCCATTTAGCGTTTACTATCTGGCCAGGGTTAGGTTTTGAGTAAGATAATTCCAATTAAAAATTCCATGTTGATTTAATTTACCAACTCTAATTAGAATTATTGGGTCGTTCTGAAATTAAGTGTAAATTTCAGACTAGCAAAAAAAATATTATGTACAAAATAATTTCAGTTTTATTATTTAATAATAGTGTCCCTATGATGTAATCAAATACATGTAAACTATTAAACGAGGTCAAGGAATGATTTTTAGCCTTTCAGAGCTAATTTTCAATTTTCATAAGACATGGAGGTGACATCGCTACCACGGAGGTGACATATGAGAGCTTAAGTTTCACTATTATGTAAAGTACAAGTTAAAAATCTTAGATATGTTAGTTATTTGATGTAGGAAAGTTAAATAATAATCCTTGCAGTAGTAAATTGTAATTATATTTTATGTAAACAAATTTATTTATGTACAATAGGATACATAACAATTGCAACTTAGTTTTTCAAAAACACAAGAGAATTATTGTTAAAGAGGCCAAATATGAATTATTAGAACGATTGCCTAAATTCCCTACATGACATGGGCTCAATTAGGCTTCTAACTTAATTAAAAAACTTTAAATCTTAATTTATCGGGGAAGTCTAAAACATACTGCACTCTTGAATTCAAAATTTGATGTTTCAAACAGCAACAACTTCTTTACTATGAACATAAGCTTCCAGCTCTTTTGTAAAAACAAATTTGTTTTTTGTGTTCTGGCACCTTTGCATGAAACGGACATACAATGAATCTTTTCCACACTCTGTGACATTTGCCACATAAAGAGAGGCTGATTGTTTTTTTCCAAAGACTTTGACAACGACATAGTCATTTATGTAACAGTGTGTTTTGCTCCGTCTTCACTAGTGTCACTGTTGTAGATATCTTCATAGTGTAACCTGTCCTTTATCTTTATCTGGCGTGATATTCCTGGCAGGTTAAATGTACATATTTCTTTTTGTTTAGGTCTTGGGTTGAAAACCCCAATGCCGTAATGAGAACAATTCTTTGTTGTTCCACAGTTGAAACAACTTAATCTGCGCATTTCAAGATTCTGTGCTTGTTTTCTCCACACTTCTTGATGTATTTTCATTGTGCCAGCGTATGATGGAATGTCCTTTTCAATTAGAGAATCAATTTTTTTCTGTGTCTTCTTTGTTTACTAAAAAAAGCTTGACATTCTCACAAGTTCTTTGTAAAGTGTCGTATAATACCTGGAATGTGGGCAAGTCAGTTCCTTCAGCTACAAGCTGGTTGGCTGTTCTTTTCAAGTATCCTCCGATCCCATCGGGGGCTCCTTTGCCATGCCCACATTCGGAGTAATTGCTTTGGTACCCCTGAATTTTCCCAGGTAGTTTGAGATCAGGTGAAAAATGGTTCTATTACGATACTGTGTTGTTGGGTTATCACTCAAAAAATGGATAATGTTTATTTCTTGAACGACTGCCTTTGCATATATCAAAATCGGCTTCAAATGTGC
This sequence comes from Magicicada septendecula, assembly GCA_034769895.1. NCBI lineage: Eukaryota > Metazoa > Arthropoda > Insecta > Hemiptera > Cicadidae > Magicicada > Magicicada septendecula. Next base: position 23,420,161 of record CM068374.1, read on the forward strand.
TATAATGGCACTGGCATCATGTCTCAAGCTTTGTGACAGAGAACAGAATGAAAGACACTGTGTTGTGTCATTGACATCATTTTCATCTTTTTAATACATTACACCAGTATGTAGTGTTACTTGTTGGCGTGACCCGCCAAAATGAACACTTTGTATTTCTTTTGTGTATTTACATTCATAATTTTGACTAAAGTCTACATGAATGAGTAGTTCATTTGATTTCATGGATTTCTTCTGGTCTTTTATTGATTTATACTGGTGCATTATATTGCAAACATGTTGCATGAAAGAACCATATCACACAACTTTTCAAAAAGAGCTTTAACTTCAATATCCACTGTTTCTTTTACTACCTTTTTGGCATTAACTTTTTAGTTCCTTTTACAGTGTACTCAACATTTTTTCTTTTCCATTGTTCTACACTTGTCATGCTGTTTTCGAATTCATCAATTTCAATACTTTTATTCAGACATCTTCTTTCCAAACATTCTTCTCGAGTTTTTAGTTCGTTCAAATTGCAACATAGAGACTTAACCATTTCATCTAAATCCGTGTATTTCAGGACTTTTACGCTTTTCAATTTTTCAAAAATCAATCCTATATTTTCGTGCTTTTCACACGCACAGGTATCTCTGTTTTTTACGTTCGGCAACAATACCCAAAATGGTCGAAATGAACAAAATGTAGAATATGGTACAGTATATCCAAATTCTGCCTCAAATTTTTTGTGGAGGTTTTTAAGGCTTCCCATTAAAGTTCTCCTTTGCTTTTTGATCTTATTTTTTTGTTTTAGTATCTTTTATGCCAGGCTCAACTCTACTTACGTCATCTTGTTCAAAGAACTTAATAACATCACCTTTCTTTCTCACTTCATTTTTTTGTATTTCATTGCATTTTTCATTGTCAGTAATTTTTTTGCCCTCACTAATCCTCTTTAAATTTTTCCAGTATTTGTGTACTGGAAGCAAGTGCATGAATCGATACTTTTTCACTATTTTACCTGACAATACCAAACCAAAAGCTTTTTTTACTTTTCTTTGAATCTTTGTTCTTCTTGAAATTTTCCTCTATCTGGGTAGCTAGCACAGATCCAAATTCAAGATCTCTCCTCACTTTAGTGGAAACTCTTTCTCCCTGTAAAATACTTTTAACTTTTTGCTATGGACTATTTAAATTTTTGTTATTTTTTTCAAACGAAAAAACCTTTTCTTATATTTTTCTTTACATCTTTGCAGTTTTACTATTTCTTTCTTTTCTTTTTTCAGACGCTCTATCTCTCTGTATGCTTTAGACTTGTTTCTTTTAGCAACTTTTTCCCCATTTAGTTCTCTGCTGCTTCCAGCTCTCCCAGTGACTCCATTTTCAAGGTTATCAGCGCCAGCATCTGCCTCTACTTCACTGTCTTGTGGAGTATTTGTAGTAATTAATTTTAATTGTTCCTCTACTTTTTTCTTGTTCAAGCGAGAGTTTCTTGTTTTTTCAACCCATTTTTGCCGTCTAACTTTTTTTCTCTAGCGCTGAGCTGTGAAATATTTTTTATTTTTCCCCCAGCTTTCCTTTTGTGATACCTTTCTCGCTCTCTCTTTTTGGCTTCTTCATACAAAATTGGATAATTTCTGATTGTATCTCTTCTTTTTTGCTCTGATTCCTTCTTTATTCTTCTTATCTTTTCAATTTCAACTTTCTTGCATTTAACTGGTGCCATTTGTTTTAGCTAAAAAAATAAATAAATAACAGTTTTTAACAAAACTAAACTATTATTTTTATAAAGTAGTAATTAGCTTCAGTTGAAAGTAGTGTTAAGCATTTTGGTTTGTATATTCAAGAAACTATAATGTATACAAACAAGCAGTATTATAATTTGACACTTTGGCTTTGACATTATTGAAATTAAAGCTCTCTTTCAAAGTGCGAAATCGAATTAATGAGGCCTAAAATAAGTTAGGTAAGGCTGCCTTCAGATAAAAGGTATATATAACCTAAAAATAAAGGTGTTTAATTCCCATGTTAGTTAAAGGTGGCTTAAAAATATTCTTAAATACTTAATAAATAGCTAATGTTAGCCAATGACAACTTTTTGTCGCCTCCATGGAACAATTTAACCATGGAGGTGACATTTTCACGATTTTTTTACATTTGAGGCTAACCTGTAAGAAGCTCAGCAATGTAATTTGGTTTATTGTTTTAAGTACTTCAAGTAGTAAGTTATACTACTGAAAAGTCAATATATAAAGAAAACTTACTTACTTAAAGATCCACGGAGTTGACACGATGAAAAAGAACTCTCGAATTTAAAAAGTTTAACTAATTAAAACAGTCCAAAACAACGCTCACTGTTGGACCAACTCACACCACAATCAAGATGGCTGTCTTAGGCTCCTTCAACTTCTTTGTTAAGCTTGTGTTGCCATCTGTTAAATTTTTTTGAAACTAACAGAATTATTCCATAGAGATGACTCAGACTGTGGGGACATGTATTTTTCAACATAAAAATGGTTGTTTTAAATAGTTGCTTTCAAAAAATTATAATGTAAATGAGTTGTTTAATATAAATATGACTTTATAACAGTCATAAATATAAAATATTATAAATTGCATTAACATATTCTCCTAAAAACACAATCGGGGACACCCATGGAGGTGACATTTTTTTACTGTTAATATATTTTTTCCCATTAATATGCATTTATATTTTTTGTTTACTCTTGCCTATAATAAATAATACAACAATATTTAAAATAAAATCAGTTTTGTAGCTTTCTACAGGATATTAATTAATAAAAAAATGCAAATGACTGAAATTTCCACTTAATTTCAGAACGACCATATTGCCTTTACACGATACAACATATGATTAATACACAATAGAAACTTCTTCACTACTCCAGATATACAGATAATCAGAAAAACTATACCATATTTCATTACACATAGTAACACAATAATTATCAATTCTATTCTTTTTCTTATTCAGTATCATAACGATAATGATCAACTTTCTCCTCCTACTTAATCATCTTAACTATTCTCCCTCCACATTTTTTCCCCTTCCTCCCTTAACCCTTGATAACCCGCGTTACAATTTTGTGTAACCCTGCACCAGGCTTTTCGACCAGTGGCCTCATCCCAGCCGAAATTACACAAACTCGCATAAATGAAGTTCTCCCTCATGGCCTGTAACGTTGCCACCACCCTTCCACACTCTCTATTCCCCCCCCCCTCCAAGCTGGACTGTCTCGCCCAATTGCTTCCACAAGGACTGAAGCGGCTAGGGTGTAAACATTATTTACCCCGTCCTTGCTTCGGCGTTACATCAAGGACATGATACCAGTAATCCTACTAAAATAATTATTTATACACCCTTAAGACGGTCTACCACCCCATTCGGTGGATAGCCGCTGTTCCATAGTTTATGGTAGATCCCCTAGTTCACCCCCCAGTTAAGTTCTAAGTTACACCAATTTAGAAGATAACAAACTATGGTCAGGGTACAATAAGCCTTGCCCATAACTTGTTACTGATAAACCAAGTCCACTGTCAGGGTTCGGTGAAGCCGTGACCGCCCAAAAATGGGGAATCAACAGTTAAAATATTCAATATATGTCTCACCAATACTTCAACTCAATATAAACATTACTAACATTACATTGAAACAAACATTATAGTTTTAGTATTCACTTTCTATTTATTAACCATTTAATAAATTGTTTATCTTTCATTATCACTTCAACTTAAATTTTCTATCAAACATCATCATCATCAAATTTTAATCATTTACCCTTTATTATACAATTCAATTCTCAAAACAAATTTTAATTTATTACCAAAGTTTTACATTCTTTACAACATTTTAAATTAATTACATACTGACAATTATTCAATCCAACAAAGTCGGCCTATTATTATTGTTATATACTCAATCAAAATAATTACACACATTGATTACACCCACAATACAATGTACCTACCACACAGGTATCAGCTTATCAGAACATCAACATGACCTTACTACATAAGTACATTTACAGTAATATTAAATAGACTAGAAGCAACGCGCATGTTGTAGTGGGGAGAAGTCAGGAGCAGTGGAAGCTACGAGGAGGAAAATGTCTACTAACGCAGTTGAAAATATCGGCCTACTATCTCAATTGTGAATGAGACGCATGTGTGAGATGAGTAATCTATTTTGAGACGGATTAACTTTTTATACCTATTGTGCCGAAGTTACGCATCTAATTAAAGATGAAAGAAAAGTAAAATTTACGTTTTTCCCTGTAAAAGTACTAAAATTTAATAACTGATATCGCTTATAATGACAGCTGAAATAAAGCAGTTATACTTCCTTGTCGATTCACAATAATTTACTTTTTATTAGTTTTATAACTTTATTTACTTAATTTTGTATTGTCTATGCATTCTTATAATGCTTTCAATTGTTTATTTTTAATTTGTAATGTTTTTATGGGTTTATTGTTTTCTACATTTCTTTAGCTACATTTTTAACTATATTACCAAATTTACCCAACTAAATTTTATAGCCCTACCAACACACACACACACACACACACACACACACACACACACACACACACACACACACACACACACACACACACGTATGTCACTTACTTTTTACTAACTTACCTAACTTTTTACTAACCAATTATTCTTATAATTTTCAAATTGAATTGTTTTGTTATTCTTTTAATTGTTTTAAGGTTTTTACAGTTTAGTACGTTTTATATTTAATTCACTACTTTTTTAATAAATACTAAAAATTTGGTTGTAGGTAAGTTTTGATTTCGATTACGACACGACCAGACAGTAAACGTGGACATTTTTTAAGACGAAACAAGCGTCAGACACAACAGAAAGAGACAATGTAATAAAGCTTTCACACAGTTATAAAGTGTTTAATACTGCCATTATTTTGTAAACAGTGACTTGGCGTGTTGTGTCTATTGCAATGTTTCTCCAAAGTCGAGCCTAGACATCAACAATAGTTGTACATTTTGGAATGTGTACACGTTACGATTCACGAAAAAAACGTAGTAATATATGATCCACATTGCTCTGGCATCTTAATTTGTTTGAGTAAGTAACATCAACAAAAGATGCGAAATACTGCGTGTGTTTTTTTAAACAAGCAGATGTAAACTATCCATAAATAACAGGAGAGACAATATTAATGCAACAATTAGACTAAAACTTTTTAAGTAATATAGAGCTCATTTACTTACGTGCAATTACAATTATTTAGGTCAGTTCTTCCACCCCACTAATATTTTCGTCACTGTTACTATCACTATCACTATCACTCAAATCATCTTCACTGCTGCTATCCCGTCCAATATTAATTTCTAAACGATCTGTCACAGTATCCATTATTTGGTCCGATCTCACGTAGTCGTTTTCAATTTTCATGTCGTGGTCACATCTTGATCTCCAGTCTGAGGGAGAAATACATTCAAATTCTGTTTTCGCTAAGTTTATGACACTGTCTACAGAAAAATGCACGTTCTTTCTTTTAACACGCTCCTTCACGGTTGCCCAAATCAGTTCAATAGGATTAAGATCTGGGTGGTAGGGTGGAAGTCGTAAAACGGAATGTCCATGGTTTGCCAAAATAGCATCTATTTTAAAAGTTTTGTATGTTGGTTTATGTTGCTTGATTAGTGCATAGAGCTCAGGTTTTAACATAGATAGACTACAAGGAATGTTATGGTTCTGTAACCAGTTAATCATGTCTCCCTTTTTTGTTAATGATGTTGGAGGTGGATTTAATTGTACATTGTGGTAGGGGCATTGTCTATTACTACTACACTGTTCTTATTCAAGTTCGGTATAAGCATTCCACTCACCCACTTTTCATAATTTTCGTAGTTCATGTCGTTGTGATAATCGCCTTTTTTGAAACCCGATTTAAACATTAAGAGAGCATTGGATACAAACCCAGTTTCACCACCAGCATGAACTACAACCACCCGCTCTCCTTTATTTATTGGAGTTTTTAGGCCACTTTTATCACTGTCTGTCCACGTTTTTGTAACTGACGTTGAACTGTGAAAATAGGTTTCGTCCGTGTACACTATGGGCCACCATTCTCCTCTGTACTGCTGTATTTTTCTTATAAAATCTACTCTTAAGTTTATAATGTCATGTTTCTTTATTAAAAGTTTTCTATTGTTTTCAGCACGTTTCCACCGAAATCCCATTTGTCGAATAATTTGTCTAAGACTAGATACACTACCATTATAATTAATTCGTTCTCGTAAAATTCTTAAAATAACTTTTAATGTTGGTCTTTCCCCTTCCGTTGTGTGACAGTCGTGAATAATTCGTCGAATAGTACACTTGTCAAAATCGTCTATATCGGTTTTTACTTTTTTTCTTGGACGTTTTTTATGGGGAGTGCTGAAAGATTTTGTATCACCCGTATACGTGGATGCTTCTTTAATGATTCTAAAAACACTACTTAGCGACACACCACACGCCTGAGCTACCCGTTCCTGTAATTTTCTTTCTGATGTTTCTTTGCCTTCAGATTTCATAAATTTGTAAACATTATAAATTATTTTCCGACTCTGACTATGTATGACTTTCCTTTGCACAGAAGTCGACGGTGAACCAGACTGATCCATTTCACTCGACAAACCGGAAAAAAAGCAAACTACATAAATGAAACTAAACGCTACATTTTGATGAATACTGATGTTTTTTGAAAAGTACGCACATAATAATCTCCACAGCCGTCTGGAAGGCAACTGAGTTTTGTTTCTCTGCTGACGCATGCGCAATTCGTAACATGCGCTGTTAGCACGAAAACGGTTGATTCATGTCTAGTAAACTTTACTGTAACTTTTTTTTAAAGCCATTGTAACCATTAACATTTAACTTTTAACCATAAGCCATTAACTTTTTTTTTAAACCAATAATGCTCACCGCATCCAGAAAAACGCTACATATATGGCAATTGATTACACTAACAATTTTTCAATGATCATTAAAAATGCATTTAAAAAGCATAACATCCACATTACGTTTAGAACAAATAATAATATCCAGAAAATACTAAACAATGCCACACGAAGACCAATTGAAAAAAGAACGGGCATATACAAAATGGTGTGCGATGACTGCGATAAGCACTATATAGGTCAGACTGGCAGAGGTATTTTAGAGCGATATAAAGAACACCTACCCAGAAGTAATTCAAATATGACTATATCAACTTATGCTAAACACCTCATTTCATCAAATCACAATTATACTAACTTTACAACAAATTGCATACCCCTACATATGTGCAAAAAAGGACGATATATAATGCAATAGAAGAATTGAAATCTACCGGGACTTCAAAAAGGATCCTAACAATATATTAAATGAACAATTACAGTTTAAATCACATATACTGTATGATAAAATTATAGATAACACGAACATAGATTACACGCCTCAACAATCGAGAACGATCAAGTAAACTGTGCAGTACGTTGTCAACAAGTGTCGAGTGCGCACTCACATCCGCGTACGTTAGTCATACTTGTGGGACATGTGTATGAATATTTCTGTGTACTTTTAATATTTTCAACGAAGTCATAATCGACTGATTTTATTGTGCTCTGATGATGGATTGACCGCAGTCACAAAGACGGTCAAGGTAAATTATATTTAGTACATTTAACACCTGTAAACCAAATATAAAATGATATACAATATACGTCATATTAAATGTCATTGTTCACCAAAAATCATTTCATTATTCAGTCCAGTATTTAAAACCACTACACTCACATAATTAATGTTCATCAACAATACATATCTAACCTCCATCATCAAAAATTAATCTAAGCTTACTGTTATACATTTCAGTTTTGTTTACATACATTATATTACCTTTTGTAATATAATACCCATTTACATCTGTTTTATCAATTCTGCCATAATAATAATTAACAGGATTACTCCACATTATTTCATCATAAAATCTGTCAACATTAGGTATGGTCCATTCATCCTTAGTACCTATGTATTTTCTGTTACAATTAAATAGGTTATCATTTCACCATATGTTATCACTTACCGCACTCTCATCTTTGTCCCCACTAACACTGTCGTATTCGTTCACTTTTTACATCTTTTTCGATGTCACTTACACTTTCTCTTTACATTTTCACCTGTTTCGGTAGACCTCAGCTACTGTATTCGCGTCTGTCCACCGAAATTCCGAGGCTGCGATTAAACTTACGACTGTTCACTGCAACGGCGGTCTGTTGACTTTACTGTATGGTGAGTGGTGTCCAACTGCACGAGCTTCCCTCGCGTCCGTAGATTATACATCGTCTAGGGCGTCAACCGCGTGGCCGTCAATTCGTTCTCTGATTGGTTATTTGCTGGAGATGGAAATTCATTACTTTGCCGCGTGGTGGATTCTAAGTATTACACGTGCGTGCTTTTCTGATAATTCACATCCTTTGTTCCAACCCGTACTTGGGACTGCTACAGACTCAGCCATAGGGTGTTACCAAAAGTTACATACAAGGTGGTTAAAAAAGGTTACCTATTCTAACCCGTCACAGTTGAATATGGATGAAGACATATGAGACACAAGCTGTCTTCATCTTCTGACTCTGATTTTTCTTTATTTAAATGTTTCCTGGTTGGTACTTTCTTCATTTTTTATTTAGTCGCCTTTGTAGCTTTTGGAGTACTCTTTTTTTCTTGCTACTAATCTTCAACGGGCTTCCTTCTTCTTTAAAAGATTTGTACAGTCTTCTTTTAGCCGATTCTGCTTTTAACACCGTTTTGTTATATCTTTCTCTAGCTACACTTTCTAGTCTGTTCTTCACTGGGGTGTCTGTAAGAACTGATGACTTCATTGTCTGTTTTCCTTTTCTCTATTTGTTTTCTTCTCCCCGGCTTTTGGTTAGGGAAGTAACTCCTCTGGGTTTACTAACATAAGATCTTGAGATTTACTGCTGGTTGACGGCATGGATTCTAATCTATCAGCACTGGTCCCTGGCATACTGTAGTCAGTTTTTCTCAGATCAGATGAAGTATCTTGTTGACGGCCATCACCTACTGGACGATCAGTTACATAATGTGAGAGGTAATCTCCTTTAGTTAAAATTTCGGGGTTAAATGGCATGATGCCAGTCGCTTGAAAGCCCGCAGTAATATTTTTTTGCGTTACAGCATTAGGTAGGACATTACTAATGACTACTGGTATATCATCTATAGTGAAAGTCTTTTCTGGATTGTTATATTCATCCAGATGTCAACACCTGAGAAATAAAACTTTTTGAAAGGTCCGTGAACTTGACTTGTCCAGGGGTTGTAATCGGTAGGAAGTATGAGGAGGAAATGACAACATAATGATCCCATTTTCCTTGCAGAAATTCAGTACTTCTATTGACAAATGAGAGTCATCATTATCCGATATTAACAAACAAGGGCTTTCTTTAGTTGACATGACTGTGAAAGTGTTTAATAAAAATTAGAAATGAAAGATGCTGTCATCCACCCTGACGGGATGTGAAGCGCCAATACAGCAGGGAGCTGTTTTGAATAAAATGTTCTATAAACATGAATAAAATGAAATATGAACATAGGGGGCACGGAATTACCAATAGCATTTAGTGGAGTGGTGATGATTACAGTTGTTCCTTTTTCTGCAATCATTTTTTCTGGTCGCTGGACGGTTTGAATACCGGTTTCATCAGTGTTCCAAATGTCCTTACTCTCATATTTGTATTTACCTGAAACACTTTTTTAAGTTGCTAAACAATGTAACCACATTGTGTTGATTAAAACTTCTAGCAAGACTTAGTCTTGTGGCTTTAGGCTTCCTCAGAGACAATTTAGGGAGCCTTTTCATGTAGGAACTTTTTTTTATTCAGCTTCATTTCAGCTAGGTAGAAACTATCAATCAATTTTATTCTAATACACAAATTAACAACGTGTAGGGTGCAGCATTCCTCAGTATAGTTACAGTTTGTTCTATACTATTATACAGTATAGAATATATAGAATATCTATACAGTTACTATACTGTTACAACGGTCTACTTGGTACAGTGGAAAACTAAATACAAGACACCAATTAAGTCGCTAATCACCAGCTTTAATTATCACAATTAAACAGTTCATAATTAACAAGACAGTCTCTTACAGCAAATCAAATAAAACTTGTTCACGCGCAATAAAATGTCACCTGTAATTGTTAACACACAATTGTATTACAATTGTTCCGCCCGATTATTAAACACAACACTTCACTAATAACCACTTGAACGCACACAGTAATCGCCGACAAAATAACTAAACTAAGGCTGCTGACGCCTTGTGTTTATACCCCGCTCACAGACCAGAACATTCCACAACTGCGCGTTATCTCTACACTACGACGTAATTAATTGCGGCCTTGATACAGTCAGCGAGGGTGGCGGCGTCTAGAAAAGTCGTGCAAGCGCGTGTGCCACAACATTCAGCCGGGTTCCAATGGATTGTTCGAGAAACACGTAGATTGTTCTGTGATGTCGTTAACAATACATATTTAGTTCACTAGTTCAAATGGTTTCTGTTGCTGCAATCACCAAACAAGTCCAGCATTATCAAGCAGTTGTAGCACGTCAATGTTAATGTATTCATGAAGTCTTCTTTCATATTTAATAGGCATTTTCAGGTCCCGATGGATGTCATCATTTCATACGTACCATGGTGCATCAACAGTACTGTACTGTGAAGAACCTTATTTTGAAAAGTCTGAATTATTTTAATATTAGATTTCTTACCACCCCATAGCAGTAAACATTCTCTTTCCACCTAAGTTTGGCATCCAGAGTCATGGCAACATACTTCACTGAGCTTGCGTGTGGAATTCTTTGCTGATCGATTACGATTGGTAAATAATCTGTTTTCCGGTTGGTGAAATTTATATGAGTAGACTTGTTGTTCGTTCAGCTTGATATGCAATGTTTTGTCAATCTAGTGACATACTCAACTGCTGATTGTAGAGTATCTGTTGCTGCTTCTATATTAACACTAGTAGCTAGTAAAGCAGTGTCATCAGCGAAAGTAGCTGTTGTCACCCCATCACATTTAGGAATGTCTCCTGTGTAAAAAAAGTACAGAATACGTCCTTGGACACTCATTTGTGGTTTCTTTGGAACTGAGGTGAAAATCAACCACAGTTGTAGAAGATCTTACTGATTGACTCCGACAATTTTTCACCGATGTCATTATTTGTATGTGAACCAACACTGTCATCCGCATTCAAATTCTCCTGAGGAATGTTGCTTTCACTTTGTTGTTTTACATTAATTTCATTCTAAAATTCCATTAGTTCTGACCAGGACCACTTCTTTATTTAAGGTAATAATTTTTAAGGTTCCACCATTTGGATTTAGCTGCAGTTCCTAAAAGAAAGCCAAAAGAATTATATAATTTTTGTTTTGTTTCCTACAGTCAAAAACATTCTTTTACGCGAAAGCATATGCCACTATAATAAAACAGAACAATTTTTTAATAATTCTGCATATAAAAATTCATTGTCAAATGGATGCTGTTAATTATTGAAATTTTATTTTGTTCATTTTATAAAGCGTTTCTGTCTTTTAAGTCAGCACAAAGTAGATTTTTTTTTAATGTTACAATTTGTTGTAAATCGTTGTTATAGTATTTTTTCACTGAATTTATAGACAAAAATAATTGGACACTAAAGACCTGAAATTTATTATTCTGCAATAAAATCTAAAGGACCAACAAAAATGAAATATAACTCATTTGTTAGAGGGTACCGAGTGTGGAATTACACAAACTGCTATGCCACACTCGGTAAGAATCACCAGTAACAATAAATTTTTATTATTGTTTTCAGATATTTGTTCACTGGTGACATATTTAAATCTATATTCTTCTCACATCTTTAGGTCGTTCGCCAGTAGCGAACATAAAGGCATATTATAGCTCATGCAATCATGTAGCTCCGGCACACGTAATATGGGGATAGTTTGTGACACTTTTCTTGGTTTTTTAAAAATTACTCCAAACCCTTCATAGTTTTTATATGTATAAATACACTTCACAAATTGTGTAGCTTGGCAATTATTCTAGTATTTCAACTTTTAATTAATTTTACTCATTAATTTTTATTAATTAATCTCTGTGTCAGTACAACTTTGTGACAATGTATTAATTCCATTATAACATACAGGGAAAAAATTTAACTGATACAATGTTACCCCGCAGATAGTTGAATAACTACCATCTTTAATAACATAATGATTGAAAAATATACGTAAGTTAATTGTAACAGCAAAAAAACGAAAACAAAAAACGTCAACTTAAGCATTTTTTTCATTCAAAGCAAAACATCACATAAAAGTATAAAATAAGAAATTAGAGAACATTATAATTGATAAACATACAAAAGTATAAAAAAAAACTGGAAGACATAAAAATGTCAGTGAAAATACAAAATATCAACTTAAAAATATTCATCCAATAACATCAAAATAAATCAATGAATTTTTTTCACAAACAAAATAACAGACCAATATCAGAAATACAAAATCTGCTATTATATAAAATTAAAAAATATTTAAGATTAATAAGCATGTTTGTAAATATTATTTTGCAGGTATTTCGTATGAAAAAAAACAAATATTTTAATTTCTGGTACCTCAAATATCTGCTGTTTTGGTAGCAAAACCTTTTGCATAATATCATTAAATTTGTAAACGACATAAAAATCATGTACAGTCGTGAAAAAAAAAGAAAGTATGTACGCATAAGAAGACTTACATAGTTACATCGATAACAGGGAGCGATGACGTAATTGTCATCACTATCATCGACGTAGTCCATGGAATCGTCATTCAGCACCACCGTTGATATGTCACTGTCACCGTCGCACTCCATAATACCTTCTAATTTTTCTTCAGTCAACTGAATTGACACATTCAAACCAGCCTGCTGTAGATTTTTCGTCTCTTTAGTTTCTGATTCTGATTCTGTCGAAATTAAAATCACATCCTCCTCTCCATATATCCTGTAACATAATAATAATTTCATGAATAACACCAAGATTAATCATACATTTATATTTATTCAACTAACACAAAAAATAAGGTTTACTTGAAACATACTTTGATACATAGAACTACTTTGAATGTTTTTTTAATAACACTTGTTATTACTACACGTTGTTGCAGTTATTCGGCACCCCTGCCGAATGCAACAACCGTTAATACTGATTTAAGTAAAATAAGTTTAAATTGTGGCGCGGTAGATGAGTAATCTTACTTCGGTCGGCGTTTCCCTGACGTCACGCCCCCCTTTCTTTTTCTAGACGGGTAGGGTCGCTCACCTTAAAAAAAGCGCTGTATGGCCGCAGCAACTTTCCTCTACCGCACACGAATGACGGTGTATGGCCGCACCGTCCGCTTATGCGAGGAGAGTCGAAAAAAGGGGGGGAATATATGGATGGTCTTATGCCAGAGTGAACCAACAGGCAAAATGCATTTTTTCACTATCAATGTTTAAAGTTAGAATCATATTAAAAAATCCACGTTAAATATTTTTTTTCTGTAATAAATTAGGAATGGTGTAGCAAATAACGCTAAAGTTATTTATTATTAAATAAAAATAGCAGCAGTTGTTTATAACCGTTTTTTAACTTTTTTTTCTGCTAGGACTTTAGCAATTCCCAGGTAACTGGTTAATAATGTCTTAAAAACTTTGAAAATAATAAAGACCCACAGGCGTGAGGTAAAGATCTTATGAACCCACAAGCAACAAGAATGAACACCCGGCCTAGCAACCAAAAGCTGTTATATTATTTTATATTTTTCATAGTAGTTTATCGCATACCATACAGGCGACACTGTACTCCCTACGGCGGATCTCCCCTAGGCCTTCCTCTCCGGGCATAATCCATATGACTCCTTGCGATGTCTATGGACGTTCGCAAGGCCGTCAGCACTATGTCGGCTAACGACACCCGGTCACCCAGACCAAGCTTCCTCAGGGCCGTCACCGTAAAACGGGGGCGTGCGCCTCGAGCGCCCACAACTACCGGGATAACTGCTCCGACAATAGCGTGAAGCTGGTCCTGGATGGTGGGCAAAGCCGGCAGGTATTTGGATACCTTGGTGTAGGCCGCTTCTTGGAGTGATTCTTTATTTTCGAATGGTAATGTTACCTCCACCACTGCTGCCGTCTCCCGGTGTTTAACGACCAGGTCAGGCCGCAGGGTGGTCCATCACAATGCGTGGGCGTCTCCCCCGATCAAACCTGTTTCTCAGCATCATTGCCGAGGTCTTTGCAGTCGAAAACTGCAGCTTCGCCTTACCGCTCCACACCTCAACTGTTCTCAGCGCCCCAGCCGCTCGGGTCTCTAAATCTACCCTGGATCTTCCTTGAATCACCAACATTGCATCATCTGCATACGCCACCACGTGCACGTCATCTCCAAAATCCTGCTCCAAGAAGTCTTCGAAAATCACGTTCCACAGCAAAGGTCCCAATATCGAACCCTGTGGACATCCTTTGGTCAATTCCTTGGTATGACGTGCACCTTCAAACTCAAAAATGACTCTCCGTTCTGTCAGATAACTCTTCAGGAGTTTCAATATGTGTCCAGGGCAATTTATGTTATGGAGTCGTTCCAGTAAAAATGGCCACCAGGCGTTGTCGAATGCACCGGAAATGTCTAGGAAAATCCCCAGTACATACCGGTGCAACGATGCTTCCACTTTCCTTTGAACGCTGAGAACAGCATCCGTTGTACTCCTTCCACTTCGGAACCCAAATTGTGCGTCTCCATAAAAATGTATAGACTCCAAATACTGCAGCAACTTCTCGGCAGTGATCCTCTCGGCTATCTTACCTAGAACTGGGAACAAGGTCACCGGTCTATAGGATTTCAACTCCTGCGGGTCTCTGTCCTTAGCTTTCAGGAACACCTTTAGCTCTCCCTGCTTCCAGATAGTTGGAAATTGGAAGACTGCAAACATCGCATTAAGCGAGTCCAACAGGAGGAGTCCAATTCTACTAATGGTTCTCTTCACAACTTCCGCTCTAATCCCGTCCAGACCCGGCGCCTTGCCACTTTTTTGCTTTTTCACAGCCTTGTTCAGTTCTTCGGGGGAGACCCGAACCACTTCGTGTACTACCACTGGAGCTGCTACCCTCAATCTAGTATTCCTATTCTCAATGGAATCATCTACCATGGTGTCATCTGGTAATAGACCCTTCAGAATATACTGACATATGTCATTCGGAGTCGTCAATATTCCATCCTCTGACCGCATCGAGACCATTTGTGTGGGCTTCTTCAGCTTATTTGCCATTATTCTATAGGCAAGCCCCCACGGATCATCATCTCCCGAGAGCCGCACATCCCTCAGCCAATGCTCTTTCTTGACGTACCTGATCTTGTTTGTATACGCCGTTCGAGCAGTTACGAATAACCGCCTGGCACCAGTGGTAAGAGCGTTCGTCATCCACTCCAAGACGATTCCTCAATCTTTTCCATCTTCTCTCGCATCTGGTCTTGTTCGATCTAAATCTCAAGTTCTTCGTTCCACCAGGCGGCTAATCGTCTTCCTTTCAGCTTATACTTGGCTGAGTCCTCCACGGCCCTCCGAAGTATCCTCGTCAGCGAGTCCACCTTCTACGAAAGCGGCATAGCGTCATAGTCTCTCAACTGTCCGAGATCCGTCAGCACACTCGCATCCAAGAGACTCCAATCATAGTCTCTGACTGTACACTTCCTAGATTCTCTAGGCACTTGGTAACGGGTATGCTGCCTCATGTCTATCTCGTATGTTATCATGCGATGGTCCGATAACGACCACTCTTGATGTACTTTCCAATCTGTAATCATTCGCTCCAGTGATCCGCTACCAAGAATGACATCGATGTTTCTCCGTTGTCCACGAGTATTCTCAAAGGTGCTAACTTCACCCGGACACCAACAGTTCATGGAGAACGATAAACGCCTCCAGCTCCTCACCCTTCTCATCAGTAGTTGCATTGTGCCAAAGCACCGATCTCGCATTTGCATCCGCCGCTATCAAGGTCTTCTCGCCTCTGAGCCTTCTCAAAACCATCTCTAGATGTTCAATGTGCATATCGATGCGGTCAGCGTACTTAAAGTACGCATTTACCAGAATCACCTGGGAGTCCCCCAAGCTCAGTCTAACAACTGTACAAGTGGGAGTACAGCAGTTCTGTATTAGTACAACATTCACAGCGTTGTCTCGTACCAATGTCAATGTCCACATCTCTTCCTGGGGACGTACCCCAGTAAAGCATGAAAGCCCGGCCAAGCCAAAGGTCGCTGGTACGGCTCCTGGATACAGATAATATCCAGCCGCCGTTGCTCTATGATTTCCTCGAGCTCGTGCATGCCAACGAAACCTCTGGCCATATTAATCTGTCCCATCCTAAGTACCATAATCCACTTTTTCAAGGGCTATCCTGCAAGCTCGTTCATACTCCGAGCAGCCCTTGCTCCCCGTGGCATGTTTATAATCTTTCTTTGCGATCTTGCAATTTATACATGTGGCCGGTTGTTCTTTCTTACTGCAATCCTTAACTTCATGTTCACCGGTACAATGCTGACACATTTGCTTTCCTCTGCAGTGCTTTGAGATGTGGCCATACATAAGACATTTGTAACAACGTACTACCGGATTGTAGTCCTTAATTCTACAGGACTGCCATCCCACAAACAATCTATCTCGCTTCCTTAATTCATTCCGTACCCGTGACCAGCACTCCACCACCCAATTTGCACGAGCATCATCTCTATTTCTGCTCTTATACTTGTGCGCACAACGGAATTCTTGCATGAACTCTTCTTTACTGATTGATGTATCGTCCACATTCTGTGCATATACATCTTCTATGGCTTTTTTCTCTTTACGGCCCCCCTCCATGTCATAGACCATGACCTTGGGGCTACGCTTCCGAGGTGCCTCCACCACAAGACCTTTTGTCTTCAGGGCCTCACAATCCTGCAATTTCTGCAATTGTTCTACCCTATCCGTCTCAATCATTACCACCCGGGCCGTTTTTATCACTCTTCGCACCTTAATCCCCAAATCCTTGGGGTTAATAGTGGATTGTATTACTTTCTTAACTTCTTCTATATCTTTCGAGTCATCTCTACTCTTTATAAAAACGACCTTCGGGGGGACTGGTTGCCTCTTGGCCCCGTAATCTTAGGGACCGACTGCGCGGCCGACATCTCACGGGAACGTTTTGTCCTCTACACTGACGAATCCACTTAAGCAAGCACTCTTCAAGACGGGGAAATTCACCCTGGCGTGACCTTTTTCTACTCGCAATTAAGGCACTTCCGGTGATGCGATCTTTGTTTTTCAAAATCATCGACAATGTCGATGGTAAAATGCCAAACTGTTTAGCGACATCTTTTTTTAATTGTCCATCCTCCACAGCTTGAATCACACGCTTTTTTTCACTTATGGAAAGACACTTGTTCTTTCTTGAATTCATTTTAATAACACAAATCAAGCATTAACATGACTCACTTTAACGTTTGAAGGAAGACTGGAATGCGAACTGCAAACTCAGTCATATCTCATTTATGTAAACAATCGACAGGTCTGTACATGTATGTAAACAAACGACAGGTCTGTGCATGATAAACGCTTCAAATTATACAGAGTAGGGAAGCCCGGACTTCAAATTATTGCATGTTGGCGGGCAAGATACTATTCCTTCAACTTCAAATTACCGAGGGGACCAATTAATATTGATTTTATTCAATTCATCGAGTATTTTTCAAGGGACCGGGAAATAATTTCAAATTATCGAGAGATTCAAATTAACGAGTGTCAAATTATCGAGAGTCGACTGTATATACAAAATACAATTTACCACTAAAAGCAAAGTGTTCACGCACTAGAGAGTTTTAGCACGTGTCACAAATTCACCGAGTCCCAAATCTACCTGGAAACGCGTTTACGCCGTTTAGCCAGACCCAGGAGCTTATGGCGTGGCCCGGGACCACGACTAACTGCCTGGACTGTTTCTAGCCCCCACCTCGGAGAGGCGGCGCAGCCCTTACTTTCACACACACACTTGGCCCTATACGCAATTTATATAAGAAACCACAGTCCAACACACACACAAGCATCAACGTCTATATGGCAATGTCTAGCGCACTATTTAATCACAATTTTATAACTTTCAAACAGTAGTATGGCGACACATAACTACCGGGCACAGGGGCCTTCCGGTAACACATCCCGTTCCGCATCAATTCGACCTAGGGGGGGTGATCGGGGATCCCCCCCGGAAGCCGTCATAGTTAAGAGAGTCATAGTTACTCCCGCCGTTTACCCGCGCTTGCTTGAATTTCTTCACGTTGACGTTCAGAGAACTGGGCAGAAATCACATTGCGTCAAAACCCGTCGGTTGCCGATCGCAGTGTTTTGTTTTAATTAGACAGTCGGATTGCCCCGGTCCGTGCCAGTTCTGAGTCGACCGTTGAATGGCGGCCGAAGAGGCGTAAACCGGCCCGCCCTCGGGCGCCAGGACCGCGCACGCAACGGCGAGCGAACTCACCGCGCGGCGCGGCCGGACGGCCCGTGACCGTCAGCCGGCGGCCTCGCAGCAAGGCGGTTCCGCGGTAGGCCCGAGGCACGGGACCGAGCTCGGTTCGCGGGCGCGCCTGGGGCGTGAACCCCCCGGCGCGGCCCCGGTCGCCTCGCTTAGGCCCGGCGCTGCGGACCCGCTTCCCCGCCAAGCCCGACACGCCCCGGTCCTCAGAGCCAGCAGTCCTGTATCAAAACAACATTTGCAACACTGTCTCTTACAATAATTATCGACCACATTTCAGAACCCAAGGGTACACCAGAAAAGACACGATAGCCAGGCCACGCCAAAGGTTTCTGATACGGCTCCTGGATTAATATTACATCCAGTCGCCGCTGCTCAACGATGTTCATAAGCTCACTCATTCCACAGAAATTTCTGGCCATGTTGATCTGGCCGAACTTAAGCTCCATAATCTATTTTTTCGATGTCAACTTGAAGCATGCGTACAACGATCATGTCAACACGGACATGAAATACGAGACGTTTAAGAACGTGTGCACCGAAGCGTGGAAAGATCGATACGGCTTTCTCGTCGTGGACAAGGATTCTTCTATCGACGGTGGCAGGTACAGAGCCGGTTTCGACCGTTTCATAGACATCGATTAAAATTCCCGGACCGTTCGCAAGTAACAGCTGTTCACTGTGCGTAAATACACATGTTCTGGTGTCAGCGACGTTAGTCGACGCACCGTCGTTTATCGAGATGGACGAAAAGAAGAAACGACTAGCCCGCGATATCGACACGATCAGCGATGACATACGGAAGAAATACCGTGCGTTAAAACATGGGATCCGTGAAGAGGAAGCAACGTTATCCAAAAGTTACAAACCGATTCTGGAACCGTTAACAAAGTATTTCGCAAGCGTTGGTTGAAAAAAAAAAACGAAAAATAACAAATGAAAAGCCGACGAAAAAGATGAAACGTGAGGAGGAGGAGGAGGAGGATTCTAGTAGTAAGTCCGGCGTGGGAACACCGCTGCGGACACCGCGTTTCCTGAAAACGTCTACGTTAGCCGAAACATCGGACGATGACGACGAAACCGATCCTAGTCTCAACATCGAAAAAATGTTAGCCACACCGGAAAGAAGGCGCGAAGCGCGTAGATATCTGCTGACCTAATACGACAGTGAATCGTTAGCGAACAAGTACATGCGTGTGATCGTATCTTCTGAACGTGATCGTCTGATGGATTATACTTACGGTGTAAGACATGCGAACGGAAAATGGATGATCGGTGATTCGCCGTTTGAAATCGAAACGGACGATACGATCCTCATGACGGTAAAAGGCGATACAAAGGTACACCGGGTCTATACGAACTCGTGTTCATGAAACACTCTAACGAAAACGTTTACAACGATACGGATCTAAAGGCGTACAAAGATATATTACGCACCACGAACGCGCACAAGCATTATTATTTAGCGAGCGCACAGGTGCACGCGAACAGAGGTGTAAAGTATAAACGGGTAATATCACAACTGTTCCCGCCGAAACGTACGGGACACGGACATAATACCGACCGAACGTATATGGTGGCATCGAGAAAAAAAGACAAAATCGATTACGTGCATTGGGACGATCCGACCGAACTGGTGGACAGTTGCGAGTGTTGATGGCGTCACACCGCGCCGGAAACTGTGGGCACACGAACGAAATCGTTTCCATAGTAGAAGAACTACGTGAAGCCGACATCATCGTATAAATATGTCCGCTATACGACAACATCCGTCAGTGTCGAGACACGATGTACACCACGCTAGTGTTTATTATTGCCTCGTCATCGCTAACGCAAACGATGTAGATTTCGCTTTAGATTACTTGGTGCGATACGGATACGTGCCCGACGATAGTTTACGACTCATGGACAACACCACCATCGATGTGGACGCCTACCTTTAGACGTTTCAAGTGAATTATAATTTAACCGTAAATGGAGAATTGAACAACGAAACGATTAATTTGATGCGAGCGCGGAGATGCGGTAACGAAGATTTCGTGATGTACACCTTACGAACGTCGTGGACCAAGAGACGACTGTCGTGGCGGTTCTGTCACGGTACCGTCAGCGCTATAGAAGCGTCACGACAAGCGTTCGCTGTATGGCGGAAACATTCGAATCTGGAATTCGACTATCGACCCAACGACATAAACGCTGACATGGTCATCGCTATGAAATATTTTAAACACAGGTGTCTGACCTCCAGGTGTACGATCTGCGGGTACGATTTGGACGGACGAGGAGGTATACTCGCTCACGCTTACTACCCGCCCGATTTACCGTATAACACTACCGAAATACACATGGTCTACTACGAATAGTGGAATTATACGAATGCAACCGAAATACCGGACGATCAGACCAGTTTTCTTCAGGTGCTAACGCACGAAATCGGACACGCGTTAGGGCTGTCTCATTCCCTCGAGAGAGATTCGATCATGTACCCTTTCTACGTGCCGCGGTCGGACGGTCCGTTCGACCGAAGAGACGACGATATAAGAGGTATTCAACGCTTGTACGGGAAGCCGCCGCCACCGCCAGCTACGACGACGGCGCCGACGACGAACGACACCGTCCGGACGACGACGGATTTATGTCGACGAAAGAACGTTAATCAATTTTTAATACTCAACAGACACATGTATATAGTGCACGATAACTTTTTGTGGACACTGGATCTCGAGTCGAAGCGTCCGAGCGGGAGTCCGCTTCTGTTGACGGATTGGTTGACGTTCTTACCGCCGACGTTCACCATCGTTTCGGCGATGTACCAGATACCGCGCACCGAAGAAGTGGTGCTCTTCATAGACAACTACGTATACATGTTCGATATACACAGTCTGCAGCCGGTGAACGGGTATCCGTGTCTGATCACGATGCTCGGCGTTCGGACGATGATAAAAATAAACGCGGTGATACACACCTACACGGGTCGAACCCTTCTGTTGTACAACGATATGTACTACGGTGAGATAGACGAGTGCACGTTCACGATCAAGAAACACGGATACGTTAAAGATCGTTTTGTCGGCTTGCCAGAAGCCGTCGATAGCGCGTTCCGATACATCGATGGAAAGATTTATTTCTTCAAAGACGGGCGCGTATACGTGTACGATGAATTTCTAAATACGATTGTAAAAGGAAAACATACCGATTGACTCTCCGTTGTCGGAATAAAATGCATAGACGGTACAATCGTATCAAAACTAATCGATATACTACGCGAGTACGTATAAATGCAATGCACGGCGGACGGTGTGCATCATTCACGAGATGAGCGTTGACAAGTTCGGCAGACACCAGAGCGCGAAGGGTGACGCGACGCAGTTTGCGGGAGGATATCGGTATCGCGATGACCGAGGACGGGCACTTCGACGTAGCGGGGAAAAAATACATAACTTGGGCGAGCCGCACGACGGTAACGATGCCGTTCCACTGCGCTTCGTGCGTGACCACTGTCTGTTAGCCGACGATCCGCCGACGACACAAGGAATAGACGTGAAAGGTCGTAAGCTCGTCAACGTCGCCGCTCCCACCGATCTCGGGGACGCCGTCAACAAGCAGTACGTAGACTACTCGTGCTTACGTTTCACACAGTTGGTACCGAACAAAAAGAACGGAGCCGTCGTCGACGCGCGGGACCATCGCATACAGTCTCTGAGGGAACCGATTCGCGCGAGAGACGCTGCGACTAAAGTATACGTGGACTCCAAGATCATACCGAAGAATACGAACTCTAACTTAATGGTCGGCAACGTGCGGATAACGCAGTTAGCGCCGCCCGTCAATAACAAGGACGCGGTGAACTAGGAATTTTTGAACCGACACACGATCACCGTGGTAAACGACACTTATTTCAACGCACAAGGAAAGACTATTCTGAACGTCGGTGACGGTGGCGCACGGCCCACGGACGCAGTGAACGCGCGTCAATTGGAGGACACGAGGCGGTACGCGAAGTGCGAAATGTATAAACTCGCAAAAGTGTTCCTACGTCGTTGGGAGAAAGTGGTATCGTATATCTATAAATTGCATACGCACGGAGCGCGTACTTCACTCGGTGCCGAAGAGGCAGAGTTACTACTTACGAGCAAGGCGGAGACGAACGAGTTGATTAGTGATCTGAACAATTCCAAAGACGAGCACGATTGGAGATCCCTTTATCGTCAGCAGTCGAAACAGTAGACATATATGAACTACGTAGTCGCGTTGATAAAAAAAGGGGGCGTGGTTTCATCTGAAAAATAGTTAAAAGGCGGTACCATTCGTCGCGAAGTCAGTACCTACGCTGATCAATCGTGCGGTGGACGTATTACAATTATTTCAATGGTCATTGAAAACGTATTTTTTTTCTTTCCTCCTGCTCCACTCTTCTTACTATCTTGAATTTTCTTTTTAGATTTGCGTATGCGTCAAACATATGCGTCACGAAGATTCCCCCATCTTCTTATTATTTCTTTGCGTAAAACAAAAGAATGTTATTAAAAACGTTGTAGAACTCATATTTTTTCTTTATAACATAAATATTTTCATTGGTCAATTACAACTAAATAGTTACTTGGTTTCAGATACTTGGCGAGTGGATGTACATTCACCGACCTACACTATATCTACTGCATTGGAGTTTCTACTGCTAGGAAGATAGTCCGAGAAGTACGCAAAGCGATATGGTCAGTTATGAGATCAGAATGTATTCCTCCACCTACAAAAGAGCTTTGGGAATCTATAGCTTGTGATTTTGAAACCGTCGCCAACTTCCCCCCACTGCTTAAGAGCAGTTGCCGGTACGTGTCCTTTCGACAGTGGGTCAATGTATTTTAACTACAAGGATTATTACTCCGTGGTGCTAATGGCGGTTGCAGATTCAAAATACAGATTTGTATTTGTTGACGTTGGGAGCTATAGCAAGGACTGCGACTCTTCTATATTCAAGAAATCCAGTCTGTAGAAATCAATTGAAACAGACACCCAACAGCTTCCTGAAGAGAAATGTCTCGCAGGTACAGAGAGCCCGAAGGTACCCTATTTCTTTGTAGGGGATGAAGCATTTGGTCTACACAAACATCTATCGAGACCTTTTGGCGGAACTCATTTCACACTGGTGAAAAGAGTGTTCAACTACCGACTGTGTAGAGCTAGACGCTATGTAGATTGCGCTTTTGGGATTTTGACCAATAAGTGGCGAGTATTTCACCGGGCTCTTAATGTACATCCTGGTTTTGCTGTAGATATTGTCAATGCTTGTATTGTATTGCATAACTTTGTACGAGAAAGGGATGGATATTTGGTTGACGATACCACTACAATCACAGGTCTGGAGGATGTGCCACAAGAGAACGTCACACGAGGGGGTCTGTCAGCAAACACGTTTAGGAACATACTTAGTAAGTGTTTCCTATCAAGTGTTGGAGCTGTGCCTTGGCAAATGTCCAAAATCTAAAAGGGATGGCATCTTATGTGACCGCTTCTAAGCAGTAAATGACGGGGGGGGGGGATGAAGAGAGGCAGATTTTTTACTTGAATATTATTTGCAACGTGTTAAGAATAAGTTAAAATTTAATTAATTCCTTAAATTTTTAGTGACCGTCAATCAGTGAATGTTTTAGTGGATGGTTAGTGAGGATCGGTCAATAATACAACTTTTAGTTATTTTGCGTCGACGTTTCGACAATATTTATTGTCATCTTCAGGACAATTGTTGCTGACGCCAAACACAACATGTTTGTAATTCTAATCTGCTGTAAGAATGGCGTTTGCCGTAGATAAATAAATAATATTATATTCAAAAGCATGATATTTTTAAAAAATTGGTTTTGAGAACAAACGTATTGTCATTCAACCAGTTGTAAAATGCTAACAGGGTTTTTTGACTTTCACTTCAAAATTATCTTAATTTTATTATCTGTTGGGCCAACAAAAAGAGAAGAAAATGTAATTGAAATTTTTTTTTATTTTAGTAGGTAACATAAAAATTAACATTACATTATAAAAATTTCATAATGGAACTTAGTGGTATATATGTAGAATTAACAAGTTATTATATTCAATTTAAAATATTGAAATCGATAGTGTTCTCTGAAGATTCAGATAGAGTTGAGGAAGGACTGTCCATTTGGTAGCTGTCTGAAGAGGTAGCTGCTAACGACTGGCCAAATTTTTTAAAATACTGCTGTGTAGGCTGGGACTCAGATGGTTCTCTTCTCAAAGTAGGATTGGTAGGATGGCGAAATGGATTATTTTGTGAATTAAAGAACTGAGGATGTTGAGAAAATGGGGTCTGAAAAGTGGTAGGTGGGTTAAAATGACTGGAACATGAAGGTTGTGGATTGGGATATGAAGGAGGCTGAGGGGCGGAAAACTGTTGAGGATGGTAGGGAACTGTAGGAGGTTGAGTCCGTTTTCTTTCCTGGTTGATGTTTGCAATTACTTGAAGAACGCCCATTTGAAATTCCAGAACTTCGCTATCGTCAAATTTGCTTAAATGAGGTATCACGCCTTGAAAGAATGACATATGGGAATTTGGGATTTCTGGTTCCAGTGCCTTCAACATTTTCAATTCAATTTCATCTGGCTTGCAGCGTTTTCTGTTAACACGTCTCTCGGTATTTTTCTCTGCGCTTGTGACTAGGTTGTGACGAGCTACGCCCTCCACCCCTGAAGCAAGTCCATCTTCGCTGTTAACTGTATTTTGCAAGCTGTCTGCAGTTTCTCTTGAAACATATAATTTCATCAAAAATTGCATTTGTTCGTTGTATACATATTTTTTTACATTTGCTGCGCCTGAACCGCTTTTCCTGCAATCCTGCAGTTTTTTTTGGGATTTGGAAAATGCATCGCGAAGTCCACCTTCTTATGACTGCCTTCCCTGAAACAAATATTTTTTTGTTTTTTAAACTAGCCTTGTTAAACATGGTATACCACAATAAGTTAAACTTAATCTCAAATGTTAGAATTAATTATCATATACATGGGGTAGGTGAGGAAAGGATTGTGTGTGTGTGTGTGAAATAATTTCTTTTTCTATTATTTTTGTATTATTTGTAGATAAGCATGCCAGCAAGTATATGGGAAGGACGTATTATTGTAGATACAGAGCAGAGCATACAAGCCAAAGAAAACGGAGACGATAAAGTTAATTACGACTTTAGAAATTCACAGTTTTACACACGTTTAGATAGAATTAAAATTCTTAAAGTTCTGTTTAATTAAACTGATAGTTACAAAATATATTAGTGTATACTAATATTTGGTATACTATATTAGTGTATTTTTTTGTAACATTTATTTCAGTACACACGAAATAATGAAATCGAACATAAGCCATTTTCTAAAATTCAGACAAAAGGGAAAATGTAAAGTATAATTTGGTAACTGACGTTGGGAAATTAATTTTATTTTCAATATTCTGTGTCTTTTAGACAAAAGCAAAATATACTATTTAAAATGTTTATGAACCCATCTGGCATTATGATTAGCATAACTTTTAAACTTAAAGTCAATGAGTTCATGACTCAGTGTGTGTGTGTAATATTATTGTGAGATTGTTTCCCACCAATCCCACCATAAGTTTATTATTATAGTCAATTATAAATATAGTAGACTGGCGACCATTCGGTCTATTGTCTCGATGGGTCAGCACGAAAACAAAAGACGGACTGACGGAGGTCGATATTGAATCAATTTTTCTGCAGTCAACGCCCGCTGTTCTTCATAAATATTAATTAATACCGTCTTTTAGTGTATATAAATATGTTGGCTAGTTGCACACACATCGAGTTCGATCGACGGTAAAATATCGTAAGATATTTTATCGTGTGTGCGTTGGTTTCACACACTACGGTTTTTTTCCGTGTAGAGTCCAGTCGTTTTAGCTCGAGATCACTCGCAGTTGTATGAAAAATGAATCCAAAACGTGTTGTTGCTATGTGGTTGGTGTACCGTCGTCTCCGGCGTCGTAGGATTAAACGAACTTACTGGGTTCATCCAATTAACGAGAAGAGGGAACAAGCAGGATCATTCCGCACATTTTTAGAAGAACTTCGAAAAGATGAGAACAAGTTCTTAACTATTTTCGAATGTCAATACCATCGCTCGATGAACTGCATGAACGACTTAAAAGTGAAATCCAATTGTTGACATATGTACAGATATAGAAGATATAAAAATTAAATTATGTGAAAACTCACCGAATTCATTATTTTCCTTGTCCTCCATATCTTCAAAATCCGTATTTATTTCACAGCAGACGTCTTTCCATCCATTTCTGGTAGCATTTCTGTCTTTGTAAACGTCTAGTGTTTTGTCCCATAGCACTGGTCTTATTTGTACAAATGAAATAATATTACATTATCAATATTTTCAGCCATACTTAAAAAAAAATAACAAACTAATTAACTACCGTATCACAAACTAAAATCAATATTTGAATACTATACAGAATAATCACTTTTAACTATCCGTTAAAAAGATTCTCGTGTTTACATGTAACCTCGGTAGAACCTCCTCATTATTAAACTAATAATACTAGTAAAGGATTTTAAGAGTTCGTTGAAGTGTTTATAAACAAAAAAATAATAATATTTAATAAAATTTGCTAATAATATTACTTACTTTTATGAAATAGGTTCCAGTTCGGTCAGAAGCAACAAGTCAAATGAAGACGGATTTTTACCGTACGAATATAAATCGTGTAGTGTGCAAGCGTGCATTGGGTCACGGACACGGCGCGCCGGCCGTCTCTTGCAGTGGCAATGGACGGCAGCTAAACGGGATTGTGCCGTGCCGTGTGGAAGCTCCCATGCTCTTCTTCGTTCTACTAAAAGAATTCGATCGTACGATCGAAATGTATGTGTGTGCAATTAGTCGGATGCGGTTTCCCGCACCTGACGCAGACCTCTGCATTGTGGCAACTGTCCGAGCCGTGCCCGAATCGTTGGCAACGATGACACTGCGGGACGTGGCCAGCTTCGCGGCTCCTGTCTACTTTAATTTTCTGTCCGCAAAGACTAGTCAGGCCCAGCAGTCTGTATGCCTGTTCCCCCTTCAGGATAATCACCCGGAGGAGGGTTAATTTGCGGCTGGGTCCATATGATGTATACATCCTAATGCATTATTTGATCTGGTAACTGAGTTGGCGGAGCTCGTCCGCCACCTCGTCAGGGTCAATTTCTTCGTCCAGGCCGCGAATTATCAGCCGGACGTGTGGCGCATTCTTGTTGGTGAAGGTGTGAAACTGGAGGCCGTTAGCTTGAAGAAAGAGGTAGACGGTCCTGTATTCGTCGTCCATCGCACAGCTAATGCGCAGACTGTCTTTCCCGCGAAGAGAGATCTGTACGTCCGCCGAGAGACGAACTCCGAGCCGGAGTACTGAAGAAGCATTGGATTGGCCCTTAGCAGGACCAGTCCGCCGCCCGACCGCAACGCGACGGTCGCCCATCGCGTTTTGGCAGAGATACTCGGGCCGAAGCCCTCCTACGGGAATTGTTAACCCGCTCAGCGCCGGTATTGGAGGCCGCACCACGACTAGGCGAAGCGACCGACCGCTACCGGCAGGGACCTAACTTAGCCTACGCCAAGCTAAGGGGACGATGCCACCAAAAACCGCGGGAAAAACAGTAAATAGGCTTACCTCGAGTGATCCCTCGTAGTAATCCCAAATACAGGTCCACTGGTCCGGAGCTTCGCGAAAGCCACAAACACCACACAGCACAAACATTGGTCCACTGCACTTGCCGCCTTTTGGCTTCGGGAGGCACACACCAGCCGACACCAGACCGCGAACGGCTACTGCCGTCAAGAGACTCGCACACGCGCACACGAACACTACCGCGTACACAAGCCGAAGCAACCGATCCACCCGGACTAGTGTTGTCTGCTGCCACGCGACCCTGTCAAGGAACGTCGAAGGCGGTCGCACGACCCACTAATACGTGACCGCAGCTAGCTTGGCTTACTCTTCAGCTGTTACTGGACCGGCACTGCAGGTGATCCCAGGGTTTTCAACACCTTGAGTCCATGTAGACCTTACTGCCGGCGCAAGCTAGGGCGGGAGTTCCAACCGCCAGCAACGTTTTTCGTAAGAGAGTCCGCAATCCACGTCAATCTCAGCGACAGAAGAGAGCTCCTCAGCCTCGATGTGAAGCAGTCCGCAGCAAGACGATGAATGTCGCAGAAAAGACACGACTGGGGGTCGAGTAGTGCAGTGTCCCGAATCTCAGAAAGGACTCCTGCCACTGGGTCTATTTGAGTTCTTTATATACTTTTTACCTAATTATGGAGGGGTCTGAAGCGACCTGCGATTGGTGGATTATACCACCGGGACTAACAAACGAGGTCGCTTCCAGGACTCACCTGGTCGTGGGGTGTATTTACCAAGTCCGGCAATGAGGGAATTGTGGGTCACTGTCGGAACGAACATAGAATCTACCCGCCAGGCGTCTCAGGTGTCATCAAAAGAGCGGGGACCGAGTCCTCTCCTGAAAAGACGAGAAGAGTACCTCCGGGGGACTTTACAAGCAAGCTTAAGTCCCCGGTCGAGTACGCGCTGGAGCGCTGTTCTATGACCACGAGCCAGGTATCCCCAAACAGGACAGGCGTAGGTAATCACGGGCAACACGTACGAGTTGACTATGAGCTTAGCTAGCCGGGGGGTCATTGCCGGATTAGATAGCACGGGCCAGAGTCCACTGAGTTGCGCCGAAGCGCATTGACGGATGTATTGAGTATGGGTTCGCCAGGTGAGTCGGGAGTCCACGTGGAGCCCGAGGTACTTGACGCTGTTGGTCCAGGGTACCTCGATGGGGCCTACTTTAAGCGGCCGAGGCCGCTTGCGTTTGCGCGAGAATATTACCGCGGCGCTCTTGGAAGCGTTAACGGCAACTCTCCAGTCATCGGTCCACCCGACATACGCGTCAAGTTGACCCTGGAGCTGGATTGCCGCATAACTGGCGTTCGGCTCTGAGGCAAAATCCGACCGGTCGTTCCGGTAGCACACGTAGTTGGGTAGTCGGAATCGACGATGCGGGGTCAGGTGCGTCTCACCAATAAGAAGCACATCGGGCTTGTGACGGGCAACTGTGCCGGTTTGCCTGTGAACCGGCGCTCGTATAAGAAAATGATATGTATATATAAAATAATTATTCATGGCAGACGCGAAATTGTTGCGGCGTCAATAATTAAATTGTTGGCTGTGTGTTAATTCAACGGCGTAAGTTTGTTATACCGTGGGGGCTGTTGTACATGTCCGCGCATTCTAGTGGGGAGAATTTGCGTCATTCGGTCTCGGTGCCGACATGTAGAGAGTTACAGAGGTCGAGTCTTGCCTGCCGTCCCGTGTACATCTTCTCCTGTCCGACAGAGCTGAAGTTTCTTTTTGTAATTGTTTTGTATCGCTATCCTATGACTAGATAATCTCGCCAAGATCTGCGGTGAGTACATTAGAATGTATTTTATGTTTTGCGTAAAATAAAATGTGAATTTGAATGTTATGTGAGTGGATGAAAATGGATAGCTTTTGAATAATGCACACCGCGTGGCGTGAACTTAAAGTATTCAGTGTTATAGAATTTTTAATTTTTCTAAACTCTTATTTAATTAATTTATATTGTAATTAAGATACAGCAATTGCCCATCACATTAGTGGAGTAAAATTGTGTAATTCCGTGATACTTACAAGGTTTCAAATGCATTAGCACGTGGCTGTGTGCAATACTGAACAGGTTATGGTGTGTCAAACTTTCTGCTCACGTAGGCATAATAAGTAAATTTGAAACTTATAAATTGATTTTATGGGCGTCTGTGAGAATTTTCTAAATGTCAAAAGAGAAGACGTTATATTTTAATTAATACGAGCATTGTTTAAATGGTTAGGGGGCCTGTTCAAATTGGTTCTGGACTGGTTCAATCGAGGGTGCGTGTGTGAGTTATGCTGTCAAAATAAGTGTTTGGTCATCTATCTAATTATCATTTATGCTTAGGGCCCCTGCGCCCGTCGAGGACCCGGCCCAGGCATGTCCATCTGCTCCTGAACTTAACAAAAGGCTCTCGGTTTCACCTGTCGGAAGGAACGGCAAGATCACCATGCCTCAGCAAAACCCCATAACCTAGCCGTTTGACTCACTGACCACTGAACACCTGGAAATCCACTTCATTTAAATAAGGTGATATTTAATCAGTTTTATTCTTATTTGGTCTACATAGAAGCCATCTATTTGTGCAGTTAGCAATCAATAAAACTCGTTGGGTATTTTGTGACACACCATGACATTTTTTATCTTAACGACGTTTTAATTGGGCACCGGTCCAACGGGACAATATTTGAGCGCGGATTTTGGGCATTTTATGTATAAAATTACTTACATTCGACATTCAGTGTACACCCGGGAGCCGGCATGTGTCCGAGGCTCATTAAATTTCATGCACCACATTTTCTCACTCGGATATTGTAAGGGGGGTTGTTTAAGTATTTGGGGACCGGAATTTCAGATATATAGGTGGGTGCTGTTGGTGACAGGATGGACCCGACCGGCTGGTCTGGTTCAGTTATAATTCCTGTTCGGTTATCTATGGTAGTTACGGTTTTAATACATATTTAAATTAGGTTTTGGGTCATATAAGGGTTGGAAGTTTTTTTTATTCAGTTTCAGTCCGGTCCCCTCATTACACCTTGGGTAGGCCGGTTTTGCATGCAGATATATGCAGGCCCCATGTACATGTTAATGTATGTCCGGTCGTGTGCTCATGTGATTGTTACTCCAGAACACAATAAAATTATTCGATCAAGTTTGTCGGCCGACAGGCCGTGGGCCGCGATCAGCCGCCTGTATAAGGCGGCGCCATTGGACACCCCGTGGACGAACAGGGGCGACGCGCGACCAACAGCAGTAACAGCCGGAGCTGTTACCGAAGCAGTCGGAACCGCAGCCTATTGGCCCTGAGAAGGACCGATCTCCATGGCCGAGGTCCGAGAGGAAGTGGATCCGGTAGAGTGGTTCCTCTTCGGTTTCTTAGCCGGGCGTCTACGCCGACAACGGTCGCGAAGTCGTCCACCGGAAGAGGGGGTAGCGGGTTAGGGAGAGGATCGTCCGTCTCCATCGCCCGAGGCGATTCAGGCGAGTCGTCCGCGTGGGCCAAGGCGGAGCCGAGTGACTCGGCACTCGAGCCGTTGCCCGTAGTGGGCATCCTGGCCAAGTGTGGCTGCCGGACAGAGACTGCTAGGCTGTCACTGCCAGATGCCAGGGATCTTGGGTCCGGCCGAAGCCGGGTTACCCACGCGACTTCCCTGTTCACGGTGATGCGGGAGGAGCTGGGCTAACAACCAGCTTCGTTAGATACCAGTCCTTACCAAGACTGGGCACTGGTCCCTTTACCCCGGCGATATCCAAGCTCGCTTACCACTGGTTGGGGCTCGCAAGGATCGTCCGGGGCAACGCTACCTAATAGCCGTGAGCAGGTTAGGGTTTATGCACTGATGCGGCACTCACCAAGAGCCCAGAGCAGTCCTCTTCTTTCCTGTCCGGTGATATGTATGCCGGTGCAGGTGGTCTTGATAAGGTCTTCTGCCAGCTGCCACTTGTACCAGCTACTTAATTCACCGGCAGCAGCTGGCTCCTGGTTCTTGTTTCCGGAGAAAGATGGCCCCCTCGTCCCAGCGGAGAGGCCGGCGGTAACAGCAAGAAGCTGAAGCGGCGTCCAGAGTGAGCTGAAGAGAGCAGGTCCTGTTCAGTCCGAAGTTAGAGAAAAGTAGCAGCAAGAACGCACATCGCATACTGTTCTGAGTTGATAACAACGAGTACACTGACTTTTATGTAACCTCCATAATTCGTACTCGTTCACTACATTACAAGTTGCTCCGTGTACTTGAAGACCGTTGTTTTGTACACTCCAATCTAATTCGTTGTCTTCAAAAGGACGTTTAACACCGGTGCTGTGTAGCAAAATAGATAAACGTACTCAAGCTCTTTACATTCCTGGAACTCCGACAGCCGACATTTACATAAAGTATATAGTTCACCCGATATTTGTGCATCATATATATTATATAACACGTTCTTTCTTCTGTGATTAAAATGTTTTTTATGTTCAAAGTAATAACGATTTGGGCACATTATGATAACAACGTATACAAACACTTTGTAAATTAAGGCCTGTTTCACACTAAGCGGTTTAGTTGATTCAACTCAGTTGCCCTGTTGACATTCAACTAGTTGAATCAAGTGTGAAGACGAAAGCGGATTTTGTTCACATTGAGGCAACTAGTGGAATCAACTTCTTTTCGCAACCTTCCCTTCGGAAGGTTACACTAGTCAGTACAATGATAGAACCAGAGGAAGCAGATGCATTTCTTGTGCTAGCTGTTTTACAGGACGATAATCAAAGGAGGAAACCACGTCGAAGGACAATGTGGGTTCATCCTTTTCTACAAAATCGAGAAACGGGGGCGTTTTCCCAGTTATATCCACAAGTGCTTAGTAATGAGGATAAATTCTTCAATTATTTCCGACTGTCCCAATCGTCCTTTGAAGAGCTGCACGGTATGATCCAACATAGAATTCATAAAGAAGACACGTGCATGAGGGTTGCTATACCATCCAAAGAAAGACTGGGCCATAACACTGAGGTAAGTGAAAAAATATTTATAAAACGCAATAGATAATTTTACTTTAGTAATTTTATTTTAAACACAAGTGAATACAAATTGGTGCAAAAGTAAACATAATAAAAACACAAAATCGAATTACAAAATAAAAACTATTACACTATTCATTGTAATTTTATTTTAATAATTTTATTTTAAACACAAGTGAATAAAAATTGGTGCATAAGTAAACATAATGAAACACAAAATTGAATTACAAAATAAAAACTATTACACTATTCATTGTAATTTTATTTTAATAATTTTATTTTAAACACAAGTGAATAAAAATTGGTGCATAAGTAAACATAATAAAAACACAAAATTGAATTACAAAATAAAAACTATGATACTATTACATTATTCATTGTATATTGAATTGAGATAAGTTCATTGATTGATTAACTTGTGGGGAGGGGGTTTGAGGTGAGGATACAGAAGGTGTGAATCGATTAATTTGAGACAGGATTTGAGAGGGTGCGAAATGATGATCATGAGAGATGGATTGAGGTGAGGATTGGTAACTGCTTTCATTTTGGTATACTGTGCCGGTGTTTGCATAACCCGGCAATCGAAGGTATAAAAATTTCGTTTTTCAATAATAATATCGGGTATTAATGTCGATTAGAGCGCTGATATCTGGACGGCACTGTGAGACAGCCCGCGCCATCTCGCGGCGCGGTTAGCTGTCCGTTATGTGCTGATGTAACGGGCAGTACGACGCAGACTTTGAAGGAATCAACAGGCTCCCGACCTCGGACAGTTATTTGGGTAATTTTCTTCTCGTCCTGATGGCAGGCTAATTTTTCGAGACTTCCCGGTGAGTGATTTACAGTATGCTATAGAATGCTTGAATAATAAGAGAATAATTAAAGTTAAATATATTCAGCCGAATGCGAGAGTAGAATGTACGTGATGCGATCGGACGGGTGTGTGTATTGTAAGAGAATTATTTATTGTTTCAGTATATACAGCCAGTATTTCTTTTAATTATTGTACAATAGTCACGGTAATCATTTGTTAAATTGCTGTATAAAATTATAACTAAAGCCAGTACGTATAGACAGAGTTGAATCGTGTGGGTTATGTATGTACACGCACTGGACCGGAAGAGTGTTTTTTTTAAATTAATTATGGCAGTTGAAAATGAATTGTGAGACCACCCTTAGATGAAACATTATAAATCTTTTAATTGTGTGTAACTGTAAGTGCCTTTAGACTGGTCATTTTCTAACAAATTACGATATTTGTGTTGCCACGTGGTGAGGCCAACCTGTTTCATTATGTCGGAACTTGTTAAATCTAGTGCGAGTGACTCTTTACTATACACATTTTAATATTATTTTTTTTATTTAGTGAGTTCATTATCACCTTGTAGACTTAATTACTCCACAGGCAATTTTCAAAAAAAACTTTTATGCATTTATCTTGAGTTGGTCGGGAGCCCCGTTCTGAGGTTATTACCTTTGACTAGGGCGCATATTTTAGTGAACAGTATTTCTAATCCTTTGTGAATTCTCAGGGTTCTCGCTCCCAGACGGAGATTTGGTCTCAGCTGGTGTACTGACGCCTTCACCAGTCATGAACCATCCAACACTTACCTGTTCTGAGGAGGGAGCTTGCTGACCAACTGCAAGATGCAACTATACTCATGCAATTGAGGTGATATAAACTTTTATTATTTTTCGTTGGCCTGGCCCGTCGTTCATCCGTGTTACAAATCGTTTTCCTTTTTAAACCATGTGCTTACGCCGCTAGACAGTCCGATCAAGTGTGTGTCAACAGGACATTCATTATGAACATTATTTGAACTATTATGAAATTATTCCATAACTCTAACGTACTATTCTTGTAATTGTGTGCTGTACTGGGGGAGCGTGCCAGAGCTAATTTGGCTTTCTTCATAATTTTTTTTAAAGGCCTAAGAGTTAGTATACTTACAATCTAAGTTTAAGTCATGTGGTTATTGGTTCTGTTCCGGCTGGTTCAGGACGGGGTTCATATATTATTCTTATTTTGGTTTAACATTTAAGGGCTGGGGTTTTCGTTTTTCAGGCTGTTCTCAGGGGTAAAATTCACATGGGGTTTTTTTGGCACAAGTTAGGCACACGTTGATACAGTTTTATGCAGGCCGGATACCTGTCCGACCTGGTCTGGCACATGCTGGCACACTTCCACAGCTGCCAGAATACAACATGCTGTTATTTTAAAATTATTTATACACATTAAAAATGTTTTTTCTTTCTGTGGGCATATACTAAAAATTTTGAGATTGTAAAATCATACTGAGGCTACAGATTATTGTAACTTAGGTTCTGACTTGCTTGCTGGACCTGTCTATTGAATTAAATCATTATCATTAAAGAACGAATTCCTGATACAGGGATGCATCTATATTTGTAACACAACAATTAACGTTTTGGAAAATTAAGCCAATTGTTTAAACTTAGGTGATAAGGGTTTTTACCACTTGCATACAGTTCAAGGAAACTTAAAAGATTTTCATATACTTATAATGTGCAATTTATTAGATGTTATAAATTCATATGGGCTGCCAGGCCACTATTATCTTGCAGTTATTAGTCATTATCATCCTTTCGGTTTTTAAAATATTTTTTTGGGGTTTCATTTTAATGGAGTAAATGGGTTGTGGTTTTAAATGATTAAATTCCAACTGTGGCTGGAAGTTTAAATTTTATGATTGCAGTTTTTGGGGCTTTATCGAATATACAGGCTGTCTGCCAGGTCGAACATGATTTATTGTGATGATATTATATGTATGTGTGTCTCTATGTTTCAATATGTGATGTTAATGTTAAGTGTTATTTAAAGGGGGGGGTTTATATAATTTATAGGATGTTGCCCGCTATATGTTGTTTATTTATATGAATTAAGGAACCAAATTGATATATGTATATAGGGGATGAATTAATATGGGCTTATGGAAACTGATTTGTTAACATGTTGACACTACTTATTTATCATTTATATTGTTATTTATTGCTTATTGTTATACTTGTCACTCAGGGGAATTGTAATTTACACATGCATGTAATGAATTATGGGGCAAGAATAAAAATTGTTATTGTTGATTAACAACCGAGTTTAATTGCAAGTCCCGTCATACTGGACCCAGCGCATTTTTGGCTTCTCTAGGCTCTTGCCTAGTTTTAAATAACTAGTGGCCTCTCATTCCAAAAAAAAAAAAAAAAAAAAAAAAAAAGGATTTTTTTTTTTTATAAAGCATAAAAAGGAAAGAGGGGTTACAATACTTGAACATTTGGAGATGGTGGTGTTGGAAAAGATGATGTAGTGGATAGAGCAGAAAACGAAGGATTATTGGGAGGCTGGGAAAACTGAGGGCGAGCGAACATGGTATGCAATGGTTGCTGAAATGAAGTTTGAAAGGGTTGAGAGAAATGAGATTGTGGATGCATACTCATATCGTAATATTTGGTTACAACTTGGAGCAACTCTGACCGCATGTTCAGTTTATGGATCCCTTGAACTGCCCGTGTGTAGCTCAATAGAGACATAAATTGTTTGTCGTCATCTCCTTCATCTTTTTCTTCCTGCCTCTTTTCTGCTGCCATTCTCTCTTCCAAGCTTTTTTTTAAAGCTTGGCAAACCTCTGCCACAGTGTTTTCAGTTCCGCGCTTTCTACTCGAAGATTTCTTTGCTGTGGACGATTTCACTGCTGCAGATTGGTTGGCCTCATCACCACCCACCACTTGTTATTGTGATGGATCCTCAACTTCTTTCTCCCCCTCTTCTTCCTCATCTTCTTCCTCCCCATCAGCAACATTGGAAGCAGTTGTTTTGGTGTTGAATATGGGAGCAAGGAACGATAAGACATCAAAGTAAACATACTGTGTTTTCTTCTTTTTCGCAGATCCTGATTTGGGATGTTGAGAGTCGCGTTCCCTCTTGTAACATTGCCTCAAGTTTTTCCATTTTTTGTTGAGCTCTTTCACTGAAACGCACCAAAAAAAAGTTAGAAGTACTTACGCGCATTGTTAATTAATAAAAAACTTTGAATGTTATTGAGAGACATCCTCTCTATTTCTAACTTAGAAATTGTTAATTATATTTTAATTTAAAGGAAAATTGGTGAAACATTAGAACAATTGGACCGGGACCCTCTCGTCGGCTTGCACTTTCTAAGCACACGCTCTACCACAAAGCTATCCAGTCGAATGAGCACGGTCCATTCTTTCAAATTATTCACCATGTACATAATCACGAAATCATCTCGAAGACGACCTCCAAACCGGAAATACTTAAACCTCAGAAATATTTCAAATTATAAACTGCTCGGGGGAACAGAATAGTAAGTGCTAAAAGGAATGTTTTAAAGTAGAGAACAAATAAATTTCTCATTAGGCTACAAATCTGAATAATTTTATTTTCACCTCAATTTTGTACTCAATACATTTGAGCACCATAATGCAGTGATATTGATACAAAAGAAGTCACAAATAAAGAACCTCACTGGAATAATAATAAAATGATTGATTATTGATATGGAGATACCATTATGTTACTCATAACTAATATTTGACTGAACACTTAGTACCATTATAAATGACATTATATTGGTGACATTATGTGAAATTTCTAACCCTTTCAAGTGCAGTTAACAGTCCTGATTGTCAGATTGTGTATTGTTCAAACCTATAGGCTTAAGGGAGATGAAAAACGTGTGGTGTATAGGCGGAATAAACTGCAGGAGGTATAAAACATCACTAACTTTTATATAATTACCTTTATATCCACTTGAGTGACACTAAGTTTCGTCTAGTTATGACGCGTTTCGGGCACAAGGTCCCATCTTCAGATAACACTGATATTAATTTTAAACTAATTACTATATAAAATTGTAACCATGATTGTGGTTATGTCATTATAAATAAAAACTTTAAATCGCATATGAAATTTTAAACGAAGAACGGCCGGAGCTCCCGCATGCGTGCACTCACTACCGCGATCGTCACACGACTAGTCAAAGATTAAAGTCTAATCTAATGTCAGTGTCGAACAAGTTGTTCGATGCAAAATTTACCTGATCATTCAATATATTATTTTTGGTGGTGGTATTGTTTATAGCTTTATAAATTTCAAATTCCTCCAGACTATCCATCAGTTTACCTTTTTTGCATATATGTAATGCTGTTAAATTGTTTTCAAAGCTAGTGTAATTGTGTCCGCTTGATATTAAGTGTTGCGCAAAATTAGATTTATTATTATTCGGTTTGGGAATATGTTCCAAAAATCTCGTGTAAAAACATCTGCCTGATTGACCGATGTAGAAAGCCTCACAATCGTCACATTTCATTTTGTAAACACCGGATTTCTTTTTTAAAGGTAATTCGTTCTTGTTTTTGAAGTAATTTTACAATTTATTAGTTGTTTTAAATGATATGATATAATTTTTATCTTTGAGAATGGATCTTAAAATATTCGGCATAATACCTGTAAAATTGGCAGAAAGATATTTACGATTTTTATTGTTTACTTTTATAATGTTTGAATTTTTATTTTTTAAATGTTTTCTATGTTTATTTATTATTTTATCTACTATTGTAGGTTTATATCCGTTGTTTATGGCTATTTGTTTAATAGTGCTTACCTCATTTTAAGTAGTCTTCTCTTTCAAGGGGAACATGTAGAAGTCTGTTTACAAGACTGTTAAATACAGCCATTTTTTGTGTAACAGGATGATGTGATTCGTAATGTATTACTGTGTCGGTATAAGTGTGTTTCCTGAAAATTTTGTATTTTAAATTATTTCCGTTATGTGATATTGCTAAGTCTAGAAAATTAATATTTCTGTTGTTTTCAATCTCCATAGTAAATTTTAATTTATTATGAATTTTGTTTAAGTAATTCTTAAACAATTCTATTTGTCTGGTATTCCCGTTGAATATAATAAAGTTGTCATCTACATATCTGGAATAATGGATGATTTTATTGGCGAAATAATTATGTTTTAAAATTTTTGTGTTTTCTAAATGATTTAAATATAGGTCTGCCAGGATGCCAGAAAGTGGAGATCCCATAGCAAGGCCTTCATTCTGTTTATAATATGAATCTTCAAATGAAAAATAGTTTTGATTAAGAATGATTTTTAATATCATCATCAGCTGGTCAACTTTCTGTATTTCCAATTAATCATTATTTATTAAATTACGTCTGAGTAATTTTAATGTTTCTTCGATAGGCACATTAGTCGAAGGATACTAATCTAAGTCGAAGGTTAATCTACTATGTCGAAGGATACTAGCTTGTAGTTTGGTTGAATTGTAATATGGTTTACTTTTTTGATAAAATCTTTATAGCTTTTAACACTCCGATTATTTTCTAGGTTGGTATGCTCTTTGATGATTTTTACTAAAGTTTTTGCTATTTTACCACTAACTTTGTTCTTATCTACAGGCCGAGATTCATGATATTTCAGTTGGAAGTTCCTGAAGACTACTAGGTCTCCCACGCTTCCTCAGGCTGATCTCCTCCCACACATCGTTGCAGAAATTCCGTGAAACGAATATTGATGTAGGGTTGTCAGCTTCTATTTTCAAACGACACATCCCTTAAATTGACTGCTTGTCCTGCAGTTGTCTTGTTCCGAAGAACAAATGATGCTTTTAGATTACTGATTTTATAAAAATCATGTCTTGACATTTCATATACATGAAATGGATTTTTTTTACCACATTTTTTTATTACATCAGCCCACTGTCCTGGACTGAAGACTTCTGGTACCTGTCGACGAGTGTAATTTTCAATTGTGGTAAAATCTCTATCGGAAGACAACATTGTATGGCCGCTGACTGGGAAATGTACCTGTCGACGAGTGTAATTTTCAATTGTGGCAAAATCTCTATCGGAAGGCAACATTGTATGGCCGCTGACTGGGAAATGGTCCTCAACAACTTTAAATCTGCCCATTAATATTAAACGTTGCCAAAATAACACCATGTTCCAGTTTTTATTCTGACCACAACAGTTGTCCGAAATCGCAACAAGTGTGTTTCCCCTAATATCATTTTTCTCAAAGTAATGCAAAAGACAGCTGGTAATTTCCTCCGAGCCTCTTGCTGCGATGGTCTCATTCCACAAAAAACAATGGCCCTTGTTCTTTCCACAATCATGTACATTAAAATTGTACACCCATACCTTTCTTTTGTAGAATGCAGGTCCGCATGTTAATTTTGGCACAGGAAGTGTCTGTTGTAAATCAAAAGTTATTACATGATAATCGCTGTCTGCCTCTGCACGTTTTGTTTGGATGCTAATATCTGCTTGCCCTGCTTCTGCTTTTCGCTGATGTAGTTCACGCTCATGTTCAAGCCTTTTTTTTACTTGCTGATCTTCAGTTCCGTCAATTTTCACTTTAAACATGTCACATGTTTTGCATGTGTCAGTCTTGGGTGATTTCACTCCTATATTATAGTCTTCAGTAAACATTCGCCGATACTTGTCACTAGAAACAGGATCATAAGACATCTCCTTGCAGAAGACATCCTTATACTGTTCATAACAGGCTGTTATTGTTGTATCACAACCTAGATAAAGTTTACCATTGTTATTAGAGCGTCGGTAATGACTCTCATATTTTGGTATTTTATCTATGTGCTGTATACTTACGTTTATTTTGATTTTATAGATACGATATATTATATCTCACAAATGTGGTTATGTATACAAAAACTAAGACGCCATCTTTTACTACCTAAGTCATGGGCCAAAAGTTCGTTACGCGAAGTCATAGGAAACGGAAATTGCTTGAAATAACAAAACAGCTGTTCTAATTGTTACCAATGAAATACCCCTTTTTATTCTTTACTTTGTTACATAACATTTTTTAAAACCAACTGTAACCCTTCCAAAAACATAATGTGTAATAATAACTTTGATTAAGTTTAATGATTATATGATTAAATGATTATACAATAATAACATGTATATATTTATATTATATAGTGGTGCTCAACCCAGCACTTAGAATAATTACGCACGCACACAACCACTCACCCTTTCATTATCATGGTACAACTTATTTAAATTTTGGAGCTCCTTAAATTTAGATTGAAATTTTGAATAATTTGTTAAATGATTGATTTCTACAATAACATATATTGGGAAATAAAGGATTCAAAATATATAAGGAACGCTCTCACCAATTTCCGTGTTGGCTTCCTCGCACTGCCAGCCTCGTTCGTAATATCGGCACAATCGGTTTATTTTACTGCGCTTGACGGGACTTTGTCAACCCACGTAACCCACCGTCGTGGGACCGATTCTATACGTCGATCTTGTTTACGAACGATTTAATCGGTCGAGGACGCCTACACCAAACCGAACTATTACTTTCCTTAATACATTTTGATAGTAGATATTATACTGTTTATTAACCACCTACAGTGGTCTAAAAAGTTAAAATTCACTCGTAAGTGAATGGGCGGCCGGCCGGCTCAAATCAGAGCTGCAGATGAAATGACGGCAATTTCTGGTTGAAATCTGCGGAAGTGGGGCGTATTGACGTCACATTCCTTTGTCTAACGTGTTGACATCGCAGTTTGGTTGCTGTCAACACATTCTCCGCCTCTGACGTAACGAAGGCTTGGCTCTGCTTATCTCAATAACTGCACACTGTTTTTGTGATGTGACACCGTTTTTTGTCATGAATTAGTTCAAATCCTGGCAAATACTGTAATATAGTCCACTCACTGTAAATTCGATATCGGGTGTTTGAGATTAGGTTGGGTATGTCAAAAAATAGGAAAATACAATATTTATGATCTCTTTACCATATTTTAGGTAATTATGAAATGTACCATGATTGTACCATCACAAAACCCCCTCAATGAAAGATGGTGTGACGAAGCACACAAACTTTCATTGACCCTTTCATACTTCCTAAAGGGATCAGTCAGGACAAGTCGCCACAACCCCCTTACAATTTTATATAAAAAATAACAATAACTCACCCTTGGTCTGGTGATAATGACTGTACCTTCATGACCTTACTGGACTTCTCCTGCGAGATCCCAACACCATAAGGCCACTTAGGCTCTTAACGCCCCTGCTCTGACGCGTTGGCCAGCTCAGGACCGCTGTCACACCCCAAACACTGAAACAATTTATAAAAAATATTAATATAGTGGCTTATTGAATCACTCCATCCTCAACTGATCTGGTTCCCCTTAGCTAAGTGCTGGTTTGTGCCAATAAGCACTGGGTTGGCTTACTATTTATAAAATTATAAATTATATTAAATAAAATTAGAAAGTATAAAAATTATAAAAATAATAAATCTCAAGGATTAAAAAGAATACCTTGCCTGCATATTACAAACCCTAGCTTGAATAATAGTTTCGATTCCTATCGATAATAATTATCTTCGTTCTATAATTACTATAATTGTAACATAAGCACAAAATTATAAAAAATTGAATAAAATATATTTGAAAATATAAAATATATATAATATAAAATATAATTATCTATCTCCCAAACTTGGAGAAAAACAAATCAAGAAATTTAATGAATCGATTTATTTACTTATAACTTTTAAAATAAACTTTTATTATGATTATTAGTATTATTATTATTATTATTAACAGTTAATCATCTGGCTGATAAATATTATTAACAGCGCCATTTAAAATTTTTTCTCTTCCTACACATATTATAAAATCATGTTAAAAAGTTTTCAAATAAATACATAATACATTAATAATTAACACTGATATATTAATAATACAGTTAATACATGTTAAATACTCAATCATATTTAATCATATCTTAATAAATAATTAAGATATATCAAAATTGAAATATCATTTTAAAAAAATGTTAATTTTTTCATTAGTTACATTAATAAATTTGTAGACACTTTCCAAGTCCAAAACATCACTTTTCTAACACTCCAGGAAAACAATGGATCTTCTGATATACTTAGTTACATAAAAAAAATATACAACTCCTTAATGAGTTAACCTCTTAAGTTACACAAATTTCAACTTTTCTATTCTATAAAATTTTAGAATAAAACAAGATTCAAGGGATCAATGCCAAAATATAGTTTTTTTTTTTTTTTTTTTTTTTTTTTTTATCCCAAGAATTAGGGGTCCCCCTCCCCGTTCAATAATAAGATTAAATTATACCGCACTTAACTTAGCGGTTAGGTAGGCGTAGTTCCTCTGAAATTTCCTATAAAAGTTGCACA
The DNA here is from genome assembly GCA_034769895.1 of Magicicada septendecula. Classification (NCBI taxonomy): domain Eukaryota; kingdom Metazoa; phylum Arthropoda; class Insecta; order Hemiptera; family Cicadidae; genus Magicicada; species Magicicada septendecula. Next base: position 23,463,665 of record CM068374.1, read on the forward strand.
GCCCAAGAAAACTCTGAAGTTGTTTGATGTTTCGCGGTTCAGGGAAACGCATAATAGATTCGACCTTGTCCGGGTTTGCGGAAATTCCTTCCGATGTAATAATGAATCCTAAAAAATTAATCTTCGTTTGTAGAAATTTGGACTTATCCCAATTTACGGTTAATCCTCCCGCTTCTAATTTTCCTAAAACATATTTTAAATGTTCTAAATGGTCTTCAAATGTACGTGAAGCTATTAAAATATCATCTACATAAACTGTGAGAAAATCTAAATCTTTTGGTCTCAAAATTCTATCCAAACATTTAATGAAACTAGCTACGCTGGTATTTAGCCCAAATGGTAGTCGCTTAAACTGATAATTTTTTCCGTTAAACAAAAATGCTGTGTATTGCCTACTTACCTCTGCTAAAGGTACCTGCCAATATCCAGCAGTCAGATCTAAGGACGTCATAAATCTTACGCCACTAAACTTTTGAAAGATCTCATTTATAGATTCTGGTGATTCTCGGTCTGGTATAATAATTTGGTTAATTTTCCTTGCGTCTAGGCATAATCTTACTCCTCCTTCCTTCTTGATTACCACCACTAACGGATTTGAGTAGTGAGACACTGACCTCTCTATGATACCATTATCTAACATCTTGTCCAACTCTTCTTGCACCGCTCGTCTTTTAGAGTAAGGCACTGGATAGCTCCGCTGCATGAATGGTGTGTGTTCCTTTATCTGTAACATACATTCATAATTTTTTGCCCTTCCTGGAATATCGGCAAACACTCCCTTAAACTGCTCTATTACCTGCCATAACGCTCTACGTTGGCCACTCCTTATCACCTCACCCCCACTACAGAATTCATCCGCCCTTATCTCCCATACTTCATTATTAATATTACTCATTTCATTATCAACATCTTCTAAATACTCACCCTCTATACAAAAATTTACTTTAGTATCTAAGTGATTCTCAACTACTTGTTTCTGTAACAATTTCACACCAGTTCTAACTTTATTTATCACGTTTTCAAAATTAATCTTCATAGACCGCTCACCCCCATCTAACTCCAAAATTTTTTCTTTAAAATTTATTACAGCTTTATTTCTTTGTAAAAAATCATTTCCCAAAATGATATCCAAACTTAACCCCTTGACTACCAAAAATGTATTATCAAAATTCATATCTCCAATTGAGAAGCTTAAATGTATCTGTTTTGTCACCCTTTTACTACGTACCCCCGTGACTCCTATTACTGTAACCCCTGCTACGGGTAAAACTGGAATATTCTTATTCAATTCTTTCAATTCACTTAAAATGTTCTCGGCTATTACTGAAATTTCGCTCCCTGTATCGACAAGTGTTTTAAAGTTTCTATTATCTATTGTTACCTGTATTTCCGTGAGTCCAGCTCTCACCTCCAATGTCGTGTTACACTCCTCCTCCAATAAATCTGCAACGATGTCTGCTTTTATAACGTTGGATTTTAAGTTCTCGATGGGTCGGACCTCATGAGTTTCCCTGAACAGTGGTCGGGTCCTACTTACCACTGTTGACTTCAGTTTTCCGGCTGTGTCCTATTATGACTTGTTGATGGCACAGGGTGTCCGCGTGTTGGTCCCTGATGGTGGTACGGTGCTCCTCTGTTACTCGGGGCTCCTCTGTTCGCAGGTATGAATTGCTTTACTTGGTTATTTCTTGGTGCTTTACAGAAATAACAATGCTGCATGTGACCCCGATTCTCCTTCCTGCAACTAGAACAACTCCAACCGCCTGGTGTCTGTAAATCATTTCTAACATTATATTTATTGCCAGTATGATTAAAATAAGGCCTTGGTCGATTAAACTCATTGTTATTATTGTTATGGTTATACATATTTGGTTGTATAGGGCGTCTACCCATTTCACGATCATTTATACTTTGTAGTATATCTAATACCCTTTCCAGTTCATCAAGATTTTCTATCTCTTTAGTCATCAAAGTGACTTGCACTTCTCTAGGTAAGTGCTTACTAACATACCTAACAAATGACTTAAATGGTATTGGAGGCTCTAAATATTTAGCTTCGTTGTACAATTTTGTTACATAAATAGTAATGTTATTATTACTAACGTTACGTCCCATGAAATTACCCGTTCCCATAATACGGCTTCTTAAAGTCTCCTGCTCTTCTTCTGTCCAATATTTACCCTTAAAAGCTTTCTCAAAAGTATTATAACAATCCCATTCTAACCTATGAGCTTCAGCCCATATGACTGAGTTACCCTTGAAACATTTAATAATTTTATTTAATTTCACTTCCCAGCTACTACTACTAAAATGATTATAATCCCTAGTCTGATTAAGGAATCGCATGGGATGTATTACTCTGTTTTCATGGCTAAAATTCTCTAGTTCTATTTCATTATAGAAATCTCTAGTTACTACTACTCTATCAGTTATGCTTGAAACATTTTTATTTATTTCTCCCCGTAATTCGTTTTTTACACTGGTCAAATTATTTGCAATCATATCATATTTATCATGCACATCCATACTATTTTGTACAGTTAAGTCATCAATTTCTTTAATCTTACTTTGTAACAAATTAAATCTACTCTTGGTATTTTTCTCATGTTCAGTCATAGTACTATCTATAGCTTCTAAATTTTTAGTAATATCTATCACGTTTATTTCAATGTTTTCTAAATGATTTTGCAACACATTGGTTTAACTTCTACTTGACCTTCTACAAAATGTAAACATTTCTGTTGTATTTCTGTACTTGTTGACTGTAATTTACTTTTAATCGTGTTATTTACTGTGTCTTGTACTAGATCAATTTTAGTGTCTAAATCACTAATGGTACTATTGAACTTGTCATCAACAATGGCTAGTGTCTTTTTCTTAATGTTATCACAACGTGTTTCTACTATATTAATTCGTTCTTCTAAGTGAAAATTGTGACCTTTTAACTCTCTGAATTTAATATCAAAATTATCGAATTTGTCATTCAAATGTGTGAATTTAATATCCGTATCGCTTTTCTGTTCGTCTAGTTTTTTATCTAGTTTTAATAACAATTGTATCATTGCATTACTTTCATCTGATTTACTGTCTAAATTAGTTGAAATGGATGTATTGACTTTCGTTATTTCTACAGATACAGGCGTATGCACCTCGTCAATCTGACTAGTTTGAGGTGTTTGTACATCCATCTCGCCAGTCAAATTTACATTAGTTGTACCTATTTCTAACGTAATATCGTCATTAGTACTCATTTTGGCAATTGTGTAATGCACGCATGCATACAATTGTATTACCTAATTGTGGGGTTATGTTTACTAGTTATAAAATTTTGTCTGTTACCTCAAGCAATTTTTTCCCGTGTTCTTTCTAGGCGTATCCCATGTAATAATATACATACATAATATTACATAAGGTCCCTGTTCGTATAGGCGACACCTGTATACTTACGTTTATTTTGATTTTATAGATACGATATATTATATCTCACAAATGTGGTTATGTATACAAAAACTAAGACGCCATCTTTTACTACCTAAGTCATGGGCCAAAAGTTCGTTACGCGAAGTCATAGGAAACGGAAATTGCTTGAAATAACAAAACAGCTGTTCTAATTGTTACCAATGAAATACCCCTTTTTATTCTTTACTTTGTTACATAACATTTTTTAAAACCAACTGTAACCCTTCCAAAAACATAATGTGTAATAATAACTTTGATTAAGTTTAATGATTATATGATTAAATGATTATACAATAATAACATGTATATATTTATATTATATAGTGGTGCTCAACCCAGCACTTAGAATAATTACGCACGCACACAACCACTCACCCTTTCATTATCATGGTACAACTTATTTAAATTTTGGAGCTCCTTAAATTTAGATTGAAATTTTGAATAATTTGTTAAATGATTGATTTCTACAATAACATATATTGGGAAATAAAGGATTCAAAATATATAAGGAACGCTCTCACCAATTTCCGTGTTGGCTTCCTCGCACTGCCAGTCTCGTTCGTAATATCGGCACAATCGGTTTATTTTACTGCGCTTGACGGGACTTTATGTCAACCCACGTAACCCACCGTCGTGGGACCGATTCTATACGTCGATCTTGTTTACGAACGATTTAATCGGTCGAGGACGCCTACACCAAACCGAACTATTACTTTCCTTAATACATTTTGATAGTAGATATTATACTGTTTATTAACCACCTACAGTGGTCTAAAAAGTTAAAATTCACTCGTAAGTGAATGGGCGGCCGGCCGGCTCAAATCAGAGCTGCAGATGAAATGACGGCAATTTCTGGTTGAAATCTGCGGAAGTGGGGCGTATTGACGTCACATTCCTTTGTCTAACGTGTTGACATCGCAGTTTGGTTGCTGTCAACACATTCTCCGCCTCTGACGTAACGAAGGCTTGGCTCTGCTTATCTCAATAACTGCACACTGTTTTTGTGATGTGACACCGTTTTTTGTCATGAATTAGTTCAAATCCTGGCAAATACTGTAATATAGTCCACTCACTGTAAATTCGATATCGGGTGTTTGAGATTAGGTTGGGTATGTCAAAAAATAGGAAAATACAATATTTATGATCTCTTTACCATATTTTAGGTAATTATGAAATGTACCATGATTGTACCATCACAGTGCTCTTTTACTTCCTCGATTTTATCTTCCGAATATGCATGTGGACGGACAAAGTGCTTACCCCGTTTGTCTATGGGTGGAGTGTTTGCTCCAGAGATGATCTTTTTATGGATATTTTCTACCCTACCACGATTGTTTTGTAAACCATGAATGGCAAGAAAGGCTTTCTTGGACACACTCACATCTGCTCCATTAGATTTAATATAATAAAGAACAGAAAATTTCTTCTTGAAGTTTCAGAAGTTGTCTTCCGACGTCGAGCAACAGTACTAATTTCATAGCACCAAATAAATAGGCTAATTAGAATTAATATTAGGCATTACCTGTATTAACTTCCGTCTTGTGACTTATCTGTTTTAATTTCTAAAACGACGCGTTTCGAGGATAAATCCTCATCTTCAGGTTTTAATATTATAAAAACATCAAATTCACCCGAACGGGGTCGTCAATTATTTAAAACACATAAAAACACCACACATAATTTTACATTAATATAGTCTCGGTCGGCACAGTCCGATGCGCATCGTCTCGTTGCCAACGATTAACTGTTGTACTTTATCCTGTATGACCGTTATCATTTGCCGTGGACACATCGATATCGATTGCTGTGTTGTACAGTAGATTAGATCGAATTGAAACTTTCTCATTAAGTAGTTGGTCCGCTTGTAACTTAGAAGCCTTGTATATCTCATATTCCTCCACAGCGTTCATGTATGAAAATAAATAGGCATTTTGTGTGCTGAAGTTGCCTATTTCCCAAAACATTTCAAAAGTTTGTTTCACGTTGTCTTCACCTACTTTCTCAAAACATTTGAGAACACATTGGCAGTCTGGTCCCACGTGTTTTTTGTGGGCGGTATTTCCTGTACAAGAAACATACTCTTCTCCCGTATTTCTTTCAATTTGTTTCACTTTGCGCTTGGAAAAATTCCTTTTCGTTTTTCGAGAAGCCCTCTTTATTGTCTCCTTGGTATCGGTATCTGCATTTGTAGCAAGCTCTACTGATGGAGGTAAGTTACTGGTTCCTGCACCATCATTGTTTTCCTGATAATAACAAAAGTAACCTCTATCAGAATGATGATTATTCTTTAATATTGGACGTGTCAAATGTAAAATATAGTGCAATTTATTAGGTCTATATGATGTATTATAGGCCTACATCTCTACAATGACCATATCATAATTACAATATATAATATAATACTATGTAATTACAAAAACTATGTAAAACCCGAGTTATTTCCTATTTAATCAACTAAGACAGGTCATTTCAGGAACACAATGGTATGTTGCCTAACTTAATTTTAGTATTTTCTTGGGGATGGGAGAATAATGTTGTTTTTTAAACAAATAATAGCGAAATGTAATTGAAATATATTATAATAATTATTATGAGACTAAAATTCGAAAACACCCAGTATTTTTTCATGTAATCATGAAATAATCTTGATTTCAGAAACTTAATGGTATGTTAATGATCTTACCATTGTGTTACTGAAATGTAAATATAAGTAAAAAAATGCGATTTAACATACCTCAGAATCAGATAAATCACTCGGAATGTAGTCTGGGTCAACATCACTGTCATCAAAATCACTAAAATCATCACCTTCCGTTTCCTTGCTTATCTTTCTCATTTTTACTCGAGAGTCACACATGTTGTTGATGATGGCAGCCATCTTAACTGTCTCTTACCATTGTGTTTCTGCTTCCAGTAGCAGATGGCTGTTACCATATTGCCTTGTCCTGCCATCTAGTGAGTAAGTTGGAAAATAATACCTATCACATACCACTCTATTACACCAAACAAGCGGGAAGGTCAAATATTGCTTGTTTGATGGCAGTGGCGCTTACCATTATGTTCCCCCGAGCAGCTTAATTATTTCTATTTGTATTTACTTTTGTAAGCCCAAGGGCGGGTCCCGGGTTCCAGTCCCGGTTCGGTTGTCCAAATTTTCGACTAATTTTGCTTCAAATTAAAATATTGTATGATTAGCATAACGTCAAAAGTAATTGACAATCAAAATTAACATCTAGTTTGATAACATTGTTAATTGTTTTATTTTGTTTTTTGCAGGTATTTGGCGGCAGGATGCACACTGACAGATCTACACTACAGTTACGAATGCGGGATATCAACCATCAGTGAAATGGTAGAAGAAGTGTGTGAAGCTATTTGGGAACTAAACAGCAATTTCTTGGTGGTACCATCAGAAAACGAGTGGCTGAATATAGCATCAGACTTCGAAAGAATAGCTAACGTCCCTCATTGTCTTGGAGCAATTGATGGGAAGCACATCAGGATAATAAAACCAAAAGACAGTGGGTCTCTATATCACAATTATAAACATTATTTTTCAATTGTTTTGTTGGCCATTTGTGATTCCAACTATTTATTTAGAGCTGTTGATATTGGAGCTTATGGAAAGCAGTCAGATTCTGGGATTTTTGTGAATACCAACATATGGAAGAGAATTTCATCCAACACTTTGAATATTCCAACAGCATGCCCAATAGTGGACAAAGAGTGTAACGTGAATTATGTATTTGTCCGAGATGAAGCGTTTGAATTGTCAAAACACGTTATGAGGCTTTTCGCAGAGAGCAGCTTGACTATAAAGCAAAGAGTGTTTAACTATAGATTGACGAGAGCTATAAGGTTTGTCGAGTGTTGTTTTGGAATTTTAGCAAATAAGTGGCAAATATTTCACTGCCCATTGAATGTAGAAGTGCACTTTTCAGAAAACATAGTTAAAGCAAGTGTTGTCCTTCACAACTTTGTGAGGCTGAGAGATGGGATGATTTTTGAAGACACTCTTCATATACCGACCACATTAGAAGATGTGGTGGGTGTTTCTGGCCAGTCATACTCCAGACAGCCGAGAGATATGAGATATCACTTTGCTGATTATTTCGTTGGGCCAGGAGAGTTGGATTGGCAGTATAATAATATTATTTAAAATAGCACGGAAGAACATGAAAAATAATCATAAAACCTATGTATAATTATGAAAGCAATCTTGTATTATTTGTTAAGGACCTACTTTATACATGATGTGTTGTCTCTAATAAAGAACTTTTTTTTAACCTACCTCATTTACTTACTATCGAAGTTTATATAAAAAAACAAGGGACTGGAAAAGTATGGGAGCGGTTTTTCTCCCCACATCAAAGGGAGCCAGTTTGCGCTGGAGCCGTATTGGGGCAATGTGTGGATATGCCGCTTTTGATCTCCATGTTGGCGGACTATTAGACCAATGTGTAGAGGGGCCTTACAATTGAATCGTTTATTTTCAAAAGCTCAAAAGATGCCATGTCCAATTTAAAAACAAAATTGTTTTTGACGGATAATTGAAGATCTATATTATAAATTACATATTTGAAAACTTTAAACATTAAGCTTTTTCAAAAAAAATCACTTTTTCGATCACTCAAAAACCGATTAAAAAAATAAATAAATGAAATGTTCTTACCTGTTGCACATTATTTTGATGACTCCATGGTATCAAAATCAGGAAATAAAGAACGGCAGAGTTCTCTCCAACATTCATTTCTTTTTAATTTATCGCTGTAATCATCACACCGCATGTCCCATATTGTTGGGCGATTTCTCACTTCTTCAATAAAAAGTTCAACATTGAAAGTGTTGAAAGAAGAAAATAACCTCTGCATGTTGTTTGACTTTTCGTTACCGAGTGGCCCTTTGAGTTTGAGTTGAGTCAACTAGTTAGGAGGAGATTGTGAGCGGCACATGTGCCGGATGAACACCCGCCTTGGCGTTTCAGTTGACCGTGTGTGAAGGGGGAGAGGCGGTTCGTATTTAAAAAGCCTATTCGTTCCTCCTGACACCCGCCGAGGGAACTAGTTGAATCAACTAAACCGCCTAGTGTGAAACAGGCCTAACACATTAACACGTTCAATTATCTTTTTCCTGTTTTTATTATTGTAACGGGTGTATTCTTAACTAGTATTCTTCCTCTGGCGCTGGATTGGTGTTCTCGTTGCTGTTGTTGGTATTCATTGTGTAAAATGTAAAGAATGATGTGTAATACAGTACGTATGTACATCACTTGGTTAGTTCACACACAAGTTGTAACCAAACTGATGACGATGTAAACGTCTCGTAGAACGTACACGGAACCTCGTTCCGCGTGCGTGTAACACACGCGTGGCTTCCTTGATTAACGCTCTTCTGTACTCTTTCGGTACGGAAGTTGCTATTTGAGTTGTATTAGTATCGGAACCCACACCTCGATATTGTTTGAGGGATGCTTTTCCTCCGATCTCAACGTGTAGATGATATGCTAGGGAGGCAAAGTTAGGGATAGGTGTCGATATTCCCTGAGCTTTGAGACCCATGTATTGGTCTTGCTCCGTTAGTTCAAGATAGGTGTCCAAAGTTTTCTTCTCTTGAAGAAGAGTTCCATAGAAATTACAGACATGTTTCCGTGGAAAATCCGTGTATTCCAAGAATGCATCAGCCACTAATTTTTGAGGCGTCTTCAATGTGGTTGAGTTTGTAAATAATGTGTGTGAGTGGGTATGCCCGGTGAGTGGGGGTACCCACTCGTGGCGTGTGAGTCAGTGTGGAATAAGACGTTGTGTGGTGTAGTGCAAAATACAATCCACTTCAATCTTATTACGACTACAGTTTTTATTATCTCCTGCATCAAACAATTGAATCGCTTCATGCAAAAAGGGCAACAATCACATTTCACCAATTTTCGGAGAACGACAAAAAACTGTTTTGCTTTAAAAGTAAGAAACATATTTTATAACTTCACACACAGGCATATATTGCAGATTATTTGCATGTAATATATTGTAACAAAGAAATTGTAATAAAAAAGTTAATTGACTTTGAAATTCTTGACTAATGCCCTTTTTGCAGAAAATAAGTTTTTCGAAGATCAGTTGGGATATTTTTTAATGATGCATTCACAGGTTTGTTCAAAAATAACTTATTTAATTATCCAAAGTGTACATAAATATATGCCAAAACAATAAAGCAAAAGGAAGATATTTAAACACTCTGTAAACTTCATTTTTAGTCTTGTTCTTCTTCATCAGCACCTGGTTGATCAGCTGTGGTTGGCCAAGAAAGTACATCATCATAAAAATCTTTATGTCTGTCATCAATATACTTAATAACTTTCCTAATGTCCTCAATGTTTGATGTTTTTAAGGGTACTTTTCCATGTATACCGGTATAAGCTACATTTGGAATATCGTGGGTTCTATTTCCAGGTAACAATAACTGGAATGTATGTTGTTCACCTCCAATATGTTGACTAGTTAGTATGCTCCCCTTATTTTTGCTGCTATACTCAAAGAAGTGAAAAGATGCAATATTAAATGAAACTTTATCTGAACGTGGAACACTTTTTGGACAGCTTTCTTTTGACATTGTTGTTTTTTTATAGTATTTCGGCCACCATGATTTGAAATCCCAAGTATCATTAACTGTGATTTCTTTCACTGTGAATTTTTTGCTGCTGCTATGAATAATAATTTCCGTTATTTCATGTAGTGTGTAAACTCTATCGTGTCGTTTTAAATTTCTTTTTATGAGACCGAAGTCTCTGTCGCACGGTAGATACGAGTGTCCACGTATTGGGTAATAATGGCGAATTGATTCAAAACGTCCACTGTCTGTTAATGCAAGAATGTCTGTTATACGTGAAATACAATGGTTTTTATTCTGACCAGCTGCGTTGTCAGAATAAAGCCGTACATTTTTAATGTTCTGGGGTACATTATAAAGATAATCATATAAAAATGAGCTCACTTCATTGGGGCCTTTTTTGGCCTGACCCTCGTGATAAACATAGAAGTAACTATTCTTATTTTTAATAACATGAATGCAAAAAAACATTAACACTAAGCTGTCGTAGATAAAATATTTCCTGCACAGGAATTTGGGGAAGCTGAACATTTTGCATATAGTCGAAAGCTATAGATAATGTAGTTTCATCTTGTTTACCTTCGTGAGCATCAAATTTTAATTCGTTATAAAATCTCTTACTACGTCTTTTATGGACAATTAATTCTGCAACAGCGGTATGTTTGGCATAATCACTGAGATGAGGACTTTTTATCTTAATATTGAGTTCCTCGCACTGACAACATGAATCTACTTGTGGTCTTCCAAACGACAGGTTACAATTTTCAGTGAAAAATTTAAAGAATGAAACGTGCGAAATTTTAACCGAAGGATGTTTCTTTTGAAAAAGTTTGAACATTTTTTTTATGTCAAGTTTAGCATCAAGATATTTTACTTGTTTACAGGAATAATGACTTTCTTTCACTGGGAAAGATTGAATATGATCCCGTACAAGATCTAATGTCTGAATGTCAAGTGCATTTGAACTAGGGCATTTTCCTCTTGTATAAAAACTTACTTATTTATATAATTTGATTCACTTGTTGTACTCACCGTTATTCCTAAGGGTCCCCCCAGAGTTCTATAAGTGAGATCAGAAACAGTGTGAGGTTTCTGACACATTTTGAATGAAGAGAATTTACCTTTTAATTTTATTTTTTAAATCATTCAAATTTCAACAAATTTTTACCATGTTTTTGTATATAAAATAGCTTCATAATTTTTCTTTGTCTGGTGATTCGTTACATATACTATCTTATTCTACTAGCTTACCTTATATTCATATACACATACAGACAGAGCCCAGCCTGCATATTTAAACACCCACTCAAACACACACACAATTTATTTCCCCTTAAACATTTTATAATAAAATTCTCAGCCCTTAACTTGAAACCCGGCCACGTGCTCGCGCGCGCACTCATCGTTTTTTGTAAATGTTTGGCTTCTCAATGTCCGAAAATTACTTTACTTATTGCTTCATTCTGGATTGATGTCGGTCACCAACTTTTTCTACTGTTATTACACTCTTTACGGGGAAAACTGAAAAAACTTTGAAGAGAGTTTACTCAGCTCATTGCCGGCCGGCAACTATAGTGGAACTGCCCAATGTGCTTGATTGAGCTGGCGGAAGCGGTGATTCAATGCCACCAGGTTTTAGTCGCCGTTCGTGCTTAATTGTGGTGGCGTAACCACTTTATGCATGGACTATAGCTGGTATATGTGTGGTACCAGAGGACGATATTGGCATCTTTGATATTAATGTCACTAGCAGTAGGCGTGGTTTAACTGCATTTCCGGTAGCCGGTCACTTGGAGCTACTAACTTTTCGTCCCATCGCCATGTTTGCCTCAACTTTGGTGTTTTTCACGGCGTCACTCCCGAGCCCCGCCCGGCTGGGTTGCGTACGGGCGTCGAAACACATGTACAGAGTTCTGCGAATTTTTAGGGTGGCGCGAATTCTTTGCCGCATTCCTCGACAACAACTGCGTCTTACTGCTTTGTTTCAAACTGTTCTACTGGCCATGAGTTCTGTAGTAATGGACATAACGTTGCACAATAATTTTCATAACTCCTTATTTACAAGTCCGACCAAATTGAAAGGAAATAAAAATATAATTATCCCATACTGTGGAGAATAAAAACACCCAAAAATGACCCGCTACAATACCCCCTCGATGAGAATTCTGCTGTTCATAACAGAAGAAATCTCATCGATAACCCCAAAGAGGACCGGAGAGGAACTAGTGCCAACAACCCCCTTGTTCTTAATCTGCATGGGTACACGACCCCCCTGGCTCAGCGACCATAGACTCATCTGAACGAGATCACTGGACTTCTCCGTAAGAGATCCCAACACCGAGAAATCGAACAGACTCGTACCACGGCGCACCTCGCCTTCTAACATGCTACCCCCAAAAATCCTCAATCCCTGGCTCAGATTATTCCAGATCCTCCACCGATGTGTTCCCTCTTTTATGCAAGCTGGGCTGCCTTTAGCAGATACTGGGCTCACACACATTAACATTACATGTTACCATAACACATTAAAAATAAAAGATTTCTTTTCAAATTTATTAAAAATTTAAAAAATCCGAAATTAAAAAAAAACTAATATTTTATCAAAAAATTCTCTTCCTTGTTTTTCTAAATTTTTGTTTCAAATGACTTAACCTAGACATTTCTACTAATCTAAACACATCCTTACTCTAACATGAGAACCACTTATAGTCTACCAATACAATGCAATACAATAAAATAAACATGGTTAATGCACACATAATAAAAGAATCATTATCTAAAATATTCATTCGCTGGCAGGCGAAAAATCATTTATTTTTTCAAAAAAAATTAAAATTTTCAAAAATTTTAAAATTCAAAAAAAATTTAAATTTATTCATTAAAAAATTTTATTAAAATTATTTATTAAACAACATATTTATTAAAATTATTCAAATATTGGTTTGACTTAATTAAACAAACAAATTAAAATTGACTTCCTACTATACAAGCTTAGTAGGTGTATGACCCCATCAGCTGATCGAAACTAGGTCAAGTCCAAAACCCTTGACCTACATATGTTATGTATACTCTCTGCACCTACATTAAACATCTGTAACAATCTAACTCAAAGCACAAAACATAATAAAATAAAATATTTAAAATGAACAAAATATTAATATAAATAATAAACAAATTTACATTTAAATTATTATGAAAATTAAATTATGAAAATAAACACCTTAATTTTATATTATTCTCCAATTTTATCACAATTCCGTCACTGGCTTTACAAAATGAAAATTTTATATCTTTATCATAAATCACTCTATTTGACAATCTTACTTTATTCTACTGTGGGTGATTTGAACTATTTATTCTCATTGACTGTACTACTAGATCTGTATATCTATATAATTAACATTGCTATTCTTACATTAAAATAACCCAATCACATTTAACCTTGGTAAAAATCTACATACCCTACAAATTATAAACATTACATTTTAATTTCAACTGAACTGTTATTAATTAACCATCAATTATTTATCATTTGATTCTATGCAAAATTTCAAGTTATTATTACCTTCCTGTTACATTATATCTATGAGTGCCTTTCTACTATGAATTTTCTATCTAACTCTTCACATTTTAATCATTGCTTAATTTGGGTGACACTTGTATTCTCTATACTTTCACTTGAATAGACATTTTAATATTACTCCCTTTTTTACTAACAATCACTATGAACCACTTATGACACCAATCTCTCATTTATAAATACCTTTCACTAATTCCACTTACCCCTGGCACCGCTCATCTTTGTACTAGGATGTGTGTTCCCTACCTGGCTATAACCATACGAGCCAATGCCCCTCCAAAATATCGGCAAACACTCACGCGAACTACTCTATTCTCGCCACAACGCCGCACGTTGCTCACACCTTACCACCTCATCCTTACTACAAAATATCATCAACAAATATGTTTAAATCTCATTCACATTACGCCTCGCTACATATACTCACTACCACTGTGTCCCTAAATATCTAACACTATCTCTGTGTGTTACCTGTATTGCAAATTCTTATTCTCTTTAACTCCCATTTACTTTAATTCTACTTAACTCACCTGTCTTATTTTCTTTATCACCCAAAATCTATCTTTTTACAACGCTTCACCTTGATATAACACTAGAAAATTCCTCACTTCTCCCCTTATAATAACATACCTCAATTTGAATGTATTATCTGTTTGATCATCTACCAATCATTATAGAATCTTAATTTCATAAAATCATTTGACTTCATTCTCAAACCTTCTTTTATACAACCTTAATTAAGTAATTATTTTTTCAATTATTTAACAGTTCGCAATTATTTTCACCGCTTAATTAGTCTGTCAAATTTTATAATTATTATTAATTTATACTGGTTAATTGCAAATTCAATTTAATTGATAATTAATGTTATCAATTTCTCCTACATACACACATTGTTTACATAACATATAGTACACTAAAATGTAGTACACAAATACACTTAACATAATGACATTAACACATAAAAGAATGTACAGTCCAACTGATTATTTGTTATCATCACCCACAAATCGTTCCATAAGACAATGCACTTCAAAACCACATTATTCATATCATTAAATGTTCATGAACATTAAATAATAAACAATTACCCCATATCGTCAAATAATAGTCTAATCTTATGACTATACCAGTCATTTACAATTACATACATAATCTCATGATTATGCACATAATGATTACCTGTCTTGTCATATTCTTCTACAATATCGTTTGAATTAATATGATTATTCCATATTATTCCCTCATATACCTGGTCACGCTCGAGTATGGTCCTGTCGCCGTTATTATATTCTGTTAAAATCAGGTGAGTTATATTATTGTCATTAACATCATCTACTGCTATTACAGTTTCACTGTAAGGTAAGTACTCCTTCTTTTTATTATTATTTCTCTCTACGTCTAAGCTTTCAACGAATTCTTCATAATTTCTCTTTACTTTAAATACCTCTATTTCTCTCTTTCTCTCTCTCTCAAAACATTTCTCACCATCATACCAAACTACACACTCTCTCTCAAAATATGCAGGAGATACTAATTCATCATTATGGCACCACCTATGAAGTGCACAAAAAACCAAGGGAACTTTATCTGCAAACTTATACTCTTCCAAATACTCACGTGAAGCCATTTCTTCACCCCCCACTACAACATTACGGGAAAAATCTACCCCCTGCATCCACTCTACCTGTAAATTCTTTCTACTCTCTTTCTCTGATTCATCACACACAAACATCTTATTAACCTCTACTCTTTCTACAATTACGTTATCACTCTCAACATCTACACAATCATTTCCTAATACCGTATTTTTATTTATATTGTCGTTTTTATTACTCGTAAACTCATTATTTAAATTATTTCCCCTACTACTTACCCTGTCATCTTTGTTCGATTTTAATTTGTTTATTACTTTCTCATTTTCTAATTCTATTTCGCCTAACCGCGTCTCTATTTCACTTAATCTTTTATCATAAATACAGCCTTGTTCCTGAATTTCTTTTTTCAATTCATTAAAATCATTTTTCTGTTCGCTAAATTTTTCGTCAAGGTAACTAAATTGTTGGTTAAAAAGCATTTGCATCATTCTTATTATTTCGTTATCTGCCATTTTAAAATTTTGTTTAAATATTTCTATTTCTTTCAAAAAAAAATTATTTAGTGTACTAAATATTACACCATCATATTATACATAAAATTATTGTACTATTTTTTTTTTACCATGTGTAGTTACAACATAACCTTAATTTACGTATTTTGTATTCTTTCGATACCCACACTGTTTCTGAAATCTGGCTTATTTATATAATTATTTTATATAATGTCCCTGTTTGGGCGCCATTTGTATAAAAACTTACTTATTTATATAATTTGATTCACTTGTTGTACTCACCGTTATTCCTAAGGGTCCCCCCAGAGTTCTATAAGCGAGATCAGAAACAGTGTGAGGTTACGAAATAATTATTCTGACACATTTTGAATGAAGAGAATTTACCTTTTAATTTTATTTTTTAAATCATTCAAATTTCAACAAATTTTTACCATGTTTTTTTATATAAAATAGCTTCATAATTTTTCTTTGTCTGGTGATTCGTTACATATACTATCTTATTCTACTAGCTTACCTTATATTCATATACACATACAGACAGAGCCCAGCCTGCATATTTAAACACCCACTTGTGACAGTAGAAAAAAGCCTGATATAAAAATATGGTATGCAAGGTAACAAACTATGGTATTCCGATGTTTTAAAGTCATTTCTATGGGTTACATAATTTCCCTTTGTTTTGCCGGCAACGACGTAGTTCCGAGACGACAAAAATAATCTCAAGGACAGCAGTGGACGTGCAGCTAAAAAGACTTATAATGGTTACCGCCACTAAGGAAGGCGCTTCATATTCATGTTTCATTGGCCAACAGCTCGAAACGTCATTAAAACCACTATGACGTTATGAAAATACGTAACAAACAAAGCTATTATATAACCAGAGACAAAAGAACGATGACGTGTGCTCACTCACACATATGAAGAATTTGCATAATTCTCGCCCCAGTCGACACACAACAGCAGCAGCAGTAACAACTTGTTACAGGCCGCCGGCAATTTATACCGGCAAAGTGTTTTAAAACAGTACAAAATGTAGTTAAAACCTCATTATGTGATAATTAGAAGTGAGCCAAACAGTGAGCAGTAATTGTTTTTTCAAAATTATGCAGTAGAGTCAGTGTTAATATCAAAAAACGTAACCAAACCAACTTAAGGCCTCAACATGTGAAACCTCTTCTTCAACTTCTAGTTTACAGATACAGGGAAGTGCAAAACAAATTTTACTAAAGAGCTCGTTAACCCTATAATTAAATATGTGTACACAATAGTAATTTAAATGCATAAGTATGAGTGAGTGAGAGAAAGCGGGGCGTGTTGTTTTTTTTTTATGTCGACATCCGAACGGGGTGTTGATTTGCGTTTGCGTTCAGCCAAGATAATCAAAACCAGTTAATAGCAAAGCAGCTGCTAAATTAAAATATGATATTTGTTAGATTAACGATTAACAAGATATAAAGAAGTTCATGATGAAGACGAGCCAACTTTAATGGCCGCCATGTTGATTTTGTCCGGTGTACACGCTTATAGCATTTATGGAATAAAACAATATTCATGATTAATGTTTATACTGAACGTATTCTCATTTCAATGCCTGTCTCTGCCAGCATTCACGCTGAGCAGAATCCTGGATCCCTTAGGTAATAAAAATTGATGTAACGAGATTGAATAAGCAGACACTATAATTATGGTGGATACCATAATTATGATACCATAATTGTGGTAGACGAGACACACGTGCTTTATTCGATTAAGGTAAACAAACCCAGATACAAGTTATTAGATAGTTCCCATGACAAATACATTTATATTTAAAATAAAAAAGTTTGTAATTACAAATGACGCCCTGAGTGGGACATAATAATTATGAGTAATTACAAATGGGCCCGAACTGGTGACTATATAAAATACATTAATATATTTTATATAATAAGCCTAAATGGTGGCGGGGTGGACATTGAAAGTGAGAATACGGTTGTAAAGTAGATGATAACGATAAGATAAAGCGACAAACCATTAACAAATTTCATAATGGCAGAGAATAAAGAAAATAATTCTTTATTGAACACAACTGATAGTATAAACAATAGCCAAATAAGCATGACGGAATCAGTAGTTATGAGTGAAGAAATAGTGCACTCAACACCAATTTCAAATAACAGGGTTGAGAATAATGAGATCATGAAGATGATGCAAATGCTGTTTAGTGAACAAAAAAGCGAAATTAGAGGAATTCAGAATAATTTTAATATAAAATTTGATGAAATAAAGAACGAAATAAAAAAACAAAATATTAATTTTGATAGTCGAATAACTGAAATAGATGTACGTTGCACAAATATGCCAGAACAAGTGGTAGAAATAATTAGCGAGAAATATGATGATCAAATAAATAGTTTAAATCATAGAATCAATACAAATAACGAAACAGTAATTAGTAAAGTACGAAACCAAATAGAAACTCAATATGAACAATTAGAAAACAAATGTTTAACCACAATTAGTGAGCAAATAGAAAGTAGAACCAATTGTGAAACGAGTAGACAAACGGAAATGAAAAATAGTATTTTGCAGAATAAAATAGAGAAATGTGAACTCAATGTAATAGACATAACCAAACATTTTGAAATAGTAGACAGAGCAGTATTAAAAAATGAAAGTAACACTAATGAGAGAATGAGCATGTTGCAAAATCAAATTGAAAAAATAGATAACCTAGTTATACAGAATGATAATAATGTGCATGTTAAATGTAAGGTAATTGAAAATAATTTGATGAAAATGAAAAATGAGTTACGGGGGGAAATTCAGAGAAATTATACCGGTACAACGGAAAGAATAATCGTAACCAGGGACGCGTACGGGGAAATCGAATTAGAAAATTTTAATTATGAAAATAGGATAATACACCCCATGAGATTTTTGAATCAGGCGCGGGAGTATAGTCGTTTTAGTAACCAAAATTGGGAGATACAGCTAATGAAGATTGTCAGATGTTTTAAAGGGAATTCTATTATATGGGTAGAAGCACACAGGGTAGAATGGGATAGTTTTGAAACATTTGAAAGGGCGTTTAAAAATAAATTTTGGCCGGAAGAGGAACAAGAGAGTTTGAGAAGTCGTATTATGGGGGTAGGCAATTTTGTAGGACAAAACAACATAACCATGTACGTGACGAAATTATATAACGAGGCGAAATACCTTGAACCGCCAATACCATTTAAATCGTTTGTCAGATACGTAAGCAAACATCTACCTAGAGAAGCGCAAGTGACTTTAATGACAAAGGAGATTGAGAACTTAAGTGAGTTGGAACGGATTTTGGACGTTTTACAAAGCATTAGGGACCGCGAAATCATTAGGCGACCTATACAGACGAATCAGCAGAATAATAACATAGAATTTAATCGACATCGGAATGGATATCAAGGAAACGGTGAGTATAATAACGGCTACAGACCCAGAAATCAGTTTCAGCAAACAAGTGAGTGGAAATGTTCAAGATGTGAGGTAGAGAACTATGCAAACCGACGACAGTGTTTCCGATGTAGACAACCGAAAGAAGAACAGAGAAGAAGAGAACAGACGAAACAGCATTTATCGAATGACAAAGGAGGACCAAGTACCAGTGGGACATCCAACCACAGGCAAGGACGACCGAATGGTCAACAACAGCAGGAAAACTAGAAGCGACAGTGGCGACCAGGACCCAACCACTGTTCAGAGGAGCGCATGAGGTCCGAAACACAGTGAACATCCAAAGCAACGTAATTCAAACGGACATAGTAAAGGATCTATTAGAAGAAGAAAACAACACTTTAATGGAAGGGAGAGCAGGATTAACAGAAGTCCAGGTAAATATAGAAGGTAAGCATTACAGAACACTAGTAGATACCGGTAGTGAGATTTCGGTGATAGCAGAAAACATTTTAGCGGAGTTAAGAGAATTCAACAAGAATATACCAGTTTTGCCAGTAGCAGGGGTTACGGTGATAGGAGTTACAGGAGTAAGGAGTAAACGAGTGACAAAACAAATACATTTGAACTTTCAGATAAACGGCATAGAGTTTGATAGTACATTCTTGGTAGTTAAAGGTTTAAGTTTGAACATTATTTTAGGTAACGATTTTTTACAAAGGAATAGAGCGGTGATAAATTTCAAGGAAAAGATGATAGAGTTAGACGGAGGTGACCGGTCGGTAAGTGTTAATTTCGAACGGGTGATAGATAAAAGTAAAACAAAGGGTGTAAAGTTATTAAAGAAACGAGTAGATGAGGAAAATAACGATACGCGGATCAATGGGTGTAGAGAGGTAGAGTGTATTTATGAGGATGATAATGACACGAGAGATATTAGCGATGCAGTATGGGGGATAAGGGCTGATAAGTTCCGGAGTGAAGGGTACGATGTCGGGAGTGGCCAGCGTGCAGCGTTGTGGCAAGTGATAGAGAGGTATAGAGGAGTGTTTGCCGATGTACCGGGAAGGGCAAAAAACTACGAGTGTGTATTGCAGATTAGAGAACATACCCCTTTCATGCAACGGAGTTATCCCGTGCCTTATTCCAAGAGACGAGCGGTGCAAGTGGAATTAGACAAAATGTTGAAGGGTAAAATTATAGAGAGATCAGTATCGCCCTACTCAAATCCCTTAGTGGTAGTTATCAAGAAGGACGGTAAAGTCAGGTTATGTTTGGACGCAAGAAGAATAAACCAAATAATTATACCCGACCGGGAGTCACCAGAAGCGATAAACGAAATATTCCAAAAATTTAGCGGCGTGAAGTACATGACATCGCTGGACCTTACTGCAGGATATTGGCAAGTACCACTAGCCGAAGAAAGCAGGAAATATACCGCATTTTTGTTCAATGGAAAAAACTACCAGTTCAGACGACTGCCTTTTGGATTGAACACCAGTGTAGCAAGTTTCATAAAGTGTTTAGACAAAATCTTGCGACCTAAGGATTTGGATTTCTTAACTGTTTACGTGGACGACATCTTAATCGCATCCAGGACTTTTGAGGATCATTTGGAACACTTAAAGTATGTATTAACGAAATTAGAAACAGGAGGACTTACCATAAATTGGGATAAATCAGAATTTTTACGAACAGAGATTAAATTTTTGGGTTTTATTATTACACCGCAAGGGATATCAGCAGATCCAGGAAAAGTCGAATCCATCATGCGCTTCCCTGAACCGAGGAATATAAAGCAACTTCAGAGTTTTCTAGGGCTGTGCAACTTCTACCGGAAATTCCAGAGAAACTACGCTCACGTGACTGCAAGGTTAAGCACCATACTACAGAAAAGTCAGCAGTGGAAATGGAGCGACGTAGAACGCGGGGCGTTTGAGGAGATTAAAAGGAAATTTGGTGAAAATCATGATGAACCACCCGGATTTTGAGAAAGTGTTCTATCTACAAACAGACGCCAGTAATGTAGCCGTCGGGGCGGAGTTGTATCAGGAGGATGAGGAAAAGGAGCACCTTACTATAGCTTTTGCAAGTAGATCCTTGCTGCCGGCGGAAAAGAATTATACGACCACCGAAAAGGAGTTATTGAGTATTGTATTCGCCGTGGGAAAATTTAGAACCTATATCCTGGGGAACCGAACCATCATACGAACGGACCACAAGGCGCTATCCTTTTTGAACACTTGCAAACTTGCTCACAGCCGTCTTACACGATGGGTGCTCGTATTACAGGAATACAACTTTACATGGGAGTACATCCGGGGAAAGGAGAACAGGGTACCCGACACTCTTTCCAGAGTAGACAGTGAGAACAACAGGACAGGTAGGGATCTAAAGGAGATCGAGATTTTCAAGATAACCAGGGAGGATAGAATATTTGGAGAAGAGTTAAAAGATATTAGGACCATGCAAAGAGCAGATGGTAAGTCGGCAAGATAATCAACAGCTTAGAAACGGAGTTGGAAGGATCAGGATATAACCAGTTTTTCCAAATTTACCAAGGGTTATTGTTTAAAAGGGTAGTAGGGGGTGAGCGTGATTGGAAATTAGTGATAACAGAAGGATTAGAAGAGAGGATCATTTGGGATTGTCATGTTAGATACGGTCATTTTGGAGCGAAGAAGTGTGTCAGTGTATTAAAGGAGTCATGTGTGTTTAGGAACATGGAGAGAAGAGTGAGGAGATTACTGAGGAGCTGCGATTTATGTCAGAAGTCAAAAGTGGTGAATTATAGGGTTGAAGGTGAGATGAATTATATAAGGGTAGAGGGACCATTTGATTTAGTTGCGGTAGATTTGTTTGGACCATTACCGAAGGGTAGAGGCGGAGTTATGTATGTTTTTGTATTACTTGACACTTTTTCGAAGTATGTGAAATTGTATAGCGTAAAGAGAGCTACCAGTAAGGTATTGAGTGAGAAGCTGACTAAGGATTACATGATTAGCGTGGGTAAGCCGAAGGTGATTTTGTCGGACCACGGGCCACAGTTCATCAGTGGGAAATGGCGCCAGACCTTAGGATGGGAAGGAATCATCACGAAGCATACGGATGTGTATCATCCCCAGTCAAATCAGGCTGAGCGTGTAATGAGAGAGATAGGCAGGATCTTTAGAGCCTATTGTCACGCTAAACACAGCGAGTGGCCGTTATACGTAAGGAAGGTAGAAGATTGGCTGAACAGTACCACCCACGAGTCCACCGGCTATACACCTCACGAGTTAATAAAGGGAACACGACCCCCGATAATTTTAGAGCAGCTGTTTGATTATCCCGAGGAGAACGAGCGGACGGATGTGAGCATAAAGATCCGGATGGCCAACGAGAATTTATTAAGCAAGGGTGAACGCAGGAAACATAGACATGACACAAGAGGTAAGTGGGTAAAATATGAAATTGGACAGTTGGTATTAGTGAGGAGGCACGATCTGTCGAGTGCTCAGGAGAAGGAGATAAAGAAATTCTTTCTACTTTATGAAGGACCTTACGAGATAGTAGGGATAAAAATGGAAAATGCGTATGTATTGCAGGACATAGATACGGGGAAGGTAATAGGAACGCACAATGCCACGAATTTAAAACGATATTGGTCGTCTTAGAGCTTAAATAAGATTTGCATATTAAAGAGAGTGAATGAATGTAGCTTGTTGTTAAAAAAAAAAAAAAAAAAAAAAAAAAAAAAAAAAAAAAAAAAAAAGGGAGAGAAAGAAGAAAAGAGTATGTCTTGTTGTATGTAATCTTATTAAGTGATACATTGTTGTAGTTCCTAAGTCACAGCAAAGTGAACTTGTAAAGTGTCTATATAAAAAAAAATATTTTAAATAATTAACGAACTTGTTTTTGAGCAAGGTAAAAGGGTGTTTTATAGTTGTCTGATGTTAGAATATGTAAGTCAAAATGGACTGTATGAACAGTATATATATATAGATGGAATTAAGTTAGAATAGGTGGGCTAGTGCAGTAGTGGCATGTACTATTGTAGCTGGCGAAGTGGGTTGATGAGTGACGTATAAGGCGTTGCCATCATCGGAGGCCTAAATGAGGCGTAAGTACTCTGCACAAACTTTATATAATTTTGTGTTATATGTGATTATTGACCGTGCAGGGTATGATTAAAATGATGTAGAACATGTTTGAAGGTGAAGTAGATTTCCCCGATTTTTGGGCGATTACTGCCTTACCAGCACTAATCGTGGTTTTGGCGAGCGGTTAGCTATGGTCATATCAAGTCCCTTGACCATAGCTGGCTTGAAATTGGTCGATAGTAGAAATTAATGGGGGGTGAAACTAGGGGAAATCCCCGGAACTATGGAACAGCGGCTGTCACTCTGTCCGAGTAGGGATAGCAGAGCCAGGTGACAGACCCGCAGTAAGGGCATATAATTATAAACAGAGGTATGTTGGTACCTAACTTTTCAATGTAACGCCAAAGCAGGAACACCGAGGCGATAGATTCCTCTAAAATAATACAGTTCTTGTGGAGGCAAATGGGCGTCACAGTCCATCCTAGATGACAACAATAGTGTGTGTGGATAGGAGGTTACTACCAAGATAGTAACGATTATAAGATTAAAATTTTGTAAAGTTTGTCCATTCTCTAGAGATGATTCTCTTATAAAGAAGGTTAAAGGTAAGAAAAAGTCGTAAAGAAATTATAAAACTTTTAAGTTGTCTGCCATGATATAGATATTGTAAGATTATAAGAAGTAAATTATTAGGGTTAATGGTTGTTGCTAAAGCAGTTAAATGAATTGTTTCTCTAGTTTAAGAGCAATTGTTTCATGTGATAAGAGTGTGAATATAATTGACAGGAGTCAGAAGGGTGTACCAGATACCGGAGTGTTAAAAGGAGAAGTAATTGTCTATCTTAATTCTTGATATACCTTGTTTGAAGTTTGTAGAATTAGGCAAACCAATGCCCCAAAACGCAAACCAACGTGCTAAGAGGAAACATATCAGTTATGGATATGGATATAAGGAAAGCCACTATTTTAGAAATTTTGTATTGAATGTTTCAGAGTTTTATGGTGTGGTGACCGCGGTCCTGAGCTGGCCGGTGCGTCAGAACAGGAGCGTAAAGTGCCTCATGGCCTTATGGTGTAGGGATCTCTCTGGAGAAGTCCAGTAAGGTCAGAAGGTGCGAACCTCATCATGGGACCAAGGGTAAGTGGTTGAATTTATATTTTTTTTGTAACACTACAGGGGGTTGTGGCTCCATATCTGAGCTGATCCTTTTAGAGAAGTGTGAATGAGTCAATGAAAGTTTTTGTGTCTCGACACAAAACCTTTCATTGAGGGGGTTTTGTGACAGTACAAAAAAGCCTGATATAAAAATATGGTATGCGAGGTAACAAACTATGGTATTCCGATGTTTTAAAGTCATTTCTATGGGTTACATAATTTCCCTTTGTTTTGCCGGCAACGACGTAGTTCCGAGACGACAAAAATAATCTCAAGGACAGCAGTGGCGTGCAGCTAAAAAGACTTATAATGGTTACCGCCACTAAGGAAGGCGCTTCATATTCATGTTTCATTGGCCAACAGCTCGAAACGTCATTAAAACCACTATGACGTTATGAAAATACGTAACAAACAAAGCTATTATATAACCAGAGACAAAAGAACGATGACGTGTGCTCACTCACACATATGAAGAATTTGCATAATTCTCGCCCCAGTCGACACACAACAGCAGCAGCAGTAACAACTTGTTACAGGCCGCCGGCAATTTATACCGGCAAAGTGTTTTAAAACAGTACAAAATGTAGTTAAAACCTCATTATGTGATAATTAGAAGTGAGCCAAACAGTGAGCAGTAATTGTTTTTCAAAATTATGCAGTAGAGTCAGTGTTAATATCAAAAAACGTAACCAAACCAACTTAAGGCCTCAACATGTGAAACCTCTTCTAGAACTTCTAGTTTACAGATACAGGGAAGTGCAAAACAAATTTTACTAAAGAGCTCGTTAACCCTATAATTAAATATGTGTACACAATAGTAATTTAAATGCATAAGTATGAGTGAGTGAGAGAAAGCGGGGCGTGTTGTTTTTTTTTTATGTCGACATCCGAACGGGGTGTTGGTTTGCGTTTGCGTTCAGCCAAGATAATCAAAACCAGTTAATAGCAAAGCAGCTGCTAAATTAAAATATGATATTTGTTAGATTAACGATTAACAAGATATAAAGAAGTTCATGATGAAGACGAGCCAACTTTAATGGCCGCCATGTTGATTTTGTCCGGTGTACACGCTTATAGCATTTATGGAATAAAACAATATTCATGATTAATGTTTATACTGAACGTATTCTCATTTCAATGCCTGTCTCTGCCAGCATTCACGCTGAGCAGAATCCTGGATCCCTTAGGTAATAAAAATTGATGTAACGAGATTGAAATAAGCAGACACTATAATTATGGTGGATACCATAATTATGATACCATAATTGTGGTAGACGAGACACACGTGCTTTATTCGATTAAGGTAAACAAACCCAGATACAAGTTATTAGATAGTTCCCATGACAAATACATTTATATTTAAAATAAAAAAGTTTGTAATTACAAATGACGCCCTCAGTGGGACATAATAATTATGAGTAATTACACACTCAAACACACACATAATTTATTTCCCCTTAAACATTTTATAATAAAATTCTCAGCCCTTAACTTGAAACTCCGGCCACGTGCTTGCGCGCGCACTCATCGTTTTTTGTAAATGTTTGGCTTCTCAATGTCCGAAAATTACTTTACTTATTGCTTCATTCTGGATTGATGTCGGTCACCAACTTTTTCTACTGTTATTACACTCTTTACGGGGAAAACTGAAAAAAACTTTGAAGAGAGTTTACTCAGCTCATTGCCGGCCGGCAACTATAGTGGAACTGCCCAATGTGCTTGATTGAGCTGGCGGAAGCGGTGATTCAATGCCACCAGGTTTTAGTCGCCGTTCGTGCTTAATTGTGGTGGCGTAACCGCTTTATGCATGGACTATAGCTGGTATATGTGTGGTACCAGAGGACGATATTGGCATCTTTGATATTAATGTCACTAGCAGTAGGCGTGGTTTAACTGCATTTCCGGTAGCCGGTCACTTGGAGCTACTAACTTTTCGTCCCATCGCCATGTTTGCCTCAACTTTGGTGTTTTTCACGGCATCACTCCCGAGCCCCGCCCGGCTGGGTTGCGTACGGGCGTCGAAACACATGTACAGTTCTGCGAATTTTTAGGGTGGCGCGAATTCTTTGCCGCATTCCTCGACAACAACTGCGTCTTACTGCTTTGTTTCAAACTGTTCTACTGGCCATGAGTTCTGTAGTAATGGACATAACGTTGCACAATAACTTTCATAACTCCTTTTTTACAAGTCCGACCAAATTGAAAGGAAATAAAAATATAATTATCCCATACTGTGGAGAATAAAAACACTCAAAAATGACCCGCTACACTCTGATGTCACACGGACTCTTCCCTGTAACTGCTAAGTTTCTTATTCGTCGTACACGTTTAACTGGAATTGCGTAAAGTGACAGAAATGCATTTAAACATACTTCTTGTTTCATATTATCAATTAATACATTATATTTAAATGAATTTTGATGAATTCTAGCTTTTTCACTTCTAGGCCTCTTTCTGTTAACATCATAAATTTCTATTAATCCTTGCAAAAAAATATCTTGTTCATTTTTTGAATTCAGTTGATAAAATCTATTAAAAATTGACATTTGATCACCTTCTGATAATTTTTTAAAACATCCCTTCTTACATCTGCAACACACAGACAAAAGGAAAAATAATAATATTGTTTTCCAAATTTTTTTTAATGGTTATTGTTTAAAAATTTTTTATTTTACTGTAACTGTTGAAGCTAGCCTACTTATTCTATAAATTAAACTACAGGCTAGAAAAATACTTCAGCGTATTAATTTACACTTGCAGCACATTGCAGCTTATTTTATTTTTAAATTACACAATAATTTATAATGAACTAAACAGTGACATGTTTTGACCAACGACAAAACGTCGCCTCATTTTAGGTTAATAAATTTAGGTTAGCAAAAGACCAAAAACAAACTGCACCGAAAAACAAAGATATAAAAATGTGTTTAAAGAAATACGATGAATACTATTATAACGTATTACTTACTTGCACGGAGGTCCAATGGATTTATCTGGTATGCTTTTAGACGAATAATTTACATGGCCAAGTCCTTTAACTTTCGCTAGTTTTATAACATTGCGTTTCCATTTAGAAGAATCGCCTTTTCGTTTTCTACTTGGTTCACTCATTTCTTTTAAGTAATAACGAACTGAATAATAATAACTAATAACGAACTGAAATAATATTTTTATTTAAACGTTTTTAAACAACTTACTGAGATGATCTAACCACAAAGTTTAGTACACTATCCCACAAAGCAAAGCAAAGTGAATGACGCTGTTGCAATAACAGCTGTTAACAAAGAAAGCAGGTGTGCCAACTATGACACATTCATGCGAAAAAGGCATCAGTCCAGGACTGATGCCTTTTATGCGTAAATCGTGAAATCGTTGCCATCGATATCTCGTAATGTACACTACAAAATGACGCCTTTTTAGCATAAATATATCGCTTATGGGCAAGAAAAGTGACACAACTCAAAAACATCAAATTTTCCAGGAGAGTCAAAAGAAGTTTTAGAATTTTTTGTATAGCCGAAAACACGGAAGCAGTTATGTTTTAGAGCATCAATAAACCGTAATACAAATCATAGGAACCCTCAGAACCATCGCGTGAAGGAAGTTAAAAAAAATGATTAAAACTACCCCTTCCACTGTAACAAATGCAACCCCTCTTTGAGTTGTGACGTTTTTCTTGCTCCACATTCTTCTGATTTCACGTCTACCTAGGAATAGTACCAGACAAAACTACTTGCACACATAGCCCTGTGTTGAATTTTCCACTTATGGTAATCTTTACGAAAATAATGTTGGGTTTTTGAGGAAATTCAAAACCAATAAACTGCACTTTGCTGAAAAAAATTTATTTATTCTTTAACCACGAAAATTTCGTTACATTTGATGTAAATGTTATCACTATCAGTTACAAGAGGCCAAATTTGGTTAACCTACAAAAATAGTTTACAAAAACAGTCATTGGCGCTAGGATACATCACAAAAATTAACTAGATAAATCACAATTTTCTTTGAGTTTTAATTGTAGGTAAGAACAACAAAATTATTTCTCTATAAATGAGGTCAAAGAAATGTTCTAAAATCACAGAAATCAGTCTTTAAGTCACCATTTTCAAATGGAAGTACAAAAATAAGGAAGTTATGAAAATAATGATTTACTTTTTTCTCAAATTAGAGACATTATCATGAACCTTATAAGGAAGAAAAAAAAGAAGCATAACTTTGTGGTATGTGTTTGGAATCAAGCAGAGACAAGCAGTCTTGTTTTTTTCGTTCATTCAATGGGAATTTTTTTGAATACGCCTTATGTAAAGTAGAATACTGTTTATTACCTCTAGCTTTAATTTCAACCTCAAAAAAATCAATTTGGTCATAAGAGTATTTTAAGCTGAATGAAGAAGGCTTAAGTTTCTCAAATTTTACAACTTTGATTTTGGAAAGCTGAAGAGGATTGCCGATACTGTCTTTCAAAACCTTAGCACCACCCATCTCAGCTGTCAATCGTTTTATGTCCAGAAAATCGGAATGAGCTAGCTCATTCACAGTAAAAGGACGCCCTTTCTTTTTGGCTGTTCTAATCAATGTCGCGTACTGCTGTGGAATATAAATAGGTCCAGCTTTTTTGGCTTTTTTAATTTGTTTTTCAATCACAGAATGAACAGCGTCGCCCTCGTTTTGAGTGTGACCACAGATCAAAAATTTGAGAGTAATTTTTCTTATGTTCAGCGTTCTCACAGCATGCAGCAATAAGGATAAGATGAATTTGTTCTTATTCTGTCCACAACAATTGTCACAAAAAAAGTCAATTCTAAATTTTCGTTGTCAAGTAGCGCTGCAATTTTTTGTAAGTACAACCATAAACATGTGCCTATTCGTTCGCACCACGCTGTCCTTCACATTCATTCCAAAAAAAACAATCAACTACATCACTACCTAGCTGGCAGATAGTAAAATTATAACAATTAATCTTCGACTTATAATAAAATATTGAAACGTCGCCTGTAGGGCATGGCATCACGGCCTGAAGATCAAATGTACAGACGATGAAATTTTTGTTATCGATTTGGTGTTTGTCGTCTTCTTTTGCTCGGCGACTCAAAACCTTCTCTCTTTCGTGAGCATCAAACTTCGCTTTTAGGTCCACGTCATCAGGCGCATTTTTGAAAGCCTCACACAAATTGCACAAATCTTTCTTGGGAACAAAAAACGAAATATTGTACTCCTTATTAAAAATCCTGGAATACATGATCAGGTTGGCTGCCGGCTCATTCTTTTCTTCTTGCGTTTTCAAATAGTCGCGATGAAGATCTGCCAAACTCTTATCGCCAGGAATGAATTCTCTAGTGGTATGAGCACGTGTGTAATGACTCTCTACTCGGGGTATACTTTCTATATGTTTCTTTACGGAGTCTTTGATTGATTGATCTACCTGTTTGTGATTCCCGTGTTTGCCTCGCCTATCAATTTCCATGAAACCTCCCGACTTTTTTGGTCAAAACGGTGCGAATCGGCCTGTCATTTATACCTAAAGTGTTGCGAAAAAATAGTTTGCAGACTCTTACCTTAGTATCATTATTGTATTGGTAGAATGCATTGTTCATCTGGCGATACTTATTAGGATTGACGTATCTATACTTGGGACAAATAGCCTCTACATTTCCAGCAATAAAACTTCGTTGTTTTTCTAAGTCCCCTAACCCCCAGTATTTCTCAAAAATTTGTGTCCTTTCTTCTTCAGTAAACTTACTGCTGCATTGCAGCCTGCACTTCAGTGTACATGGTGGGAACATTTTTCTTTCATCAAAAATTTTTTTGGACTTTGAGGCAGAGGCGTACTCCTTGCCCGAGTTGCGTAGCCGTTTAGAAACTTCTTTAATCCACTTGGATTTTTGTAGTGGTCGTTTTTTACCACGCTTTTTAGAAGGCGACAAGATCTGCGTATCTGTACTTTCTTGAGCAGATGGTGCAGAAGTCGATGGAAGTGAAGAAGAACTTGAACCTACAATGTCTGATGAGTTACCGTTTTCTTCGTCAGTTGAATCAGAATCAGATAAAGGTTCGAAGTGTGGATCTTCATCTGTGTCATCAATAGGTGAAGCTGGCATATAGCTGTCATAATCAGAGCTGATGTCACTGTCATCATCAATTTTCGAAGTGCTCTCAAGATTTGCGTTGGATGAACAGCGCCTTATGAATGTCAACCGCGTATCACTCGAAGTATGTAGCAGAGCAGAGTATGAAGGAATATTACTACTTACAGTCACTGGAGAATGAGGGAGGGTGCTTGGTTCAGTTTGGCTTCCAGTGGCTCCGGAAAGAGTTTCAGAATTCATAGAACCCACGTTATCCTTTGAGCTCGAGTGATTTCCACTTGTGGCTAATTGTACCATCAGTTTTCCTCGAGATGAAGCCATTATTGGCAGCCTGAAAACAAAAATCAAACATTATTAGCACACTAATGACATTGATTTGGTTTTACCAGTCAACATTGTAGTGAGATTTAAAATTTCAGTAGTATAGTAATTGAAATTAACAATTTAAACAAAGTAAATAATATAATTATTCATCGCAGCCTCCTTCATTAACAAACTACATTGAAAAAGAAATAGGTAATAATGATAAAAAAATTACGGTTAACATCATTATTACTAAATGATTAAAAATGGTATTATAACCAACTTATGAAATTGTGATAATGATAATGTTAAAATTTGTTAGTTTTTTTTGTGTGCTCTTTTTATTTTTAATGGGGTAACTAATTGTTGTCATTATGATGTTGTGATGACAATTAAACTCACGGAAATAAATAAAGATTATGTCTGCATCATAATTAAAGCTCAGAATTCCGTGCAGTAAAAGTTTGAAAACGTGCATTAACAACTTAACCCGAGTTGAGTTCTTGGAAATTAGAGGTGTGTGTTTGTTTACATCACGTAAGTTCCTTTTATTTTTTCCCAATGATCAATTCACATTTCCTTTCCAATAATTTTTGTGATGTGTATTTAATTAAAATTTAAAATCAATTTTTTTTTCAAAGTAAGTAACAAATGCAACTTCGTGCAACAAAACTTCAAAACGTGCATTTTCCTGCAGTAAACCCCAAAACGTGCAATTTCGTGCAGTGTAAAACTTCACTAAAACACCCTATTAGGCTGGATTCGGATAAATAACTTGAGTTCGCGTTGTTCTGAATTGCCAATAAAAAGATGCAATTGCACGGGAATCCGAGCTTTAATCATAATCAATATGGAATAATAATAATATACATACCTCGATTCACGAAGAGTGTCGTAAGTCGAAATGTGACGCACACAGCAGAAGAATTGTTCAAATGTCCACAAGAAAACCGTCCCAACTCAAAATATGACACTGTTCTTAACACTCCGTACAAGTTACCTTTGTGAAGGTCAAGACACAACTGAGATGTGTCACTGTTCCTGCTTCCACCGTTCGCCATCTGAGCTATGGAAAAATGACACATAACGCAATCTTGCGGCCGCCCGCTGAGATACCTTTATGTCACTTTTCCATAAACGTGACATAAGGCGTGATTGCAAGGCAAACCAGAAACAATCATTATTCTGAAATAAAACGTAAAATGAATTTTTTTGAGTTGTGTCACTTTTCTTGCCCATGAGCGATATGTACACAAACATATTGAAGCGGGAAATGACAAAAAGTGAAAATTGAAAAAATGTGACTGTTGCCCTTTTTGGATGAAGTGATTCAATTACTTACCAATTAAAATAGGGTTTCGTTGTTTATACGGTATTTTGGTCCTAGCGTTTGTTCACTGCACTATCTGTACTCACCAACGATAACGTTTGAAAATTGTCTACGAATGTAATCTGAGATGTTGCTCCGACAACGGCTGACGAAACACTGAGCGCATTGCATTTTCCAACTCCTGGATAAAATACAAACTTCATATTTTGCTTACCTATAAGACCCTCCACCATAGTACTTTTACCGGTATTTGTTTTCCCCCAAAGGTATAACTGACGCCTCTTAAATGCTTTACCGCCGTCATTTATAATACGTACCCGCTCGTTCCACCACATTACCACATATTAGCCCCGTGCCATCCCTGGTACAAAACACCGTTATATTCGCGCAAACCACTAAACTTACGTACAAGTTCCTTGCGGCTATCTTCAAAATATTTATGTAAGAAATTATATTGATGCCGGTGTTGGACAACAAAAGGATCAGTGTGCTGAAACACACTAACACTTTTAGCCCACGAGTACACCCTATAATTAAAATGCAAGGCGGAAGTTTTTGCGTTAGTAATCAGATTTTTATCTTCTTTAGATACATAAATAAGAGCGTTACGCTTAGAACGACAAGGCTGTACATCTAAATGTACAGCATCATCGTAACAACAGGATACAATTACACGCAAATCATTTACAAACACATTACCTGAAAACTCTATCACACAGTGTGAATGAAAATCGAACTCGTCCAATTTATCACTGACTTCTTTACTAATACAGGGTAAGTCAAAAAGTAAAGGCAAATTTTTAAAAAGGAACTTTTTATTATGAAAACAAGATGACAAGTAACATCATTTCTCTCAGTGGCGAAGCGAGAAACTTCCATGATATGTAAGCGGCCGGAAAGCACCTGGTCTCCCCACCCCCCACCTCCACAATTCAACACTGACTCAACTTTAGCCACGATGTATTGTAGCTCCTGTACATCTATTTTTAGACAATACATTTGAACCTAAACCTTCTTATCCTATTGGCTGTGCCGGTTTCCATTCCATTATATTTGAAATCATGCAATTGTAAATTAACAAACACAATTTTTATTTAAAAAAAATAATCTGGTTTTAAAATATTAAACATAGTAGCCAGTGTACGTAAAATCTTTTATGACCATAAGGAAAATACAAAATTATAATATACAATAAATAATACAATTTTAATAAGAATCAATTGTAACAACACGGCCGCATCTCCTTTTTAATGTTTGAATGTGAGTTCTAGACGTCTCATTTCTTAGCAAATAAGTCGATCACGTTGTCGTGAAAGTTCGGCTGCTGTTAGGTTCTTTTCAATGGAAATCACTAAAAGTGCAGAGAGTCTGTTTTCACTATGGGAGTATCGGAGGTATGTTTTGATTCTCTTTAATGATGAGAACGACCTTTCCGATGACGCACTTGTGACGGGAATCGTAACTATTAGCTTTGCGAGTTTAAGCACTTGAGGTAGGGTATCGCAAAGATCTGGTATGTATAAATATTTAAGTAAGTCTGACACACTTTTGTGGGAGAAATCTTTGTCTGAATAAATAATACAAAGCTCACTTCGCAGCCGCGGCAATTCAAAAAACTGTCCAAATGACTTTTTCAGACAGGTAAAGTGTTGTTCAGGGAATGTCGAACAAAACTGAGGAAACCTTTTAGTTTCAAGCAGAGCAATGAAATCAAGCTCATGAAAACCTTTCCTTCATTTTTGATTTGACTGTGTCGATGACTTCATAATAGAGTCTCTTGTAGGAGTCTTTCTTGTCATATGAGATATTATCAATTCGCATTATTTTACTGCGATGGTCAGATTCTCGACCAAAAGTTATCAAAATTATTTCTCATTTGGTCCAAATGTTTTTGGAACAAAGAAGTCTTTGTTCCAGGACTTCAAACATGTCAGTATGTTGACATGTTCAGAACTAAGGGCCGCCCTTCTCTTGGTAACAATATTCCCAGCATCACTGAACACTCACTCACAGGGAACTGAAGTAGCTGGAATGCAAAGCAATTTTTTCGCTATGCTGGACTGAATGTATTTCCCACCATTGTAGAGGGTCTGCGAAGTCATCTTCTAGTTCCACCAACGACTTGTAGACTGCAATCTCCATCACAAGTGGTGCCGAACTCGAAACCGAAATGGCATGACCAGAATCCTTGTTCGTCGTCGTCGGTTTCAAAATTCAGTTTCCTCTTCTTGCTGCATGGTTCTACTGGAACTTTTACTCCGTCCACGTCTCTCTCCGAAATTCTTTTCCACACGGATTCCCGATCCTTTTTTTCAATACATCTAAGATATTTAAATCTAGGATCTAGAGCAGTAGCTTCCTGGCATGTCTTCAAATTACATCAATTATTTATCAGTTTCAAATAAATCAGTTTTAATAAGACCTTGCACTCTCTGAAGATGGTCTGGATAAAGGAGTTGTTCTCGTAAGATTTTCCACACTGTCACATGACTCACATTCTCAGTTCCTGCTATGCCTCTGGTACTGCTACCATTATTTTCCTCAATATGATGAAGTATTCGTTCTTCTAAAACAGGTGTTCTGATACTAATTGGCCTTCCACAATGTGATGACCTTTTCTCAAAAGAGCCTGTCTACACAAGACGTTCATGTATTCTTTGGAAGGTATTTCTGTTCGGTAAATTTCTGTTAGGAAATTTTTCAGCATACAAACGTCTTGCTTCATACGCATTGCAATTTGCAAGTCCATACATCAGGTGCATGTCCGCCATGTGCTGATTAGAATACATTTTGGCCACAAACTGAATGAACAGTAAACACTAAACCCTAGTCCAATAACAAATGTACAGTAAGCTTCCACTACTGCTTGTGTACTCAATTGCAAGAGGGTTTGTTTATTTACTAGTTACCATGACAACTAAGGTAGACATCAGAAGGCTTTGACTTAATAATTCACAACACAAACAACATTTGAAAAGAAAAAATACCTGTAGAACTAAGCTAGAGCTTTGAAAACAAAAAGGCAGAAACGAAGCTGTAATAAGCAAACATGCAATAAACACAAATTGTTGTGATGGGGCAAAAAGGGGGTCTTTATTTTTTTTTTACATTCATAAATATATTTGCTATCAGGGCAGCAAGGCCCACGTAAAAAAGGTTCTATTCGGACTATGAACAGTGACATAGCTGTAATACACTTCTAGATAGGCCTTTGTAAAAGAATTAATTATTTATTTGAAAATTATGTTGGCTTACGAGCATGTGAAAAATAAGATCACAAATTATCTTGATCAAATATGATATATAATAATTTATATAATAGTTTATGGTACTTATTCCAGTGTACCGACTCTTGGTTTACCTCAGGGCGCCAGTAATAATAAACACAAATTAAAGTATGTTAATCAACTTCTTAATGAACAATTTGTATTTATACATTACAAAATTTTCTTTATATGACTTGAATCGTTTATCGTACAAATTGAATATTATTAATTAGCAATGAGTCCTTTATGACAGATTGAGTCACTATGTTGAATACCACATATATATTTATCAAAAACATAGAATTAAATGTTCATTATTCTTTACTTGCGTAAGATTCCTTCCAAAGTGCGTGGTCCTGAAGCTATTGTATATCGGTGATTCGTCAGCAGCCGTCGTCGTGTGTTAATCCTGGTTAAAACTGCACAATTCACTTTATCACAGGTACACTACACTAACATATGGATTATACCTATAACTATGTTGTATAATTACACTCTGGACGCAAAGATGACTGAATATAACTTAAGTGCATTTAACTCAGTTCACGTCGCGTTTGGCTCGACTAATTGATACCGTCGTAACTTTCTTTCGAACTCCTTCGCCTTCTTCCGCGATTTACCGCCA
This sequence comes from Magicicada septendecula, assembly GCA_034769895.1. Lineage (NCBI taxonomy): Eukaryota > Metazoa > Arthropoda > Insecta > Hemiptera > Cicadidae > Magicicada > Magicicada septendecula. The sequence goes on from CM068374.1 coordinate 23,499,682, forward strand.
CGTATAGAATTAGTAGAACTTCGTATATACTATTATTTCTTATTGTTTATTATAACTCCGATCATCCACTCTTTGACTTATTACGATTTATGAAACTTTATTTGTAACTTTAGTATTAATAATTATCGCGTTCTAGTACTTTGTTACTTCTGAGAAATTTACTTATTGTTTATGTTATTTATTAAAATATATAACTGACGCAAAACAATGTACGCGAGTCTCTTCGTATAATTCCGCCGATATAAAGAAGACTGCCCTTATTTCTCTCAGTTCACAATATATACTTGCCTTGAGTCTCTCTTACTTACGATCTACAGCAAAACGTTCCTATAGGTTCAAACTACCGCTAAATATAAATTCACCCAATCTGCTTAACTAAAACCTCCCGCGCAGTACATGACGCTTTTTCTGATTCGCCCAACGTTTTTCCGTGTCCACGTGTTTAAAGAAACTAGCGTCTATCGCTATCTTTGTCGCACAACTCTCTCTCTTGTCTAACGACAGCTATTGTTATATGCACTTAAGTTTACAACGTTTGGCAAACACCCGTACTATGTAAACACATAATACATTTTATGACAGTAGTGTCCCAAATCGTGCCTTAACATAAAAGTACATTCATTATTTTCGTCAGCCCCAGTGCCGGCGTTATTAACTTACTGCTTTACTCTACAGGCTTTTAACAAGTAATTTTCCCAAATCGTGCCTTAACATAAAAGTACATTCATTATTTTCGTCAGCCTCAGTGCCGGCGTTATTAACTTACTGCTTTACTCTACAGGCTTTTAACAAGTAATTTTCCCAAATCGTGCCTTCCCGTTTTCTAAAACACACCCTTCTTTCTGCTTTCAGCATAGTTTATTTATTAAAATTATCAATTGAGCAAATTTTCCGTTATATAGCTTTGTGAGCGGGGTGTGGTAATAGAACGCAATACGGTTTTAGTAAATCAAGTGTTTTGTCACGGACTAGTACGCGCAACACCAGCATGTGCGCAGATGCGACGCATACCACTTTAAAACAACGCTACGAAAAAATGGTGAGACAACCACTGCCTCAACATGTGCTTTGTAGACGGAGGAAACCAGTAAAGGCTCCTCCCACCAAAGCCTCCTATATCGTCTCCGTCTATATTGGGCAGCTTTGTGCATAGTTGCCGCGCAGTCGATAAAATAGCGTACGTCTTGCCAGACGTACGCTAAGACTCGTGGGCCCGAAGAAATTTTTTAACCTTAGAAAGTGACAAACTGACCAACCAAGCGTACCAGAGATGTGTAAAGCAGTCTAAATTAATAACATATACAGTGAAATAAGTGAAAATTTTAATACAAGTGAAACAACAACCTTTTTGGACATCAAATCAGAGAACTCTGTGTGACGCGACATGCGGTCGGTAGGAACGACGCTACACATGTAACCGTATCAAATCAAATATATTCTTATTTTATATGAAAAGGGGGTAATCTGTATGTGTGTGAGTAAACTGGGTCATCTTACTATGATTATTATTATTATTATTAATTAAGATTATTAACCATACAAGTAAGGCAACATGTATTTTTTATTTTATTTTCTTGGGCCTGTATAATCGTAATAGATCAATAGTAATTTTTTTATAAAAAGTGGAAACTAACGGAAATTTGAATTAGAGGAAAATAATAAATATAATGGTCTAATAAAATTTGAGTTGTTTTACATAAATGGGAGTCGAGTATGTTACTGATATAACCTTGAAACCCTGCTTGTATTACGCCGTTCGTGTGACGGACTTTGGACTGGAAGGTGAGTTATCCTGGGTAAATAATAATTTAAATGTTATAAGTCTCTTAGTAATGTGAGTTAACACAAATGGCGCCCGAACAGGGACAAGTTTTGTAAAGTAAAATGTATACAAAAGAGCCTCCAGGTGGTCTAGTGGCTAACGCGGGCGATTGATTCGCTCGTGGTCCCGGGTTCAATTCCCGGCGGAGGTTCCGTACGGCGTGCACTCAGCGTCGTGAGGCAAACTGAGTAGGCGCTGAGATAACAGCGCCGCCTCCTGGCTGTGAATACCGCAACTAGCGGCTGGTGGCGCGTAGTACTAGCCATACACTGTCACACTAACACAAAAGCCGCGCGGTACGCCTTGGTCCTTAACGGACTGTTGAGCGGAGGTTTATTTATTTATTTATTTAATTTAAAATGTATACAAAAACCGCACCTACGGTAAATACAAGAGTGGTTTGGAGGTTGGGTAATGTACGTAATAATTACGTATAAAAGATAAGAAGTAGAATTAAGTGATGCTTATGTTATACTACTGAATACAATTAAGATTGATTTTATGTAGAGGGAAACCTCATAAATAAACTAAATTAAAAATGGATAATGAAAGTAAAGCCAATATGAGTGATGTAACGGTCACGGGGGAGGTAGAAAGTCATTCAGACCCGAATGTGGTCAAAGAAAATGTTTTATGCGAAGTAGACGATGTAAACGATTCAGGAATGGAGACAACTCCAAGCCTGATAGATGAATCTGTAATAATGAGTGAAGCAAAAGCAGAATCTACTCCTGTAATAAGTAAAGTAAAAGAATTGTCACTGGACGATATATATAATTTCATGAGAACAATGAATAGTAATATTAACGTAAAATTTGATGTTCAAAATAGCGAAATCAATGAAATCAAAAGTAATTTTAATGCCAAATTTGATGAACAAAAGAGTAGTTTTGACGCCAAATTTGATGAACAAATGAGTAGTTTTGATGCTAGATTTGATGAACAGAATGAGAAAATTAAAAATAATTTTGCTAAAAAATTGAATGAGATCAGGAATGAAATAAAACAAGTTAATAAAAATGTTGAAAAAACCAATGAACTATTTGAAACTAACTTTAACAAAGTAGAACAGATTATTGAGAAAGTGGTAGAGTCAGTAGAGGAACAGATTAAAAGTAAGGTAAATCAGATAGTTAATACAACGGTAAGTAACAGTGGTCGTAATATGACGAAAATTAGTGAAGAAATAATTAATAAGGTGAGTAATAACGATAATTTTAAAAATGAATTAATAAGTAGTAGTGATAAGATAGTGGAAAACGTGATACTTAAAGATGATATAATGAAAATAGATAGTGATGATATAGAGATAGTTAGTGAGAATGAGAGAGTAATGGGTTGTAGAGGGGTAGAAACAAATGTTAATCAGTTAGAGAGAGAGAGTATGAAGAGAGTATAAAGGTAGAGGGGTTACAGAGGGTAAAATTTTCCCGTGGTGTTGTGGCGGGTGAAGAAAGGTCTTCACGAAGATATTGGGTAGATAAGCGTTCTACCAATAATTGTTTTTTGAATTTTTGTATTGTTCCTGGAGGAATCAGGAGATGTTTTAATGTAGCAGTACCCTCTGTATGGGATGGTAGAGAACATGTAATATGGCGTTGTGGTGAGAGATATTTAGAGAGAGAGTTGTGTGTAGATGGGGAGATAAAGTATTTAAGTCAGGTAGAGGTTATAAAGAGTTGGTAGAGAGGTTAGGCTGGGAGAGAATAAACTATATGAAATGCTTACCTGGTGAAAGAGAGATGAATGATTATTTTGATGATGAGGTTGTAAATGATAAACACTTACACATAATGATGTAATTGATATAGTGGAGGACTGTGTGCACAGTTGCCGCCCAGTCTAATTACACTTTCAAGACCGCGCGGTCATAAAGAATCTTAGCTCGAGCTTATTAGGGTCGGCCGACCAACCAAGTGTACCAGAGATGTGTAAAGCAGTCTAAATTAATAACATATACAGTGAAATAAGTGAAAATTTTAATACAAGTGAAACAACAACCTTTTTGGACATCAAATCAGAGAACTCTGTGTGACGCGCCATGCGGTCGGTAGGAACGACGCTACACATGTAACCGTATCAAATCAAATATATTCTTATTTTATATGAAAAGGGGTAATCTGTATGTGTGTGAGTGTGAGCAAACTGGGTCATCTTACTATGATTATTATTATTATTAATTAAGATTATTAACCATACAAGTAAGGCAACATGTATTTTTTATTTTATTTTCATGGGCCTGTATAATCGTAATAGATCAATAGTAATTTTTTATAAAAAGTGGAAAATGACAGAAATTTGAATTAGAGGAAAATAATAAATATAATGGTCTAATAAAATTTGAGTTGTTTTACATAAATGGGAGTCGAGTATGTTAATGATATAACCTTGAAACCCTGCTTGTATTACGCCGTTCGTGTGACGGACTTTGGACTGGAAGTTGAGTTATCCTGGGTAAATAATAATTTAAATGTTATAAGTCTCTTAGTAATGTGAGTTAACACATTGTCTGTAATTAAGAAATTATGGGAAATAGACCATATGTTTATATGAACCTTTTTGCTTCTTTTTATAAGTCCTCTATCCATCCCCCAGAGGTGTCCCACATATTTCTTAACACCCTGTATAGGCCCACATTGAAGGTGCCAATAATATTACCCGGGATTACACCAATTTATATTTATCTTACACCAATCAGATCCAATAAGTATTTATCAAGAACTCGATAATATCACTGCACTGACTTTTGAGATTTATATTTTCAATGAGTGACAATCGTTAATAATAATTTAAATGTATTTATTAAAGATGTGTTCAAATTAAGTTAGTTATTCATGTTTGTGTCATACAATAATATTTTATGCATTTACTTATAATTGGTGTCAATCCAATAGGTATATATGTTCTCTTGTCTCAGGGTAATATTATAAATAATTATACAATACACAGATATATGATTACAATTATTTGTTTAATAAGGTCACTTGCAACTTTATACAAATTGAACATTAATAATATTAATAAATGGAATTATACTTTGTTTAGCGAGTTCTTTCAGAGGATTGAATTGAATAACTTTTAGTTAACAATTTTAATTATGACAGTTTATATGTTACTTGGTTGTTGAATTCCAAATTAATGTCGGTGGTGGTGTCCCTGATTGTCTTCCTGGTGGGTAGTGTTGTGATGGGTCTCTGGCGTTGGATCCCGTGACGAGCTCCTGGTGACGCTGACACTCCACTCACTTTCACTTTTGTGGAACGAGTTGGTTTACAATATTAATATGATAACCACCGCACAAGTCACATGCACATATAAAATTTAATACAATTTTATGTATAAATACTTCTTTTATCATATGCAACGCAATATGATTTCTTAATAAAGATACTTTTATATGAGAATGATTGAGTCGTATCACTCGGATATTATTGTTAGCTGTACTTGATTTTGTAATTGACGTAACTGATTTAAACTTGGAAAAACTGTAAACTCGAGAAGTTGAAGAAAGATTGACTTGAATGTAATAACGATCTAGCTGATGTAACAAAACTTGGAACTGATTGAATGACTAAATAAAACTGATAGAACTAATTCACAAACAACTGACGTGAAGACTGCTTAAAATTGCTGAACATGATTTTGACTGACTGACTGACTGACGTTCGTCTTCGCGTTCGAGTTTTTATAAGAAAATCTTTCTTCCCTTTCTAACATTCGACTGTACAATTTCTTCATTGGTAAGAATATACTGCGATGTTTAAAATATTGGAATATTCCCCAATAGCAAACTCTAAATTTTCCCTCCAACTACTGACGCTACTCCTAATTGGTTTGAATGTGTGGGCTGAGTTGAACTGACTTTTTTTTTTTTAAAGGAGACGCTTAATTTCGTTTTGTCTAAATTTCTCGCTTGCAAATCTTCCGGTAGGTATTGTTATAGCAAGTACGTTCACCTTATTTTAATGGCTTTCGTACGTGTTTTTATAAAATCTTCTAACAGTACGATTTTTATGGCTTTGCTTGCCAAAAGTACCTGCTAGTACGTTTTATAGAACTTTGTGGTAGACAACAGGCGCCAGTCTTGGGTGTGTACATGCCACTTTTATCTGGTACCTTTCCACTACATTTCACATATTACCATACATTTCTTATTAATTAAAGACAATTACAAAGTTTTAATATTGAATTATTATGTGAAATTATTACATTATAAATTTTGTTATAAGTACTCTTCTCCAAGTGAATGGAGGAACAGAAGTTTGCTGAGCGTTTCTCCCATGATACGATTTCTTAAGGGGTTTATAATGTTCCCAGCTTGCGAGAAAACTCTTTCAGATGGCACAGATGTTGTAGACGCCACATTTGATCCATGTCAAATCAACACAGTGATTTTACCTCACCTTTTCAGATCTTGATGAAATTTGGCAGGGAGGTAGACCTCATATAGACTAAGAAAAATACCCATTTTTTGTTTAAAGTATCAACCGGTTTAGAAATTACAGCTATGTAAAGTTTTAAAAAAAACCCCGAAAACGCTGGTACCCCAAATTCTTGAATAATTGTGACTGTGGCTCTTCTAGTTAAGCTAGAGAGTTGGGAGAGGTGTTATTTTAAAGCTCTTCTCAAGCCCTTTCATTTTATATACAACACAACACAGGTTAAGAGGAAAAGTATTTTTTCAAATTCAAAATCAAAATTTTAATTTCTCAAAAAGCGCATTATTTAAAATTTTCAAAATATGCTACATAATAGTTTATATTATTATAAACTTGTTGAAAAAGTATAAAAATGGGACAGCAATGAGTTCATTGTTTAAACAATTTTTGAAAATTATGCGTTTTGTGAATTTGTACTAATAACGCCAAGTATTACTATAACAAAATATTTATTACACTATTTAGTTTTACATAAAATACAATATGTTTGAAAACTTTATAATACTCAAACACTGACAGGTTTAAATCCTTTTTTTACTCTCAGTTCATATAGGTAAAATGTATAACCTTAGAGCTTCAAAACAATATTTTTATTACTGATGTTATATTGTATTGAAGGATTCTGAATACGAGGGCTATAATAAGAAGTTATTACAGATTGTGATGAAAATAAATAGCCTACCCGGCTTACTTAGTGTGACTGGATGAGAACTTAGGCAAATTTTTCAAATATATACAAACATGACGTCGTAAATTGAAAACAAAGTTTGAAAAAACTAACTTCCTTTTGAACTCGAGTAAGTTCATAGTAGGTATTGAATGCTTCATTTGTCTTTATTTCATCACTTTCTGGAATCATATATATTCTTCCTGTTGGTGTCACTGTCTGTACTTTGCAAAGAACATCATTTACAGATAACCATAAGATATGAGGTCTCCTTGGATAGGCAAAAGATGGAGATGGGCCAGCTGGATGGAGGAAAGTAACTTTGACTTGTTCATCATTATCTTCATTTTTAGCTAAGACATAAGCTAACCATCACTGGTTATCATATACAGTAGTAATGTACCCACTGATGTCTGCCATTTTCAGTTTTTCTAAAGACTTACTCACCACTTCAACAGTTGATTCAGATGCATTGGAAAAAACTTTTGTTGTTATCTTTGATGAACTTGATTCCACAGGAATGAAACAATGCAGCTTTTGAGTTCCCTTGATTGTAAGAGAGTTACTGAAGTGCTCTTCTAGAAACTTTATTTCAGTTTCAATATGTTCTTCTTGCGTAGAAAACTCAAAAGAGACAGTTTTGATGTTTTCAACTACCCAATCGAAAAGTTGATGGGGTGTAAGAATTTGGTTATCATAAGGTCTTTGCAGACTTGCTTTTGTTGCTAACCTTTTCACTGTTCCTCCAACACCATCACAAGGCCCCTTTGCCATGGGGTGTGGCAAAAAATTGGCATTCAGCATCAACTTCTAAATCTTCCTTGTGAAAGCAGAGGTTTGAAAAATTTTTCTTGTTTTTATATTGTGCTGCACTGCCATCTGAGAAGTAGTAGATCTTCTGAACTGTTTCAAATTTACTTTTTAAAAAGTCTTAACAGTTTTTTCTGGAAGCAATAAACGGCTGTAGTGTTGTGTTCAAGACAATATGAAATTATGACATAACTGATGTGTTCAGTTTTTTCCTCTCCTTTAAAGTAAATTACAAAAGGATGAACTGTTGCATGGTCGCTGGCCCAATGATAACCTTGAGCTTCATCTTGAATTACAAAGCTGTAATTTTCTGAAAAGTCCAATGTCACACAATACTCTCCAACCTTCAAATTTTTTTGACGTCATTCATAAATGAACTTTGCTGCTTAGCTACAAAATCATGGCGTATTAAAACAGTTAGTTTTTCACAAAACATCTCAATGAATTCCTGTGAACTTTTCTGGATGGTTTCTAATGAACATCGATCCACTGAAACCCATTGCCGAAAAGTTATCTTTTCAACCATAGAGTCATCAAAAGCTTTCTCTTAACACGTTTTTAATTTCATTTTCTCCAGGGCAAGAAGAACAACTGCCCATACAGCAATCAATTGATGGAGGATTACATAACATTCTTGCCAAACAATGTTTGTATGTTACCAAATCACCATTACTTGAAGTCCCTAACTTACCATTTTCAATCATAAGTTTTATATTTTGGTGAATAGTGCAAACACACACCGAGTGGGTTCCACCCTGTCCTACAAGGATGCAGTATTTAGGCCTCAGTTCAGCAAATTTTGAAAATCCTACTTTAAAATCTGGGAAAGTGTCCTTGAAACAAGTGTGCACTTCTTTCAAGTTGCACAAAATAAGTCTTTTAGATACCACTGACTTATCTCCGTTTTCTCCTTTTATAGTAACACAATCTTTTTTCCCAGGCATCACTACTTATATCATCACTTTCATAAAAAGAATGAACTGCTTGAACCACTTCTTTCGATAGACTCTTTCCTGGCTTTTGGTCGGAACGTTCTAATATTCCTTTTTCTTTGAGTAGCTTTTTTGCCTGACGAAGCATATAGTTTGGAGCATTAAACTCCCGCACAATCTTTCGCACGCTCCACGATTCAGGCAGGCATGTACGTAGAATTACCTTCTTTTTTCTACTCTCAGAAGTTTGTTTTCAGGTTTGCTACAACAGATTCTTTAAGTTCACTTCTTTCATCTATGTCGGAGGAATCTTCAGCGTTTATAAACAACTGCCGTTTGATTGCACACTCAATGTTGTAACGTCTCCCTTGTCAAGACATTACAAAAGTCGGGAACCAGTTCAATTGTTACTTGTTAATTAAACTACCTGCCGTTGTTAGTAAACTTTACTTACCAACAAATTATAACACGTTATTAATTAGGAATTAGTCAAGGATTGGGTAAATTTATTCACTCGCTGGGTGTTAGCAAAAACATCTCTTTATTATCATATTTATATCTCATACTTTACTTTACTTTTAAAAGGAAGATTCTAATAAATTCTGCATTAAATATTTTGTAAATTTTTACTTCTTACTCTTTTTATCTCAAAACCATTCAGCTAGGTATTATTTCAAGTACCACGGATCCGGGTCTCAACTTTGCAATACTTTATCACAACTTCAACCAAATTATTTGAAGAATAGTTTGGTGTAAATTTTAGAATTAGTTTACATCTAAACATCGTAATGTTATTACTACATCATTACAGAGATTACAAATATTTATATGTTAATCTTTAAGTTATCAAAAGCTCTTTACAGTTCTTTTGTTACTTCTTTTGTTGAAACAAATTTTTACAAATGTTATGATTTAATATCACCTGAATAGAACATGAGTTTGCTGTGGGGTCCGTGATGGTCTTCTTCAGTCGTCTTCTTGGGTGTGATACAATGTTCCTCTTGATGCTCCATTTGGTTGATTGTTTCCGAAAGGTAGTTTAGTTCATGACGATTGGATTCTGGTACTAGAAGTTCATACGGTTGTTGTTGTTATTTTCTTCTTCTGGAGTCGGTTGTTCACATTTTACATTTTAATAGTTCTTATTTTAGCAGCACTAAAATATGGTATGGAACATATCTTACCACTTACTGTTTGTTAAGAGATGTGTCGGCTAAGTTCTTTTTTTTTTATATTACATATTACCCATATTTCTTCACGCACTACATTACTATTTTTTTTATTATTTCCCAACGCTACATTGGGTTAAATCAAAATAACTACTAACATGATTGAATAGTTTTTAAGCGGTATACACCTACGTGTAATTTGACAACACATTTGCGACATCCTTACATGTCGAAGTTTCTCCGGCGAATGAGGCATTGTTTAGCGGCGAGGAGTCTGTAAGCTGGCGCGGTTTTACGCGCTGAGAAAGTAGTTCGTTCCTTTAGTAGTATTAATTATTCATTAATTAACTATTAATATTTTATGCTACCTTTTGGTTATGAATTAGGAATTTCCTTATTATTCTTAATACGTCTTTTATTTAATTAACGGAATTATTATTTTTCGCTTAATAACATCGTACTTTGCGTGTTCGTACTGGATAATTTGCACGTTGATGCAGGAATCTAGGTACAGATAAGGGGTGGATAATACTCTTACTTGTTATAAGAACAAAAATTTAATTTGTGCTATTTAAACATTTTTTTAAATCGTCACATCCTCCTGCACCTAACGATGAAGACGGTAATAAAGGCGATGGGGTAATAAATGAAAATCTAATAAATACAATTACATTGGGCACAGAATTTCTCTCTCAGATGATTTCTATCTATCAATTTATTATCTTACAACTTATACAAAATATTTAAATTCTAATACATCTACTACACATAAAATACACAAAAACATAAATCTACCTTATTTTTAAGTCTTACATCTACTACCGGTTTTTTGCTTGATTTCTTCACTCGTTTTACGGAGTTATACTCATGAGTAGGTTACTAATAATAATCACGTATTGTAATAACAATCGAATTACTTTTAGTTTACTGCGCTAGAGACTTGTTTTTCGTCAGCTGACTTCTCATTCTTTATTTCATTCTCGCAGGACATTAGCTAAGGTTGATCAGGCCTCGCTAGTATTCGTACGAGGTGTTTGAGTTTATACTCACTTACGATATAGGATGTTGCAAAATCTTATCGTATTCCTGTATAAGTATATACAACATATTTTATTCTTAATACTGATATGCCGTGACCGAGCTTGGCCTACCAATAGGCGAGGGTGAGAGATAATAGATAATACACAACACAGCAAGTATAGTTAAAGTACATGTATATTGAGGTAAATTATACATATAGTTGACTTACATAGTTCCATGGTAGCGAACAACAACAACACTTATTACCTAGACTTAACCGATTAAGACAGTACAGTCACAGAGATAGTGACATCTACGTTCGAAAGCTAAGAGTGAATTCTTACCCCTTCTTTGAAGGTAAGTAGTTTTATTGAATGTACCTCCAATTCAGATATCCCGCCCCTTTAGATCACATGACTATTTTCTCATACTTTTAGTGGCTCATCTTACGATCGTCACATCTGAGATTATCCAATCATACATGAACGTGTTGTCATTCATGACGTCTGGAGGATCATCCGATGTGCACGTGATGGAAACTTAAAGAGCTTGTTTTAGAATAATCGTGGTTACAGAACATCCTTACTTACAGGATGGGCTTGGTGTTACATAGGAAATAATGGAACCACTAAAAGACACGAATAAACAAATATTTTCCTTAGGGGTTTACCGGGTTAATCTGGTTTAATCTGGTGTGGCATTACAACCACTCTCCCTTTAAAAAAAAGGAAGGCACAGAGTGACTTTCTTTTCTAATTCATGTTATTAATAGAGTAATCTTGCATATTCGGTTAGTCTTTACTTAAATCTACAATCTTACTTAGCTAAACACAATTCTAAGTTCAAAGAAATGTTAAACTTGAGTTCATAAGTCTTTATCATTTATCTTTAAAGAATGTATGTTTCTCTTCAGTTTTTCTACTTATATCTTAATACACAGTTGACAATTAATTGTTATACACTTTATCTCACTTCACTACTTTATAAGACTTTTCAGATTATTAACACAATGAGGGTAGCAATTACACATAAACAAAATCAAAGGAAACACAACAAAAAGAAATTATTAAACACATTTTTTTTTTATATGAATTAAAAGGCTTTCAACACATTTCACTAAACACATATTTCCACAATTTTTCTTTCTTCATTTCCATGGTCTCAGGTCAAGGTCGACAATTGTCCGGCAGCAAAGCGTGTCGTTTCTGATCTGACGTTATCTCGTGAAAGGTCATACACATGCACAGCTGTTGGCATAGGGTGGGCTGATTCAATGTCAACATCCTGTTGTGGTTGGTTTGGTTGGCGGGCTCTACAGCCAGAGATATAGCGTAGTGTGCCAATGAGGGTCACACAGCTGGTGATAAGAATGACAACAATAATTATAGTGAGGTAGGTCAGAAAATAGTTGTTTGTTTCAGCTTTGGGTTTTCTTATCTCCGTCAACTTCCGTTGTAAATAATCAATTGAGATAGTGTTGGCTCTTTCCTTGTTTTCATTTATAATTTGTTGTAATTCAGAAATGTTATTATCTGACATTGAGTAATTTGCTGGCAAGGTTAATAAAGATAATTCAGAAGGTGGGAATATCTTTTTAACTGACGGTACGACAATAGTATCTATCTTGGTCTTAACATATGTTTGACCAATAGAATGTGGTAACAGTTTGAAGTATTTTGAATAAATGTAGCAATTTCGAGTATTGGACATCACTCCTGTACCGTTTATTGTTTGCGTAATCATCTTAGAAGGTTTGGTATTTGAGTTGGGTAGAATGCATCGCCAGGTAACTCTGGTTGCTTCAGGTACGCTATACACCCAGTAGTCTCCATTCGGTCCTTGATATAGTGTTGAGGTCGTGTAGCTGGGTACAACAGCTCGTCGGCAGTACTTCTGGGCCTTGACGTCGTCACCAATGAACATAGCATGTAGACAACTCTCACTTTCGCTGGTAAATAGTAGTGGTACTCTGATCGAACACACTTCATATGGTGGAGTGGAACAGTCTCTCAGTTGATTGTCTTCCAAGGAAACGTGCAATTGTCTATCACTGGATATCGCGAAGTAATTTGTCTCACCTTTAACTACTACAAACTGCATCAAATCATTATCATAGTATGGCAGGTCGTTCACACTAAATAATTCAAAATGTCTATCAAACGATTGCAAAGGGAGTTCAATAATTAACCTTATTATGTTTTGTATAGATACAGCATGCACTCTCGCTAATCTATAATAACTATAAACCTTGTCTAATTCTACTTCTGTTAACAATGATAAATCAGCTGGTAATTTAGGTACAATTTCTCTCGAAGTTTCATACAACTTAACAGGTGTTAGCAACATTGAGCTTAAATGTCCAGTAGCAGTGACATCTAATGCCTCCTGCATTTGAATTAATTGTTTATTCACTAAATGTAAAGTCATTTCGACATCACGAAATAATGAGGAAATTCGTGCTTGGTACTGCAATTTACGTTTTAGTTGAATTATCTCTGTCCAGATTGAAAAGTTAGTAGATTTAACTTCCTCAATTGTTGATTTAAGTGTACTAGCTATAGTTTTAATTGCTTTAGAATTTTCATCAACTTCGCTTGTTAACTTCTTTATATAAGTAAGTTTTTCATCTTCAACATGGACTAACGCATCAGACTGGTTATCTAAACTGTTAATTTTAGAATTTATAGCTTGTAAATCGTCATCATCCATAGTTCCGAAGAGGAACTTCATGACAGAACCAATGCCATTAATCACACCTCTACGAGATCGAGTAGTGGGGAGAAGTAGTTTCAAATTATTGACTTCTTGCTTTGTAATTTGAAGAGAAGAACGGAGTTGTATAATTTCATAGAAAGGAACTAAATCTTTGATGTCAATAGTTATGTTATCAGATTCAAGGTATTGAAGAACTGATTCTATGTTATGAAGTACCTGGTCATAATCTTCAGTATCAACTGATACTATGATAGTCCAAACGTCTGTAGATAGAATTACGTCTCGTTCCTTCAGAAATATAAGGCCTTTATTGAGATTACAGGAATTTGAAGAATTCTGTAGGGAGGAACAATCATGTGAACAACACACCTGGTTGCCCACGAAGAGTAGTAATCCAAGGAGCAAATCTGGAATACGAAAAGATTTAATTACTCTCTCATACGAGGATCTCTAGGTCTTAAGTTATAAGAATGGGACTGGTGTGGACTTGGATTTACATGCTGGGGTCTCTCTGGTAACCATTCTGGATCTTTAGGATCAAGGAAAGTTGCATTCAAGGGTACGTCATCTTCTTCCTCGCTTTCACTTAATTCAGATTCGGCGACTTCGGGCTCTGCATACTGCAATATGGGGCCGCATCCTACTAAGGTGCTGTTATCATCGTTGTCAAGTTCATTGTCGGTATTAGATTCATTTAGTACATTGTTATCAGCTGAGTACATGGTTGGAAGTGTACGTCTGCGGTTAACCTTTTCCGGCTTACTTTTACTTGGCTTCAATCTGTTTATATGAACGACGACGCTTTCATTATTATTTAACATTATTTTATAATTTAAATCGTTTAACACTTTTTCAATTACAAATGGTCCTTTCCATTTCTTTCCAAACTTTTTACGAGGTCCTTTCTTTAAATTAGGATCGTGTAAAAATACATAATCACCTTCCTTAAAACGTATTGGTTTACTTCCTTTATCGTAGTACTTCTTATTTTTATCTTTACTAATTTCGGTGTTGCGTACGGCTGTTTTTCTAACTTGCCTTAATTTCTTTACCAATTCGTCTAATTCTATTTGTGCATCCTCACTAACATCTACTTTCATTGAAAGATCATCCTCTGTTGGTATTCTCATTTCATGTCCATATAAAAGCATATGCGGACTATGTCCAGTTGACGTCTGTCGAGTACTTCGGTATGCCATTAGAGCATACGGTACTATCGTGTCCCAATTCTTACCATCTTTTGCTATATAATGGGATATCATATCTGCTATAGACTTGTGTAGTCTTTCCAGCAATCCATTGCATTGAGGGTGATAAGGTGTGGTTTGGAGTTTCTTTATACCTAGTAAAGAACACACTGACGTAAAGAAAGATGAAACAAAGTTTCTACCTTGATCAGTCAAAAGTCGTTTAGGGACTCCATGTCGAGTAATAATCTTTAAAACAAACTCTCTTGCTATAATATCAGCACTTTGATAAGGTATTGGTATAGCCTCACAATAGCGAGTCAAATAGTCTATAAAAGTTAATAGGTATCTGTTACCATTCCTACTGACTGGTAGTGGTCCTACTATATCTAAAGATACAAGTTCAAATGGTTCTAATACAGGTTTAAATTTCGCCATAGGGGCTTTAATTCTCTTACCTGATTTTCGCTGATTGCATGAGATACATTTACCTATGTATTCTTCTATATCTTTATTCAATGTTGACCAGAAATACCTGTCTTTAATCAGACTAATTGTTCTCTTTATACCTTGATGGCCAGAGAAGATAGTATCATGATGATGACTAATTATCTGTTTGACCATAGACTTAGGTATAACTAATCTAGGTTTATCATTTTCTATATTATAAAGTAATCCATCGTCATCTAACTTATAACAGTTTTTAGGGTCATTTTGCATTAGTTGACAAAATTCATCTCTCTGTTGTTCTACGGCAATTTCCTGCCTAGATAAATACAGCGTTACTACTGTGTTAACAACTCTACTTAGCGCATCCGCGTTTGTATGCTTTTTCCCAGGTTTGTGGATAACTTCATAATCAAATTCGGATAATCGGAGTGCCCATCTAGTTAATCTAGATGATGGATCCTTTAAGCTTAACATCCACTTTAATGCTGCGTGGTCAGTTATAACCGTAAATTTATGTCCGTAGAGATAGCATCTAAAATATTTGGTTGCCCACACTAAAGCTAAAAGCTCTCTTTCGGTGGTACCGTAATTTCTTTCAGCATTATTTAGTTGTCTGCTTGCATAAGCAACTGGATGTTCTTGGTCATCTTGCAATTGTGACAAAACGGCTCCTATAGCTGTTGAAGATGCGTCGGTACTTAGAATGAAAGGTTTTGAGAAATTGGGATATTTCAAAACAGGTTCGTGACATAATGAATTAGCTAGAGTTTGAAATGCTTCTTCTTGAATTTTATTCCAAGCGAATGGGACATCCTTTTTGGTAAGTACAGTTAAAGGTTTAGCAATTTCGGCAAAGTTTTTTATAAATCGTCGATAGTAACCAACTAATCCTAAGAACGCTCGTACATCTTTCACGTTACGTGGTTTGGGATAGTGTTTAATAGTGGAAGTCTTTTTAGGATCTGGCAATATACCATTGTTTGTTACGATATGTCCAAGGTATTCTACTTCATTTACTGCAAACACGCATTTGGATAATTGTGCATAAAGATTTGCTGTTTCTAGTCGACTCAGAACCTTATCAAGCCGTTCAGCATGTTGTTCTATCGTACTGCTATATACGATGATGTCATCTAAATAAACTAAAGCTTCTTCACCTTTGATCCCCATCAATATACTATCTATTAATCTTTGGAAAGTTGCAGGTGCATTACAAAGACCAAAAGGCATATTTTGGAACTCATAATGTTGTCCTGGTATACAGAATGCTGTTTTCTCAATATCTTTAGGTGACATTTTCACTTGATGGAAACCGCTGTACAAATCAAGAGTGGTAAAGTATACGCTACTATGTAAGCAATCTAACGTCTCTACAATGTTAGGAAGAGGGTAAGCATCACCACGCGTAATGGCATTAAGGGCTCTATAATCTACGCAGAAACGATATTTAGGACGTCCATCGGGACTTTTCTTACTTACTATAACCACGGGACTCGACCACGGTGATGTAGAAGGTCTTATAATTCCTTTTTTCAGCATATCGTCAACTACTGGCTTTAGCGCATGTGGGAGTCTGTACGGATTCTTTTTAATAGGTGGGTGATGACCCGTCTCTATCTCATGTTCAATTTTACTGTGACAACCAATCTTACCTCGAGGTTCATCAAATATGTGTGAATAACGATACAATACCGGCAACAGCACTTTACGCTCAGAAATACTTAAGTGCTCTACTTTACTTTCTATTTCTTTAACTACTTTCTCGTTTTCTACTTTACTGGATTTCATATAGTTCACTGTGCACATTCTATTAAACCGTTTACTACTTCTGTCTACTGCCTGAGACCTATGCGACTCTGCTATACCTAACGTACAGTTTTTCGGCAGTATCAGTTTTTCTTTGCTAAAATTAATAGCTTTCAGTACTACATGCGGGACATCTCTTCCCACTTTACTAAGAACTCTGGCGACTCGTACGCCATGAATATTTACCTCAATCGGCTCTATAATTACTTCTTCTGGAGCGGATACTTTCTCTTGTGTTGTAACTTTCAGGCGTCCCTGAATTAACACTTCAGACATAGGAGGTAGAGGTATATCTCGGGTGGTTGTAACACACCATACAGTAGTTGCACCATGCAAGGTCATAGGAACATTGTCACTAGCATTGAGAGAGAGCCGGCCGTGCTCTATAGTCTCTGCTGCTTGCGACTGAAACCTTGACTCATGTATCGTACATCTATCTACTCTATTCCTATTATCTATATTTCTACTTTCTACATGGTAAACGTTATCATGTGAGAACAGTTTCCCTGTGGACAAGTCTAAGTTAGCTCCTATACGCCTTAAGAAATCCATTCCTAATATGCCGTCACAAGGCATCTCTAATGACGCTACTATAAATTCATGTGTAAAACTACGTTTTCTATCAAGGGTCACAGTAACTTCCTGTCTGCCGTATATTTTCAATAAATCACCGGTAACACTTTTGGCTATCACGTCACTATTATAAACTTTCTTTCGACTAATACCCCTTTTTATTATCGATATTGTAGCACCTGTATCTACAACGAACCTACATGGTTTTCTTCCTATCATGACATCTAAAATTATTTGATCATCTACACTATCATGGATAATATTAGTAATTCTATGTTGGCTAAATCTGTTCCTAACTGGTCTTAATTCCAGTTCGACAGGTCGGTGCTGTCTCCTGCCGAACCTTGCGCGTTTGGGTAATTCTTTTTCGAGTTTCGACAATCTTTTGCTATATGGCCAAATTTATGGCAAGAATAACACTCAATATTACTTTTATTTTTACTGGTTTTATCTGTGCTACTTTTATTGTCTTTACTGGGCTTATGCGCATTTTTATTTAGGATATTCTTGTTATTAGGTTTCATCCTACAATCTCTAGCTATATGGCCAGTACGATTGCAGTTGAAACAAGTCACTTGAGTAAAGAACACGTTTTTATTTGGGTACGAAGGGCGACGTGCCTCGACTGCTGCTACAGTAACTGCTAGCTGGATAGCTTCTGCCATGGTTGCAGGCATTCGATATCTAACTTGTTGACCCACGGTTCCAAATAAACCATTGGTGTACGCGGCTAACATCCTTCTCTCAGCTTCTTCGTTTATGATCTTTTGTTGTTCCGCATCAGCAACTTGTCTAATTGTTTTAGCGCACAGCCTTCTGCATCTATTGGCAAAGGCTTCGGGCGACTCATTTTTATGCTGGGCGGCATTCTGAAGGGCAACATAGTGAAACTGATCTAACTGTTTGACACGAAAGCGCTCGACAAAAACTTCTCGCAATTCTTTAAAAGTTATGTCTACTCTTTTCAATTCTGCATTACTATTTAGAAACAACGCGGCTGGCCCTTTCAGCTTAAGTTTTAATATAGAGACTTTATCTGTTTCAGTCCAATTTCCTACTTGTGCCGCTCTTTCGATATTCTCAAAAAACTCATTAACTGGCACGGGACCATCGCCTCGCCATGCATCAATTAAATTCGCGGTAGTTAGATCTTTAACTCTCGTTGGGACTGCTGCTGCTTGAGCTTGTGCCTTGAGTTGCTCTTGGGCTCTATAGAGAGCTTGTCTGAGCTCCTGTACCTCTGTACTTGGAGTTGTCATTTCGATAATAAAGCAAAATATTTAAAATACGTTATTATATTTTAATTATTATTTTCTAGTGTTATTCACTTCTCGAAATAGGCACCACAATAGGGAAAACCCGCATGAATTGCTTCTCCAGATAAGAATTATCTCGGTTACTATACACGCCACAATACCCAAGATAACGCAAATTAGAGATTTTAGTGTCATTTAAAAGAATATTATCTTTTACACTCTTAATTGTAATATTCTATTTCCAGTTTTATTGTAGTGCCGCGATATCCCCCAGGGGCTCACCCATGTCAACTTGTCTCTCTTTCATGTATTATATATGGTGAGTACGTGGACTGGCGACCACGGGATCCTGAGCTAAGAGTATGGACATTAGTATCCAACTCTTCCCCTCAAAATGTCAACGCATTTATTCTCAATTTTATAAATATTGTAAAAGTACATGTAATTTAGCAGTGAGAATAATTGTGGTTCCTCTGTACCACATGACCTGCACATTATTGAATTGTATGTTAAATTAGCCAAGAGTCTCATTGTAGAGAAACATATTTCATAGGATGGTATAAGTGATGTTTATTTTATCATTAACAATGACACACTCTGCCTCAGGTGTGACAAAAGAAACTGACTGTTTTTAAAAACGTTTTATCTTCTCGTTGGAACTATTTGTTAGTTGTACGTTCCTCTACCTTTAAATCGGTTACTCACAATTGTCTGACCGTACTTTCTATTTTTGTTGAGATGTGTCAGAAGTGATTTGGACGTATTAAAAGTGTTTACATACTTTAGTATTTACTTACTTAAAAGGTTTTCTTAGCATCTGTTCAAATAAAGAGTGTACAGTAATCGTTTCTGTGGTTGCAAAATAACCGCCAATATCCTGTTTTGAAGACTTTCAAGGATTTGTACCGCGCGTGGCAATCTGAGCTCTGATTGGCCGACGCATGGGAGTAGCCCAGTTACTTGGTTGAAGCCTTCTGAAACTATAAAAGCTGACAGAGGCCCAAAGCAGCATCATTTGGTCTGTCGAGTGATCCGGGGCGACACAGCCGTGTGTCCTGTAAATTTTCGTTTTCGTCTTCAAACTACTGTGAATCTCAAGTTTTTAAGTATAATTACTCAAGTTTTATAATATTTATTAAAGTGTAAAGTTAGATACGCGAAACGCGCTAACTGCTCTTCAGTCGCAGCTCATATCACAGAATGGCACTTCGAAACAGAGAGGGAGGTATGACTAGGGAATAATTGAAATTTGTGTAACTTAAATACCAAAAGAGAGAGACTTTAAAAGATTTATAAAGACTATAAAATATCTTATTATCAAATAAAAGTACAGTTGATCTATTTAAAGACAATAAGAGAGAGACATAAAATTGTAATAAATATTAAATTTTGTTAACAGTTATAAATTGAGTTATATAAACATTTTAAAGAGATATTACATTATTTTGTTCTAATATCTATATAATTGAACTTTGAATTCGTTTCTTAATCTTGAAACAATTAACTGAATTATTTTAATTATTTTGGAGATTATGTAGAGTTTATATATATATATCTATATATCACATTGATTTAGAGATCTAAAGGCTTTTATGTTTAAATGCTCACTAATTGTTTTATAAAGATTTATTGATTGATTGAAATGTACTAATAGTATTACAGAAGTTCAGTAACTAATAAACGTAAGAATTATTAATCTTAGATTTGAGTTTCATTTGTCTGTACACCTATAAGCCACCACTATCACTTAAAAGGTATTGTATGATACTTGGAAGCCTCCTTACCGCTCGGGAGACGCTGGCCACGACATTATAATCTGTACACGTACTACGTTATCGTCGACCGTATAATTGGAGTATCCGTTAATGTGTCGTTCTATAATGCGTTGAACCAGGGTTTTGAGCAACGTTTCACACCCCTCTAGAAGAACGTCAGGGTCGGAAATAGGTAGGTAATAGATAGGTCGTGAACTCATTTCTGTGATCGAGGAACATCGTACACAGGTTGTTCATTAAAAGGGAGAACGCTTTCTAACTCAGGTGTCTTACTCTCTGTTGGAAGCTGTAATGATGGTAAAGGCGAACAAGGTACAGTAGAAGTGTTTGATGGGTGTCTCAGACTGGAAACCGGAGGAATATGTCGATAATAAGCTGTTATAGTACCAACACGAGTACCAATTTTCATAAACAAATCAGGAGTTATAGGTTCTCTAGTTACTAACTGACCAGACGGACTTCCGAAATTTCTACGACTATCCATAAAATAATTATCACTATCTTTATGTCTTTTCCGATAACTGTTTCCCATGCACGTATTTCGGTTTTCATTAAATTTCTTAAAATTAACTCAATAGTACTTAAATAACTTAACATTAACACACTAAAATTACACACAAAACATAATATCTTGAAATATTTTGAACAGGGTGACTTGACAATCGGTAGACAAAATTACGCCTACTGTTGTCCATATAACTCTCGCTTGTTTTACTGAATTTTCTTTTTCTCAATGAGATATTCCCCATTTACTTCTATATTAGGAATAACACAGCATTTCTTTTCACAACAAAATTTTAACTTAGGTAAGTATTTATATTTACAACATTCTTCATCCATACAGATATGCTTATGTAAGTTAGATTTGACAATATCTTTAGCTTTTTCTAATTTACCTGTATTAAGATTCACACTCATCTTACTTAATTTAATTAATTAAACAACATATGATAAATTATAAATTCACATAAGTTCAAATAAGGTTAATTATTTCCCTTGCATTTACTTTATGACTGAGTTATAAGTTATTAACCGAAACTTTCTTTAAGACAAAACAATATTTCCAATTACTACTCTGCCATACATCTCTCATAACCAATAGGATCCACTATTCTTGCAAGCGGAATCCCACGGGCTGCCACCAATTGATATGCCGTGACCGAGCTTGGCCTACCAATAGGCGAGGGTGAGAGATAATAGATAATACACAACACAGCAAGTATAGTTAAAGTACATGTATATTGAGGTAAATTATACATATAGTTGACTTACATAGTTCCATGGTAGCGAACAACAACAACACTTATTACCTAGACTTAACCGATTAAGACAGTACAGTCACAGAGATAGTGACATCTACGTTCGAAAGCTAAGAGTGAATTCTTACCCCTTCTTTGAAGGTAAGTAGTTTTATTGAATGTACCTCCAATTCAGATATCCCGCCCCTTTAGATCACATGACTATTTTCTCATACTTTTAGTGGCTCATCTTACGATCGTCACATCTGAGATTATCCAATCATACATGAACGTGTTGTCATTCATGACGTCTGGAGGATCATCCGATGTGCACGTGATGGAAACTTAAAGAGCTTGTTTTAGAATAATCGTGGTTCAGAACATCCTTACTTACAGGGTGGGCTTGGTGTTACATAGGAAATAATGGAACCACTAAAAGACACGAATAAACAAATATTTTCCTTAGGGGTTTACCGGGTTAATCTGGTTTAATCTGGTGTGGCATTACAATACTTAAGTAGTATTCTCGGTTTACTATCTTTTTCGTAGTCGTGGTTCTTTATTTTGACACGAAAACAATTTTTTTATTTGAGACAGATGGCTTCTGCGAACGTAATCGCCTGTATTGGGTTTATACAGTGCTACTGTAACGGGGGTGATGAACTTACGAATCTTGTAGGGGCCACACCATCGGTATGATAGTTTCGCAGTGGTCCTTTCAACGGCTTTACTCGTAGGGTGAGTTTTATACATTACTAAATCGCCTACTTTGTACTCTATTTTCCTATTATTTTGCTCATGATATTTCCGCGATTTTTGTAAATTCGCTCTCAAATTTGCGCGAGCTCCGTTCCATATCTTCCTTATGTTATTCCCATTTATGTCGCGGGGCAATAACTCATGAATTTTCCACTTTGTGGTTAACGGGTGGTTGGGTTTATACTTGTACAGTAAATCAAATGGTGTTGATTTATGTCCTTCATGATACGCTGAGTTGAAAGCAAATTGTATCCATGATATATTTTGATCAGGCTGTCTGGTCTTTAGCGTGATAAGATATTAAGGCTGATTTTAAGTTTCGCAAGTATCTTTCTGCTAGGTTTCCTTGCGGTCGGTACTCGGTCACTGTAATATGATTTATCCCTAATTTAAAACACATGTCATTAAATTCTTTCGATTTAAACTGAGGTCCATTGTCAGATACTAGGTGTAAGGGTGTACCATAATCTTTAAATAGTCTTTCTTGTAGAATTTTTATTGTCGTAGATGCTAAGGCACGTCTCATAGGATACATCCATACGAATTTAGTGAAGGAGTCCACACAAATTAATAGCATAGTATTTCCGGATTTAGAACGGGGATAAGGTCCAGAATAGTCTATGTATATCTTTGAGAAGGGAGTTGTGGGGATTTCTGAGATTAATTTTCCAACTTGACTGATTCGTGCTGGCTTGCTCAGGGCACAGATTTCGCATTGTTTCACGAACTTTGTTATTTCACTGTTCATGTTTTCCCAATGGTATTCCTTGCGAATACGATGTATAGTTTTCCTAATTCCCATATGAGCTCCAATGGTCGATGAATGGTAGTATTCCATTAGCATAGGTTTAATTATTTCCGGGGCGATTATTCTCAGTAATTTTCCGTTAGCCTTTTTAAAACAAAGTACTCGTTTACTCAAGGTATATTTGTCAGAATAATTTCCTTTCTCTATTTGTTCTATTATTTTACACAATTTCGGATCTTGCTGTTGGTGATATGCTATATCCTTAAATGCAAGGGGAAAGTTAGTAATTTGCATATTAACGGTAGTGGTTTCAACATTGTCTTCGCCAGATCTGGTATTAGGTAGTTGGAACATGCGGGATAGTGTATCGGCTACTACATTTTGAGTACCACGAATATGTTGTACTTTGAACTTGTAGCAATTTAATCTTAACACCCATCTTCCGATACGACCTAACTGTTTTGGGTGGTTCAATAACCATGACAAAGCTTGATTGTCGGTTTCTAGTAGAAATTCCTTGTGTTCCAAAAATGGTTTGAATTTTTCGAAGGCGAATACAACGGCTAAACATTCAAGTTCATAGGCTGAGAACTTCCTTTCTTGCTCGGTCAATGTACGTGATGCATAGCTGATCGGGAGTCTAGTATTATTGATTTCCTGGTATTTTACGGCTCCTAATGCTACACTCGAACTGTCGGTCTGTACGACAAATGGTTTACTGAAATCTGCTAACTGCAATACAGGTGGAGATATTATGCTTTCTTTGAGTGTTTCAAAAGCGTCTTGGTGTCGAGTAGTCCACTCGAATTTCGCTCCTTTCTTTCTTAATGCATTTAATGGGGCTGCTATATCCGCTAGGTGGGGTATGTACTTGTGAAAATAATTGATAATACCTAAAAATCGAGCTATACCTTTGGTGTCTCTCGGTGGTAAGAATTCTCGGATTGCGCGCGTACGCTCGGGATCGATGCTAACCTTACCTTCGGCCGATACTATATGACCTAAGAAAGAAAATTGTTTTACTGCG
The DNA here is from genome assembly GCA_034769895.1 of Magicicada septendecula. Classification (NCBI taxonomy): domain Eukaryota; kingdom Metazoa; phylum Arthropoda; class Insecta; order Hemiptera; family Cicadidae; genus Magicicada; species Magicicada septendecula. The sequence goes on from CM068374.1 coordinate 23,524,075, forward strand.
AAGTTAACTTTACTAGGGTTTACCGTTAGTCCAGCTTTCTTTAACCTGGATAATACTTCACGCAAGTGATCAATATGTTGATCTATCGACTCACTATATACTACTATATCGTCAAGATAGTGATATACGAATTTAAATTTAACGTCATGAACAATTTTTTCTAACAGTCGGCTACATACTGAACTTCCTTGTGATATACCGAATGGTACTCTAGTAAATTGATATAGATTAAATGGGACAGCAAACGCAGTTAGATGTTTTGATTCCTCAGCTAGTGGGATTTGGTGGAATGCCTGGTTGAGATCCATTATGGTGAAGATTTTCGCTTTGGTAAAACAGTGGAACGCGCTGTGAATGTCGGGCAGGGGTATCGATTCAAATTCTATACTCTTATTTAGCTGTCTATAATCCACGACTAGTCTATGTTTGTCAGTTCCTTTTGGTACTAGGAATGCAGGTGATGAGTATGGAGATACTCGGTATGGAGAAGTTGACGGTTCTATGACGTGTTGCTCAATGAGTTTGTTGATGTGGTTTCTCATTATTTCCATCTTGGGCGGTGATAATTTGTATGGGTGAAGGCGTATTACCTTGTTGTCACTAAGATTTATTTTATACTCGATTAAGTGGGTTAATCCTAACTTGGGTGTGAGTACAGTAGAAAATTCCCTTATTAACTTTTGAATTCTTTGTCGCTCATTTCCTTTTAAATGACTCAAACTAGATTCATGATGCTCTAATTGAATAGTTGATGTTTCACAATTAGCGGCGTTACTTAGCTCGGAGTCGAAACTGATATTTTCGAGTACGATCAAATCTGAAGAAATTTGTTTTGCATATATGTCAAGGATTAAGCCAGTTTTACTTATAAAGTCAGCGCCTAGTATTAAGTTTTGTCCTAACACTTCAGCTACTAGTAGGGGAACATACCAAGTAAAATTCTTTATTTTTAATTTCACCGTAATACTGCGCGATATATTTAGGTTTTGTTTATTTGCGGTGGCACACTTTATGTTCACGTTTTGGCTACGTTTATTCAGATTATGATTAGCTAATACGGTGGCTAACTGTTGACTAATTATACTACGGGTAGATCCGGAATCGATTAAACCAAGGATATTCGTTGCTCCAAGGTCTATCTGTACGTAGGGTAATTGGCATATACTTGTTTTGCATGTACCAATAGAGTTGCACTTCTCAATAAATCTTGTTAAGTAAGGGTCTATGCGTTTATTTCTATTTATTTTTACTCTAGGATTATTATTGTTTTTACCTTTCCTTCTGGTGCTGCGGAAGACGTAGGATTTTTGTTCTTCCCGCTTCACATGTTTTTTGACTGGTCGGTTTTCTGTTTGTACCGCTTTTGTTTACAATTCTTGCTAATGTGGCCGGCCTTTCCACAGTTATAATATCTTCTTTCCTCATTGACTTCGCTCGCATGTTGTCGGGGTTTTGGTCTAGAGTATGAAGTATGGGGGTAGCTTTGGGTTTTAGATGTACTTACGAATCGCTTATCGCGGTAGGTTCGGGTATCAGTCCCAATTGGTAGAGGTTAGAATGAATCTCTGCGTTGAGTCTGGGACATAGAAACGCGTCTGTTCTGGTCAGAATACCAGACGTTGGACGAATGTATACAACACAGTTCTAGTTCGGTGAAAGTGGTTGGTCTTTTCATGAGTGATAGACGAGACCGCTCCTCGGGAGATAGTTCTACTAAGATAGTGTCTACTAACTGTTGTTCACTCCATTTAACTTGTAGCAATAAAGCAGATTCCCTTATTTCAGATATATAATGAGCTAATCTCTCGTATGCTCCTTGTACACGAAGTACTAGGTTCCGCTTCAATTCTTCGTAGATACCGGTGGGAATGAAATGTCTTATTAGGGTGGTATGAAGTTCTTCTATAGGGTGATTATACTTTAGGGATTCTAACACACGATCTTTTAAAGGAGATCTACATTTAGGTAAAATTACGTGTAAAATTTGGTCATCTCTTAGTTGTCGCAGATACTTTAGTTGTAAAAGGTGCTTGAGAAAATCTAGGAGCGTTGTAATATTCAGCCCATCAGTGGCTGGTATCTCAGACAAAATACGTTCTACAGGGTGGGTTATTTTTCCATAAAGCTCGGTAGTTAGATTTAATTGAGTTGTCATTCTAGGTTTTTCCGCAGATTGATTCGTCAGCAAGTGAGGAGGTAAATCGTAGGTACGAGTCATATTCTCTAGTTCATTTGGAAGTAACGTGACGTTTACGGGTTGGATATTTACTTGTCTATCAGTTAACCGTTCTTTAAATGGATCTATATTGGATTCCTGCAGAAACTGAAATTTAACAGTACCGGTTTGCTGTTCTTGAGTAGGAGATTGGGTAGGGGAAATATTTAGTTTCATCATTGCTTCTTCAATCTCTTCTAATCTAAACGATTCGGAGCTTCGACGTAATTCGCGCATTATCTCGGGTAATTGTTGTAATGCTTCCTCCGCGAATTTTTGCGCATCCGGTGGAGTAACTTTATCACCGGGCCAATTCAACAAATTGGTGATGCGGCGGGCGGGTTAGATGTTCGATTCTTTGGGTGGTTCGTAAAATTACTGCGGGGGATTTTTCATCACGCAGGGTTTGTGCGATCGAGGTGAGTTCCGTATACTTGTGATAGCATGTTTCCTTTTCACTTTCAAAGTCTAATACACTTAAACGATTTAACAATGAGGGTTTGTCCGGTTTATTTTCACGTAACGTTTTGCGCAGTTCCGCGACAGTTACATTTGCGTATGGAAGACCACGTAACAAGGCTTCATAGCTTAATTCGTCCTTCAACAACAAGTCGGGGTTAAATTGAGCCATTTTTGTGGTAATAATGACATTTAAATAAACTAAGTATTACGTACGACAAATCTTATGTCATCTATTTTAAACACTTATAAAACTTGAATTCATTTAAACACACACATATATATCTATTATTACACATAGAATCTTATACTAATTAATCAAATTAAAATTATCTCACAACAATTCAATTTTCTGTACTGTTAGATATAATCAGTCAAAACAAAACGCTAATATTATTTTATAGTGGAGAGAAATTTCACACACGAAGAGTTCATTGCTTTTACAATAGCACAAAGGGTCAGCTGTTTGGGGGAGTCTTATTGTTTGCATAGGGTGGTTTAACAAAGGACGGTGATTCAGACAATCCTAAACACGATTCTTTGGTATAATATTTTCCAGTGTACCTAACAAAAGTGTGCAGTAGTTGGTTAGCAAAATTCCGCCACTGATCTTCTCTACTGAAATGGTTGCTAGCTAATATATAAATGGCGACATGTAATGTAAGGAAGTGTTCATATAAATGTTCTTGCAATAAATTCTGCAATACTATTGGACCACAGTAAAGAATAAATGCTCTAATTTCTGTGGCTTTCCAAAATTTGAAATGACCTAACGATCGCATCTTACAACAAAATTTTCGAGGCGTGTACTGAGATACAAAAACCAATCTTTCAGATATTTGTTGTATAGTAAATGAATGTAATTTACCTTTTTTTGGGTCCTTTCTCAACCCAAACATGAAGAAGTTTTTAACAACGCCTAAACAAATTAAATGCACCCAATCGAGGGGTACTTGTGACAGTAAGCCTACACTTAAATTTGTGATAACACTCAGACACCGTTGATGATCCTCGTAAATTTGGTTATGAAAAGCTTCATCTGTTCTAAGTATTAAATGAGGAACATACTGCCAAGTGGTTCGACCCAAGTAGGTTTCTTCTAGAATGCACTTCTCGCAAGCATATAACGAGTTGTGGGAAACAATACATTTCAAGAAAGCCCGCGCAGGAGCATCGGCAACAAAGCAACTAATTCGAAAGCCATATTGCTTACCTTGCAATTGTATTCCCTGTTCTTCCAAAGTGGAACATTCAGACACAAAACTACTAAAAAAGTCATTAGCATCATTTGGTTTAGATTTTCCATAGTAAATGGCTATGATGAATGGAGTTTTGTCTACACTCTGGTCTAAAATTCCAAGTAAGGGCCAAAATGATTTATTGGAACTGCTATGTAAAGGAAGGTCATCAACATTTACAGTAACAGTCAATATTTCATTCATGCTATTGGCAGTTTGGATCTTCTCAATAATTGGGTAAAATCCTTTAACTAAGCCCATAGATGCTTTTTTAGGAATGTTTTCTTTAACACCAAAATATACGTAGGACCCTCCAGAACAATTTTGAACATCTACAGAACGTGGTGTGTGGAGCAGACTTCTAGAATCTAAGGGTAGGCCCGAAATATGTGGTTTCAAAATATGAAGAAGATCTGTAACAGCTGTGTTAGAGATATTATTACGTTTTGACCACCCTACTAATTCATCAGCCAAATCAGGTATAGTTGCCTCACCAATATCAGTAGAAACACTTGACATTATATCACTACTCTCACTAGAATTATCTTGACCAGTATTAAAATAACTGATTCCAGCTAAACCATCTGAATCAGACAATGTCATTACAGAGGCAACAACAGTAGTTTGGTCATCAACACTGTCAGGAGGGAGAAAAGTTTCATTACCAAAAATATCATTACTGAATTCTTTCAATATATTGTTTGCAGTATTACCAATAACCCTTCTTTCATGTCTACCAGAAATATCGGTAGAAATTTTCCTTTTTTTTGCTTGAGAACTCACTATTTTAAAGTTTTATCAACTAAGGTAAAACATGAAACAGATTGCATGTCCGATATCAAACATGTAGTAGGCAATTAAATACATGTGTCCGCATGATAGACTAGGATTTAGAAAGAAAACTTCCTTTTAAATATATATAAAATAACTGTACCTATTTTCTAAACAATGTTACAAAGTTTTTATTCCATATAAAGCTGCGGCAATTCAACCTACACTGACCAAATTTTTTTTTAAATTGTTGATTGCTAAAATAATTACCAATAAGACCTAATTATTAAATTAATGTTAAATGACCAGGTATTGTTAATATGACACAACAGGGGAAAATCATAAATCCATAGCATGTGCTTTCCTGCGATGCTCACGTCCGCCATCCCTATCTTTAACAAAACGAAACCAGTTCTGTAAAGTTGATCTAATATCACTGTCAGATGCCATGGAAGTAAGAGAATTTCATCGTACGACCTCTGATATGAAAGCAACATTATAGTTTAGATTTTTTCACAAAACAAAAATAATATTTGAGTGGTAGGATATGTAACAACCAGAACTTAATATTAGGCTACTGTTTTTACAACTATTAAAATTTAATAAAGTAGGAAGGAGAACATGTTTCAATAAAAGTACACAAAAGTAGCAACCATTATAAAAGTCCTCTAGGTTGAACTAGGATTTAAGACATTACAAGCCAAAATTGAAAAACAGTGTTACTATATTTACCTTCTCATTTACATTTACATTAACAGCTAGGTTTATTGCTGGTCGAGGAATCGAACCTTGCTTTTCTGCATGAAAAACATAGACCATAGCTACTCATATATGTATACTATAATAAACAGAAATGGTGCCACTTGGAATCTTTTGTTCCAAGAAATTGTTGTTAAAATTAAAATTTTGATTTCTTAGCAGTTAATTTAATTCTATGAAAAAATGTGAACAAGACAGTTTGAGTTTGAAAAAATAACCTGTGTTTTAATGAATCTTAAAAAATCGTCTGAAGGACTAACATTCGTGAAAAAATAAAATTGCAGAGTTGCCAAAAAAAAATATTATTATTGACAAGTTTTTTCTCCAATCAAGTATCGGCTAACAAATATTTTATTTTACTCAGTTGAAAAGCATGAGTTTAGTGTATGAAAAATCTTTATACTCAGGACGTGACTCCTTTGAACTACCAAGACAGATCAATAAGATGCTTTACAAAAATTAAGTGATTTGAAGGTGTGTGGCATGTGTAGTACAAATGTGTGACAAATATTACCAGGTAAAAATGACTTTAACTTTGAACAACTCACGTTCCGATGGGTAATTATTTCTCGCACTGGACACTTCTCTCGGGTACGTTTTCAATCTCGCCTCTTCGTGTTGACGTTCCTTGTGCACTGATTTTCTTTGAAAGTCAAAATACGGTTTTTAAAACTTCTGCACTTTTGGAAAACAGTTTCGCAGTGAATTTACGCTTGAATGTTGCCGGCTACAATCAGCTGTCCGCGTGGTTTCTCAATTAGCCGCCACAGCGCTGATTCTCCTCCTGCAGTTGAAAAATAGGCTTTGTGTACGTTACGTTAATGGGATTTTTGTCAAAGTCAGTTTGTCGTAGCGAATACCAGCAGAATTGATTCTCTATTAAAATTTTGGTCCTTCCAGGGCCGCTGATATTCTGGCTGCGTGCGTTCTATTAAATGTGTCGTGTTGCTGCTCTATTTCAGCAACACATTGGCGTATACTCTTGTAGAGGTTAAGTCAGTCTTTTGTCAATGTACGGGAAAAGCCTTTCTGCGTTCTCACGTCGACTTCTCGTTCTTCGGTTTCGCCTCGGGCGTGATGATCAGTTTCGTGGGTGATGTGTCTCTTCTGGATTCAAAGCATGAAGTGTTTTTTGGTCAAATTTTGCCTTCCTTTTATACTCTGTAAGGCTCATTGTTTTAGCTTTTTGACATGAACTTCCGGTGTATTTGTGTAAAAATTCCTTCTAGAACGTTCGAGAATAATCAAATGGAACATCATGGAACAAATTTGACTTCCGAAGAAGCTTTATAACAAAAATTTCTTATTCTTCACACTAAGGATATTACAAAAATTATGCTGGTATGTGTCAAACAATTTTACATAACTACTTACAATCTGCATGCCATTACTATATTTGGATTCTCTGCTTTCAACTGAATCTAATAATACTAATTACGATTGGTTTTTGAATAAATTAAATCTATAATAAAATAACAAAATACAACTCTTACCTTGGAATGTTTCCATAAAAAATTCAATTTTTTAACTAAAAAATTGTTGTGAAGTTGTTTGGTTCCTTCTACAACATTAATACATAATATTATCATCTTTCTATAACAAAATAAATAAAGTTAACACATATAATTGTAGCGGGGCATTTTTGGGGCCTACCTGAGACAATGTAAAGAAGTTTATATTTTATTGATAATAAATAACATATTTTGTATTTTTTTTATAAATAAATAATAATAACTTTATCCCTTGTTGAGTGATAGGGACAGAAATTATAGACTTGGGTAAATTTGTTATTTTGAAACGATCGCAACGTGGCTGCACTGCTGTTAACCTTATGAATACAGACTTGTTTAATAATATTCATATAAACAGTTTTAATAACCGGCAACTGTACCAAACTCAGTTCAAGGACAATGACGAACACATTATGTAACGGTAAACAAATTATATAACCAGACATCAGGCGATGTGTTGCGTCAGCAAATTATGTAACGATGTGTGTCACCAGTTTTGTCAACAAGCCAAAAACAGTCCACTGGCGAACGAATACAAAATGTACACCAATAAGAATTGAACATCCTACAACAGTCGCTTCACAAAATAGCGCCTATTTCTCACCCCAGTATAACGCCATCACCACTGGCGAGTGGTCTGTATAAAAGTTTCGGCAGTAAGTGCGGGCCCGTACCTAAAATGTGAAGACCGAAAAACAACCAAATGTAACTTAAAGCATATCTAAATCAAGTAAAAGGAACAGTTTTCGTGGAATGATGACCGTGGTGGAAATATAAAACTGAGTGTTAATTAAAACAAACGCGTGTGCGTGGACTTAAAAAATCATGACTTCTTCTGGACTTAAAAAGCAGCTAAGTAACCTACAATAATATAAAGAAAACACAAATTTTCAACTATGGTTTAATAGTCAAAATTTTAACACTTTCTAATTATGAGCTCTTAAAATCGGGGAATGATTATGTGTGTGTGTGTGTAAGCGCTGGTTTTCGGTATGTCTTAGTTATAGAGAATTGTCTGTATTTATGTTATATCTTAGTTTGAAAACTGCTTAAGCAAAATGATCATTTTTACGAATACTTAAACACACTTAAATGACGAAAGTTAATAGGTATAAGGGAGAAAAGAAATTTTGTATTTTGACCGAAAAATTTATAACTTAATGGTGTTTTTTTTTGAGAATCTAATAAAATAATATTGATCTGGATAGTTAAATGTGAATTAAATTAGTTATTGCAAATAAACCATTCTGATCTCCTGTTCGTCAAAAAAGAACCCGAGGACCCAAGAAAAACGGTAAGTACGTATATTTTTTTCTTGCAGTTGGCAAGATGGCGCTCGAAGAATTCAGTTAATAAATAGTGAACAGTAACCTATTATCAAGAAATATAAATATCAATAAAACGATATATCACATTTGGCTGCCGGCGAACAGGGACAATTTATATAAAGGAATTTTATATAAATATAGGCCTACTTAGGAGAACAGAATGGTTGTTGAGGTAGAATAAATTGTTTTTTTTTCGTACATAAAATAGACGCAAGTATGGGGTTATGTTTTGATAGGGTTATGTATGTAGTGCATTATTTGTTTATGTGTTTATGAGTATTGTGAGGGTAATTAGTGTGTATGAGATGAATTATATTATATAAAGAGTATTATAATAAAATCTTTTAAAATGGCTGAGATACAAGATAATGATTTAATCAAGATGATGAAATTGCTGTTTAATGAACAAAAAAACGAAATCAATGAGAAGTTAGATATTCAAAAGAATAGTTTTAAAGAGTTGAAACATGAAATACAAGAAATGAGTAAACAGTTAGAAAGCACTAACGAAATAATAAGAAACAGTTTAAATAAGTTAGAACAGAAGTTCGAGAAATTAGGTAACAATGTTTTAAGTAAGACAAAATGTAAAAATGACGAAATAGTAGACAATTTTGAGAGTATAGTGGGGGTGAAGAATAATGACGAAAATATAAAGAATGAGAGTACTGATGAGTTGGTGGAAGGTAGTGATTATGAAATGTTAATGTGTGTCAGTGAGTTAGAGAGAGAGAGAGAAAATAATGTTGTAGTAGAGTGGGGACAGAGGGCAAATTTTCCCTTTATTATTTATGATGTTTATGATGATTTATTGAGTCCACAAGTGTTGTGGTTGAAGGGCAAGAGTCCCGTATTGGTAGATGAATTGAGGTGTTTATTTTTGTGGAGTAATTGTGTACCCTCTGTCCGGAATAATTGTGAGAGTGTGATGTGGTGTTATGAAGAGAGAGAGGTAAATAGAGAATGGTATGTAACAGAATTTTATAATTTGAATAGAAAGTATGATGAATGGAAAGAAGGCTTAGAAATATATTTGAATAATAATGATTACAATGATTTGATAAAAATAATTAGACCGATAGTGACTGAATGTAATGACGGAGACGTAACAAAAATACCTCACGTAGACTGGTTTAATGAGTATTCTGGTAAAATGAGTGAATTTGGTTGTTCTGGTTATGACACACAAAGTAACCATTTGTTTGTAAATAAAAAGCAACAGTGTTATATAAAACCAAGGTTGATTTGGGACGATGGAGGGTAGACTGTAAGACAATAAAAGACAAACATTTTGTTTTATGGTTGTTTGACATGGCAGATGTGGACATGAAGTGAGATACACTTGAACAGTTTTGACGCATATTTTGTAAATAATATTGAATTCATTTGTGTGTATTGTGAAATGTTAAATAAGTAATGTGTATATGTTTTAGAAAATGTTGTATTGATAATAATAATATTATTAATATTTTTGCACTCTAATTAAATAACAAAATAATTATGAAGACAATAGTTAATGATTTATAGAATGTTGATAATAATTGAAATATGTTATTTTAATAAATGAATTAAATAAGTTGAGATGTTTAGATATTGTGATTGAATGTTATGTGTTTGAATTTTATAAGGTAATTAAATTGTTTGGTGAGATTTTGATTTAAATGTTAAATGGTCTATTTTGTGGAATAACATAATGATTAAAAATATATGTTAATAATAAATTTTAAGCAATTTTGAAAAGCTGACTGCAACACAGGATAAGTCAATAATGATGATAAATAAAAACAGTTAATGAAAAAGTTTAAATAATAATGTTTACAAATTTTTAGATAAGTGATGTAAAAGAGAATTGTTTGTTTGATGTATGCTAATAATCCAGGTTTATTGCTATTTGTGTATTATGTTATGTGATGTATTATAACAGTGTAGTGTGGAACTGCTATGGGGGAAGGTTGTAGATTTTGTATTAATTATTTTATTTTAATAATGGTTAAGCTTCCATACAAAGTGGGTTAAAACCCCATCTAAATTAATATTGTCATTTAAATATAAATTCGTAAATTTAATTTTACTTGTGATTCCCCAACTTTTCGGGCGGTCACGGCCTCACCGAACCCTGACCGTGGAATTGGTTTAGCTTTAACAGCTATGGTTGGGGCACATTACGATTGCGCGCTGCCATAACTGGCCATAGCTGTTATCGTTGTAAAGGTGCATTTTGAAATTGATGGGGGGTAATAAAAGGGGAATCACCAAACTATGGAACAGCGGCTGCCACTCTGTTCGAGAAGGAACAGCAGAGCCAGGTGGTAGATCCGTTTAAGGGTGTATAATTATTTAACGAGAACATGTTGATGTTCAACAAGTTTAAACTTAACAGCGGAAGCAGAGACACGGAGAGGTAAAACCCTGCTCCAAAATATACAGTCTCTGTGGAAGCGAAAAGGCGCCACAGTCTTCCATAATTCTGAATTAGTGTGTGTGTGGCTGGGAGGTTATCCAAGGGGATAACGTATTAAAAATTTGATATATTTTAATTAATAATGATGATTTGCTACTCAATAATTTTGTTTGAATTTAAAAAATAGATGCACTAAATACTTATTATATTGTGTTATTGTGTCTTATTGTGTTGTTTGCATTTAGTATGTTAGGAATAAGTATTATAAAAATATAATAATATGTTTTCAATGTGTTTACAGATTTTATATATAATGAAAAATAGTTGTAATAAGTAAAATTTTCAATAGGTTGTAAAAGATAGAAGTGGGTGATAATAATTGTTTGAATAAAATGTTTGAGTCAATTCAAGTTGAATTTTGTGGGACATAGATTTGTCCAAATCGAAGTAAAAGTTAAAGTAATAGTGGAAATGAAAATAATGCAATGTTGTTTTGAGTTAATGTAATGTTATAGAATTTAGAGAAATAAGTGGAGACACAGTAGAAATGGAGATTTTATATAGAGTTTGGAGCGATATATTGTTTATTTGTTGATGTTAATTTGTTGTAATTGTAGTGAGGTTATGAGATTGAGATTTTTTGGGGATGGTAATTTTGTAGTAGTGGTAGTGTAATGTGGGAGTCCGCAACATAAGGGTTGGGACAGGATAGGGACCGATTGGCGCCGGAAAGGGTTACCTAGGGTGAGTCCAGGGACCAACATAAGGGAATGAGTTTTGGGAAGGAAACACGTATCCTATGTACAAAGGGCTAGAGAGTTTTTTTTTTTTAATATATAAGAGTAGAAGGTGGCGATTGGAGTTAAAGTAGTAAGTAGTTAGAGTTAGAGAAGGGTTAGTAAAATTTTGATAGTGGGGTGTCATACTAGTTAAAGATTTTGTAAGGGAACGTTAGAGTAATAAAAGGGGAAGTTTATGAGTAAATGCCAAGTGGATAAAGTAAATTATAATGAATAACGTAGAATCACCCAAAGTAATGAAATGGAATAATGATGGCCATAATTGAAAAAAAAAATAAAATAAAATAAAATAAATAATTTTTGTAATTTTGAGAAACGAATTAATAAGAGTAAATCAAGTTTAAAAGTAATTTTTTGATTTTATATGTCAATTTAATGATGTAAAGTGTGTAACATTTTAATTGTAAGTTGTTTATTTTAAAATGAATTATTAATGTACTGTGTTTTCTTATGTTAAGTTATGTTAGGTATTCTGATATATACATGTTAGTAATAAGTGAGTAAAAACAAAACCAGTGCTTCTTAGCGCAAACCAGCACCGCTAGGGGGGAATAGATCAGTTGGGGATATGGTGTTGTATAAGGCCACTATTTAATATTTTGATTTGTTGTTTCAGTGTTTGGTGATGCTGTGGCGGCGGACCTGAGCTGGCCTGCGCGTCAGGGCAGGGGCGTTGAGTATCTGTCTGACTCTACGGTGTTGGGATCTCGAGAGAGAAGTCCAGTATTGTCATGCAGATGCGGTCACAGTCACCGGACCAAGGGTGAGTTGATTATTAATATTTTTTTTTTGGAAACCGTCCAGGGGGTTGTGGCGGCATATCCTGACTGATCCCTTTAGCAAGTATGAATGTGTCAATGAGATTTTTTATGCTTCGGCATAAAATATCTCATTGAGGGGGTATTGTAGCGGGGCATTTTTGGGGCCTACCTGAGACAATGTAAAGAAGTTTATATTTTATTGATAATAAATAACATATTTTGTATTTTTTTTATAAATAAATAATAATAACTTTATCCCTTGTTGAGTGATAGGGACAGAAATTATAGACTTGGGTAAATTTGTTATTTTGAAACGATCGCAACGTGGCTGCACTGCTGTTAACCTTATGAATACAGACTTGTTTAATAATATTCATATAAACAGTTTTAATAACCGGCAACTGTACCAAACTCAGTTCAAGGACAATGACGAACACATTATGTAACGGTAAACAAATTATATAACCAGACATCAGGCGATGTGTTGCGTCAGCAAATTATGTAACGATGTGTGTCACCAGTTTTGTCAACAAGCCAAAAACAGTCCACTGGCGAACGAATACAAAATGTACACCAATAAGAATTGAACATCCTACAACAGTCGCTTCACAAAATAGCGCCTATTTCTCACCCCAGTATAACGCCATCACCACTGGCGAGTGGTCTGTATAAAAGTTTCGGCAGTAAGTGCGGGCCCGTACCTAAAATGTGAAGACCGAAAAACAACCAAATGTAACTTAAAGCATATCTAAATCAAGTAAAAGGAACAGTTTTCGTGGAATGATGACCGTGGTGGAAATATAAAACTGAGTGTTAATTAAAACAAACGCGTGTGCGTGGACTTAAAAAATCATGACTTCTTCTGGACTTAAAAAGCAGCTAAGTAACCTACAATAATATAAAGAAAACACAAATTTTCAACTATGGTTTAATAGTCAAAATTTTAACACTTTCTAATTATGAGCTCTTAAAATCGGGGAATGATTATGTGTGTGTGTGTGTAAGCGCTGGTTTTCGGTATGTCTTAGTTATAGAGAATTGTCTGTATTTATGTTATATCTTAGTTTGAAAACTGCTTAAGCAAAATGATCATTTTTACGAATACTTAAACACACTTAAATGACGAAAGTTAATAGGTATAAGGGAGAAAAGAAATTTTGTATTTTGACCGAAAAATTTATAACTTAATGGTGTTTTTTTTTGAGAATCTAATAAAATAATATTGATCTGGATAGTTAAATGTGAATTAAATTAATTATTTCAGCAACCACATTCTGTTCTCCTAGTTCGCTGAAAAGAACCCTCAGAAATTATTTTCTTGCAGTTGGCAAGATGGCGCCCGACAAATATACAATGTTTGTTAGTGACTTTTATGTGAAGGTAAGTAGCTTCACATAATATATAAATAAGTTCAGTTCTACATGGTCCATGCCTATGGCCTAAGTTGTTGTCACTGTTAAAATACAATAATTAGTCTTTTTTCCTTATTATATATGGGATTTTTCGAGTATACACTGAGAGTTTATTATATTGTCTATCTTTTGTGATACCTGGTTTATCCTGATACATATTATTTTTATTGTAAGCTTACTTAGCGTCATATTGGTTTGCATAAGGGATTCTATTTCTTGGTGTGACAAATTTCACTCTCATAAGTCAAATTCTTTAATAATTAAGTTTATTTTCAACTGAGTATGTTTGTTACTATAGTACACTGTAGTATTGTACCCTTTTCTTTTATTATTGTTAATATTTTGCAATCATTAAGTCAAAATGACTGTTTTTTTGTGATGGGTCCTTGGCTTCAGCCAGATGTGGTATAGGTAAATAGTTTGCTAACTCGACTATTAAAGTGTTTAAATTAGTCAAATATATTAGTATAGTCACTTTATATTGTATTTCAACTTTATAATACAATTTGGTTGCATTTTGTCAACATTAAATTCATAAATATCACAATATTATAGGTCTACTACATGTTTTCAGTTAATACTGTTTTTGGCTATTTTAACTGATTTTTATTCACTTTACAGCTTTCTTTATTTAAGATAATTTGTTCGTCTTTGTCTACTTGACAATTGCATATAGTTTTTATCTCAATTTGATAATAATTAATTTTTACATGAAATCTGAGTGATTGGACTCGGCTCCTAAACGTATATTTTTTGTCATAACATTTATATATTTTTTTATTTTAACTTAGATCCTTTCTAATAATGTATTCAAATCATTTAATACATTTATTTTATTTACATTACATAGTATAATAATGGATCTTGTCCATTAATTCACAATAAATAGTTTTTTATACCCTATTCAGAGTTACAGTACTTAATAATTAATGACCTCATTTCGGTTGTTTCTGATATTATTTGTCTCTATTATAGTATATTATTGGTTTTACACTGTTCTTCACTTAAATAATGTATATGGGGTTTGAGTCTTAGTCATAGTCTGGTCGTTTTTTTATGTTAATGATATTAATTATTAGACAATATTACAACATTTTTAGGATTACTTGGGTTTGATACTGTTCACCTCACTTTCCTCTTATGATAAATTGCTATGCAAATAATTTCCTTTATGGAACGTTCTGTGACGTTACAATACATACAAACATATTCTTTCTTTCTAGCCTTCAGACATAATTTTATTGCTGTAGTAACGCAGTACAGCGAATTTCCAAATAAAGAACTCGGATGAAGTTTCACCAACTGCTGGTTTATTTCAAAATAATTTCTCAAATTACAATGTTACACTTATACAGTGGGACGTTGATTATCCAAATTGATTGGTGATTCAGTCATCGGGATGTTCGATTTGTCCGGTTAACTGGTTTTCTGAACTTTCACTATTTTTGTGAAGTAACTTACATGTACTACATTGTTGTATATTAACTTAAGTTATAAAGCTATTCCAGATGTTTTAGTTACATTTTTATATGTTGCGTGATCATTGATTTAATGCAAAAAAGAGACTACTGTAATATACTATTGCACTAATTCATTTTTATATGTATGATACTTATAAAAAATTGTCAAAACTAGTTGTGTATTTAAATACCAATATTTTTTTTTAATGTATGATGAAACTGATGTTCCAAATGCTACACTAGCTCCTAGTGTGCTTCACTAGATATAGGCCTACCTTGTTTTAACTTTTCAATAATTTTTGTGGTCAACATACACACTTAATTTATCAGTAATGACAGGTAATATGTAGAACCAACTAGCCTATAAGTAAGTAACTAACAAGTCAACTCACTAGGTATAATTGTTATTAGCTTTAAATCCCGTAATGCTTTCTTATTATTTTTGCCAGTCCAATTATATTCTTTTGCCAAGTTATTAGTAAAAATCTTCTCCAAAATTCGACGTACAATATTTTGAACCTTTTTACCACCAACAATACTCAGCAATATCACCTAGATAGAACAAAAGAGTAACTTTAATAAAACACCCTACTAATTGACTATCTCACAGAAAACAATAAAATAAGCCAAAAAAAAGAGTTTGAAATGGCTAGGTAGCTTATTTGATAGTATGAATCAACAACTGATACGCCTATCATCCTGGTTTAATTATCAACTAGGGTTCTGGAAAATTTGACTGTTACACAATCTTTGATGTGAACACTTATGGGATAATAAAAGGGGGGGGACTATTTAAGCAGTTGTAACGGTAAATTAGCTGTTACGATAATGAAGGAATTTACTGAACCAACCATGATCTTAATATTATACATTTAATAATTGCGAGAAGTGACACTAACAGACTACACACAACCACCACCAACCAACAGACTACTTGATATTATGTAATTTATTTAATCAATTAAATAAATTTTGTAAGGAAAATACGCTGTTTTAATTTATGCGCACCAATACAAACTCTCAGGGAGTGGATCTGTTGATATCAGTCACAGAAAAAAGGCACAAAAACTAAAATATGTAAATAATAAATAAATGGAGCGGTCGTGGCGTAGTGGCTAGCGTGTGGGTCTGCTACGCTGTCGGCGCGGGTTCAATTCCCGCCGGGGGCCATCTGATTTAGATACGACCGTTCCCCCTCGCAAGGCAATGGCAAACCAGCGAGAGGTATCCTGCTTAGTATAAACCTTCCCCAACTATGCCGTTCGGATCCGGCGTTAAACTGTAGGTCCCATATACCTGTGAGAGACTCAGTACCACACGCACCACGGGTATATGCGGGGAGGGTACAAACCAATCGAAAGGCTGAAGAACTACGAAATAAATAAATATATTTACCTTTTTTCTCCTGTCTCGTGACCACAATATAACGCAATGAATTATAATTGACGCGTTTCGAGACTATGTCTCGTCATCAGAATATTAAAATTTATCACTCATTGAGATCGTTAAAAATTTTTAAAACATTAAAATACAAAATCGAAACCAAATCATATAAGTATTATATGAAGCGAGTGCGCACTCGATGAAAGCCGGCCGGACACTGAATGTTATCAGTTACAGATAAATTTTAATGCTGTGTCATACAATGGATTCGACTTGAAATGTAAGTGGTCGTTTAATATGAATTTACGGTAGTATTTGTCATTATGTGCTTTATATATTTCAAATTCTTCACGTGCATTTAAATAAGCGCCCTTACCACAGACATGTATGGGTTTCAAATTGGTGTCAAAACTTATATAATTATGGTTCTCCTGTATAAGATGACGAGCATAGTTAGACTTTATATAAGATTGTGTTGTCAAGTCTTTTACATTATGCTTAGGAGTGTGCTCAACGAAACGTTTATAAAAACCTCTCCCTGTCTGACCGATATAAAAGCATTCGCAGTCATTACAAGAAAGCTTATAAACACCTGTTTTCATTTCCAAAGGTGTACTGGTTCTATTACAAAGCCTATTAAACAGATTGTTATTGGTTTTAAATGTTACAGTTCTATTGTTATTATTTAATACTTTTGATAAAATTTTGGGCATAATACTGGTGTAGGTTGTTGAAATAAAGGTTGGTTCCTTATCTTGTATCACTCGTGGTATTGACAATTTACGCTTATGCTTTTTAAGGAGGTTATCAACCATGGAAGATGTGTAACCATTGGCAACAGCAATGTGTTTTATAATATTTAATTCACTTCTAAAATCATTTTCATTTAGAGGTGTCGTTAACAATCTGTGTATGAAATAATTTACTATAATTAAATACAAAACATTTTTAAAATTATTAATTGTCAGGGTTCATTTTCCCTTCATTGATCATTCAATGTCTTTTGTTAAACTAACATAATTGATTCAATCAAAGAATTAAAATTGTCGTTATTAAAATCGTTCAATTTGATCATTGTTTTTTTTATTTTTTCTAAGTCCCCTTCCTTTTGGAATTCGGGTTATTTATTAATTAATTCAGACAAATTAGATTCGCTGTTAGCGTTCTTTAATTTATGAATGATTTGATATGTATAATATAATGGTCATTTGCATTGATACTTGCGTAATCTGTCTTAACACTTTTAACTTTTATAATTAATTAATATTTTAAATTAATTTTCAAAAATGCACTTCACACACTACCTATACGCATGTACTCCGTAATAGGACACTTAAAAATAGACTGCACTGTCTTCTCGGGTTGACCTAACCTCCACTCGAAGTTTCGAGGTTAGTTTGTGTATTTATAGCTGTTGGCTGTCAAACCCACGTTTTTCTGGATGTTCGACTAACGTGGAGTCGCTCTCGTTGTTGATAATAGACTGGCTATAGTTACCTGGTCGGCATTCTTCACTTCGTATTTTTTAATGAGGTCTGATTGGCTAATTGTCTTTATTTCGTGTACACTCAGTGAGATTCGTCAAAATAGACGCTTACCATGGCATCAGTATCTGGGTTCAAGATTATGATTTTTCGGTTACATACCCATGTGCAAGGGCTCGTCACTTTTTAATTATTTCTTATAAATCAAATATCTTATCTATAATTACACTGACGATATTTTTATCATTCCCATCGTTTCTATTTTTTGATTATGAGTAATTTGCATACCCTCATCATATAGTTCTGATTTGGGGTTGATAAAACCGCACTTGGTATAAATTCATAATACTTATTAATAGAGGGCATAGGCTTCAATATTAGGTGCTCCAACGTTGACTGAGAAGATGAACTAGTAGGTCGATTGATAGACGCAGATACACTTTGGAAAGGATGAATATGTTTAAGATGATATTGAAGACTACGTGTACTTCCACTATAACTGAACGATTTTCCGCACTTCTTACAAAACACTGTTTTTCTGTCTGTCACCTTACCACAATCGTTTAGTTTAAATCCGAAACTTTCACCTAATTTTCCTCGCATCGGTTCATAAGCCATATTTGTAACTGAAGTTCACAAACACTGAATGTGACTACACACTAACTTCTGAATAACAAATAACAACCACACACGAACTGAGGTTTAAGTTGTCACTTTTTCTACTGTGTATCTTTCTAGCAATTGGCATCTGTCCATTCGCACATTACCTGGAAATTCCTTAATGACAGTCCCGTCAAGTACCTTCCCCACCCCTTTATATAAGTATGAATAAAATTGACCACTGCTTTTACAAACTATTGGAAAGGAAATACCGGACAGGCTATTGTAGTATTACATTACAAAACACGGTCAAGCGACATAATAGGTGGGTGGGGATGGTACTTGACGGGACTGTCATTAAGGAATTTCCAGGTAATGTGACCCAAAATAACCATCGGTTTAGAAGAAAGCAATTAAGGAGGTATTATTTCTTTTACCTCCTAATAGAATAAGGGATTAGAAGGGATTATATCGTGAACAAAAGCCGGCTCTACTCGGAACATTTCCCTGTTGTAAAACCGGTTCAAGTCGACCATTTTCAGGTACAGTGTGCTCAACTCGTCTTCGCCCGGCAAATAATAATACAATACAATACACAGGTTTTGTGCCTCGCAAAACAATTATTTTTCCTTCACCACACTACAATTTTAATCGGTTCGATTAAAGCACATTGATCAATTAATCGAATTTTTTTATTAATCGGTTAATCGGTTCGATTAACCGATTAAGTCGACAGCCCTAGTGTAAACCCCTATAGATAGCGAAAATGCAATTATCTCAAAAAGTGAAAAATATGACTTAGGTACCATGTAACAATCACCCATTCACTTATTTCATCACTTTCGTAGAACACACGCACTGTTTGAGCGACTTCTTGTGGTAAGTTTTTTCCAGGTTTCTGATCTGGATTTCCAGTATTCCTTTTTCTTTTAAAAGTCTTAGCCTGACGTACCATGTAGTTAGTGGCATCAAATTCTCTCATTATTTTGCGTACACTCCAAGCCTCGGGCAAACATGTTAAAATCATTATTTTCTTTTTCCTACTTGGAATGGAAAAATTGGCTTTAAGGTTACTTAAAACAGATTCTTCAAGTTGGACATGTTCATCATCAGACGATTCTTGAGAATGTGGAAATAAGGTTCGCTTTAAAGAAGATTGTATTTTTCTAATTTTTTTACTTGAATACTGTTTGGACTGAATTTTTTTCACAGCTATGGGTGACTCTCCTAGTTCTTTTAGGGATGAATTTAGACTATTTCCAATCTGTGAGGATGTGGCTGGGTCAGAAAATGTTGAATAATTTTTATCTGAATCTGAATCAGGTTCTCTCTTATCTTCTTGTATTCTCACAAAAGTAATTTCCTTTCGATAGGTGTCACAAATCTTAGACGCCTCTGGTATATCAGGGAAAAAATGGCGCATCCACTCGGTCACATTTCTTAGTTTTCTCTTATCTCTTACAAGGTGGTTTTGTTTCTTTAACGGATTAACACATTTTAACACTTGGAAACGTTTATTCTCCATTATATAATTTTATATAATAATATAATACTCGGAACGATTGTCTTTCATCAACTACATTCGATTTAAAGTTCGGCTCGCAACGATCGTTTTCTACCCGGGTATTTTAAAAACTGTGAAAGGTAAAATTTTAAAATGTCAATTAAAAAAGAAATTAAACTGGTAATAATAGTACAGTTTTTCGTTAAATAAGAAGCCAATGTTAGGGTTAAGTTTTTAGAAATTCTTAAAAGTAAAAACTTACGGAATCTTATTTGAAACACATAAAAAATTATATTACCGGTACTTTATATTATTCTCAACTTAGTAGGGAGGCGCATTTAGTAAAATATGTAAAATTACAAAGTTGGCTCACCCTGAAACCTAACTAGCAACCACCATGCTAAATTTTATATTACAGTAGTACAGATGATATTTTGACCGGTGGTCACTGTGTATGAGTGGGACCCTCTTTTCTGGACTCCATTTTGGAAAATGCCGGATGCAAATATTTGATTGTTCGTACTTTGGAAACCACTCAACCAATAAACTTGATCTTGGTGTCAAATTATATGTTTTTGGGGTCAAGGAATTCACAAAAGTCATTAATTTATTCAGACATACAACCCATCTCCCATTTTTCAAAATGGGGACCAATATATGGCATTAAATGAACTTTTATTTAATTATTTTTCAACTATTACAATCTTCCTTTATTAAACAAAGATAATGATATTTCTTCTTACTCAAACATGAAAACCACAATTAAACATGATATTTATTCTTTTACTCAAACATGAAAACCACAATTAAAAATGTCCTTTATGCGGGGCCTAACTTCCCTGTGTGATAGAATATAAATTCAAGAGTTACACTGTTTCATCCTCATCATCCTGGTTTGAATATATGTTCTTACACTGCTCAAGAGAACACCCACACACTTTGAGACATGGTAGCTTGTTTACTGTACACACACAATTAGATCGAGCACAATCTGTAGTACATCCGCACTGCACGAGCTGCTTGTATGTGGGTGGAAATGGATCTTTTCCCATCAATTTAGGTTTTAATTCACCATTATCATCGTACCATCCGCAATCAAGTAAACAGGCAACAATGGCTTAGCCTCCAGTGCTTTTTTCCACACAAATGCTTGGTAATGTGCACGTTGGATGTGTAGCTTCAATGAAGCATATGTAGGAGGAAGCATTTCTGGTGATTTTTTCCCAAACTGTAATTCCCGAAGTTCATTGATTGATTTTGAAGTATCTGCATTATGTAGAGAGCGCGAGTAAATGCTAATAAAAAAATCTTCAGCCGATTTGATTGCACTATCCGATAATGTTCCAACACCAATTTCTGCAAGCAATTTAGGATTTTTCAGATAAACTTCCCATGCAGTCTTCTTGCCAATGCCATTTGGCTGACTGGTTGTGTCACATCCAGTTATCGAGTGAAAACCAATAATAGATTCTCGCACATCAGTTGGTATGCCTGAGAATATTGTATGCACAGGGACGAATATTTTCTGTGATGATGTTCCTTTGGACAT
This sequence comes from Magicicada septendecula, assembly GCA_034769895.1. Lineage (NCBI taxonomy): Eukaryota > Metazoa > Arthropoda > Insecta > Hemiptera > Cicadidae > Magicicada > Magicicada septendecula. Next base: position 23,545,710 of record CM068374.1, read on the forward strand.
CCATACTTCGTCTGCGTGAATTTCTTGAAACATGTTCACTAACATAACTAGCATATCTGTATCTTTGCATTGCACAACAATCCGACTGTATCCATTATTAGTTGCATCTTTTGCATGAAGCAAAATACTCGTATCTGCTTCTTCGTGGTTTGCAAATAATGAATCTGACAGAATTCCAGATGTGGAAGTAGCCTTATCACACTGTTCATAACCACCTGCTGTTACTACAACCTGGTTTGGGTTTAATTTCTTAGAGGATACATCCATCAACTGATTTGAGAGGAAGTGAGTTAGAGCTTTTTTATTCTCAAGAAGACTAATAAATCCATTCCAATTCTGTGGCAAGGGAACATTTCTATCTTGTATGTCACGTCTTACAAGGGGGGTGCTCTTGCTTTTGCGTTTGGCCCTAGTTGCTGATTTAATAGAATTATTTTTGTAGCTATCAAAGACAACATCAATTCTCGCAGTGTGTTCTGAGAAATTCTGCAATACTAACTTCACAAATGAGTCCGCTAGATCACCAAAAGTTTTTGCTTTGCTTGGCTTTCCGAGTGCTTGTACTACGCCCATAGCATCAATGATGTAGCATGTACGCATACCACGTTCTTCTACAGGAAGGATATCTACACCATTGTCCCCTATCAAAATTGTACCGAGCATGGCTTTATTTGTTGGAAGACGAAGACATCCGTCATATGTTGCTAGTGACAGTGGGACATCATGCAATTCATATTGAAGTAACTGTTTCAAATCAACATTTCGGCCACTATCGGCAGCAACAACAAGTCTTCGTAATAGTAAAGCATCAGACACATTACTTTTACGTTTTATTTCTTTTGCAGGAACAACTTTACCTAAACTTTTGAATGTTTTTGAGTTGTGTCTTGATATTGTGTCGAATACTGTTACATTGGAATCAGGCTGCATTCGATCATTAATAAAAGCTTTGGTAGCAACCTTTCCTCTTTCAAACGCTGTGAGTAAATCTTTCTGGATGTCTTCTGAAGCAACTTCCTTGGTTGAAATATTTAGTAAATAAGGAGTATCAGAAAATATATCACAGACTTGAAACTGATCCTTAAGAGCCATCACATCACGTTCATCACGAGTAATCCTTTGTTTCCCTCTTTCAATGTGTGGTTGCTCATCCAAGTCTTCGAGATCTGCCAAACCTACCATCCTTCTTGTGTCTTCAGAAAGTTTACTACGGCCATTTTATGTCAAACACCATTCATCCCGTGCTGACTCAATTCTTGTTATTCCGATTAGTCCTCCAGATGTTTTGCCTTTTTTATTTACATGTTCTAGAGCTTGGTCTACAGGTATCTGGTTGAAGCGTCCTGTGGTAGATTTAATAACAAAATTACCAGATTCGAACTCATTGTACACATCAGGCGCAGTTGTGGAAAGCTGTTTCATATCTGATAGATAAATGGGTCCATATCTAGCATAATTGGTGTGGTCATACATTACCATCCATGGAATCATTTTGCTAAGCGAACTCAAGTGTAGTTGCCATATACCTTCTCTTTCTGCTCTAACAAAGTCCAAGAGTGTTTGCACCATATTTTTATATTCCAACCAGTACTTGGAAGTGGGACTAATTAATGTTTCTTCAAATTCAATGAACATTTTTTGTAGTATCTTTGCTTTAGGAAATAATTCATTTTTCACTGTTTCTTGGATACCGCTGAAGTTGTTAATTTTGAACTTGCTCACTATTAAATCACACAATTGTTCAATGTCGTTATCAACAGTTCTATCAGTTTCCTGGACCAAAAATTTGTCCAATAGATTCTCCACAAAGCTTCATATGTGAGAGAGTGTGTACGAAATGATCTGTTCCAGTTCTTTCCATCCAGAATGTTCTGAGATGTAGTTTCAGTAAATACACCAGATTCAGTCCAAACATTTGTGAGTCCACTATGTGAAAAATGTTGTCCTATAGCAATTAGAAAGTTCATTGCAATGTGAAAAGACCCAAGACGCAGTACCAAACCTTGGCACTCTTCAGGCCAGTACCACGTCAGTTCTTTCACTTTGCTGTACAGAGATTCATCAAATGTAAGAACTGTATGTTTTAAGCCAATTTTTCCTGCAATTTTTTGACAACGGTCTATTACTGTCCATAATGTGTCATAATCAGTAGTTGGTGCCGGTATGATAGGAAGGTATCCAACAGTAGTTACCTGAGTATTCGTTTCAGAAACTATTTGGTTAAACCCTCTCCATGCTGGAACATGTTGCTCATCTTCACTATTGGATGTATGGGATAGTAACCAAGCAATGTCCAAGGCATGCACTTTTTCTTCAACACTTTCATTAGTTTGTAGTAGATCATCTGCATTTTGTGTATTTAAAAATTTTGGAACAATACGTCTGTATTTTGAAAGCAAGATTTTATTCAACTCGGAGGGAATGTCCTTAATAACTCGCTCTAGTCCAATTGTTTCTGGTAGATCGGCTGCATGATTCGGAGCAGGACCTCGCTGAAATGCAACCATTTGTGTTACATGAAAAGTTCCTTTTCCATCTAACGTCTCTTCATTGATATCTAAATTATCAGCCGCAAATTGTGCAAAGCGACCAAACACAAAATTTTCTGGAATAAATATGTTTCCATTTGTTGTAAACTCTGCAGCTGATTTTTATAAATGCTAGCATGAATACGTTGCACTCGTTCATAACTGATGCTATGTCCACTAGCATGCAGGAGCTGTACAAGTTGTTTTGACCGTGTTGCTTGATGCACAGATAGTCCTATTCCAATTTGCTTCGGTGTTACTTTTCGCCCTTTAGATGCTACTGATACTATATCTTGAAGAATGCTTAATAATTTTACTTCCTCTGGATCGTCTCCTTCACTAATTCTGTTGATTAACATCTTGAGAAGCAGTGGCGGCTCGTGACTTAAGAGGCTGGAGGGCGCGACCTTTAGGCTCCTTAATTATTTATCAATATAGAATTTAACGCACAATAGAAATGTAGCCAATATTTGATCACATAATTCGTTAATAAAATAAGAATAGTAACACATGCAGCATGCAACGATTATTTAAAAATTTGATCTCACCTCAAATATTGGGAGCAAACATAACCACAAACTGTCCACAAAAATGTCTATGCTGTTTCCACAAAAAAAGTAATATACTATATTTACATTATATTATTTCTATGATACCTACACTTTAAACAGACCCTTTATTTATATACAAAGTCCATTCGCCTTCCCTTTAAATTAACGAACTTTTCTAGCATCAGAGTCCTTCATTTCTTTAACAAGTTCTTTGTTGATAGATAACATCGCAAGGGCATTCAGTCTATCGTTTTTTATTGTACTTCTCAAGAAAGTCTTTAGCCTTTTCAGAGTCGAAAAGCAGCTCTCAGGTTCGGCACTTGTCATGGGGTAGTTATGATAATTTTCGGAAGTTTTGACACTTCTTTGAAAACTGACGTAAGATTGTTTTCTTCTATAAAGTTAAGAAGTTTTATTGCGCCTTTAATATTAAAATCATGCCGTCTGTATAATAGTTCTAATTCACTCCGAAGTTTTTTTTCTTGTAAGGAAGGGTAATGTTGAATCACTTGCTTGAATTTTTCTTCCGGAAAGTTTGTAGAAACAAGTGGAAATAAGTCACTTGGTTCCTCAGGGAACTCCTCATTTATTTGTGTTTCTATTTCAATTATTTTCTCCCTCTCGGCATCTCATTTTCAAAAATTCCGATGTCACTTTGCCACATTACACTGTCTTTGTTCCTACTCTGTAGTTGTTGGTACAGTTTGTCCACATGGGATAGAATTCTATGGAAAAAAGTTAGCCAGAACATGAAATTTTGGTCCTAAAGAGCCGTTCTGTGACCACTTGTCTCATTAACTGCGAGTCTGTTTGTACACTTTTCTTCAAGAACTTCGAAACATTCCTCCAACTTATATCGGTTTTCGTACACAACGTTGACTGTACGAATGTTGTAATTCCATCTTGTTATAGAAACTCTGGGTAACCTGGCTTGCACTACTTCCTTCAAAAGGTCCGTTCGTAGAGATGAGTGTGAAAAAAATGCTGGAATGGCAGAGAGATTTGAGAAAAAACTCTTAACTTTGTTGTTTACACTTGTTGCTTTTTCTAATAGCAAATTAAGTTCATGAGCGTAACAGTGTACAAAACATGTGAACGGATACACTTCTCTAATTTTTGCCTTTACACCTCCAATAGAACCACACATAACATTAGTGCCAACATAAGTCTGAGCTATTAACATTTCCTTTGACGTGTGAAGAAGGGGATAGATATTGTTCATTATGCACTTTGCTAATCTTTCTGCACAAGTACCTTCAGGACTGAGAAATCCCCAAAACCTTTCGTACACCGACCCCTTAAACACGTAGTTAAAAACTAATACCATTTGACAGTGGTTTCTCATCATCAACATCAGTTGTCTCTTCACATTCGATTGTCACAAATTCAGAAGCTTTTATCGACTTTTCTATTTCTTCCCTGCAGACACTAAGCATACAGTCCAATATATCATTCTGTATTATTTTCTATGTACCTTTGAATACTGTCGCCGATTCTAAGTGGTCTTTCATTGCAGAATCCAGCTCCGCAGTAAAATTAATTAAGCCTTTGTATACCCCTGGATCTGTAGACGATGCTCATACGTTATGAACTCTTGGAGACAACTGTAAAACACTACAGAATTTGACACACGAAATCAGCTGTTTTAAAACATGTCTGTTTTTGCTGACTTACTAGCTTACTTACTAGCCAACGCCCACCCTTGGCTGTTGAGCCATTAGGCGACGCGCTGACCAGTAGCGTCGGGCTTCGGCGATCTCGGTGTCCTCGTTGGACGGGGTGTGGTCCAAGGCCGGGCAGTCTCTCAGATGGTCGGCGTCCATCGTCCGTCGCGTGGCCGCACAGCTGGCACTCAGGGGTTGGCAGGGCGTGGAGGCGGTGCAGATGTGAAGCGAGATAGTCGTGTCCGGTTTTTAGTCTGAAGTTGGCGACACACACTGCACGAGGGAGGTTGAGGTTGATTGGACCGTCGGTGACGAGGCTTTCCCATTTTTTTTCCAGTTCATCAACGGCAGCGTGAACTGCTTCGATTTCCCCATCGTAGTTACTAAGGGGGCTGCCCACGGCTAAGTGTCCTTGGAAAAGGCGGCTATAGTACCCAGCTCCTGTTTTTCCATTGCCCGGAATTGATGAGCCGTCAGGGTAGATATGGATCCACTCTTGCTCGGGATAATCTTCGTGGATGGTTTGCAAAGCTGATTGCTTTAGTTCTAAATCTGTGGATGCATGTTTAGGTGCTGAGTGGTTCTTAAGATGGTAGCTGGTTTGGGGTAAGAGACTGAAGAAGTCCTGATGGGTATTCAGCGGCGCTGTTTCTGTGAGGGCAATATCGTATTTTTCGGCGATGTTTTTGTACATGGTTAATGGGGTTATTTGTGTCTTTAGCCTGGGAGTAGGTTGTCGGTAGTCGTTCCATAGACGCTTGTAGACACGCCTGGAGCGCTCCCAGAACCGCAGTGCTGTCCTTTCTCTATATGACTGTAATGGTTCTATCTGGGTTTGTGCCTCCATGGCCTCGATGGGAGTGGATTTTGCAGCGCCTGTTATTACTCTTAGGGCTGTATTTTGTGCGAGATCGAGTTTGTTTGTACGCTGGCGCTTGCTGTGACGGTGACTTCGCTTCCATATTCTAGCATGGGTCTAATATATGTTTTATAGGTAGTCTTTAGGACATCTTGGTTAGCTCCCCACTTAGTGGCTGTCAATCTCTTTAGTAGTCGTGTTCTTTTTAAAGCCCTTTCCGCGCTTTGGTCCACATGATGTTTCCACGTTAAGCGCCTATCCAATTGTACTCCCAGGTATTTAGAAATGGCGCTTTCTTCCAGCGCTGTCCCGCTGTAAAATAGGCTAATTGGCGGTATTTTTGTAGAGAGTGAGAACAGTTGAAAGGTGGTTTTGCCAGAATTTACTGTCATTGCGTTTCGCTTTGCCCACATCTCGAGTTTTATTAAGACCTCGTTCAGGCACGCCTCAAGTGACAGTGTGTTTCCACTGGTTGCCCAGATGAGAAGGTCGTCCGCATAGAGGAGCGCTTTGACGCCTGGCACACTTCTTACTGCTTCGAGAATGTCGTCGATCATGATATTAAACAGCGAGCAGCTCAGCACTGCTCCTTGGGCTAGTCCTTCCTGTTGGATGCGAAATTTCGATGTGCAATTTGAATATTGGACTCGGATTTGTCTTTGGGACAAAAACGACTTAATCCATTTGAATAGTTTGCCAGATATTCCGTGTATGGCCAGCTTATGGATGAGCATGGGTTTCCATACCGTATCATATGCAGCTTTTATATCGACTAGCACTGCTAACGTTGGCATTTTCCTGTGGAACCCGTCTTTGACGTGTTGTGTGAAATTGGTTACGTGATCCATCGTGCTGCGGTGTCTGCGGAATCCGGCTTGGGCGTGGTCAACAATTTGTTTAGCCTCAACTAGTTGATTCAAACGGTTTGTGATCATCTTTTCTGCTAGTTTACACAGGACGCTCGTCAGGGAGATAGGCCTGTAGCTTTCTGCTGAGTCTGCTTGTTTTCCGTTTTTTAGGATAGGGATGATTTCGGTCTTCTTCCATATGTGGGGCACGTGTTTTTCCCATGTCAAATTGATGGCGGCTAGCACGGGTTTCTTGGCTGTATTGCCCATGTGTGTGAGGAATTCGGGGAAAATTTTGTCCATGCCAGCAGACTTCTTTTCTTTGGTTTGCACAAGGGCATTTTCTAGCTCAACAATAGTAAAAGGATCATAGGAGATGTCTTGGGTTTTCTTATCTAAACATGTGGCCGAGGGTCGTTTTAGCAGAGTTCTGGTTATGGCTTTATCTCCGTGTGCTCGGCTTATATTCGCATAGTGCTTGCATAAGGCATTGGCGATGTCCGAGGGATCGGTGAGTGGGCGATTGGCACAGAGCAATGGTTGTTGTGCCTTTGGCGGGTTGTCGTTATTAAGCCGTGAGATATATCTGTGGGCTTGGGTGCCGTTATTCCTAAAGTCAAGTTTAGCTATAAAAGTCTTGAAGGCAGAGCGCTTAGCACTCTTTATTTCTGCGTGCAGCCTGGCTTGGTGTCTCCTGAGGGAGATGAGGTCTTCAGTTGCTCTCGTCCGTTCCGCTGTGCGGCGGCAGTGGTCTCGTTTTCCCTTAAAGTAGGACAGAGTAGAGTTCCAAAAGGGCTGGAATTTTTTTTGCTGTCCACGGGGTATATATTGGAGAGCACAGTCGAGCAATGTTTTATTTACCGCCTCAATAGTCTTCTCAGGAGAGTCTGATACTAACGCGAGGGAAAGAGCTTCATCTGTGCGGAATTGCGGAATTTCGCCCAATTTGCCTTCTTAAAATTCCAGCGCGGGGCTCTGCAGTTACTGTAGGGTGTTCTTGTAGTAAGTGACGTGACTAGGAGGGCTCTATGGCCATGCCCGCCGGCGTCGTCAAGTAATCTGACTTTTGTTTTGTCGGAGATGTGCGGGTGGGTGATGACTAAATCTGGCCTTGACGTTTGACCCGTAAAGGAAAGGAAAGTTGGAAGTGTATCCAAAACATCCAATTGGTTATTGTCGATTAACTCCTCCAGGCATTTTCCAGATGCAGTACGTCTTGAGTATCCCCATATTGGTGACTGACTATTAACGTCTCCGACAATTATGCTATTTGCCTGTATTGTCCTCTCAATCACTTCTAAAGAGAGTACGTTGCCGGGTGGGTTGTACAGATTTATTACACTAAAGTGTTGCTTGTTTTTCCATGCCTCGACCAGGACGGCCTCCAACTTGTCATCCGCTTCCATTTCATGCAGAACTTTTAGTTTTGTTGTTAGGTTATTTTTAACACCAATTAGGAGCCAGAGGCGATCTGTCTCGATCTCTTCATCATAGTAACGGTGTAGCCGTTCGTCTGATAATAATCAGGGGTTTCAGTAGCGGCTCCTGCTTCAACAATAAAAAATAGATCCACGTCTAAGTGGTTGACGTTTCGTTTGAATTGCAAAAATTTTACATCATTGAGGCCTCCTGCATTCCAATAAATAATACGGAGGCTAGTGTCAGAACTCTTAAAAGAGCTGTTTTGTGTTTGTGTGAGGTTTTTTGAAGCCATCTTCATTTTGCTGACTTGAACATTGTGCTTTTTAATTTTTTGTCTATATTGCGAATCCAGACTAGACAGTATGTTTACTTTGCCTAATAAAGAAAAATCAACAACACTATTCATGTGATGGACGGATATTTCATGCTTCTTAATTTTTTCTGTAAGATGTTTTATATCATTAACCTCTCTTAGGGTCAAACACAGTCACCATTTTCTCTCGGAGACAATAAAATATATGGAAAACAGAACATTATTCGTGAAGCTATTAAAAAAAACACACAAACTCAAAACCTAAACACTAAACTAATGCCCGCACTGAATTAACCACGCCAGAGAAACATATAAACACTAAACAGAGCAAATCTCATTTTATTATCAATAGTCTGCGATTAGTTGTACTGAGTGAATTACGCGTCTTTCTGCTAATCGTGGCGCGGGAGCCGGCGCGCCGAGCGACAGTGTAAACGCCGCCTATAAGCTTACAATTTCGTTCAACTTTGGATAGAGTGGGGGAACTGAGAAATGGGCGCGATTGTCAGAGCGCCGTAATGCATGCTGTTCCGAAAACATTTCTGCTATTACCTAACACAAAAATATTTTCTTGTCCGAAGCGTTAAAGAAATATGTACCGTAATGACTTTCCACAAGTAGTGATATTGGGTTGTTTAATGATATGATTTACTCTGGGAGGTGCGCGCCTTAGCGCCCTATGAACGAGCCGCCCCTGTTGAGAAGCATATACAAACTATCAGGAATGGTCTTTTTTGCATGATCAATATTGAGATTACCATACGATGTATGTCCTTCAGTTGAATTTAAATCTGTACGAATCTTGGTTGTAAAAAGTTGTAGAGCTTGAAGAAACACACCTTCTTCACTTGGACAGTCAGCAATTGTTAGTTCATCTTCTACATCTATTTCATGAATTTTGTGTGTCTCGAATTTCAGTGCTTGCATTGCTACGGAAACTGGAACGCGAGGGAATATTATCATTGATTGAGATCGCTGAAGTGGTTGCACAAAATCAATTCGGTCCCCATAGTATGACTGTAATCTTCCTTTCAGTTTCTGTGTACTATAAGAGCAGTCGGATCCTTGAATTTCAGCCACCAATCCACGATAATGTTCAGTAACTTGATCTAAGGAATACACATGGCCAGCCTTAAACCCTTATCTAATTCCTCTATGAGGATTGTCATTGCAATTTCCAAAGAACTGGTATCTTGGATGGATGTATTTTTTTTATCAGCAGTGTTATTCTGGAATCGATTGGGTTAGCATGATTTGTGATATTTTGTTACATATGCTATAAGATCTAATCCTGCAGTTCGACAACGTAGTTCTTCATCGCTTTTGGCAATTTCGTGAATACTGTTCTCACCATTCTTAGTTAATACTTGTGACAATTTGATAGAACCTTTGTTTTTCCTCAGTTGGCAAATTATACACAAAGACCAGTTGACAGTTGCTATTCGCCCCCTTGTTGCAGGGACAGATGTGCAGGGTTGTGTATTATCGGTATCACTGCTGGAACTAATATTTGTGATAGGATTTTCCACAGCCTTTTCAAACCGTATTTTAAGTCTGTCAATGTTGCTCTTACTGCAAAAACTGGCATAACAACTTGCTTTATGCCATTTCGGATCTTTTAGCTCTAGTGTTTCTATGTCTGGCTCGAGACGCTTCAGTACATCCCAGTTATTTACATCACTATAAGATATACGTTTATAGTAGCATTCCTTAACACGATTTACTCCTTCTTTGCCACCATTTGTCAGATTTCCACTGGATACAACTTGACAAAATATGCATGAATTCCACTTTGTTATCTCAAAGTTTTTACGCTTCACTGGCAATCTGGCAACAGGTATCAATGCTTGATCCATTTCAGATGTTTCACAGTTATAATGACTTCAAAGTTCCGCCATCATTACTTCATAATCGGAAACAAAAATTGTAAGTATTATGATAATGGTTGTTACGTATGCTAAATAGTGGTTAGGCGCATTGAGTAAAATGTATAAAAATAAATGTAGCCATTTTGAAAAATGGGAGATGGGTTGTATACATGAATAAATTAAACACTTTTTTGAATTCCTTGACCCCAAAAACATATAATTTGACACCAAGATCAAGTTTTTAGGTTGAGTGGTTTCCAAAGTACGAACAATTGTGACGTCTCCCTTGTTAAGACAACACAAAAGTCGGGAACTAGTTCAATTCGTTACCAGTTAATTAAACTAGCTGCCGTTGTTAGTAAAACTTCCTTACCAACAAATTACAACAGAATTTTTACATAGGAAATAGACAAGGATTGCACAAATTTATTCACTCACTTGGTGTTAGCAAAAACATCTCTTTATTACTATTCAAATCTCATGTTTTACTTTGTTTCTTTTTTTAAAAAGAATTACTTTAGTAAATTCTGCTTTTAATGCTTTAAAAATATTAAGTGTATTATTCCTTTTATCTCAAAAGTACTCATCTAGATGTTTGTTTTAAATACCTCGGATCCGGGTCTGAAATTTGTTAAAAATTAATGTATCACAATTTTAACCAAATTATTGGAAGAATAAGATTGGTTGTAAACTACAGAATTACCTTACATTTAGATATAGTGCTGTTACTACTACTGCATTACAAAAATTACAAATCTGATAAGTTATTCTTTACATTATTAAAAGTTCTTTAGTGTTCTTTTGTTACTTCTCTTATTGAAACGAATATGTACAAATGTTGTGTTTGGATATCACCTGAATGTAATATGAGGTTGTTGTTGGGTCCTTGGTGGTCATCTTCTGTCGTCTTCTAGGGTGGAGTACGTGGTTCCTCTTGAAGCTACATCAGGTTGATTGTATCTGGTCTCGACGATCGGATTTTTACTTGAAGTTCATACTGTTGTAGTTTGAGTTTTCTACGTCTGGAGTTTGTAGTTCACATTTTACACCTTAATTATAGTTCTTACTTTGCAGTACTAAAGTCTGGTAAGTTACATATCTTACAACTTACAATTTTATGTGTAAAAGAGATGTGTCGGCTAAGTTTTCCTTTCTTTATATTCTTTATAACTCTACACACACTACATTATTTATTTATGTTATTATTTTCCACACTACATTCTTCAAAATAAAATCACCTCAAACTGGATATGTTTTTAACGGCATACACCTACGTGTATGTGGACAACACAAAACTCACATCTTTACATGTCGAAGTTCTACTGGCGACTGTGTGCATAGTTTAGGGGCTGTAAATACTTTGTTAACTTTGTTACGAATTAGAGATTTCCTTATTTATATATTCGTATTTTAAATACTTAACGTAATTATTATTATTATTTAATTAACACCTTTCTTTGCGTGTTGGTACGGGACAATTTCAAGTTGATGCAGGAATCTGGGTATAGGTAAGGGTGGATAATACTCTTACTTGTTAGAAATTAAAAATTTTTTATTTGTGCGATTTACGATATTTTTCAAAATCGTCACATCCTCCTGCACCTAACTATGAAAACGGGGTGGTGGGGGTAATAATAGAAAATCTAATAAACACAATTATATTTGGACACAGAATTTCATACTGAAATTTCTCTCTCTCAGATTATTTCTATTCATCAATTGATTATCTTACACTTACACAAAATATTTAAATTCTAATACATCTACTACACATAAAATCTACACACTAAACGTAAATCTACCTTATTTTAATTCTTACATCTACTACCGGTTTTTTCTTGAATTCATCACTCGTTTTACGGAGTTATACTCATGAGTATGTTACTAATAATAATCACGTATTGTAATAACAATCGAATTACTTTTAGTTTACTGCGCTAGGGATTATTTTTCTTTCTTTCTCTCTCTCGTCATCTTCATTATCATCGTCATCTGACTTCTCATGTATTATATCATTCTCGCAGGACATTAGCTAAGGTTGATCAGGCCTCGCTAGTATTCGTACGAGGGGGTTTTGAGTTTATACTCACTTATGGTATAGGATGTTGCAAAATCTTATCGTATTTCGCTATAAGTATATACAACATATTTTATTCTTAATACTTAAATAGTATTCTCGGTTTTCTATCTTTCTCGTAGTCTTTCTTCTGTATTTTGACACGAAAAACATTTTTTTATTTGAGACAGATGGCTTCTGCGAACGTAATTTTCTGTATTGGGTTCATGTAAACTTCCCATGTAAGTTTCAGATAAACGTCCCATGCAGTCTTCTTGCCAATGCCATTTGGCTGACTGGTTGTGTCACATCCAGTTATCGAGTGAAAACCAATAATAGATTCTCGCACATCAGTTGGTATGCCTGAGAATATTGTATGCACAGGGACGAATATTTTCTGTGATGATGTTCCTTTGGACATCCATACTTCGTCTGCGTGAATTTCTTGAAACATGTTCACTAACATAACTAGCATATCTGTATCTTTGCATTGCACAACAATCCGACTGTATCCATTATTAGTTGCATCTTTTGCATGAAGCAAAATACTCGTATCTGCTTCTTCGTGGTTTGCAAATAATGAATCTGACAGAATTCCAGATGTGGAAGTAGCCTTATCACACTGTTCATAACCACCTGCTGTTACTACAACCTGGTTTGGGTTTAATTTCTTAGAGGATACATCCATCAACTGATTTGAGAGGAAGTGAGTTAGAGCTTTTTTATTCTCAAGAAGACTAATAAATCCATTCCAATTCTGTGGCAAGGGAACATTTCTATCTTGTATGTCACGTCTTACAAGGGGGGTGCTCTTGCTTTTGCGTTTGGCCCTAGTTGCTGATTTAATAGAATTATTTTTGTAGCTATCAAAGACAACATCAATTCTCGCAGTGTGTTCTGAGAAATTCTGCAATACTAACTTCACAAATGAGTCCGCTAGATCACCAAAAGTTTTTGCTTTGCTTGGCTTTCCGAGTGCTTGTACTACGCCCATAGCATCAATGATGTAGCATGTACGCATACCACGTTCTTCTACAGGAAGGATATCTACACCATTGTCCCCTATCAAAATTGTACCGAGCATGGCTTTATTTGTTGGAAGACGAAGACATCCGTCATATGTTGCTAGTGACAGTGGGACATCATGCAATTCATATTGAAGTAACTGTTTCAAATCAACATTTCGGCCACTATCGGCAGCAACAACAAGTCTTCGTAATAGTAAAGCATCAGACACATTACTTTTACGTTTTATTTCTTTTGCAGGAACAACTTTACCTAAACTTTTGAATGTTTTTGAGTTGTGTCTTGATATTGTGTCGAATACTGTTACATTGGAATCAGGCTGCATTCGATCATTAATAAAAGCTTTGGTAGCAACCTTTCCTCTTTCAAACGCTGTGAGTAAATCTTTCTGGATGTCTTCTGAAGCAACTTCCTTGGTTGAAATATTTAGTAAATAAGGAGTATCAGAAAATATATCACAGACTTGAAACTGATCCTTAAGAGCCATCACATCACGTTCATCACGAGTAATCCTTTGTTTCCCTCTTTCAATGTGTGGTTGCTCATCCAAGTCTTCGAGATCTGCCAAACCTACCATCCTTCTTGTGTCTTCAGAAAGTTTACTACGGCCATTTTATGTCAAACACCATTCATCCCGTGCTGACTCAATTCTTGTTATTCCGATTAGTCCTCCAGATGTTTTGCCTTTTTTATTTACATGTTCTAGAGCTTGGTCTACAGGTATCTGGTTGAAGCGTCCTGTGGTAGATTTAATAACAAAATTACCAGATTCGAACTCATTGTACACATCAGGCGCAGTTGTGGAAAGCTGTTTCATATCTGATAGATAAATGGGTCCATATCTAGCATAATTGGTGTGGTCATACATTACCATCCATGGAATCATTTTGCTAAGCGAACTCAAGTGTAGTTGCCATATACCTTCTCTTTCTGCTCTAACAAAGTCCAAGAGTGTTTGCACCATATTTTTATATTCCAACCAGTACTTGGAAGTGGGACTAATTAATGTTTCTTCAAATTCAATGAACATTTTTTGTAGTATCTTTGCTTTAGGAAATAATTCATTTTTCACTGTTTCTTGGATACCGCTGAAGTTGTTAATTTTGAACTTGCTCACTATTAAATCACACAATTGTTCAATGTCGTTATCAACAGTTCTATCAGTTTCCTGGACCAAAAATTTGTCCAATAGATTCTCCACAAAGCTTCATATGTGAGAGAGTGTGTACGAAATGATCTGTTCCAGTTCTTTCCATCCAGAATGTTCTGAGATGTAGTTTCAGTAAATACACCAGATTCAGTCCAAACATTTGTGAGTCCACTATGTGAAAAATGTTGTCCTATAGCAATTAGAAAGTTCATTGCAATGTGAAAAGACCCAAGACGCAGTACCAAACCTTGGCACTCTTCAGGCCAGTACCACGTCAGTTCTTTCACTTTGCTGTACAGAGATTCATCAAATGTAAGAACTGTATGTTTTAAGCCAATTTTTCCTGCAATTTTTTGACAACGGTCTATTACTGTCCATAATGTGTCATAATCAGTAGTTGGTGCCGGTATGATAGGAAGGTATCCAACAGTAGTTACCTGAGTATTCGTTTCAGAAACTATTTGGTTAAACCCTCTCCATGCTGGAACATGTTGCTCATCTTCACTATTGGATGTATGGGATAGTAACCAAGCAATGTCCAAGGCATGCACTTTTTCTTCAACACTTTCATTAGTTTGTAGTAGATCATCTGCATTTTGTGTATTTAAAAATTTTGGAACAATACGTCTGTATTTTGAAGGCAAGATTTTATTCAACTCGGAGGGAATGTCCTTAATAACTCGCTCTAGTCCAATTGTTTCTGGTAGATCGGCTGCATGATTCGGAGCAGGACCTCGCTGAAATGCAACCATTTGTGTTACATGAAAAGTTCCTTTTCCATCTAACGTCTCTTCATTGATATCTAAATTATCAGCCGCAAATTGTGCAAAGCGACCAAACACAAAATTTTCTGGAATAAATATGTTTCCATTTGTTGTAAACTCTGCAGCTGATTTTTATAAATGCTAGCATGAATACGTTGCACTCGTTCATAACTGATGCTATGTCCACTAGCATGCAGGAGCTGTACAAGTTGTTTTGACCGTGTTGCTTGATGCACAGATAGTCCTATTCCAATTTGCTTCGGTGTTACTTTTCGCCCTTTAGATGCTACTGATACTATATCTTGAAGAATGCTTAATAATTTTACTTCCTCTGGATCGTCTCCTTCACTAATTCTGTTGATTAACATCTTGAGAAGCAGTGGCGGCTCGTGACTTAAGAGGCTGGAGGGCGCGACCTTTAGGCTCCTTAATTATTTATCAATATAGAATTTAACGCACAATAGAAATGTCGCCAATATTTGATCACATAATTCGTTAATAAAATAAGAATAGTAACACATGCAGCATGCAACGATTATTTAAAAATTTGATCTCACCTCAAATATTGGGAGCAAACATAACCACAAACTGTCCACAAAAATGTCTATGCTGTTTCCACAAAAAAAGTAATATACTATATTTACATTATATTATTTCTATGATACCTACACTTTAAACAGACCCTTTATTTATATACAAAGTCCATTCGCCTTCCCTTTAAATTAACGAACTTTTCTAGCATCAGAGTCCTTCATTTCTTTAACAAGTTCTTTGTTGATAGATAACATCGCAAGGGCATTCAGTCTATCGTTTTTTATTGTACTTCTCAAGAAAGTCTTTAGCCTTTTCAGAGTCGAAAAGCAGCTCTCAGGTTCGGCACTTGTCATGGGGTAGTTATGATAATTTTCGGAAGTTTTGACACTTCTTTGAAAACTGACGTAAGATTGTTTTCTTCTATAAAGTTAAGAAGTTTTATTGCGCCTTTAATATTAAAATCATGCCGTCTGTATAATAGTTCTAATTCACTCCGAAGTTTTTTTTCTTGTAAGGAAGGGTAATGTTGAATCACTTGCTTGAATTTTTCTTCCGGAAAGTTTGTAGAAACAAGTGGAAATAAGTCACTTGGTTCCTCAGGGAACTCCTCATTTATTTGTGTTTCTATTTCAATTATTTTCTCCTTCTCGGCATCTCATTTTCAAAAATTCCGATGTCACTTTGCCACATTACACTGTCTTTGTTCCTACTCTGTAGTTGTTGGTACAGTTTGTCCACATGGGATAGAATTCTATGGAAAAAAGTTAGCCAGAACATGAAATTTTGGTCCTAAAGAGCCGTTCTGTGACCACTTGTCTCATTAACTGTGAGTCTGTTTGTACACTTTTCTTCAAGAACTTCGAAACATTCCTCCAACTTATATCGGTTTTCGTACACAACGTTGACTGTACGAATGTTGTAATTCCATCTTGTTATAGAAACTCTGGGTAACCTGGCTTGCACTACTTCCTTCAAAAGGTCCGTTCGTAGAGATGAGTGTGAAAAAAATGCTGGAATGGCAGAGAGATTTGAGAAAAAACTCTTAACTTTGTTGTTTACACTTGTTGCTTTTTCTAATAGCAAATTAAGTTCATGAGCGTAACAGTGTACAAAACATGTGAACGGATACACTTCTCTAATTTTTGCCTTTACACCTCCAATAGAACCACACATAACATTAGTGCCAACATAAGTCTGAGCTATTAACATTTCCTTTGACGTGTGAAGAAGGGGATAGATATTGTTCATTATGCACTTTGCTAATCTTTCTGCACAAGTACCTTCAGGACTGAGAAATCCCCAAAACCTTTCGTACACCGACCCCTTAAACACGTAGTTAAAAACTAATACCATTTGACAGTGGTTTCTCATCATCAACATCAGTTGTCTCTTCACATTCGATTGTCACAAATTCAGAAGCTTTTATCGACTTTTCTATTTCTTCCCTGCAGACACTAAGCATACAGTCCAATATATCATTCTGTATTATTTTCTATGTACCTTTGAATACTGTCGCCGATTCTAAGTGGTCTTTCATTGCAGAATCCAGCTCCGCAGTAAAATTAATTAAGCCTTTGTATACCCCTGGATCTGTAGACGATGCTCATACGTTATGAACTCTTGGAGACAACTGTAAAACACTACAGAATTTGACACACGAAATCAGCTGTTTTAAAACATGTCTGTTTTTGCTGACTTACTAGCTTACTTACTAGCCAACGCCCACCCTTGGCTGTTGAGCCATTAGGCGACGCGCTGACCAGTAGCGTCGGGCTTCGGCGATCTCGGTGTCCTCGTTGGACGGGGTGTGGTCCAAGGCCGGGCAGTCTCTCAGATGGTCGGCGTCCATCGTCCGTCGCGTGGCCGCACAGCTGGCACTCAGGGGTTGGCAGGGCGTGGAGGCGGTGCAGATGTGAAGCGAGATAGTCGTGTCCGGTTTTTAGTCAGAAGTTGGCGACACACACTGCACGAGGGAGGTTGAGGTTGATTGGACCGTCGGTGACGAGGCTTTCCCATTTTTTACCGGCGGCCGCCTCAGACAGTCTTCACTTATTCCATATGCTGACGGCGGAGTTTGTTTGAGCTTTGGAATATTGTAGGGACTGCGGGCGGGTAGGCTCGGGTAGGGTTGTGCCTTGCTTGGCCAGTTTATCGGCCTCCTCGTTGCCCCAGATGTTGACATGACTGGGTATCCATTGGAGTTTTAGGATCCACCCTCGGCTCGCCAGGGTCTCCAGTTTCCTTCTACAGTCGATAGTCCTTTGGCAGTCAGTTTGAGAGTTCCGTTATAGACTGCGTATTGCGGCCTGCGAGTCGACTAGGAGCACGGCTTTTGAAGGGGGAGTGATTTTTTCCAGTTCATCAACGGCAGCGTGAACTGCTTCGATTTCCCCATCGTAGTTACTAAGGGGGCTGCCCACGGCTAAGTGTCCTTGGAAAAGGCGGCTATAGTACCCAGCTCCTGTTTTTCCATTGCCCGGAATTGATGAGCCGTCAGGGTAGATATGGATCCACTCTTGCTCGGGATAATCTTCGTGGATGGTTTGCAAAGCTGATTGCTTTAGTTCTAAATCTGTGGATGCATGTTTAGGTGCTGAGTGGTTCTTAAGATGGTAGCTGGTTTGGGGTAAGAGACTGAAGAAGTCCTGATGGGTATTCAGCGGCGCTGTTTCTGTGAGGGCAATATCGTATTTTTCGGCGATGTTTTTGTACATGGTTAATGGGGTTATTTGTGTCTTTAGCCTGGGAGTAGGTTGTCGGTAGTCGTTCCATAGACGCTTGTAGACACGCCTGGAGCGCTCCCAGAACCGCAGTGCTGTCCTTTCTCTATATGACTGTAATGGTTCTATCTGGGTTTGTGCCTCCATGGCCTCGATGGGGGTGGATTTTGCAGCGCCTGTTATTACTCTTAGGGCTGTATTTTGTGCGAGATCGAGTTTGTTTGTACGCTGGCGCTTGCTGTGACGGTGACTTCGCTTCCATATTCTAGCATGGGTCTAATATATGTTTTATAGGTAGTCTTTAGGACATCTTGGTTAGCTCCCCACTTAGTGGCTGTCAATCTCTTTAGTAGTCGTGTTCTTTTTAAAGCCCTTTCCGCGCTTTGGTCCACATGATGTTTCCACGTTAAGCGCCTATCCAATTGTACTCCCAGGTATTTAGAAATGGCGCTTTCTTCCAGCGCTGTCCCGCTGTAAAATAGGCTAATTGGCGGTATTTTTGTAGAGAGTGAGAACAGTTGAAAGGTGGTTTTGCCAGAATTTACTGTCATTGCGTTTCGCTTTGCCCACATCTCGAGTTTTATTAAGACCTCGTTCAGGCACGCCTCAAGTGACAGTGTGTTTCCACTGGTTGCCCAGATGAGAAGGTCGTCCGCATAGAGGAGCGCTTTGACGCCTGGCACACTTCTTACTGCTTCGAGAATGTCGTCGATCATGATATTAAACAGCGAGCAGCTCAGCACTGCTCCTTGGGCTAGTCCTTCCTGTTGGATGCGAAATTTCGATGTGCAATTTGAATATTGGACTCGGATTTGTCTTTGGGACAAAAACGACTTAATCCATTTGAATAGTTTGCCAGATATTCCGTGTATGGCCAGCTTATGGATGAGCATGGGTTTCCATACCGTATCATATGCAGCTTTTATATCGACTAGCACTGCTAACGTTGGCATTTTCCTGTGGAACCCGTCTTTGACGTGTTGTGTGAAATTGGTTACGTGATCCATCGTGCTGCGGTGTCTGCGGAATCCGGCTTGGGCGTGGTCAACAATTTGTTTAGCCTCAACTAGTTGATTCAAACGGTTTGTGATCATCTTTTCTGCTAGTTTACACAGGACGCTCGTCAGGGAGATAGGCCTGTAGCTTTCTGCTGAGTCTGCTTGTTTTCCGTTTTTTAGGATAGGGATGATTTCGGTCTTCTTCCATATGTGGGGCACGTGTTTTTCCCATGTCAAATTGATGGCGGCTAGCACGGGTTTCTTGGCTGTATTGCCCATGTGTGTGAGGAATTCGGGGAAAATTTCGTCCATGCCAGCAGACTTCTTTTCTTTGGTTTGCACAAGGGCATTTTCTAGCTCAACAATAGTAAAAGGATCATAGGAGATGTCTTGGGTTTTCTTATCTAAACATGTGGCCGAGGGTCGTTTTAGCAGAGTTCTGGTTATGGCTTTATCTCCGTGTGCTCGGCTTATATTCGCATAGTGCTTGCATAAGGCATTGGCGATGTCCGAGGGATCGGTGAGTGGGCGATTGGCACAGAGCAATGGTTGTTGTGCCTTTGGCGGGTTGTCGTTATTAAGCCGTGAGATATATCTGTGGGCTTGGGTGCCGTTATTCCTAAAGTCAAGTTTAGCTATAAAAGTCTTGAAGGCAGAGCGCTTAGCACTCTTTATTTCTGCGTGCAGCCTGGCTTGGTGTCTCCTGAGGGAGATGAGGTCTTCAGTTGCTCTCGTCCGTTCCGCTGTGCGGCGGCAGTGGTCTCGTTTTCCCTTAAAGTAGGACAGAGTAGAGTTCCAAAAGGGCTAAAATTTTTTTTGCTGTCCACGGGGTATATATTGGAGAGCACAGTCGAGCAATGTTTTATTTACCGCCTCAATAGTCTTCTCAGGAGAGTCTGATACTAACGCGAGGGAAAGAGCTTCATCTGTGCGGAATTGCGGAATTTCGCCCAATTTGCCTTCTTAAAATTCCAGCGCGGGGCTCTGCAGTTACTGTAGGGTGTTCTTGTAGTAAGTGACGTGACTAGGAGGGCTCTATGGCCATGCCCGCCGGCGTCGTCAAGTAATCTGACTTTTGTTTTGTCGGAGATGTGCGGGTGGGTGATGACTAAATCTGGCCTTGACGTTTGACCCGTAAAGGAAAGGAAAGTTGGAAGTGTATCCAAAACATCCAATTGGTTATTGTCGATTAACTCCTCCAGGCATTTTCCAGATGCAGTACGTCTTGAGTATCCCCATATTGGTGACTGACTATTAACGTCTCCGACAATTATGCTATTTGCCTGTATTGTCCTCTCAATCACTTCTAAAGAGAGTACGTTGCCGGGTGGGTTGTACAGATTTATTACACTAAAGTGTTGCTTGTTTTTCCATGCCTCGACCAGGACGGCCTCCAACTTGTCATCCGCTTCCATTTCATGCAGAACTTTTAGTTTTGTTGTTAGGTTATTTTTAACACCAATTAGGAGCCAGAGGCGATCTGTCTCGATCTCTTCATCATAGTAACGGTGTAGCCGTTCGTCTGATAATAATCAGGGGTTTCAGTAGCGGCTCCTGCTTCAACAATAAAAAATAGATCCACGTCTAAGTGGTTGACGTTTCGTTTGAATTGCAAAAATTTTACATCATTGAGGCCTCCTGCATTCCAATAAATAATACGGAGGCTAGTGTCAGAACTCTTAAAAGAGCTGTTTTGTGTTTGTGTGAGGTTTTTTGAAGCCATCTTCATTTTGCTGACTTGAACATTGTGCTTTTTAATTTTTTGTCTATATTGCGAATCCAGACTAGACAGTATGTTTACTTTGCCTAATAAAGAAAAATCAACAACACTATTCATGTGATGGACGGATATTTCATGCTTCTTAATTTTTTCTGTAAGATGTTTTATATCATTAACCTCTCTTAGGGTCAAACACAGTCACCATTTTCTCTCGGAGACAATAAAATATATGGAAAACAGAACATTATTCGTGAAGCTATTAAAAAAAACACACAAACTCAAAACCTAAACACTAAACTAATGCCCGCACTGAATTAACCACGCCAGAGAAACATATAAACACTAAACAGAGCAAATCTCATTTTATTATCAATAGTCTGCGATTAGTTGTACTGAGTGAATTACGCGTCTTTCTGCTAATCGTGGCGCGGGAGCCGGCGCGCCGAGCGACAGTGTAAACGCCGCCTATAAGCTTACAATTTCGTTCAACTTTGGATAGAGTGGGGGAACTGAGAAATGGGCGCGATTGTCAGAGCGCCGTAATGCATGCTGTTCCGAAAACATTTCTGCTATTACCTAACACAAAAATATTTTCTTGTCCGAAGCGTTAAAGAAATATGTACCGTAATGACTTTCCACAAGTAGTGATATTGGGTTGTTTAATGATATGATTTACTCTGGGAGGTGCGCGCCTTAGCGCCCTATGAACGAGCCGCCCCTGTTGAGAAGCATATACAAACTATCAGGAATGGTCTTTTTTGCATGATCAATATTGAGATTACCATACGATGTATGTCCTTCAGTTGAATTTAAATCTGTACGAATCTTGGTTGTAAAAAGTTGTAGAGCTTGAAGAAACACACCTTCTTCACTTGGACAGTCAGCAATTGTTAGTTCATCTTCTACATCTATTTCATGAATTTTGTGTGTCTCGAATTTCAGTGCTTGCATTGCTACGGAAACTGGAACGCGAGGGAATATTATCATTGATTGAGATCGCTGAAGTGGTTGCACAAAATCAATTCGGTCCCCATAGTATGACTGTAATCTTCCTTTCAGTTTCTGTGTACTATAAGAGCAGTCGGATCCTTGAATTTCAGCCACCAATCCACGATAATGTTCAGTAACTTGATCTAAGGAATACACATGGCCAGCCTTAAACCCTTATCTAATTCCTCTATGAGGATTGTCATTGCAATTTCCAAAGAACTGGTATCTTGGATGGATGTATTTTTTTTATCAGCAGTGTTATTCTGGAATCGATTGGCTTAGCATGATTTGTGATATTTTGTTACATATGCTATAAGATCTAATCCTGCAGTTCGACAACGTAGTTCTTCATCGCTTTTGGCAATTTCGTGAATACTGTTCTCACCATTCTTAGTTAATACTTGTGACAATTTGATAGAACCTTTGTTTTTCCTCAGTTGGCAAATTATACACAAAGACCAGTTGACAGTTGCTATTCGCCCCCTTGTTGCAGGGACAGATGTGCAGGGTTGTGTATTATCGGTATCACTGCTGGAACTAATATTTGTGATAGGATTTTCCACAGCCTTTTCAAACCGTATTTTAAGTCTGTCAATGTTGCTCTTACTGCAAAAACTGGCATAACAACTTGCTTTATGCCATTTCGGATCTTTTAGCTCTAGTGTTTCTATGTCTGGCTCGAGACGCTTCAGTACATCCCAGTTATTTACATCACTATAAGATATACGTTTATAGTAGCATTCCTTAACACGATTTACTCCTTCTTTGCCACCATTTGTCAGATTTCCACTGGATACAACTTGACAAAATATGCATGAATTCCACTTTGTTATCTCAAAGTTTTTACGCTTCACTGGCAATCTGGCAACAGGTATCAATGCTTGATCCATTTCAGATGTTTCACAGTTATAATGACTTCAAAGTTCCGCCATCATTACTTCATAATCGGAAACAAAAATTGTAAGTATTATGATAATGGTTGTTACGTATGCTAAATAGTGGTTAGGCGCATTGAGTAAAATGTATAAAAATAAATGTAGCCATTTTGAAAAATGGGAGATGGGTTGTATACATGAATAAATTAAACACTTTTTTGAATTCCTTGACCCCAAAAACATATAATTTGACACCAAGATCAAGTTTTTAGGTTGAGTGGTTTCCAAAGTACGAACAATTGTGACGTCTCCCTTGTTAAGACAACACAAAAGTCGGGAACTAGTTCAATTCGTTACCAGTTAATTAAACTAGCTGCCGTTGTTAGTAAAACTTCCTTACCAACAAATTACAACAGAATTTTTACATAGGAAATAGACAAGGATTGCACAAATTTATTCACTCACTTGGTGTTAGCAAAAACATCTCTTTATTACTATTCAAATCTCATGTTTTACTTTGTTTCTTTTTTTAAAAAGAATTACTTTAGTAAATTCTGCTTTTAATGCTTTAAAAATATTAAGTGTATTATTCCTTTTATCTCAAAAGTACTCATCTAGATGTTTGTTTTAAATACCTCGGATCCGGGTCTGAAATTTGTTAAAAATTAATGTATCACAATTTTAACCAAATTATTGGAAGAATAAGATTGGTTGTAAACTACAGAATTACCTTACATTTAGATATAGTGCTGTTACTACTACTGCATTACAAAAATTACAAATCTGATAAGTTATTCTTTACATTATTAAAAGTTCTTTAGTGTTCTTTTGTTACTTCTCTTATTGAAACGAATATGTACAAATGTTGTGTTTGGATATCACCTGAATGTAATATGAGGTTGTTGTTGGGTCCTTGGTGGTCATCTTCTGTCGTCTTCTAGGGTGGAGTACGTGGTTCCTCTTGAAGCTACATCAGGTTGATTGTATCTGGTCTCGACGATCGGATTTTTACTTGAAGTTCATACTGTTGTAGTTTGAGTTTTCTACGTCTGGAGTTTGTAGTTCACATTTTACACCTTAATTATAGTTCTTACTTTGCAGTACTAAAGTCTGGTAAGTTACATATCTTACAACTTACAATTTTATGTGTAAAAGAGATGTGTCGGCTAAGTTTTCCTTTCTTTATATTCTTTATAACTCTACACACACTACATTATTTATTTATGTTATTATTTTCCACACTACATTCTTCAAAATAAAATCACCTCAAACTGGATATGTTTTTAACGGCATACACCTACGTGTATGTGGACAACACAAAACTCACATCTTTACATGTCGAAGTTCTACTGGCGACTGTGTGCATAGTTTAGGGGCTGTAAATACTTTGTTAACTTTGTTACGAATTAGAGATTTCCTTATTTATATATTCGTATTTTAAATACTTAACGTAATTATTATTATTATTTAATTAACACCTTTCTTTGCGTGTTGGTACGGGACAATTTCAAGTTGATGCAGGAATCTGGGTATAGGTAAGGGTGGATAATACTCTTACTTGTTAGAAATTAAAAATTTTTTATTTGTGCGATTTACGATATTTTTCAAAATCGTCACATCCTCCTGCACCTAACTATGAAAACGGGGTGGTGGGGGTAATAATAGAAAATCTAATAAACACAATTATATTTGGACACAGAATTTCATACTGAAATTTCTCTCTCTCAGATTATTTCTATTCATCAATTGATTATCTTACACTTACACAAAATATTTAAATTCTAATACATCTACTACACATAAAATCTACACACTAAACGTAAATCTACCTTATTTTAATTCTTACATCTACTACCGGTTTTTTCTTGAATTCATCACTCGTTTTACGGAGTTATACTCATGAGTATGTTACTAATAATAATCACGTATTGTAATAACAATCGAATTACTTTTAGTTTACTGCGCTAGGGATTATTTTTCTTTCTTTCTCTCTCTCGTCATCTTCATTATCATCGTCATCTGACTTCTCATGTATTATATCATTCTCGCAGGACATTAGCTAAGGTTGATCAGGCCTCGCTAGTATTCGTACGAGGGGGTTTTGAGTTTATACTCACTTATGGTATAGGATGTTGCAAAATCTTATCGTATTTCGCTATAAGTATATACAACATATTTTATTCTTAATACTTAAATAGTATTCTCGGTTTTCTATCTTTCTCGTAGTCTTTCTTCTGTATTTTGACACGAAAAACATTTTTTTATTTGAGACAGATGGCTTCTGCGAACGTAATTTTCTGTATTGGGTTCATACAGAGCTACAGTAACGGGGGTGATGAACTTATGAATTTGGTAGCGGCCACACCATCGATATGATAGTTTCGAAGTGGTCCTATCAACGGTTTTACTCATAGGATGAGTTTTATACATTACTAAATCACCTACTTTATACTTTATTTGTCTATTATTCTGCTCATGATACTTCCTTGATTTTTGTAAATTCGCTCTCAAATTTGCACGAGCTTCGTTCCATATTTTTCGTATGCTATTCCCATTTATGTCGCGGGGTAATAACTCGTGGATTTTCCACTTTTTGGTTAAAGGATGGTTGGGTTTATACTTGTACAGTAAATCAAATGGTGTTGATTTATGTCCTTCATGATACGCTGAGTTGAACGCAAATTGTATCCATGAAATATTTTGATCCCAGGTTGTCTGGTCTTTAGCATGATAAGATATTAATGCTGATTTTAAGTTACCCAAGTATCTTTCTGCTAGGTTTCCTTGCGGTCTGTACTCGGTCACGGTAATATGATTTATCCCTAATTTAAAACACATGTCGTTAAATTCTTTATTTTTAATTTCACCGTAATACTGCGCGATATCTTTAGGTTTTGTTTATTTGCGGTGGTACACTTTATGTTCACCATTTGGCTACGTTTAATCAGATTATGATTAGCTAATACGGTGGCTAACTGTTTACTAATTATACTACGGGTAGATCCGGAATCAATTAAACCAAGGGTATTCGTTGCTCCAAGGTCTATCTGTATATAGGGTAGTTGGCATATACTTGTTCTACATGCACCAATAGAGTTGCACTTCTCGATAAATCTTGTTAAGTAAGGGTCTATGCGTTTATTTCTATTTATTTTTATTCGATGATTATTATTGTTGTTACCTTTCCTTCTGGTGCTTCGGAAGACGTAGGATTTTCGTTCTTCCAGCTTCACATGTTTTTTGATTGGTCGGTTTTCTGTTGGTATCACTTTTGTTTACATACCTTGCTAATGTGTCCGGCCTTTCCACAGTTATAACATCTTCTTTCCTCATTTACTTCGCTCGTAGGATGTCGGGGTTTTGGTCTAGAGTATGAAACATGGAGGTAGCTTTGGGTTTTAGATGTACTTACGAATCGCTTATCGCGGTAGTTTCGGGTATCAGTTCCAATTGGTCGAGTTTGGAATGAATCTCTGTGTTGAGTCTGGGACATAGAAACGCGTCTATTCTGGTCAGAATACCAGACGTTGGATGAATGTGTACAACATAGTTCTAGTTCGGTGAAAGTGGTTGGTCGCTTCATGAGTGCTAGGCGAGATCGCTCCTCGGGAGATAGTCCTACTAAGATAGTGTCTACTAACTGTTGTTCACTCCATTTAACTTGTAGCAATAAAGCAGATTCTCTTACCTCAGATATATAATGAGCTAATCTCTCGTATGTTCCTTGTACACGAAGTACTAAGTTTCGCTTCAATTCTTCGTAGATACCGGTGGGAATGAAATGTCTTATTAGGGTGGTATGAAATTCTTCTACCGGGTGATTATACCTTAGGGATTCTAACACTCTATCTTTTAAAGGAGGTCTACATTTAGGTAAAATTACTTGTAAAATCTGGTTATCTCTTAGTTGTTGCAGGTCCTTTAATTGTAAAATGTGCTTGATAAAATCAAGGAGCTTTGTAATATTCAGCCCATCAGTGATTGGTATGTCAGACAAAATACTTTCTGCAGGGTGGGTTATCTTTCCATAGAGCTCGGTAGTTAGATTTACTTGAGTCATCATTCTAGGTTTTTCCGCAGATTGATTCGTCCGCAAGTGAGGAGGTAAATCGTAGATACGGGTCATATTTTCTAGTTCATTAGGGAGTAACGTAACGTTTGCTGGTTGGATATTTACCTGACTATCAGTTAACCGTTCTTTAAATGGATCTATATTTGGTTCCTGCAGAAGCTGAAGTTTTGCAGTACCGTTTGGCTGTTCTTGAGTCGGAAATTGAGTAGGGGAAATATTTAGTTTCGTCATTGCTTCTTCAATTTCCTCTAATCTAAACGATTCGGATCTTCGACGTAATTCGCGCATTATCTCGGGTAATTGTTGTAATGCTTCCTCGGCGAATTTTTGTACATCATGAGGGGTAACTTTATCACCGGGCCAATTCAACAAACTGGTGATACGGCGGGTCAGATGTTCGATTCTTTGGGTGGTGCATAATATTACTGCGGGGGATTTTTCATCACGCAGGGTTTGTGCGATCGAAGTTAGTTCTGTATACTTGTGATAACATGTTTCTTTTTCGCTCTCAAAATCTAAAACACTTAAACGATTTAATAATGAGGGTTTATCCGGTTTATTTTCACGTAACGTCTTGCGAAGTTCCGCGACAGTTACATTAGAGTAGGGAAGACCACGCAATAATGCTTCATAGCTTAGTTCGTCTTTCAACAACAAGTCGGGGTTAAATTGAGCCATTTTTGATAATAACAACTTTAAATACACGACGTATTACGAACGACAAATCTTATGTCATCTATTTTAATTCGTTTTATAAATGTTTAAAATAGTTAACGTGAATTCATTTAAACACATACATCTTATTACATATGGAATCTTATATTAATTAATCAACATAACTTATCTCACAACAATTCAATTTTCTGTACAGTCATATATAATTAGTCAAAACAAAAAGCTAATACCATTGTATAGTAGAGAGAAATTTCATATACGAAAAGTTCATTGCTTTAACAATAGCACAAAAGGTCAGCTGTTTTGGGGAGTCGTCTAGTTGCATAGGGTGGTAATTCAGGACAATTCAAAACAGGAAAGAGCGTGTCTAAGGTGGTTTGTTTGGTTAGCGAGGGGAGGTTTTGAATGAGATGCGTGCATACAAAGGGGAGAGTTTACATTCCTCAACACGTATTTAACATGAACAGACTGGTTTCTACCGACAGGTTTAGAATGGAATACTTACCAGCGATGACTTGTTTATTACGGCAAAGTCGCGATACTAATATTATTATAACTTAATTAAAATTTTACTCATTTATTTTTTTTTATTTCAGAGTGAATAAATTTATGTTTGTCAAAGTTATTGTTAACGAATTATAACAATATACAATTATTATTATTTTTACAAAGAACAGTGACGCAATTTTGTAGGCGTCACGATGCTTACAAACCTATTATATAATTTAGCATAGCAGAGTATTTTTACAGAATAGCAGAGTGGCGCAATTTTGTGACGTCTCCCTTGTTAAGACAACACAAAAGTCGGGAACTAGTTCAATTCGTTACCAGTTAATTAAACTAGCTGCCGTTGTTAGTAAAACTTCCTTACCAACAAATTACAACACAATTTTTACATAGGAAATAGACAAGGATTGCACAAATTTATTCACTCACTTGGTGTTAGCAAAAACATCTCTTTATTACTATTCAGATCTCATGTTTTACTTTGTTTCTTTTTTTAAAAAGAATTACTTTAGTAAATTCTGCTTTTAATGCTTTAAAAATATTAAGTGTATTATTCCTTTTATCTCAAAAGTACTCATCTAGATGTTTGTTTTAAATACCTCGGATCCGGGTCTGAACTTTGTTAAAAATTAATTTATCACAATTTTAACCAAATTATTGGAAGAATAAGATTGGTTGTAAACTACAGAATTACCTTACATTTAGATATAGTGCTGTTACTACTACTGCATTACAAAAATTACAAATCTGATAAGTTATTCTTTACATTATTAAAAGTTCTTTAGTGTTCTTTTGTTACTTCTCTTATTGAAACGAATATGTACAAATGTTGTGTTTGGATATCACCTGAATGTAATATGAGGTTGTTGTTGGGTCCTTGGTGGTCGTCTTCTAGGGTGGAGTACCTGGTTCCTCTTGAAGCTACATCAGGTTGATTGTATCTGGTCTCGACGATCGGATTTTTACTTGAAGTTCATACTGTTGTAGTTTGAGTTTTCTACGTCTGGAGTTTGTAGTTCACATTTTACACCTTAATTATAGTTCTTACTTTGCAGTACTAAAGTCTGGTAAGTTACATATCTTACAACTTACAATTTTATATGTTTAAAAGAGATGTGTCGGCTAAGTTTTCCTTTCTTTATATTCTTTATAACTCTACACACACTACATTATTTATTTATGTTATTATTTTCCACACTACATTCTTCAAAATAAAATCACCTCAAACTGGATATGTTTTTAACGGCATACACCTACGTGTATGTGGACAACACAAAACTCACATCTTTACATGTCGAAGTTCTACTGGCGACTGTGTGCATAGTTTAGGGGCGAGGGGTCAGTAAGCTGGCGCGTATTTACGCACTGAGAAAATAGTTCGTTCTTTTATATATTATTAATTATTCATCAATTAGAATGTAAATACTTTTATGTTAACTTTGTTACGAATTAGAGATTTCCTTATTTATATATTCGTATTTTAAATAATTAACGTAATTATTATTATTATTATTTAATTAACACCTTTCTTTGCGTGTTGGTACGGGACAATTTCAAGTTGATGCAGGAATCTGGGTATAGGTAAGGGTGGATAATACTCTTACTTGTTAGAAATTAAAAATTTTTTATTTGTGCGATTTACGATATTTTTCAAAATCGTCACACAATCAAATATTTGCATCCGCCATTTTCCAAAATGGCGTCCAGAAAAGAGGGTCCCACTCATACACAGTGACCACCGGTCAAAATATCATCTGTACTACTGTAATATAAAATCTAGCATGGTGGTTGCTAGTTAGGTTTCAGGGTGAGCCAAATTTGTCATTTTGGCCATCTGCCTCCCCACTAACTTCACTTTTCACTTAGCACTATTAACAAAAAAAAATAAAAAAATATTTGAAACTATTAAAGTTTAAATAAAATAACACTGTGCAATAAACCAATACAAGCATGTCCACAATCCTGAATCTTAAGAGACACTGAGCTGCAGAGCTAAACAGAGTGTGATAGCCGGACACGGACATGTCATAACATGAAAGAAGAAAATGGGGGAAGGGGAAAATAAATTTTTCGTTGTTAATCACCACCACTGGTCCACTGAACAATAAATTTGTTACTCTCAGTAACTTTTACTCTCAAAAATTTCTCTCAGTGTACTTTTATTATTTTTCCCATTATCTACCTATTTTATTTAAACATTTTATTATCTAATTTACATAAAACTAATTTTACTATTGTTTCTTACACAATTCTACAGTTACTATTCTTGTTTTTTAAAATACTTTTGACATACCCTACATAAAAAATAAATATGAAATAAAAACAGTTTTTGTGCATTTTACTTGAAACAGTGTTTAGAAAAAAAGTAAAAATTTAGGGAACCCATTGGAATCCCATCATGAAACTTTCAGGATCAGTTATCAATATTACAAAAACAACATTTTTTTTTTGAAAATTTTTAAAGGTACGCATTTTGAAAAATTCAAAATCAAAATTTTTATTTTGAATTTGAAAAAAATTTTCCTCCTAACCTGTATAGTGTTGCATGTCATATGAAAGGTCCTTCAATAAAGAATGACACCTTTCACAGCTCTTTAGGTTAATTATGAGAGCCACAATTGCAACTTGAAAATTATCCGGACGCACCATTTTTAGCGGTTTTTGGGAACTTTAGGTAGCTGTAATTCGAAACCCGGTTGATATATTTCAAAAATATTTGGTATTTTTCTTATCCTATATGAGTAATACCTGTATACCAAATTTCATCAAAATCTGAGATGTTAAGGAAAATCACTGTGTTGATTTGATATGGAATGACTCTACTACCAGTTGTCATGGGACAGCTGAGAGAACAGTGCACTTACTACTGGCTACGGCTTATACTGTTACATACTTCTAAGACAGTAAGTTGCTGCTACCCGTTGTCATGCGGCACCTGAGAGAAAAGTGCACTTAAAAGATTGACGCCACTACTTTTACATACTTTTAAGACAGTAAGTTGCTACTACCAGTTGTCATGGGACAGCTGATAGAACACTGCACTTGCTACTGTTTGACGCTTCTACTATTACATACTTCTAAGACAGTAAGTTTATGCTACTAGTTGTCATGTCGGACCTGAGAGAACAGTGCACTTACTACTGTTTGACACTTCTACTATTACATACTTCTAAGACAGGGACACTTCTACTATTACATACTTCTAAGACAGGAAGTTGATACTACCAGTAGTCATGAGGCAGCCGAGAGAACAATGCACTTACTACTGGCTACGGCTTCTACTATCACATACTTAGAAGACAGTAAGTTGCTACTACCACTTGACACGTGACACCTGAGAGAACAGTGCTCTTACTACTGTGTGAGACTTCTACTATTGCATACTTCTAAGACATTAAGTTTCTACTACCAGTTAACATGAGACATCTGAGAGCACAGTGCACTTACTACTGTTTGACGCTTCTATTATTACATACTTCTAAGACAGTAAGTCGATACTACCAGTTGTCATGGGAAAGCTGAGAGAACAGTGCACTTACTACTGGCTACGGCTTCTACTATTACT
This sequence comes from Magicicada septendecula, assembly GCA_034769895.1. Classification (NCBI taxonomy): domain Eukaryota; kingdom Metazoa; phylum Arthropoda; class Insecta; order Hemiptera; family Cicadidae; genus Magicicada; species Magicicada septendecula. The sequence goes on from CM068374.1 coordinate 23,577,415, forward strand.
TACTCATAAGACAGTAAGTTGCTATTACCAGTTGTCATGGGACAGCTGAGAGAACAGTGCACTTACTACTGGCTACGGCTTCTACTATTACATACTTCTAAAACAGTATGTTGGTACTACCAGTTGTCATGGCACAGCTGAGAGAACAGTGCACTTACTAATTGCTACAACTTCTACTTTTACATACTTCTAAGACAGTAAGTTGCTACTACTAGTTGTCATGATACGTGTGAGAGAACAGTGCACTTACTAGTGGCTACGGCCTATACTATTACATCCTTATAAGACAGTAAGTTGCTACTACCAGTTGTCATGATATGTGTGAGAGAACAGTGCACTTACTACTGGCTACGGCCTTTACTATTACATACTTATAAGACAGTAAGTTGCTACTACCAGATGTCATGTTACGTGTGAGAGAACAGTGCATTTACTACTGGCTACGGCCTATACTGTTACATACTTAAAAGACATTAAGTGCTACTACCAGTTGTCATGGGACAGGTGAGAGAACAATGCACTTACTACTGGCTACGGCTTCTACTATTAAGCCCCCTGCACACGGGGACAGTAGTGGCATCCAGTGAAATGGCCGGACAGTAGGCTTACACACGAGGACAGTATTGGCTTCCATTTTAATATTCTAGTGGCAGCCAGTAGCCAGTTTTGTGTGGACGTGGTGAGTGCAACATTGTCAGAGGATGTGTGAGAACATGGAGGAGGTTGATGAAGAGTACGAGGAAGCTGTTGATGAGGCTGTAAGTGAAATTGTACATTGTTTAAGTGAAGAGCTTCAAGAAATATTAACCAAAAATAGGGCGTGCTGGGTTAAAGACTGGGTGTGTCGTAGAGATCACCTGGGAGCTTCGTCTACAATACTTGGGAACATGCCGAGGAGGATCCTCTGGAATTCAAGAGAATTTTGAGAATGAGTGTGTGGCAATTTAATGAACTGTTTAATTTAATTGAACATAAAATATCAAAAACAGAATCGCTAATGAGAAACGCAGTTCCTGCCCGTCCAAAACTAGAGGTTGCCTTACGATTTTTAGCTAGTGGTGACAGTTACCAAACTCTAGCAATCATGTTTCGAATACCAGCCAACACCGTTTCTAGTTTTATGCCAGAAGTACTTACAGCAACAACGACAGCATTACATGAAGGTAAGATCTCAAGTTATTGCTTGCTAACTTGTTAATTTATAGTAGGGTAGCAAATTTTTAGTAATACTGGTGAGTTCAAAGTAAATAAGTGCAGAAATGTGCATATCTTTTAGGGGTTGTCACTTCCAACAACTATGCTAACCATAAAAGAGGTGATTAAGGTAACCAGGAAGTGTAAACTGGTATAAAATGCAACAGCCCATATTTTGATCATTATGTCATGACGTTTTAAAGCTATCTATTTGAAAATTTTAACAGAGATTGAGGACATTTTGCAGAACATTCTTCAATAACATCCCTAAAAAAAAAAAATTGAAAAAAAATGAAAACACTGAGATATATGTGTACCTTTTTCTCCTAAACTAGTGGAAGGATTGCAATGATAATCTACAGACATAAATTATTGTTGGGAACTGGAAAAATGTTTGTATGTTACTTTGAAAATGAGATGATTTTTTGAAATATTGAAAATTAGGAATTTTTTTTTTCTTTTTTTTTTTTAGTGATTATTTGTATAGACCTCTAGTAATTGAGATATTTCAATAATTCTAGTTCCCAGCATTCACACTTGAATATATAATATGTGTGCAAAATTTCATCCAGATTGGGTTAGGTTAACCAATCCTGAGAAAAAGGTACATTTATTTAAAAAAATAAAGTTTCCGGGAAATTGAGAAAATAGTAGTAGTAGTAGTAAGATAGTCTAACCTTTAATACATTCCTGGGCAATAATCAACCTGGCCATCTTCATAGTCTCTTTCCTCTTCTTCTGCAGTCTTTTTTCTGTTCTGGCCTCCTTTGTCATGGCCGCAGCAGCACGATTTGCATAGAATATGCGTGTATTGTCGATGGAGCGGAGAGCCTTCTTGCAGTTGCTTCCAACTACAATCCCCATTTTGTTTAGCACTTTAGTCCTTGCCATTGCACCATCATTAAAACTCAAAACAGCATCAAAAACACCTATTCTAAGGGTCTGAACACCAACAAACACATTCTTTGGTATGTTGTTACAAACACATTCCCAGATACAGTTGTTGAGACTCTCGTTGACATTTTGTGTTTTACCATGAACACACTTTTTCAAGAGACTTAGCTGGCTAAGGTCTCTGTAGATGGGTTTAATGGCTTCCATTATAGCCATTGGCAGCGCATGCTTGTGGGTATAGGTTCCACCAGTTGCAACAGTTTTCTGGTACTTACACCATGAATCAGCTCCCTTCAGACAAAGGTGGTGCATTGGATTGCCATCTGTGGAACATTTGTGGAAGAAGGTTGCCCATACTGCTTGCTGCATACCTTTCACATTATCCACATTCCTCCTGATAGCCAATCCATAGTACTGCTGTAGCTTGTCTGCTGTAGCATCTGTCAGGCGACCCGAACCACCAACACCTTTACCATCTCTTAGCTTCACACCTTTCATTTCTTTTTTCCACCTTCGGAGCCTGCTGTTGACTCTTCCAATGCCGATGTACTCTTCCAATGACGCTTCTTCTGCCGATGTACCCGCTTCTCCGCTCTCCTCCACTTCCTATACTCCTCTGCACTTCTTCTTGTGTGCCTCTGTATCATTGTTGTATAGGCTTCATTTTTAAGGTCTTTAGCAACTCTGCATTCTTCATCAAACCACGGATTTGAAGGTTCCCTTTCTTTGAGGCCCAGGTTTCCTCTGCAGCACCGGCAAGTGCTGAAGCGCATTCTTCCCAAACAATGTCTATACTTGGATTTCGTGTAGTCGTTTCGGTGATTTTATTTCCCACTAGTGCAGTGACTCCCAGCTGAGAGAACAGTGCACTTACTACTGGCTACGGTTTCTACAATTACATACTTATAAGACAGTAAGTTGTTACTACCAGTTGTCATGTGGCACCTGAGAGAACAGTGCACTTACTAGGTTTTGACACTTCTACTATTACATACGTACCTTTTTTACCTAATTTAGCTGTTTTACCTTTAGTTTTTGTTACCTTTTTGCTAGTACAAGTTCAGTATTACAGATAGTGTTGCTCTGCAGTTCCTCAGCACTTAAACTTTGTGACGTCCACTCTCCTTCATCTCTTCTTTCCACAAGGTGTTACTTCATCATGTCTTCTTTTTCTGAGCTCTTCAAGAAAGCTGTCACTAATTACACTGGTACTTGGTGAACTAGTGTCATTATTATTGGCATTAGATATTATATTTTCCATCACATTGTCACATAATCTTTCAAGTACTTTTTACGGTTGTAATGGCACGATACCACATTTTTTAAATCCAGATTTCAAATTTTTCTCTCCTCTGATTGCCAGGTTCTCTACTAGTCTTTTTAATAGTTTAGGAAATTCTTCCTTTGGTATAGAAGCACAGCGGCTACCATATGAAGTCTGTTTCCATTGCTCTAAAAATTTTTTTCCATTCGCCTTTCATCGAACGGAAGTATGCTACATCTAGGGGTTGTAATAAATTTGTAGCATTTGGAGGGAGTGCTACAAATGCAATATTATTGTCATTGCACAGACGCACAACCTCCATATTTAAATGAGCACTTAGATTATCACCCAATACAATTTTTTTTTCTGGTTGATTCTTGAGAATCGGTAACATAAGGTTAACAAACCAATCTTCAAAACTTTGGCTATCAAACCATCCTGATTTAATTCGATTGTACCTTGCTTGAGGAGGTCCACCTTCTGTCCAAGTCTGCCAAAGTTTTATCAGATTTGTAATTAACATACAAAGGGGCAAGAACTCCTTCTGCACTGCCACATACCTTTATGGATGTGCATACCTTTGTGGCATTTCGTATCCTTTCTCGATACTTTGTCCCTCGTTTAACTAAAACTTTTTTGGCACCTGGATCATCTATTAAATTAGTCTCATCAAAGTTTCAAATATTTGAACCTGGAACTCCTAACTCTTTTTTGATATTTTCAAAAAAGTCTTTTATCACACTTTCGTCAATGCTTGCTCGAGCATGACTTATGTTTCGTGCAAACCGCGCAACTAAAGCATCTTTGTGCCGTTTCATAAATGAATCCACCCAATCCGGCCCTGGAGTATTATCTTTAAATCTGGGAACAGTCCTACCACTCTTGTCTAGATAATATTTTACGGTCATTCTTAGATCAAATGATGTCATCGGAAATCCAAATGTTGATAAAGCAATTAGGTGTTGTACAAATAACTCTTCTTCTGCCATTGTAAATACAGTTTGCCCTCCTGATGGATTTAAATGTTCTTGGTGTTTTTTTAAAGAAAGTGTATTTCTGTGAATGCCATATCTGTAACAAAAGGAAAACACCTTTGTCACAGCACTGTCTCTGATAATGTACGGTATTGTCACTTATGAAACGGCAACCATTTCTTAAAACTTAAAAAATCTATGAGAATGTTACTTACTTTTCAGCAGCTGCTCGGATAGATATTTTCTTTCCTTCAATTTCATTTAATGCTTTTTGTAGAGTTTCCTCGGAATAATTTTTATATGGGCGGCTTCCACGAATGCGAACATAATTTCGTACCATTTTTGTACTCATTAGTATAAGTAGCCCTACTTATGTATAAGTTATTTTATACATTATAGTTTAAAATTAGTTGTAAACTATGGTTTAAAAATTGTACTTGTTGGTAATAAAACAGCTATTAAACACTAAATACTTCGTATCGTACATTTGCGGGGTGACTTTGTGTGCACAATGCCGCCCCGTAGGGGAGAGGCGGGTAGTATGGCCTACTTATGCAAAAAGTGTCAACAAAATATTAAATGATAGGCAGAATCATCTAAAATTATGTAATACTAAGTAGTGAAACATTTACTTCACACACACTCTGAAAAAGGAATTAAAATTAATCAAATGAAATGTGTGTGGTATTTCAAATTTATAGCTGTAATTGTGATAAAATTTTCGGCGTCGGGTAGTATGGGCCAGTTAAAAAACAGGAGTGAAGATAAATAAAAATTATTTTTGTTAACAATTGTTTAATTTTTATACAAATTCAATTTAAATTGTGTAAATACCGTAAAACGGGGTGAATCGGATCACTTTTCAACTTTGAACGTAAAAAAAGTAAGTAACGATTTTTTTTTAAATTTGATTTTTTGACTAGAAACTTTGGTCTTGTTTTGTTCTTGCAATTTTGAGCAAAAACAAAACATTTTTAACAGTTTTTATATATTTTTGTATTTCTTTTAGTGGTGTTCCGATTCACCTCGCAGAAAGGGGTGAATCGGAACACATGTTAAACTCTTTATTTGTTCCGATTCAGCGTTTAATAGGGTTAATAAAAACAAGTAATAATGATGAGGGACGAATAGGAACACGTAGTTACTATCAAACAAAACCTTTATTTTCTATACAAGTAAATGTATGATTTTTCAAAAATTAGAAAACAACTTTGAACTCAAGAAAGATTAAAATTTATTGTAAGAAAATGTATTTGAATTGAGAAAGATAAAGATTTAATACAAATTCAATTCACTCATGTCGTTCACAAAAGTTATCATGTCCTTGAAACGAGCAGATGTTTGGATGTTGTCATTTGGCTGAAGTTTCTTTATGACATCTTCTGGAAGGAACGCTGCCTCCTCCTCCGTTTCTTGAAATCTCCAGGTATTGGGGACCCTTTTGTAAAATTTTCCCACATATCCGTCGTCTTCTGGGTACAGGACTTTGGCCACATAGAGTCTGTATGATTTTTTTCCATGAACTTTAACGACAAGGAAGTCTCCTGGAGCAAGTATGTTCGGAAGTTGGGGACTTTCTGGGATTCCAAAATCTGGATCCTCTTCAGAAGTTGTAGACAATATGAACTCTTTGTCACTGTCTTGAATAGAATAATTGGAGTTGGAATCTTCAGACCATGATCTTGTGAATAGTTTCTTTCGTTTCTTTTTTTGTCCTTTTAACAAGTCTGACCAAGACTTTGGTTTGTCTTTTCTTGGTCCTGGTTCAGTTTGGTCAAGATCTGCCGTCACTTGACCTTGTTCTTCACCTAGTTCACTTTGGTCTGCCGTCACTTGCCCTTCAAAGTCCTTGACTTCAACACTCTTACCAGGGGTGATTTTCACTTTGGTTCTCCTTTTCTTTGGCTGAGGAGTGTCAAACTGTCTAAATGTTTTCAACAGCTCTTTGAAAGCGTCATCAATAGACTCTACACGTGAAACAGGTGTTGTTCCTCCAGAGTTGGTGCTACTGCTGCCAGCATCAGTGTTGTTTGGGGCATCAGTGTTTGTCAGCATGTCAAGCACTTTTTTACGACACAAAGGATAAATACCGCATTTTTCAAACCCTGATAGGACATTCTTTTCTTGCAGGGAGTCGCAGAGTTTTCTGAATAAAGCAGGAAACTTGTCTTTTGGCACAGATGAGTCCCTTCTTCCAGGTCCTTGTTTCCATTCCTCCAATATCTTGCGCCATGCCATCTTCATTGGTCGGAAGAAGGCGACGTCTAAGGGTTGCGTAATATGTGTCGAGTTGCCTGGTAGAAATATGAAGCTAATCTGGTTGTCATTGCAGGTTTTTATAATGTCCGTTGATAAGTGGGAGGGCAAATTGTCACCAATTAAAAATTTTGACCCTCCAAGATTCCGAAAATAGGGTATAGCAATTGACTGTACCCAGTCCGCAAAACAAAAGGTGTCAAACCATCCACTGTTCGTCCTATTGTAACGAGAATTTCTTGGCCCTCCTTCCCTCCAACTGTCGTAGAGGTGCACCGCCTTATACACAACATATGGCGGCAATATTGTTCCATCAGCAGAAGCGGCGAACATCACAGACGTGGACGCCTTCGATGAATTCATCACCCTCTCCGGGTATTTGTAGCCTCGCCTAAAAATGAGTTTTTTTCTTCCCGGATCGTCGCATAAATTCGTCTCATCGTAGTTGACGATGTTACTAGGAGGAACATCCTTTAACTCTTTTTCGAATTCATCAAAATAGCAATTGATTACATCTGGTGAGACTGCTGCCCTAGATCTTTTTATATTTTGACACATTCGAGTGGAGACTACTTCTTTGTGTCGTTTTAAAAATGATACAACAAAATCTGTGCCAGGACAGTTGTTCTTGAACTGACGCACTATTTTTCCTTGCCTCTCTAGATAATCTTTTACTAGTAATCGTAGGCTAAGTGAGGCTATTGGGTAGCCCCAATCGCTGCATGTTTTGATACGGTCTACTATTAAAGCCTCTTCTTCAGCACTGAGTACTGTTTGCCCTCCTCTTTTTCTTAACTGGCTTCCCAATTTGAGATGTCTGTGTAATGTTGTAACTGATAGAGAATATTTTTCTGCACATTTTCTCAGGGATTTACCAATTTTTTACTTCTTCTAAAGCCTTTTCCATATCACTAGGATTGGGGGTTGACTTTTTTCGTATACTTGCGTAATTTCTTTGCATCTTTTAACCTCGTACAGTACCTGGAACAAAGAAAATATTGTTACAATATATATTCATACATGTTTTCAGATATGACATGAAAATATTACTGTATGGACGAATAAACCATGACAGTAATCTGCGGGGTGAATCGGAACAACAACAAAAAATGTGTCCCGATACACCCCGTAAATCTTAAACCTATGACGTCGCAAGAAATTCTTCATTTTTTTTGGCATATTGTTGTATAGGCATATACCTAATAAAAGAACGCTACTCTTAGGTTTAGAATACGAAATGGCCTGTACTTACATACAAAGTTTTGCAGATGATGAAAACGGGAGGTTATTTGGGGTTCCACTTGTAGTCTTGTTCATAATTTCTCAACTCTCAACCTTCAAAAAAAAAAAATTGGCAACTAAAAATACCCTAACGTATATTTATGGGGAATTTCTTTGTATGACCGGGAAGTTTCGTTCCGGTTCACCCCACTGTTCCTATTCACCCCGTTTTACGGTACATTTTTTAACGTTTATTTAGACTGCATACTGTTGAACTTGCAGTAATCGCAATAATAATACAGTGTGTCTTCAATATCTGCACAAAGTTCATGTGCCCACCCTTCACATGTACAGTATGACACTGAATCCAGTTTTCATCAAAATGTTCACCACATACAAGACAGTCTACATTTTCACACATAGAGGATTCTGGAGTGTCATGATGAGATGCTTCACTTTTTTTCTTTCCAGTCTCAGGGCCACTGGATTTTGATTTTTTCCTTTTTCTTTTTTACTCTGCTGTTTTTCAAACTTTAAATTGTCTTCTATATGTCTTAGCTTCTTCTCTTTCTTTTCCTATCTTTTTCTTTTCGCTTAATGCATTTTTTACGGGAGTTGATGTCAAAATCTCACTTTTTCCTGCCTTCCTCTTGCGACTTGTCAATCTTCTTTCACTTCATGATGGCAAAGGCGACACTTTTTTAAGAATGTTTTCGAAGTTTGAGTGCCTAACAACTGGAGACGACACTATAATATTTGAGTGTGTTTTCAAAGAAGGCCCAGGAATTTGTAATACAGCAATTGTAGGAGCTGAATTGTCAGGCATTTTCGATGTCCCAGGAGAAGGTTCAGTAGACGTTGGGACAGGATCTGCAGCAGCTGAGTTATCAGGGATCACCGATGTCCCAGGAGAAGTCTCAGCAGACTGTTGAACAGCAATTGAAGCAGTTGAAATGACAGACATTCCCGATGTCCCAGGAGACGGTTCAGTAGACGTTGGAACAGGAACTGCAGCAGCTGAGTTGTCAGGCATCGACGATGTCCCAGTAGAAGTCTCACCAGACTGTTGAACAGCAACTCTTGATTTTGAGGGGCTGTTGGTTACGTTGGTTAACTCACTTCCCATAAAGTCCAAATCAGTGAATATCTGTGAATTCAAAGGATATATTCCTGTGCATTTTAAACCTTTTTCGGCAATGTCCAAACGACAGACTTTCCTATAGGCATCGGCAACTAGCTTTGCGATGTCGTAGTCATTTATTCTGAGGCCAGGATTAGCCCTCATCCACAAACTGCAAGCAACTTGATTAAATTAAATTAAACCTCCGCTCAACAGTCCGTTAAGGACCAAGGCGTACCGCACGGCTTTTGTGTTAGTGTGACGGTGTATGGCTAGTACTACGCGCCACCAGCCGCTAGTTGCGGTATTCACAGCCAGGAGGCGGCGCTGTTATCTCAGCGCCTACTCAGTTTGCCTCACGACGCTGAGTGCACGCCGTACGGAACCTCCGCCGGGAATTGAACCCGGGACCACGAGCGCATCAATCGCCCGCGTTAGCCACTAGACCACCTGGAGGCTCGCAAGCAACTTGATAGCCACCTTTAAACGGTTTCATGAATGTTCTATCAAGGGGCTGCAATTTATGGGTCGTATGAGGGGGGACGCTCAGCATATGAACGTTGTTTTCACGTGCATACATGATAACGTCCAGCTCCTTGTGACTGCCATGCCCATCGATAATCAGTAAAACTGGGTCTTCTATAGTGGGTTTCGTAAATGAAACAAAATGTTTCAACCACGTCAGAAAAGCTGGTCCATTTATCCATCCAGTTGGAGTTGGGAAACTAATACTTTCAGATGGTGCACCAATCATCAATCGGTCATTCATTCTTTTTCGGGGGAATACAAACAGCGGTGGAATAAAGAGTCCAGTCACACTCATACAAGTCATACAGTTACACTCATACTCATGAGTGTTACCGTGCGACCCTCTCCCCCGAAGTCATTTTCCCAACTTGGCGCTTTCCTTTTGTTGAAATTACCATCTCATTTTCGTGGACGCATGTCGCCCCCGTTTCGTCAGCGTTAAAGATTCTAGACGGACGGAAGCAACGCTCGTCTTGCAGTTTCATAAGTTGTTTGAAAAATCTCTCAACTTGAGGCTTATTAAAGCCTACTGAGCGCATTAAACTTGTTGATTGCGGTTTTCTGTAACTTAGCTCAGAGTGTCTTTTCATGAATCCTGTGAAAAAATCTTTTCCTGCCATTCGTTTCTCCCTATTAAATCTATGTGGCAATTTTAAACTTTCTGCAATATCATACGCAAGCTTGAGAAATTCGTTCCTTGATAAGGGCATTAGTCATGCATCCAATTCTTTCATATGCTTTACGAGCTCGTTATCAAACAGATTATCGAAAGTAGGTTTAAATCTCCCTAGCTGAGGTTTCATTTCCACCTGCGATTCAGTTTCTACACTACGAATTTTCCTCTGCAATGTATTTCTTGGCACATTATGCCGTTCTGCAGAGGCCCGAACCGATATTTTATTTTCCAAAACATCTTGCACCGCTAATTTCATGTCTTCTACAGACCATTCTCGACGGCCTTCACCTGCAGGCTTCTTTTTAAATGTAGGCATCGTCCACTGAAATAAAAAACGTGTGTCAATTACATGGCCCATACAACCCGACGTCAGTATGGCCCATACTACCCGACCGAGGCTGCAGGGAAAAAAATGGCACCGAACCGTAACTACCGAAAACAACTCTTTAAAACTCTTACGATATAGTCTAGACATAGTATACTATAATAAAAATTAGTTTGCTTACCTAATGTTTTACTTATTTCAACACAACCACTCTCAAAAGTTATGCGGAGCAACGCCGGAAAGGATAACACAAACAAAAAAAAGTATACCTTCCTACTACCTAGCGTTAAACCTTAGAAACACTCAATGGTCCATACTACCCGCTGGCCCATACTACCCGCCTCTCCCCTAAATCTGTGGTAAATTGCAATAACGTGTATTACAAATTGTAAGCTCAATAAAAGTATTTGAATAACACGGCTGAAATCACAATTAAATGTACTATAAATAACACTAACCTGCTTTTTATTAAGAATGATGAATTTCGTGTCCCAAATGAAAGTTGTTAAGATAACCTAAAAACTAACCACAACTTTCCAATGAAAAAAACAAAACAGCTGTTTCAACAATGTAGGCAGAGTTGCACATAGTAGCCAGCAGATTGCAGCACATATTGGAGCTTCTAACCAGTAAAAAACAAGCAATATATTTCAAACAGAAACAGAGGGATATTCAAAAATTACGTTTGTCACAATTTCACCCCTGCATGCTCAAAGTTGGACGGTATTTATTTTTTTACATTTTTTTTTCTTTACTATTACCATGTTAGAACATTACATTATCAGTCCGGGAAACCTCTGTAAATACCAAGCCCACGACCAGGGCCGCTCCTGTGGGGGGTCGAGCGCCTGCGTGAAGGTTTCTTTGTGCGCCCCCATATAATTTTAAAATACATAAAACATATTATGTGTACAATAATTTATTTACACAAAATAAAGTTATACAAAATAAACAAGAGGTATTTGCAATACAACAAAATAAACAATAAAAAAACTAGATTCTAAAAAAATATTAAATGTTATATTTAAATAACTTTGTACCAAACAACATAGAAAAAACAACAACATAAAAATTATAATATAACACGTCTGGCTTTTACAGACGCAAACTCGTTGATCATTTCATTGTGATCAACGGCTTCACAAATCTTATTTTCAATTGAAATAATTGCCAAATCTGATAGCCGTTCTTGGCACATAGACGTTCTTAAATAATTTTTTATAAGTTTTAGTTTCGAAAAACTTCTTTCGCCTGAAGCCACCGAAATGGGTAAAGCCAAAAATATCCTTAGGGCTATAAATGAATTTGGAAACAAAGACTGTAAATTATTTTTTGTTATATAATTTAAAATGATTATGGGCGAGTCTGCATTTGTAGTAGAGTTTGGCTTTAGAATTTTGTATGACATTATTTCATTATGTAAATCAAATCCGTTAATATCTTTACATGTATTACCTTGATTTTGAATTTGCAAATCAATATCTAAATCCATACATGATCGTTTAATTACTTCAGAATCTAGATTTTGGAAATTGCATAAAAATCCAAATAAATCATTACATTTCGCTATTCCCTCAAAACGTCTTTGTAAGGACTGAATTGTTGTGTCCAAAATTTGAAAATAAAACTTGATTTTAAATTTTTGTTTTGGATCTAAAACAGATTCATCTGTACCTTCATATGAAAATTGACGCTTCTTTTTCGTTTGTCTAATTAAAGGAAATACTTGCTCTACATCGTTCTTTTCTGCTTCTGCTATAGCTTCATTTATAAAAAATTGGAAATCTTTATCCGACCGTTTGTTAGTAAAATAAATAATAAGATTTTCTATTCCTTTAAGACATTCATTTAAATTTTGATTTTGAAGCATTTTACTAACTATATTAATCTTTGTTAAGATATCATACCAAATTGAAATTGAACAGATAAATTTAAAAGTTTTGATTTTATCTAATAATGACTGTGCAGCATGTTTAGTATTCATATCTCGCGAAGTATCTTCGGTCAAATAATGTAAGCTTTTACAAATTTCCAATAACTGAAATCTTAGAGGGCGAATGGCTTTGATTTTGCTTTCCCATCTTGTTTCGCTTACTGATTTTAAAGTTAAATTCGGCAGATTCTGTTTTAAAATGTCCCATCCGTAAGGCGAAGCAGAAAAGAAATTGAACAACTCTTGAATAATTGAAAAAAAAACCAACAGTCTCATATGAAATTTTAGCCGCATCATTAACAGTTAAATTTAATGTGTGAGCTGAACAAGGCACAAACATTGCTCTGGCGTTAACATTCTGAATTTGAGCTTGAAGCCCTACATGCCTGCCAGACATATTTGCACCGTTGTCATACCCCTGACCTCTCATATCATGAAAATCTATTTCGAATTTTGGCAATATTTCTTCTTTTAAAAATTTAAAAAGTCCTTCCCCTGTAGTATTCAAAACTTGAAAAAAACCTAAAAAATGTTCTCTAATTTTATCGGGAGTTTCATCTAAAATTATTGAGTAATATTTTGCTGTTTTTAGACAGGTTAAAATTTCTCGTTGAATATTTTTTGACAATAAACTAATTAATTCATTTTGAAAATGATTTCCCAAATAATGAGGCATATTTTGATTTAATTCTTTAGACTTTTGAATATTATTTACATGCTCCTTTAAAATTGGATCGAATTTAGCCAACATTTCAACTAATTTCAAAAAATTGCCATCATTGGATTCGTAAAGTTTCTGGCTGGCTCCTCTAAACGCTAAATTTTGACCAGCTAAATACTGCACTATACAAATTATTCTTTTAATAATTGCACGCCATCGTTTTTTTTCAATTTCGAAATGTTTCTGTTGCTCTTTATCAATGGTGCATTCTTTAACCAAGCATAATTTCAATTCGTACCATTTTTGAGCGCTTTTCAATGCTCCATACTATTTTCATGACAGGAAATATTAACAGATAGGTGTCTCCAATTAGAGTAACCAGAAATTAATTTATGAGACTGCGAACTAAATACTTTGCAAAAAATGCAGAATACGGCATTTATTTTTTTAGAATATACTAACCAGTCCCTATTAACGTTTTCGCCGTTTGGTAACTTCCACATATATTGCGTGGCTGAAAATTTTCTACCAGTTTTATCAACAGGAAAGTTTTCTATAATCTGGACAGCGCCTTTTGTCACAATTAACTCAATTAAACGGTGACTTAATAGATTAGGCCATGTAGCGGGATCGGCAAAATCAATATCGATAGTAGGCGCAGTACCTTCTTCATCATTGCTTACCGAGTTGCTTACTTCTGAATTAAGTGAAATATGCGCACCAGAAGTGGATGGCTGCTGATCATCAATAACCAATGGCTCTGCAACAAGCTCGACATTTGATGGGGATGGATTCGGAGTAGAACAATTATGTTTTAAAAATTTTGTTAAAGCTCCACTTAGTTTTTCCTTTTCTGCGTCCTTTTCCAGCGTTTTTTATATTGGGCTCCTGATACTTTTTTTCTAGTGCCGTCACTCATTTCTAAATAGAAAAAAAACATGACTCTCTCAGCATGACAGCACCCAAGTCAGAATCAGAATCAGAAAATGTTTATTTTCTTCTCAAGTACAGCAAAGTACAAAAATTACAAAGATACAACTAACCAGGTCTGACCAGTATTACAATAAATGTACAAATCTGACTAACTAACTAACCAATACTGCTCATTACTATACAAGAGAAAAAAATTTAGGGCCTCTAAGGCAAGCCTGTATAGAGGACACCCTCACCCACTTAAACTAAGAAAAAATGTTAGCGGTCAGAGTAAGACCTAACTATTAACAAATGAAAACATAATTACTGTGTATCTCTAATAAAGCAAACAAATACTAAGATTAAAAAATATTACAATAAATACCTTTAATCTCCTTACAGTTTATATTACAAGTAGAATTATCGCATAAACAGTCTAAGCACTTATAAACTAATGGAGCATCAAAACTGACTGGTTCTCTAAGACTAAAATTAATGTAATTAGTTTCCAATTCAATTTTGAAAACAAGAACAACTTCCCGCGAATACAAGTACAAGATTACTCACTTAGTTCACTACGGCAACCAAAGAGATACTACAAATAAAATGTCGGGTTGTGGGTACTAGAAGTCGCTACCTACCTGCACCGGTTGTAAAACCAGTAAAAGGAAAGTTTATTGTTTGTTTTCTTGTTACTTCTACAAAATGCAGCAAATGTAACATAAAACCAATTAAAATGAGCCGCCGCCTCTGTAATATGCCGAAAACCTAAGTCAAAATAAGTATTAAAAAAGCCAACATAATAAGCCGGCGATATCATAGCGCCTTACTACTTTGAAGCGGCCGACTCAAAGAAGAGCGGTAGCCTGTGACTTGTGACGGTTTTCCGACAATAAGGCAGGAATAGAATGTAATAATATTCATTAATTGGATTCCGTAACTTCCACTTTACAGGATACCGACCGAATTTGGTGCCCTGCGTGCGTGGCATTCGCTGCATACCCGCCAGGAACGGCCCTGCCCACGACTGTCACCCACCAACACTGTGCGTTTACTCCAGTCGTTCAGCCGTTCGTTATAATGAACCCAAGCCGGTAAGGGTACTTTTACATCAGCGTTTGAGCCGCTGCGGTTCAACCGCGGCGGTTTAGCCGCTGGTTTGTGATTACTTTTACATCAGCGGCCCAACTACCGCGGTTGTTATTGCGCGGTTCTCAAACAAACTATTGACTAGCAACGAAAGTTGTGCTTCAGTTTGTACAGTGCTTACAATGCTTACAGACGTTGAAATTATCGCGGCTATATTGTTGTTAGAAAAAAAGGGTAAGAAGCGAAGGTATTGGGTGCATCCGTTACTTCATAAAAGGCCTTCGATCGGCGAGTTTCATAGAAGGTATAATAATTTGAGAAATTATCCAGAGAAATTTTTTAACTATTACAGAATGTCTATAAAAACATTTGATGAACTTATAAATTTGATTGAAAGTGACATTGTGCGGAAAGGAAACGGACGAGGAAACGATATTACACCACACGAAAGACTGACAATTACTATAAGGTAAGAATTTATTGAGAAATATTTATTTACACAACGTGTTTTAAACGTATTTATATATAAAATAAAAGAAATTTTAATTTTTACAATTCAGTTAAGTCATAAATGAAAACAAGGTTACTGTTGTCAACCCACACAAATACGTATATTTGTTATTGCAAAAATTTATAAACATATTACATACAAGTTACTACATTGTAATATAATGTAATTAATAATAACGTTATTACAGATATTACAAACCATTTGGTTTGCATATCTTATGTAAGCATCTGATGTTGCCAGAGTTCCGCGAAACTAGTTTCGAAATGTGTATATAATTTTTTGAAATAACAAATATAGTTATACGAAATTGACAATATTGCTACGACAGCATAGAACAATCTACGCGTTTATCGAATGCGCCAGAAAGATCTCGACGTAAGCGTGTGGTGTACGTGCTACTAAAGGCATGTTGCGAGAATTTTCTCGCACTTTGCCAGCCTTCGCTCGGGCGCTCGGACTGTGTCAAGGCCGCAGCAATTACGTAGTTCGCGAAAGATAAGACGCAGTTTGGAAGCTTCTGGTGTGTGTAGCGTAACTATAAATACATCGCGTCGCGGCCTTAGTTGTTCAGTTCAATGCGAGATTTTTGACTGTGCGGTTCGAGAGTATTAGTGCGATATATTTTACAGAGCGGTTCGGGTTATTACGGTGTACGTTCAAGTAGTTATTAGTGAAGTGTTGCGTTTATATTCGGACGGTATAATTGTAATACAGTTGAGTTTTAATATTAGTGGACATTTTATTGCGTACGAACAATTTCATTTGATTTGTTGTAGACACTGTTGTTAATTACGAACTGTTTTACTATAACAATTAAAGGTGTGATTAGTGACTTAATTGGTGTCTTGTACTTATTTTGTTTCCACTGTACCTACGACGATCGAGTAGACCGTCGTAACAGTGGTGTCAGAACTGGGATAGAACGGTTAACAGTGGAAACAGTGGATACTTTGTACAAGACGAGTGTGATTCGTAATTAATCGATAAACAATGGATGACAGTCAGATGATGGAAAATTTACAGGCGCTGCTGTTGCAGACAGAAAAACGACAGGACGAGAAACGCAGACAGGAGGCGGAAGAAGCAGAAAGACGACAAAAAGAAGAACGAAAACAAGAAAGAGAAGAAGCAGAAAAACGACAGGATGAAAAACGCAAGCAGGAGGCAGATGACATCAAAGCATTAATTCATGAACAAAAGCAGATGCAAGAACATACTACCGCAGAATTGGGTCTCCTACGTGGTGACGTAGGTGAATTACGAGGTGAGCTCAACAATCAGATTACCAGAATATCTGACGTAGAAGAATCCATGTCAAATAAAATAGCTAAAGTAGAAAAATCTGTCTTGACTGTGGAAGAAGTTATGTCAACAAAAATATCTGCAGTAGAAAACTCAATGGCAAACATAAGAGAACAAATTAAAATTGAAGTCGAACAGTGCATGAAGATTCAACCAAAACAAATTTCTGAACAGACTGTACCAGTGATAAAGACAGAAAAAGACACAGAAAATAAGTTAACAGAGAAAGTCACTTTGCCTGCAGTAGGGACAGTTCATGTCAAAGCTCCAACTTTTGACGGAAGCACTCACTGGGCAACGTACCTCCGCCAATTTAAAGCTGCTGCATGCGCAAATAATTGGACAGAAAAAGACAAGGCTGTTTCGCTCGTTCTCTCATTAAAAGGACCCGCGGCAGAACTATTACAGAAAGTGCCACCTGGCAGCCAGAACATTTATGCCGAGTTGATAAAAGTTCTAGAATTACGCTACGGTGATAAACATTTGCGAGAGGTGTACAACGCTCAGTTGAGAACAAGACGACAACGTTCCGGGGAAAGTCTGCAAGAATTTGAAGCAAGTATCGACAGATTGATTAGATTGGCCTATCCTGAAGCACCAGAAGACTTCCGAATAAGGTTTACGGTGCAGACATTTATTGATGGCATCGGAGATTGTGAACTTCAGCAAGTGTTACGAATGGCAAGACACCGAGATAGCTCAGAAGCTCTTGTTCACGCCCTAGAGTTTGAAGCTGCCAAGTCAGCGTCCCGCTACATTAATGGGTTTGTGCCATCACGTTGCAGTCAGAAGATCCCTGTATCACATTACCGTTACGATGGGTGCAGAAAAACAGTGTTGTCGGACAAACAGTTCAAAAGTTCAAGAGAGTCGCAACGATTTGAAAAAGACAGAAGACCGAAATGTTACAACTGTGGAAAACGTGGTCATCTACAGGTAGACTGTTGGGAGAAGAAGATACAGAGAGAAGAGACTGATCGCACCAATTGGAGAAGTAAAGGCCCAGAACAGTACACAGTTTCCACGCTACATAAGATCAGTGGAAACTTGATTGTTAGTGGATTTGCGGATGGTAAACCAACATCATTTACAGTTGACACGGGCGCAACAGTGTCCATTGTGCGCCCTGACTTAGTCTGTAACCGCCATCCTCTAATTAGCTCTTGTACAATACAGACTGTGACTGGAAGCCCCGTCAAGGTGCTAGGAAAGGTAGACGTACGTGTACGCCTGGGTCTTCTTGAGTTTAGCCACCAAATGCTCGTTGCAGACATTGTCGATGAATTGATTCTTGGCACGGACATTATGAATGCCTACGGATTCGTTGTGGACTTAAGAGAGAATGTCCTGAAAGTTGGCCAAGAGAAGATAAAGCTTTGCATGGCTAAAATGACAGGGTCTACCAACCATTCGATTAAGCGAGTGGCATTAGTCGAAGAAAAATTCAACAAGTCTGGTCAAGAGGAAACCTCCCTGTTGCAAGCGGAAATGGAGGCAGAACTAGCAGAGGAAGTACAAATAAGTATAACGACAAAAGAAGTGATTGGAGAGCCAACTATGGGTGTCGAGACAAAACTCTTGCTTGTTCCTGAGCTGATAGAAGCGGCCGAGGGTAAAGTGGCTGAAGATGAGGTTACGCAAGAGGTTGTTGACGAGAACCAAACAAACTTGGATCAGCCAGTGGTATTTAGGTCATTAGTACATGACGCAACGAGAGTGATTCCAGCGAAGCTAGTGGTTGCGCGAAAGATTCGCATTCCTGGGAACGTGATGTTCGGATCACACGAGACTGAATTCGAAGAACGGGAAAATTATCCTTCGCAAGGATGGCCACCTAGATCGCCTGGTCGAGTATTACTTCGAAGACGCTTTGCCAGTTCGGGACGAACAGGTTTAAGGAGGGGGAAGTGCTACGACAGCATAGAACAATCTACGCGTTTATCGAATGCGCCAGAAAGATCTCGACGTAAGCGTGTGGTGTACGTGCTACTAAAGGCATGTTGCGAGAATTTTCTCGCACTTTGCCAGCCTTCGCTCGGGCGCTCGGACTGTGTCAAGGCCGCAGCAATTACGTAGTTCGCGAGAGATAAGACGCAGTTTGGAAGCTTCTGGTGTGTGTAGCGTAACTATAAATACATCGCGTCGCGGCCTTAGTTGTTCAGTTCAATGCGAGATTTTTGACTGTGCGGTTCGAGAGTATTAGTGCGATATATTTTACAGAGCGGTTCGGGTTATTACGGTGTACGTTCAAGTAGTTATTAGTGAAGTGTTGCGTTTATATTCGGACGGTATAATTGTAATACAGTTGAGTTTTAATATTAGTGGACATTTTATTGCGTACGAACAATTTCATTTGATTTGTTGTAGACACTGTTGTTAATTACGAACTGTTTTACTATAACAATTAAAGGTGTGATTAGTGACTTTGTAATTTGTTTTCCACTGTACCTACGACGATCGAGTAGACCGTCGTAACAATATCCTTGTTCTCATTTATTGTGTAAACGTTCCACGACAACATAAATTGTCTTATATTTAACCAAGTCCTTTCGAATTTAATGGACACATTAAACTACTGATAACATTCTGAATCGGGACTGTCTACTGAAGAAACACTTGAAGGTTGCATGTGGTGCGACTGTGTCTGGTGTGGTTGCAGATTCATTCCAGATGACTGCGGTATTGAAGTATATACATTATACATATTTCCTTGTTGGGATGTCGATGGGTGTAGTACGTGTACGGCTGTTGGAAAGTAGTTTGTAATTCACTATTACTGTTATATCTGTCAAGAACTTGCATTAATTCAATTCTTGCCCTCATTCTTTTATCAGATGGAATTCTTTTCAAAGTTGGAAGAAGTGATAGCAAGAACATGCGATCATCATCTTCGTCCGCTTTCATTTCAACGTTTTCTCTTTTGGATAGAATCTGGAGCAACTTCTCTTGAACTGTATTTTTTGTCTTCCTCTTCTTCACACTTGACACTGGTGTGCCTGTAGTGTCACTATCTAAATTTTCATTTCTTAACCATTCAGCAGATCCTGGTAAGGTTGGTGACTCCACTTGCGAGTTAGATGACATGTCATCTTCTGTATTTCGTTCATCAACAACTGACACAGAAGGAGCTAAACTGCTCGACAGATTTCGCTCTGCGAACACCGGTAGAAGAAACGACAATTGATCGTAATAGTAATACTTTTTTTTTGTAGCATAACTAGACCCTGATTTTTGTGTTTTCTCAATTTGAAATGTTTTTCGAAAATTGTCCTTAATGTTCTTCCATTTCACTTGGAGTTGTTTTACTGAAAAGAACAGAAAGTATCTTAGAAATTAACTTACAATGAATACGAAAAAAAAATACGTATACAATACGAAAAATGCAGCAATAGTAGGCTGATTATAAGCCGAGCGGTTGAAATGTATAATTTGGAATTAGTGTTATAATACAGTGCATTTAGATTTGAGTGATATGTATCACTGTCGTATTTCGTTTTTTCCAGGTACTTGGCCACAGGTATATCGTTCAGTGCTTTACACCACCAATTCTTAATCGGTACTGCAACAATTTCTATAATTGTCAAGGATGTTTGTAATGTCATTTGCAAGAGATTGTCTGGAAAGGAACTTCCAGAACCAACATGTGGACAGTGGCTGAAGATATCAAAAGAATTCTTTCATTTATCCAATTTCCCAAACTGTATAGGAGCAATCGACGGGAAGCATATACGGATTAAAACTCCCTATAACAGTGGTTCGTTATATTATAACTATAAGCATTATTCTTCAATAGTTTTACTAGCACTCGCTGATGCAAATTACTGTTTCACATCAATTGATGTCGGAGCTTACGGTCGAGAAGGAGACTGCCATATTTTTAACAGATCTATTCTCGGGCAAAGGCTGCGAAACAATCAACTGAAATTGCCAGAAGATAAACCACTACTGAACACCAACAATCCAGTACCATTTGTTATTGTTGGTGATGAAGCTTTCGGCTTAGGTGAACATTTAATGAGACCATATCCTAGGAGAAATTTAACTGATTCTCGTAAAGTTTTCAATTATAGACTCACACGTGCGAGAAGATTTGTGGAGTGTGCCTTTGGCATCTTATCAAATAAATGGGCCATACTGCATACAGCAATGTCGGTGCAACCGAAATTTGCTGAAGTAATAACGAAAACAGTTTGCGTTCTACATAATTTTGTAAGAAGAAGAGATGGCTACAACTTTAGTGACACACTTAGTTGTGACCTTGAATCAGTTACAGTTTGCAATTTAGGCCACACTATGAAATCGCTGGAAATAAGAAAGCATTTTGAGGAATATTTTACGAGTCCTCAAGGTGCTATTGAGTGGCAATACCGAGTAATATAAATACTATTTTCAAAATGTGCATTCTTGTTTTTATACAATACATTATTTCATTTAGTTATGTTCGTTTGTACTCATATAGGCCTATTCGTATTCATATTTAGATTCATTTATTTTAATTAATAAATAAATTGTAATAAATTGTTTGGAAAAATATGTTTAATAAATTGCAAAGAATTTAAATATTTCGTTCTCAAATAAAGATACATAGAATAACTAACCTTCTGCAGTTTTTTCTTCTGTAGATAATGTATCCCAGTTATCCGTCATTTCTTTACATACTTCATTCCAGTCCTTCATTTTTATGTCTCGATTGGAATATTCCTTGCAACCTATGTTCCAAATAGATTGTTTTTCTTGTACAAGTACAATAAACTTTTCTGTATCAAACATTGTTACTACACTGCTTCTAGTACGATTTTTCGTTAAAACTAAAAATCACACGCACAACAGTATACCAAGCTTTGTGTATGGCTTACGAAAGCCTACTGAACAGAGTACCAGCGAGCGGTTCAGCCTCGTGATGTAAACGCACAGGTTCCAACACGTGTGTTGTGTCGAGGCGGCGGCAGAACCGCTAAGCGGCTGGGCCGCGACATGTTGCAGCTGAGGTGCGACTGAACCGCCAACCGCTTCTGATGTAAATACTGCCATATAAGACAGTGCGTTGTATCTACAGCGGTCCGACCGCCGCGGTTGAACCGCAGCGGCTCAAACGCTGATGTAAAAGTACCCTAAGGCTTTATGCAATTCCGAAGCGTACAATGTACGGTTATTGCGGTCTTTGTATATTGACAGTATAGCGGAATGATAACACACACCATTTATTATACTCTTACAACTTGTATCATATATGGTGTTCGCTTTTATACTATCATCTGATTGCAAATGTACACAACACTCATGGCGTTCA
Source organism: Magicicada septendecula (assembly GCA_034769895.1). NCBI lineage: Eukaryota > Metazoa > Arthropoda > Insecta > Hemiptera > Cicadidae > Magicicada > Magicicada septendecula. Next base: position 23,599,565 of record CM068374.1, read on the forward strand.
CAGTACATTCGATCTGTTAATAACAGCTGTTTTTGTATCCATTTAATAATTTTTTTACCGTTTTTCGAACTGGACAGACAGGTATTGACACAAGCACAATTATTATTTTTAGATTCGTGACCGTGTGTTAATACATGATTCAAAATATAATCTCTATATAAATTTATAGAATCACATACACACCGTATTACGGATCGTATATTACCCGTATACAAACGCGATGTATACAAACGACCTACTATATTTTTTTATTTATTTTTATACATAGCACAACGACGGTCACCTTCAGGAATTTTAAAATCGGTATTTTTATTGTTATTATGACTTGGTCGATAAGATTTGATATCAAGGTAATGTTGTAACATAGCAATACACTCCCATGTGTGACTTAAACATTTATCGTCGACGACACACATACTTGCGTTGAACTGTTGACCACGGTCCATTACCTGCACAAAGGAAAGGATTTTGGGAAAGTACAAACACCAAACTTTTTTTTATATTTTATTTATGTATATATATATATATATATATAACATAGGAAAGACTTATAACAAAGATAAATTACATTTTGAATAGAGTATAAAACACATTATTTATTTAATAATTACATATGAATAAGATACTGGATCCTTCACTATTACTATGTTAGAACATTACATTATCAGTCCGGGAAACCATGGTAAATACCAAGCCTATTACTGTCACGCACCAACACTGTGCGTTTACTCCAGTCGTTCAGCCGTTCGTTATAACGAACCCAAGCTGCTAAGGCTTTATGCAATTCCGAACCGTATAATGTACGGTTATTGCGGTCTTTGTATATTGACAGTATAGCGGAATGATAACACACACCATTTATTATACTCTTACAACTTGTATCATATATGGTGTTCACTTTTATACTATCATCTGATTGCAAATGTACACAACACTCATGGCGTTCACAGTACATTCGATCCATTAATGACAGCTGTTTTTGCATCCATTTAATAATTTTTTTACCGTCTGCACAGTCAACTTTCAAACTGGACAGACAGGTATCGACACGAGCACAGTTATTATTTTTGGATTCGTGACCATGTGTTAATACGTGATTCAAAATATAATCTCTATATAAATTTATAGAATCACATACACACCGTATTATAGATCGTATATTACCCGTATACAAACGCGATGTATACAAACGATCTACTATATTTTTCGATTTATTTTTATAATAACGACGGTCACCTTCAGAAATTTTAAAATCGGTATTTTTATTGTTATTATGACTTGGTCGATAAGATTTGTTATCAAGGTAATCTTCTAACATAGCTATACACTCCCATGTGTGGAGCATAGCATTTATCATCGGCGACATACATACTTGCGCTGAACTGTTGGTTACGGTCCATTACCTGCACAAAGGAAAGGATTTTGTGAAAGTACAAACACAAAACAATTTTTTCATAATCACCTTTTTTTATTACACAATTATTATATATTTTTTCGCTATATAATTATATTACTTTTTTCATTGCAAACCCCAGTCAATTTATTTTATATACATATTATATATTTATTACAATTTTTTCATAATCAGCTTTTTTTATTATACAATTATTATATATTTTTTGCTATATAATTATATTACTTTTTTTATTGCAAACACCAATCAATTTATTTTATATACAGATTATACAATTATTACGTTACTTTTTTATATACGATTATTATATATATATGATTAAAATTAATACTTATAATATATATACATTTATAACAGACATATTTACAATACAACCAACCTTAGACTATTTTAATACGGCTTATAACGCGTCTTGTATGAGCCGTGCCCCACACCTTTGGCGTTTTTAATTTTATCCAACGCTAATTTAAATAAATTGTTGTCACGAACAGCGGGTCTTGCGGTGACGATGCTAAAACAGTCACCTTTCTTGATACTTTCTGCCACTAAGTGTCGGAAGGTTCGTGTTTGATATCGGTTGTCTGCGTCAATCTCACTTCAGGGGAGACGGAATCCCTATGTTCCCTAATGTTAACGTAAGGAACATTTTATCAAAAACTACTTAACAAATCTTATTCAAATTTTTACAGTTATTTTATTTGCACCTTTGTATATAAGCTGGAGTTTTCCTGTTGTAATATGTGTAACAGAAAATGAGAAAATAACAAATTTATCAACCACAAAATTTTTTTAATTGAATTGTACCATTTTTATTTTTTTTTAATAACTAATTCTGTAGATATTATCCACCAAAAATCCAGTGTATGTCTACCCATGTGTTAAATAATGTTTAAAAATTTCAGAAAGATTGGCCCAATAATTGATGAGAAAATGTTCATTGCTTACTTCTTGGAGCGGACTTCCAGGGTCAAGTGACCCCGATGATCCGATGTCCATGGTATACCACAGCAGCAAGTGCCCAAAAGCGCTTGTTCCCGAGAATCCGGTCCAGGCCACCATTCTCTCCCACCACGGCCCTCAGGGTCTCCCTGGCTGGATTCTGTACTGAGCATCAGCAGAATGTGCTCAAGAGTTTCCTCCTCCGTCTGGCATCTCTCACAGGTTGGGGAATCTCTCAAGTTGAATCGGTGCAGTTAATGTCCGGTGACAATGTGGCCAATTCTGGGCCTTGCTGCAAAAGTAGCCGTGGCTCTTGCCACGTTGCGGTATAAGGAAGGGTCTCCAGGTTCTTTCTGGAGTCGAAATAGTTGTCTCCCTGTCACTCCTTCGCACCAGCGCTTTGTCCATTCCTTTTTTATCCGAGCAGCCGCAGCTTTCTTGCATCTTGCCAGCGAGTATTGGGGGTGTTTGACTGGTCCCATGTTTGCAGCTTCTTTTGCTATCTGGTCCGCTTTTTCGTTTCCATCCACCCCGCAATGGGCCGGTGTCCATTGGAATACAATGTGTTTTCCTTTGATCTTTATAGCCGGTAGAAGCGCCCTCAATTCCTTGATGCGGAAGTAATAGACACTTGGGCCTGTCTGTGTCAGAGCTTCCATGGCTGATTTTGAGTCTGTGAGAATACATATTTCTCTGTCTTCAATCTGTAGACAGCTCACCAAAGCCGCATCCAACGACAATAGCTCGGCATCCATACTTGATGCTGCATTTGCTGGGACATGGAAGCATTCGCCGGTCTTTTGGTTAAAGTATCCTGCTCCTGATTTACTATTGCCACTGTCCACGGATCCATCAGTGTATATTTTCACAAAGTTGTGATACTGGGTATTTAGCATTTCCAGTGTTTCCCTTCGAAGAGCCTCTGGGTGGTCAGCTTTGGTCATTTTAATTGGTAAGTCAAGTTTAACTTCCGCTTCTATCATCCCCCAAGGTGGTTCGTTGAAGTATGCAGCAATGGTCTCTGGGGTCTCGTTGGGCATGTCTTGTGAGAGAAGATCCACTCTTTTACTGAATGCTTGCGTAATGGTCGTGGCTGCCAACGAGTGGATTGGATGGGTTGGTGGAAGGGTTTGGTTTTTGAGATGTTTGTTCCATATTTGCTTTTTAATATACAAGTCTATTGGTTCAATGCCGAGCTCTATTTCCATAGCTGTAATGGGAGTAGACTTGGGGCAGCCAAGGCAAATTCTTAAAGTTGCTGATTGGATGAGCTGTAGCTTGTTAATGTGTGTAGCCGCGGCAGAGCCCCATATCTCACAGCAGTAGGTCATCTTGGATCTGACAAAGGACAAATAAAATGTTCTCAAGGATACAGTGTCCGCCCCCCACTCTCGACTGGCTACAGTTTTTATAGCATTTAATCGTTTGCTGCATTGTTCAATGACATATTCTATGTGATCTTTCCAGCGAAGTTTTTTATCCAAGTGGACTCCAAGTAATTTGGGGCATTCGTTCAGTCGCAGGGCCCTGTTGTCAATTGTAAGGTGCGGGATGAAGCTTGCATGGATGTTGCGTCTTGAGAAAAATGCGCATTCTGTTTTTGTTGATGATATCTTTAAGGACCATTTTGCACTCCACTTGGCAACTTGATTTAAAGCTAGTTGCATCCGTTCATTTGCTCTTTCTGGATCTTTGTCTGTAGTAAAGAGCGTTACATCGTCCGCGAAAATTACACAAAGTACTTCAGGTGGTAGCACTTTGTTTATATCATAAAGTGCGATGTTGAACAGAGTAGGGCTAATTGCAGCACCCTGAACTATGCCGTTTTCGACTTTAGTGCAGCTCGACTCCAGCCCATTCACTGAGGTCTTGATCAGACGGTTTTTAAAAAAGTTTGCCAGATACTTCAAGCCCTTTACTCCCAGAAAGTTTGCCCTTTACTCCCAGCTTCATGCACTGCAGTAGGATGGTGGAATGAGGAGTTTTGTCAAAAGCAGACTCGAAATCTAGTAGGACTGTTATTGTTGATTTCTGCCTTTGAAAGGCCTCATAGATTTTGTTTGTCAAGATCAGCAGCGCATCATTTGTGCTCCTTTGCTTTCTGAAACCAAATTGTGTGTCTCCTAGTAGATTATTGGTTTCTAGTCTCCACATCAAACGTTGCTTTCCTTGAGGAAGCCCCACGGTATGCCACAAACACAGAAAATATTCCTTATGTACTAAAAAACTGTAATTTCAGAAAACGTCAAAAAACGAAGCAGTATAATAAATACATGCACTTACTTCAATACATTCCCGGGTCATATGCAGGTAATGGTTCAAATTCTTCCTCCAACTTCCTTTCCTTGATCTTTTTTGTCTCCTAGCTTCTCGTTCAAATGCACTGATGGAATTTTCTGCACCTCGTATCCGCTCCTTGTCAAAATTTTTCATGGCCTCAAGCATCGTTTCTCCCGGTTGAATGCCCAATGAGTAAAGGACATCACACTTTATTATGTACCCATTATTAAAAGAAGCTACTGCTTCTAACACTCCAAATTCCAAGGTACTTTTTGAAACAAAAGTGTTTTTCGGAACCCGGGTCCAAATGACATTAGTTACACTTTCATTAGCATTTTGGGTTTTACCGTGTAAACACTTCTTTAGCAAATCTGGGCTACTGAGATCTCTAAAAACTGGTTTTATTAGATCCATTATTGCCTCTGGTATAGATGTTTTATGCTTATAAGTTCCTCCAATAGCAGTTGTTTTATTATAACGGCACCAGGAATCACTGCCAGTTGGACACAAGCCATGAATCGGTATTTCATCTGTGGAGCGTTTGTGAAAATAGATGGCACACACAGCTCTCTTCATAGCTTGGAGATCACTGGTATTTTTTCTAATAGCAAGACCATAATAAGTCTGTAATTGGTCGATTACTTGATCTGTAAGCCTGTTCCTACCACCAACAGGGAGACCATCTGACAGCTTTTTACCTTTCATTTCTAATTTTACTTTTCTTAGGCGAGCCCCCAGCCGCTTTTGAACATGCCCTGGGCATTCTAATTTCTTTATCTTAACATCTCCATAGGGTTTCTCTTCAATTACTGAAAGGTAACTTTTTGTGTCTCCATCACCCAAGTAATTGATGTAACGCACATTATATTTCTCTAGAGATCTTTTGAATATCTCCTTGACGCCAACTACTTCCATGCCACCCTGGTAATTACTTTGACAATCTATAAGGTGGTTATCTTTATCATCACATATACAATATTTAGACACTACATGTATGTCTAAAACTTTCCCACTGTCAACATTAGTGCACGTCACAACCCCATTTAGCGATTTGAAGCCTCGCTTCTGCCATGTGCCATCGAAAGCAGCAGATAAATCCCTTGGGTTTTCATTCTCCATTATGTTTTTATTTTCAATAACTGCTTCTTCAACAGCTTTTGTCATGGAGCTCTGAGCTACAATGCCAGTAGATTTGCACAAAACATCAATATAACTTTTGAATTTGGAAGGAGCTTGAGGAAGATTTAAAATACCACATAGCACTTGGCCTGCTTTCTGCCCTTTCCCAATGCACCTTAGACCATATACTAACCTAACATTTACATCATAAAACAAATTAGATTCTGTAGCTTCAATTTTTCTTGAATTATAAAATTTTTCTGTAAAATTACAGAAAGAGCAATATATTTCTAATTGTGAAGCTACACCAACATGAACATTAGTATTCCTAACTTGTAGGCCATTTGTTTTGCAATTTCGGCATAAAGAAACACTAACTAATATTTCAGATAATATATTTATATTAATAAGTTCATTTACATCACCACTGTCATTGAAACTATATTTCTCGTAATTCGAATAGGACAGTTTTTTAGTTGAAATTGAAGGTGTACTGGATGTAGAAGTTGTGTTGGAAGATGTAGATGGTCGTGTATTTTGTTCACTGCTTTTGGGCCTACCACCTTGCCCGATACGTTTCTTTGTTAATTTATTTCTAAACCGTGGCATGTTTTTTAAATAAAATTAATAACCTATGAGTAAATAAATCAACACTGAGCACTTTGACAGAAATCACAGTTCAAAAGCACAAAACTAAACACCAACCGAATAAAAAACTCACACACGATTATCACCACGGTTATGTTGTTTTCATTGTTATGTAAAATACCAGATGTCAGCTGTTTCTATTGTACAGGTTAGAGAATTCAACAATAAAAACTAAAAAATAAAAATCTCGTACTAAACTAAAAGGAAAACGCAAAAATGTAACAAATGCGCTAATAAGAATTCACAAAAGCGCTCTCACAACACAAGAAATTCGCATGCAGTGTATTAAACAAAATTTTTTTCATGTCGAAAAAATGTTACAAACACCACAAAATACACATCATTGTATTCAGAAAACCCCATATTTTCATTAAAAAAATAAAACTAAAATTGTGAAAAAAAAATTTTTTCATTTTCCGTGTCCCCTTCAATCAAAAACGAACCTTCCTCACCTGGTGTTTTCACCCATTTCTTTTTTCTTTCTTTCTGAACTTCGAATTTTTGTTCAAATTTTGTGTTTTTAATTTTCTTTCTATCTTTTGATTTTTTTGATTTATTGTTCGAAAATGAATTAAAAACTTTATCAAAATCGTCCTCGCTATCTGATTGAACATCGCTACCGCTATCGCTGTTTTTATCGAGTACATTTGTCTCAACCGATTTCTTTCTGTTAATCAACTCTCTAGACAATCTAATACTTTCGTAATCTAGATTTTTAATATTATAAAGCTCATCGTCAATCTGTAAATAAAATAATCTGTCATCTCGGCCAAAGTCATCGCTTTCTGTTTTCTACGAAGTATGTCGATTTCCGACGGTTTGTCATCGAAAATATGTATTACCGCATTTTGTATAATAAGATTAATCGAAGGTTGGTCCAGTACGATCGCTTTTAAATTTCCTAATACCTCCTCCCACAGCACTATTTTCACTAGCCCGGTTATGTATAACCATTGAATTAAGTCTTTAATTGAAAAATAAGTTGATGGGCCGGCGGATGCTGAAGGAGAAGAAGTAGCTTCGCGTTACATTGCTAGAAACAAAAAAAATATTAACATTAATTTCTAACAACACTTTTTTAAAAAAAAAAGAATAATATTGTTAGAAAAAAGAAAATCTAGCAATCCGTTAACAATTTTTCTATTTCTAACAACAAGTTTTCATCATAATTATCTGTAACGCTTGATCCTCGTGTCGAACCAAAACCGCAAGAACCACGAACCGTTGAATCTAAACTCGTTAACTCTTGTAATTTTGGTTCAGCTATTTGTTCGCATATCAACTGCGCTATACGATCTCTTTTTGGATATAAAAAATTTCGGATGAATGGTTAAACAAAATTACACCAACGTTACCGCTGTAGTCTCTATCTATAACGCCTGCTCCAACAGCGATATGGTGTTTTAAAGCTAACCCAGAATGTGGTGCAATTCGTCCGTAACATTTCTCCGGAATTTTAACAGCCAAATCGGTTTTAATCAATGCATTTCCATGAGGAGCGATCATGCAATCATACGCGCATTTTAGATCAAAGCCTGCAGCATATGCGCTCATTTTGACTGGAGGATAAGCGTTATCAGATAATTTAATAAAAAACAGAGTTGGAACTGCCATTGTGTCTGCAACACAGAAACAAATTATACCATCATCAACGATGATAATATCTATACAAAAACAATTACATTATCAAACAATATTAACATATGTTTAAAAAACAAAATTTTAAACAACCTAACAACTACTTACTGAATTCGATGTGAGAAGATAAGATCAACAACGAAATAGGGAGTATCTGTAGATTAAAGAAGTGGAGAGTACTTGTATTAAAAAAATAAAAAACAATATAGTCTACATACAAAGATACTGTACAATATTAACATCCGATTGTTACTTTACAAACGAAAAGAACAAAAATATTTTCTATTAATATTAAACAATAATGTCTATATATCAGCTAGTGGTTAAAAGATCAAAAACCGAGAATAAAATTGTGCTAACAACATTAAGTATAATATCTGTATAAAAAGTATATATTAAAATACAGAATTAATAATCAAATATTTATGTGTTTAAAAAATAGACATGTAATAATAACGATTCACCAAGTATAGAGATGAGTTATTATAAAGAATTAAACCAATAATATTTGTATAAGACAAAAAGTATAAATTATACAACTTAACATATAATTATTAGTCTAACACCACCAGCAACGTTAGTGTTTTTATACTAATAAAAATAATCACTTACTCAAAATGACACCAGTAGTATGAAGAGAGAAGAACAAGCTGATAATATCTGTATAAAACAAAAAAAGAATTAGTTTTACAATTTAAAGTATATTACCATCAGCAGCGTTAGTATTTTTATATTAATAAAAATAATCATTTACCAAAAGTGGCAGTAGTAGTACGATATAAACGTATGAAGAGAGAGGAACATGCTGATAATATCTGTATAAAACAAAAAAGTATTAGTTTTACAACTTAAAGTCTATCACTATCAACAGCGTTAATGTTTTTATATTAAATAAAAAATAATCACCTACCAAAAATAGTAGTAGTAGTTCGATGTAAACGTATGAAGAGAAAAATAAGCTGATATCTGTATAAAAACAAAAGAAGTATTAATTTTACAACTTAACATTAACTATTTAAAATCTGTCACCACCAGCAGCGTTAGTGTAATAATCACTTACCTAAAGTGGCAGCAGTACGACGCGTCGTGTGAACGAAGAATTGTACATACATCAACGAAATCGAATCCGCTTTATATTGTAACGATGCTATGTGATCTTCTCTGAAAAAGACGTGTATATTGTGTATGTGTAGTGTGTTGTGCGTTCGTCTCGCACTGGGGTCGTTACATCTATTCTTGCGCTAACGATGTCCGTAGCGATGCTGTAATTACCAGTACAACGCGGTAGTAACCTTACCTGTTAGTAAATAGGGATTTGTGATTCCCGGGTGGCGCCAAATTGTTTATTAAAAACAATTAAAATTCGTAGATAATATGTTATAACTAAGTTCACAGCTGTGACGGCCGGGGCATTCAAATACTTCCCGCCTTGGTTAGACGACTGACTCGATCAGTAGTGTGTCGATTTGCAGCGTGAGCGCTGTACCGCCAAAGCTAATTCGCTAACAAACACAAATTATATGATAAACTCCCTATGAAATAATAACAATGGTTACTCCCTGTACTAGTTATTTTAATGGTTGATAAGTAAAATTTCAGTTTGACAATTAAATTATATTTGTTGATTAATTAATTTGCACCGACATTTTACATGAAACAATTTTTCTCAGGATGACGAATCGATTTTGTAACGAGGTATTCATATCAGCATGGCTGCTGAGTTGTTTAGTTATTACAATTATTTTCGTTCCAAAATCTGGGATTCTTTTGACTACAAGACAAATAATTCCTATGATTACAATAACAAGTACATTACCTTACTTTATGTATACTTAAATACTAAGGTGTGTTGGTTATAATCTGTTCTGTAGTGTCGTTAAACGTGTTTCTAAAGTTCGTATTCAAACAACAGGTTATATTGTATGTTAACAAATTTTCAGTGTGTTATTTTTCTTAATTAATCTTTGAAAGAGAATATTCGGTTTATAGTGAGAGTTCAAATTACTTTTAGAAATATTTAAAGTGAGTTTATTTTTGGAAATTGGGTAATTCAAGGATAGTTAACACATCAGATGACTTGGTGTTATCAATCATTGGGTCGGAAGAGGATTGGGCTGCAATAGTTTTCAGTATTCATTAATCTTGGGGCTTAAGTAGGTCTGGCGTCCTTTTCATATTAGATGTGGTCATATTTTCATTTAATTTCTTGGTAATATGGTCGTTGGCTTTAGTTAACGGTTCCGGTTGTTCATCTGCTTCTTATTCGATCATCGTTTTGAATTTTGTTTACTATTTTTACATTTTTTGATTAAAAATTGGTCGTTCAAAATTCGGCTTCTGTTCTGCAAGAGCGTCACTTTACGAGTAACGGTATTCAACGGTAATTCCGTCCCTAACGGCAGTTGCTATGGTTACTAATTAAATCTGATTGGTTAATCTGGCTATAAATCCATTGTTATCAAAATTTGAATTCTTTTCAAAATCCTTGTATATCTTCTGATTGCTTTTATTCCTCTATCTTCCCTCCTAAGTATTAACTATTATCACTGTTATTTGTATTTCCTTTCAAATATTATTTTGATATCCCACAAGTTTGGGTTATTTTATTTTTTATGATTTTACAATTATTTTAATATTTGCTAATTACATTTCTCTTTTAATTTAAATCCTTATTATAATAATTTGCTTTAAAAATGATTTACAAATTATCCTTGGTTAGTTATTCGCCTCGGATTTGCTAATTTCTTTGTTAACTTATTACAATTTGTAGTTGTTTGTTCTTGACAGTTTTAGGCATTTCATAGGCCTAAGTAGCCATTATGTATATTTACTTATTTTGTACTAATTACATCTATTTTTAGCCTAATGGGCTTTATTTTGTTATTATAATTGGTTGTGTTATTTATTGATGTGTTTTGGATCTGTCGTAGTGTTATTAGTATGTTACTATTATTTTATACATCATGAATTGCTAGTTATTTACTATCTGGTTCTCGCGTTTTCTAAGTCATACATTTCTTTACTTTCTTACTTATTTAATTTGCCAATAATAACAAGGTGGCTATTATTTACTATTTTTGATCACATTAAATACAACATCTAGGCCTATGGTCTGTATAATTCTTCCAGCCATATCCTATTCATAAACTTGCTTAAACAATTATTGGGTAATATTTGTTTACAGTTCATCTCATTTTATATTAGTTTTTGGGTGATAAACAACATCACATTTTTTAACTTACTTTAATAATTATCCCTTGTAACATGGGGTGTTTATTGATTTGTTTTAACTTCTTAATTCTTAAATGATCTTTACTTCACTCCATGATAACACTATCTGTTTTCTCTTTCATGGGATTCTCCCTTTTAATTATAATTGTATTCAATTAAACTTAACAATAATATTCTTTCTTAATTAATACTGTTTTCATCACTTTTCAGTGTTCATTATATCTTAATTAACTGTTTACACTTAATACTATTCTTAACAACTTTCTTAATGACTAATATTTTTCACTGTTAATCGTTTAGTGTTTCTTATTGATTTATTAAGTGTTTATGCCTTTATCCTTCACTATTTTTCACAATACAAACATTCTTTGTTATATATTATTCTCATTTAATCATCACCTTCACTTTTAAATTATTTATTGTTTATTATAATTTATTTAGTGTTTTTTATTTATCACTTTACTTTGGGGTTTTTACACTTCCACTTTTGCACTTCTCAAATGTTTTTGTTTTTAAGGGTTTCTAAATGGGTAATCCCTATAATTACTTTCTCACTACCGTACTATCTCTTTCATTACAAATATCATTAATAACATTAACAATTTTATGTTTCTATTGATTTTAACATTACTTCTAAGTCTAATTTGTGGGTTAGTTAGCTTTTATATTTAACATTCTTTAATTGGGTTTCTTTCAATTGTCATTTACTTTTTTATCCATTAATTGATAATAATATTTACTTTTTTACATAGGTTAATTATTGGTCTCTTTTCCAATATTACATTTAAGTGTACCATTTCTCCTGCTCATATTCTTTATTACTTGATTGTGTCTTATCATTTGTTTTCATTTTTATTTCACTTTACCTTTGGATTGTTTCTTTTTCATTTTCCTCCTTCTTCATTTTCAGTGTATTTGGTTTATATCTTGGTTTTCCACCTTCTCCTTCGGGTTCATTTTAATATTTGGCATTGAGTCATTCAGTTCCTTTAATTTGTTTCATTTTTGTTTGGTTAATCACTTTCTTCTTCATTTGGTTTTATTCTCGTTTGTTTTTTGTTGTTCCCTTCTTCTTTTGTTTCTTTTTGTTGGGTCAATGACTTGGGTTAGGTCATGTCGTCGTTTGTTGTGTCATTGTCTTTTTATTTTCTTTATATTAAACATTTTATTTTATATGAATTATTATTTTATAATCATCTTTTTTATCCCTGGTATTGGGGTGGCTTATTTGTGTTGTAACAATATATATTTTTTCGAGAATGATAGAACTCTGTACCGAGACTTGTTTACTGTTTTCCGTTATCTGGAAATATATTCCAGGAAGCAAGAATGTGGTAGCCGACGTATTGTCACGAGTGGATTTACAAAACCAAACATTTGAGGGCGAGAAGGAAAGTATACTGAAAATTTACAATATTATCAGAGATAGGTCCGATTTGGAAAAAATAGTACAGAACATCAGCACACACCAGCAGTCTGACCAAAGCTAAGCAGTATTAAAGACGTCTAGTCGATCAAGATGACACCATAACAAATTTTTACTGTATACATAATAATGTGTTGTTTATAAAGCCATCTCTTAATAATCCCTACTGATATTGAAAAGGAAATCATCATGGACTACCATATCCGGTACAGCCATATGGGATCCATGAAGGTAGTAAAGGCGTTGGAGGAAAATTGTCACATAAAGGACGTAAATCGGAAGGTAAGGAGGTATATCAAGAATTGTTTTATTTGCCAGCTAGTAAAAACCAATAACGATAAGAAGGAGGGTGTGATGATACCTATAACCTCACAGAAGAAATTGGAGAAGATTTTCTTGGATATATGCGGGCCATTTCCCCGTAGTGGCAGACGCCATCGGTATAAATATATCATCATAATAATGGACCATTTAACTAAATTCATAAAATTATATCTTGTGAACCGAGCCACCACTTTAAAGGTTTTGGGAGTAATTACAAATCAATATCTTCCTGAGGTAGGAAAACCCATATCAATAATTACAGACCACGGAACTCAATTTAAAGGTAAAAGATGGAGAGATACTTTATTGGCGGTAGGTATAAAAACCTATAAAACATCTGTTTACCACCCAAACAGTAATACAGCAGAGAGAGTGTTGAGAGAGGTAGGTAGGATACTTAGAACATACTGCCACCATCAACAGAAAAAATGGCAATACCTATTAGCCACCGAAGAATTTCTCAATCTAGCACATCACCCAGCTATAGGGATCACCCCATATACGGCAATGCATGAGAAACCAACCCCCCGAGCGATACAAGAAATTATTGAATTTCCGACCCACAAGGAATATAAATTTGATCAGATAAGATTTTATAATAAAGTAGCTGAGGACCAGGAAAGGCGAATTAACAAGTATAAAAGAGCAATTAAAAAAGTACTAAAATACCAAATTGGAGAAAAGGTGTTGCTTAAAAACCGGGAACTACCCAGTACTATGGAAGGGATTACTAAAAGACTATTACTGTTGTATACGGGACCATACGTGATTACTAAGGATAATAAAAATAACACATACGAGTTGAAGGAGATTAATTCACCAAAGATAAAAGGTACCTATAATCAATTATCAATAAAAAAATATTTTAATGAAGGAGAAACATAAAAATTCTAAAATGAGTAAGTTCATCTTACAGCTTATCTAGAAGAAGATATTTTGAATTAAATAAATAACATGAGAAAATTCTAAAATGAATAAGACAATCTTGCAGTTAATATCAGGGAAAATATGTTGAATCAAGTAAGATAAACCATCTAAATTCTAAGAATAAATAAAGACATCTTATAGTATATATCAAGGAAATTATTTTAAATGCAACAAGAAAAGAAAATAAATAAATTATCTCAATAATGAAATAAATAAAAACAGTTTACAGAATACATTTCAGAAGTACTTTGTTCTGTATCAATTAATAAAGAGAAAGAAAGAAATACGATGTCAAAGGCTTAAAAAATAATAAGTACAACATAGTTAAAGAAATTGAATTGAAATAATTTTACCAAGAAATTTTTTATCACAATTATGAAGGCTGAACAAGACTATTCGAACCAAAAATATAAATGAATTACTTATCGAAACAATAATGTTACAGAACTGTTAATTAAAAAGTAAATAAGAATCCTTATAGTGTATATATTTTCGATGTAATAAGTTGATGAAACCCCAAAACAAAATAAGATCATAGAAGACAAAATAGGAGAACCAATTAACCAAAGCAGATAAGGAAAGGGTATTAAAACCAGACATTATGCCATTAGCAATAACATAATTAATAAAACAACAAATGAGAAAAAAAACTATATACATAAACATGTCCTACCCAAAAAGTAAACGAGAAACAGGCTATGCCAACAACTAACTAAAATAGCAGAATTTCACAAAAGGAAGGCTGAAATGGATATTATGACATGTACCTAGTGATAAGTAATATAGAATGAGCTTTAAAAATGTAAGGATAACCATATGGATAGAAATATTAAGTAATCTGAATAATTATGAAGTGAGGAATCTAAATATATTTATTATTAGTCAAAATGGACTACTTTTTATAATTGATATTTTAATAACTGGATGTAGATAATTCCACCAGTTTTTTATTATTGAGCAGAGATGATAATTCCTCTGAGCTCAAATGAGTGAAGTTGATCAGCAGAGCATGCAGCCGAAAAAGTGCCACTCTGAACTGTTCCAGCTCACATGTTAGGGAATGCTAGGGAGTAAATATATAAATGAAGAAACACTAAATAAGAAGGAAAATATATATATATAGATATAAAATAATAATAGGATAAATCAGATTAAAAAGAACTATCTTATAAGAATAAAATAAAAAGTAAAGACAGCAAAAATATATATCAACTTAGAGCTCAACCAAAAGCAACAGGTATATCTGGGTAAACCAAGCCAAGAATATAACAAAGACGAATGTCAGAAGCAATTAGTTCACCCACACTAAAAGTATGAGCTGAACTAATCACTTTACAGGGGGGGGGGGGCATTTGTAGCACAACAAAGTTTTTACCTCATTTTACAAAATAAGATCATATAGGAAAAAAAGGGAAGAAATCATCTGGAAGGAGTAATATCAACTTAAATAAAAGTAGCAGAGAAAAGTAATTACAATCATCAATAAAAGAACTTAACAGAACTAAACAAATCGATTCAAAGAATTTATATATAGTCAATTTATAGCCAAAAGGTGTTAAAAAACAACTAGTATGAATATCATGTCAATAAAATAATTAGTAGACCCAGTAAGATACGGAGTAGTGAGGAGTAACAGCCCATAACCAATGAATTGAAATGGAATAATAGAAAAATACCTAAAAACCTATTGTAAAGATAGAAACCTCTATAGCAGCAAACCACATAAATGAAAGTACTTAAACCCTATTAGCTATACAAATTTAGAACCAAAACCTAATAAAATAAGAGAATCCAATACAAATAATGAGAAATTGTTATACTCTATATCTAATTAAATTTATTAATTACCAAATTACAATATAATTTCCACCTACCTGCCAAGACTCTGTTAGGGGCCAGGATCCAATCACAAGTACGTTAGATACAAACATGTGTTAAGGTTATCGAAATAACTTATTCGACACATTGTTAGGAAGAGAAATTACTATTTTTATTTAATCAGACTCATTTGAAAATCTTGTTCAAAAATTTTCTCAGCATTTTACAGATTACGTTACATGTTTCTTTGTTCTGTTGTCATCTTCTACATACTACCTTACTCTACTATCTTACCTTATTGATCACTATACAAAACAAATATACAGACAGAGCCCAGCCTGCAATTTCTTCACACTCACTCAAACACACTAAATTATAAACCCTTAACATTTTATAATAAAACCCCCAGCCCTTACACTTAAACCGCCGGCAACGTGTTCGCGCGCGCACTCATCTTCTTGTGAAATTTCTTGTTTTATATTGTCCGAAAATTATAAATTACATTGTCTCCTTTTAACCCGACCGCGGTCACATAAATTCAAATGATAAATCCACTTTTTACTGTTAAATGTAAGGTTTTATAACAAGCCTACTTGGCTCGTTCCGGCGCCGGAGCGATCAGTTACCAAACTGGGAAGCGTGCTTGGCTGAGCGGGAGGAACTGCGTATTCACTGCCAACAGATTTTCGTCGCCGTGCATAGCTGATTTGCTGTGGCGTATTCACTCTATGCATGGAACATAGTCATTATATCAGCCAAATAAAAATGCAAATACCCCATACTGTAAGAAATAAAATGACCCAATTTAGACACGTTACAAAATGTTCAAAAATTAATTATAATTAAAATAAATGTGATTAAGGGGAACACCCCAAACCAGTTTTAAAAAAGACAACAAAAAGATAATTATTAATATAAGGTTTTAATGTGTTTATTTATATAATTATTTTGTGTTATTATTTTTGTGTATACTAGGAAATACTAGATGTTAGTATATAAGAATTTATTGTATTTGAACCATGTTAATTAATTTTATATATTGTAAAGTAAGGAAAGGCAAAATAATAATTCAATCGACTCATAAATAATACAGCAAAAAATATAAAACTAATAAGATGAATTCATAATACCATTGCTAGGAAAATTGATGACCAAGACAAATTCAATTTTGACCATATAAACTAAATCAGAGAATATAAATTTATAGAACCTAGATTAAATTGATATAAATTATCATTTTCAGAATACAAATACTTTATCCTAATGATAACTACGACCTATAATAGTGATTAAAGGAATCAACATGTAAAATTGACTTAAAAGGTGATTGTAGAAGAGAATGTCCAACAGCAGTAAGCAGTTGTAAAATGCAAAATGCAAATAACTTGTTAAATGTTTAAAATAATAGCCAGACATAAAAGGTAAATTACCAGGGTTTAATTAGTAATCAAGTGTGAGTAAAATTGTAACATAAAACCTATTGGAAACCATTTAATAGGTATTTATGTGAATCAAAATAAGGCCTATAGATAAATTTCAAAGAATGTAATTCTGAAGCTTAATTCAAACCAAAACAGATCAAATTTAGTATTAACTTGTGTAAAATAAAAACAGGAATATTGTTCTATAATTAGAATTACATAAAAGTACTAAACAAATAATTTATAGTCAGTTAAATGTAAAATATGACAGTTTTTTCAATAAGATTGAATTATTTGATAGGAACAGCTGATTCATAAACAATGAGAAATGATACCAAAATCTTATGGAATTTTATATATGAAGGAACAAATATCAGTTAGTTGATTGTTAAAAGCCAAACGAGACAGACGTGTCAGAATACTTCTTAGGGAAATATGAACGGAAATTTTTAACTAACACAACCAAGATATCGTATGAATTTATAAAAAGATAAAGAGAAGATAAATTGAAGTAAAGAATACTATAATATCAGTCACTGAAACCTTAAACTAAATCAAATAATACTAAATTAAACTGCCACTACATATAGACACGACTGAAGAACCAAATTGAACTCAGATAACCAGACACCGAGTGAAGGGAACCTTTTTGACATAGCACTACTATTACCGAACCAAAATCCAGTGGGTGAATACAACTTGTTAATAAACAAACTTAATCGAAATAAATAAATTAAATTAAACTGCCAGAAACTTACCTGCGATCTTTTTGCTTACTTACCTTGTTTAAATTTCAATCAGAAGTTCAGAGTCGCCACGATGTTTTAGGCTATACATCGAAACCTTTACACTCTACTTTAATAAAACAAAAGGGATAATTTTGGAATCTGACTACCCCCCAATAATTCAGAAGAAGCCCGGGAACGTTAGACGAATCTTTCAGCACAGAACATTAGGAAGTGGTAACGACGAAATAACTACACTAACACATGGTTATAAAATGAGAACAAACTTTTTTAATGTATTCTATTATTAGTTATTCTTCAGAATAAAAGATATTATTTATAAATCATGGATTACTCCTCTTTAATTAAAATATTCCTGTTTCTTGTAAATATGAATAACACCGAACATTTCTTTCACATCTTATACTTATTTTAATCCTTATATTAATTTAAATAAGGCGAACCCAGCTTGCTCTCACACACACACTCATTCCGTTTTTCCAACCCGTTGATAGATATCTCGGTATTTTAATTGAAAATAATTTAAATGTAGTTAATTGTATATAGTTACTCTTATGGGGTTTTCCAGTCGAATACACTTTGCACTTTTCCTTGGTGTTTCACTATTGCGGCAAACTACGTCTTTTGCTCACTGCCGAATTATTTGCGTTTAACTTCTTCTTTTTCTACCGGTCGGTCTACATTGTTGAAATTTTAGTTAACCCGCGCTCCGACGCAACCACGCGGTATATATGTTATTTAGCCGAACAGTTTTTTGCCCGACATTCCCATTTTTATGTACGGGCGAGATGAACACTGTGCCCAGTCGGCGGACGCCCACACTGCTCGCGTTTACGTGTTGTTCAGTTCCGTTGGTCGACTTTGGCGTCGAGATTATTGACGAGGCCCACGGGCGCACACTTACAGCCACATTCTTTTGTTGCTGGTGGCTCGCTACAAAGTTTTTTACGTTTCCCCCAACGGAAAACAGCGGAATACAGGCATGCGCGCACAGGTTCGCATTCCAACGCTGTTATCGTTTGTGCTAAGCACGGACTGGTACGGAATTGTATACAGAGTGCCCAACAAAGCATGTCTTAGTGGCCGTAAAGGGTGTCCAAACATATGTCCCAATATTTATTAAATGAAAATAAAAAATTTAGACCCTTCAAAATTGCCCCGTTACAAACCACACTCTACAACTTGTGAATATTCCAAGAACAACATCACTGAAGAGGAATTAACTAACGGAGACGTTTATTTGAAGCAAAATCTCGTAGATGAATTCACATCGCAGATCAACTCATTAAGGCAGCCATCTTAATTCCATTCGAAGAGGCTGATGGGAGCGTGACGAGTGACGTTAGAGAAACCATCTGTATCATAATATTAACATTTTATATACATTATACTTTATTATTTTGTCTGTTTAATGAATAAGTTTTTGATAATTTGTAAGTATTGAATTCTTTTGCCTTTCCTGACTATTTCTACAGTTATAAGAACCCTTATACTATTAAATATTTATTTTATGTACTAATCGAACTGGAACTTAATCTCGAATCAGACTCGAGCCAGTCGCGGCAACTCAAACCATTACTGTGAACCTAATAAACTTAATTATTGTTTAAACGTTGTTTTATTGATGATTATTTGAGTCATAAATTAAATTACATTAATTATTAAATATTAACGTGAACTTCTGAAGGAAAGGAACGAGCAGAAGAAGAAGTACAGATACTGAATCGGCCGCTACATGCAATCGGTTTGGCCACGATAATCCATTTAACGGAAGAAACAAATAATTCTTCATCAGAGCTTACACAGTCATTAATCAGTATTTTTTATTAATTGAACATAAAACAATTAAACAAATTAAAATTAATTAAATACATTAATTATAAAAAAATACAAGAATTACAATTTTATTATAATTAATTATTTGTAAATCACGTTTATTTACAATATTTACTTTTTTACATAGGTTAATTATTGGTCTCTTTTCCAATATTACATTTGAGTGTACCATTTCTCCTGCTCATATTCTTTATTACTTGATTGTGTCTTATCATTTGTTTTCATTTTTATTTCTCTTTACCTTTGGATTGTTTCTTTTTCATTTTCCTTCTTCTTCATTTTCAGTGTATTTGGTTTATATCTTGGTTTTCCACCTTCTCCTTTGGGTTCATTTTAATATTTGGCATTGAGTCATTCAATTCCTTTAATTTGTTTCATTTTTGTTTGGTTAATCACTTTCTTCTTCATTTGGTTTTATTCTCGTTTGTTTTTTGTTGTTCCCTTCTTCTTTTGTTTCTTTTTGTTGGGTCAATCACTTGGGTTAGGTCATGTCGTCGTTTGTCGTGTCATTGTCTTTTTATTTTCTTTATATTAAACATTTTATTTTATATGAATTATTATTTTATAATCATCTTTTTTATCCCTGGTATTGGGGTGGCTTATTTGTGTTGTATCATAATGCCTCTCCTTCAAAATTGATCATTTCGATAAAACACTAGCATAGTTTTTTATGACATTATCATTATATATTATTTTTTCCTTTTCTTTCTTGTTTGTTTCTTCTTTCTTATTTCTATTCTTACTTGATTCATTCCATTTTATTTGGATCTGTTTTTATTTATTTCCATTAGTGCGTTCTCCCTTTTATATATAATTTTTCCCTAACTTTTTAGTAGCTGGTTTCTTCTATTACTACTAATTTTTCTGAGACCAGAGGAACATCATCTCTGCTCAGTTTATTTGATTGCTGGTCCTATTCAACAGTCAATCTTAAATACCTTTTTTGTCAACTTGTGACTTAAATTAATAATAATAATATTTTTTGGGATTTGTCCACTTTGTGGTTTGTTTTTAGATCACTTTGGCCTTTTACTCATTCTTCCTTCCGCTATACCTTTGCTATATACTGTTATCTACTCATACAGTTGGTTGTTTTTTATTTATTTAGTTGTTAATTTCATCATTGCTAACTTTTCATTAATTTGTTTTTCTTTTCTTCTTGTGATCATTTTAATTATCTTCGACATCTTTTTTCTTATTCTTGGTTGTTTACCAATATTCTGCTTTAGTCATTTTCTGTATATATACATAACTTCTTTTTCTTCCTCGTACCAGTTCAGATTTTTTTTTTTTTCTTTGAATACATTGAATTCATTATAATTTTAGGTATTTGTCTTAGCAGTTCGTGCTTGATTTTATTTTTGTTTAATTCATTTTGTTTGAAATATTATTCTAAATAATTTTTGTAAGTTAGTTTTTCTTACTTTATAGGAATTTTTTGTAACTTATTCCTTTCTTGGTACTCTTTGTTTAAATATTATCGTAAGTTTGTGGTTCTTACTTTGTTATGGGAATTTTTGTAACTTATTCCCTTATTATAATTTTTTATATTATATTTCCTATGTCAACTTTATATTATTGGAAGTTGATCTTGTTTTTTACGAATTTAGTAATTCATCTTTCATTATTATTTCTTTATCATTATCATTGATCAGTTTATTTTTTATCTGATATTTGCTCTAAATAATTGCGTAAGTTGTTCTTGCATACTTTTTGAATTTCGGTATTTGTTTATTTACTTATTATAAGTTATTTTTCTTCGTAAAACTTTTTTATAGAAGCTTGATTGTAAACTCCTTTTATCTTTTTGGTGGTTATGTTACTTATTTCATAAGTATTGTTTCCATTGTCTTTGGTGATGACATAAGGTCCTATGTATAATAATAGCAGTTTTTTGGCTATCCCTTCAAGTGTACTGGGTAGTTCACGGTTTTTTATTAATACTCTTTCTCCTTCGTTATATTTTATTATTTTAGGTTGGTTTTGTGAATACTTTGCTTTTTGCTTCTCAATTTTCTCCATGATTCGGCTATAACATTTGTTTTCATCATACGGGTCTTCTGGGTTGACTGGGAGATCTATTAATTCTTGTATCTCTCTATGGGGTTTTCTTCCAAACATCATTAAATATGGGGTGTTCTCAATAAACTGGTGGTAACTTATATTTAAAAATACTTCGGTTGAAGCTAAATTTTTCTGCCATTCCTTTTGGTTCTTAGAATACGTCCCACCTCTCTTAACACTCTTTCAGCGGGATTACTGCTAGGGTGGTATTTGGATGTTTTATAGGTTTTTATGTTTACCTTTAATAATTCATCTCTCCACTTCTTTCCTTTGAATTGTGTCCCGTGGTCTGTTATAATCATGTATGGGTTTCCAATTTCTGTGATGTATTTATTTTTTATTATGTCCAATATTTTCTTCGTAGTTGCTCGGTTTATTGCGTATAATTTTGTGTACTTGGTGTAATGGTCCAATATTATTACTATAAACTTGTATTTATGTCTCCCTCCGCTACGTGGGAATGGTCCACATATGTCGAGAAACACATTTTCTAGCTTGGTGTTTGAAGTGATGGGTATCATTGTTCCCTCTTTTCTCTCGTTATTTGTTTTGACCATCTGACATATGGTGGAGGTTTTAATGTTCTGTTTTACTTTTCTAGTACTATTTTTAATAAATATTTCCTCCCCCAATGCTTTTACCATTTTTAAAGTTCCCATATGCCCGTATCGGACATGGTAATCCTTAATTATTTTGTTTTCTAAGGAATTTGGAACTACAAGTTTCCACGTTCTTTGATTCTTTTTGGTTTTGATAAATAATATATTTTTGTGGATGTGTGCCGAGTTTTGGAATACTCGGCCCTTTCCCGGTTAATTACGTGACTGTCATTGCGGGAGTTTGTGAATTAATTATTTGAGCGGAGTATACGCTGTTATCTGCATGCTTTGTTGCCGATCCGCGCGCGCTCTGTGGGGAGTGATACGCAGCGTTTTACTTGTCACTGCTCTGGGCAGTACTCGCCAGGCAGCCGAACGCGACGCAGCAACCGTTCTCTCTTCCGGCGGCGAACAGGTTGAATTTGTTGTCTGCTAAAATCTATCATGATTAGATAATCGACTACGCGACTCTCCGGTAAGTCTGTTCAAGGTAACTTACTTATTATTTAATAAAAGAATTGTAATTTAGCTTAAATTAATGCCGATGCAATGCGATATATATACGAAAGTCACCACGTGGCAAGCGCGGGTTAAATTCTGTGTATACATTGTAACGTGTCAAAAATATGGGGTATTTCATATATTTCATTTCGGGATTTTTATAAAAAATATTGTGAAAGTTTTATTTTCCAGCAAACCAGAACACGTGGCAAGTAGAATAGTGTAACAAAGCAGCGACGCAATATTCCGTTGTGAAATTAGTACCGAGGTATGCACCACCCTCTATTTCTCAGAACTCTGCTTGTGTGTGATCATGTGCTTGTACGCAACGACTCAAGTATGCGCGCTGTTGGGACGTCAAGAAAACCAACAGACGCGGTAAAAAATGGCGCAGAAACGATGTTGGGTGAGACCAACCAGCCGACCTGCAGGAAACGTAGCTAAGGACCGCCTCCTTTTTGTGACATCAAGCCAGCAGTGCCTAGAGATCGTCAACACACATTACTGATACAACCACCATGTATCATGAATAGAGTCGGTAAACTACAGCAACTTAACTGTGAACGACGACAAAATCAAACGGGCAGTGGTCATGAACTTCCTACCGCTCAACAAAGGACGGTCCCCAGTCTTACTCTGTTCGTGTCGGCCGGCACAGGGCCAAGTTAGGCTCTCTACAAAATTTTTTATTTTTACCGGTAATAAAGTGCTATAACAATAAAAATTTGTATGACCGCGGTCAGGTAAAAGTGCAGAACATATTCAGAGATTTATCGGACACTAAAAAGAAGTATACCAGAACAATGAGTGTGCGCGAAGACCGCGTGGCCGGCGGGGGGGAATATTATTATAAAAAATGTTAAGGGTTGAATAAATTTTCTGTGTGTTTGTGTGCGTGCAAAATTGCAGGCTGGGCAGTCTTTGTGTGTGTGTGTGTGTGTGTGAGTAAATAAAATAAGGTAAGCATTAGTATAAGTTAGAATAATAGTGGTGATCATGTAACAAGCAAAGAATCAATTCTTACGAAAACATTTCATATGCAGTAAAATTTGTAACAATTTTAAATAATGCTAAACTAAATTAAATTATCAATTCTCTTCATAAAGATGTGTAGAGTTAGTTATTTCGATAACCTTAACACAGGTTTGCATCTGACGTACATGTGATCAAATCCTGGACCCGAATAGAAGCTTTGCAGGTAGGTGGAAATTGTGTTTTTGTATTTTTATATATTTTAAAATGGAATAGAATATAACATTGGCGCCCGAACAGGGACTCGAATTTAAGAAATTAATTAAATTCCACATCTACAAAGATGCAAGCGCGTGTTGTTGGGTTAGCGGAATAAAATAAAAAGTGCGTTATTCACACAAAATTGGCTATACAATATATTATAAATTGATTATATTATATGTAAGCACAAGTATCAAGTATAAAAAATAAGAATGTCAGATAGCGAAAATAACGTAAATAACACGACTAGTGTCGAAGTTTTTGACGAGTTAAACATGAGTAATTTTGAGACACATTCGACTCAAAGTGCGAGTCAAGATAATATAGAAATAAATGTAACAGACCAAAGCAATGTAACTGAAGATTCAGGGATTCAAGTAACCCCGACTTCAACAAAATACAATAAGATGGATAATGATATGATGAGTATTATGTTGAGTCAATTTAAAGAATTAAATAAACGTTTTGACAATAACGAAAAAATTTTTGAGAACAAATTCAATGTAATAAGTAGCGACATGAATAGTCGTTTTGATATAAATGATGCTAAATTTGACGTATTAACTAAGTCACTGTGTAGTATTGAGAGTAAGTTAAGTGAAATATGTAGTGAAGCAAAAAGAGAAGCAAATGAGTCAAGAGAGTGTGTATGTATGGGAGATAGTAAAACAAATGAAAATTGTAATGACAAGTGCAAAAATGCGATACCAGATAAAGAGTTAACAAATGATAATAATGTCGAGAATAATGGGAATAATAATATTGAGAATAGTAGTGTATTTGGAGAGTTAGTATCAGAAATCGATACGGTAAAAATAAATAATGAGAGTACTAATGAAGCTGTGGAATGTGATAATGAAATGTTAATGTGTGTTTATGAAGTAGAGAGAGTGTGGAAAAATAATGTTGTGGTAGAATGGGGACAGAGGGTAGATTTTCCCTTTATTATTTATGATGATTATTTAATGTGTTCACAAGTATTGTATAAGAAGGGCAAGAGTCCCGTATTGATAGATGAATTGAGGTGTTTATTTTTGTTGTGTAATTTTGTACCCTCTGTCTGGAGTAAATTTGAGAGTGTGATGTGGTGTTATAATGAGAGAGATTTAAGTAGAGAATTGTATGTTAATAAAGAAACAGAATTGTATGAATTGAATAGAGAATATGATGAGTGGAAGGTGAGGTTAGAAGTGTGTCGAAATAATAATGATCTAATTGATAATACAATAGTGAATAACCCGATAAGGAATACAATTACTGATGGAGACTTAACAAGTGTACTAAACGTTGACATGTTTTATGATTATTTTGGTAAGATGAATGAATTTGGTTTTTTTGGTTACAACACACAAAACAGTAATTTGTGTGTGAATGAAATTGAACAATGTTATATAAAACCAAGGTTAATCTATGACGATGGAGGCTAAACTATAAAACAATAAAAGACAATTATAAACATTTTGTTTTAAGGGTTTTGACCTAGCTGATTTGGACATTGAAATATGACAACTGAATAAATAATGAATCAGATTTGCAAATAAATATGTAGGGAATTCAATTGTAAGTGTTGTGGTTAATTGAACAGTGTATGTAGGTAGATAATTGTTGTAATAATAAGATTAATATTTTTCAAGTTAAATAAATAAACAGAATTAATTTTGAAAACAGTAATTAGAGAATTATAATTGTTTTGATGGTAAGAAATTTTGTATTGTTAATAATTAAATTAATTAAAACAATTTGATATGTTTTAAATATTTTGATTGACTATTTAAATGTTGTATAATTAAATTTTTTAATGAATTTAAATTGTTTTACAAGATTTGGAAATTTGGTAATTAAATGATAAATTGTTTGATTTAAACTAATATTTGTGTTAAATGTTTCAGAGGTGAGGTGAAAGTATTGGGGTGTAGAGGGTAGATGTTTTGTGTATATCAATTTAAATGGACTGTAAGTATAGAAATTTTATAGTAGAAATCAAGTATAATAAAAAATGTTAACAGGTATAACTCAGATGGAAAGATTGTAATTCAATAATGAAATGATTTGATATAATTGTGTTAAATAAAAATGATAATTAAAAAATTTAATAATAATTGAACGATGATATATGATAATTATTAATAATGAATTTGAAAACTTTAAGTAACCCAAGTGTAGAAAGTTATAGAGGAGTTAAATGATTAATGATGGATGAAAGTTTCATATTATGATGTTGTACATTTAATTTAGTATTTAATAATTAAGTTTAGTGTTACAAAAGGTATTTTACTTGTGATTCCCCAACTTTTCGGGCGGTCACGGCCTCACCGAACCCTGACCGTGGAATTGGTTTAGCTTTAACAGCTATGGTTGGGGCTCATTGCGACACGTTCTGCCTTAACTGGCCATAGCTGTTATCGTTGTCAAGGTGAATTTTGAAATTGACGGGGGAATTAAGGGGAATCACCAAACTAGGGAACAGCGGCTACCACTCTGCCCGCATGGGGGCAGCAAAGCCAGGTGGTAGACCCGTTTAAGGGCGTTTAATTATAAACAAGAATATGCTGATATTCATAACGTTAAAATGTAACTGCCGAAGCAAAGACCCGGAGAGGTCAAACTACTCCAAAATATGCCGTCTTTGTGGAAGCGAAAAGGCGCCACAGTCTTACAAAACTTGCAATAGAGTGTGTGGATGGGAGGTGGCTCAGAGGAGCCACGAATTTAAATTTTATATCATATAAATTGCTAACCCAAATTTTGATCCAATAAAATGCTTGTGTTCTGTTTAAATAACTAGATGCTCAGACATTCAATATAAGGTGTTCATTCTATGTTTAAATGTAATATTGTATTGTAGTAGGTTAGATATAAGAGTTGATAGAAAGTATATGTTTTATATGATTTGTGTATTTTTGAAACTAAGCAAATAATTAAACCGACTGGCAGGCGGTTAACATAAATTACCAGAATCAGAAAAAGGGGAAACAAGGAGGTTAGAAGTAAGGATTAATAAAAATATATATTTCATGTAATTTGTTCAATTTTGAGATGTGTTTTCATTGTGTTAGGAATGTCAGCTGATCATCAATCAAATGTCACTGTTATATTGGTTATAAATGTTTCAGGTAATTAATGTTTAATGTAATGTTTCAATGTATTACAGATGCTATTTAAAGTGAGAAATAAGGTAATAATTTGTGAAAGCTAATAAAAGATAGTTTGTGGGTGATGAATATTTTGTGGGACATATAGATCAGTCCAAGTCGAAGTTAAAGGGGTAGTAGAGAGAAAAATATTGTTTTGAGTTAATGTAATAGATATTGAGAAGTATTGATGTTGACACAGTAGTTATGGAGAATATATGTAGAATATTGAGCGATATATTGTTGTTTATAATTGATGATGTTATTTTGTTGTAGTTGAAGTGAGGTAATAAGATTGAGATTTTGGGGATGGCAATTTTGTAGTAGGGGGTAGTGTAATGTAGGAGTCCGCAACATAATGATAGGTTGGGACGGGATGGGACCGATTTAGGAGTAAGGGGTTGCCTTAGGTAGAATCCAGGGACCAAATAAGGGAAATGAGTTTTTGGGGGGGGAACACGTATCCCAAGTACAAAGGGTTAGAGAGTATTTTTTTTATATATTGAGAGAAGGTGGCGATTTGAGTTTAATGATAAGTTGGGGTTAGAGAGTGTTCTGAGAGATATTTTGATAGAGATGGGTGTCATGCTATTAGTGGTTAGAGTCAAAGGGAGAAAGATTATATATGTATAGTGGTAAATTAAATTGTTATAAGTATTTAAATCACCCACAGTAATGGAGAATAAGATTGTCAAGTAAAGAAAGAGATTTATAACAAGAATATAAGATTTTAATTAAAACCAGTGACTAATTTTGATAGAATTTGAAAAGGTAACGTTAGAGAGTGTTTATTTTGAATAATATAAATGTCAATTTGATTATTATTTATAATAATATTTTGTTATTTTAAAGGTTTTATTTTATTATATTTTGTGTGTCAAGACAGAATTTTACAGATGTTAAATGTATTTTCAGATAGAACTTGTACATAACGTATGTGGGTCAAGGTTGTGGACTTGACCTAGTTTCGATCAGCTGACAGTGAGGTCATATAAGTTAATAGTAAGGAAGTTGATTCAACTTTGGTTTTTGATCAATTTAAACAAATTTTAAATAATTTCTATATGTAAAGGAAACATTTTAATAAATTTAAATTTTTTTCTTTGAATTTTAAAATTTTTTGGAAAGTATTTTTTGAAAAAAAAATAAAATCTTGATTTTTCGCCTGCCAGATAATGGATATTTTTAAACTTTGATTATTTTATTGTTTGTGTAATAACCATGTTTATCATTATTGAATTATTTTGTTGAATTGTATTGTTAGACTCTAGGTAATCACATGTTAGGTTAAGGATGGTCTTAATTGTAAGAAATGTTTAAATTGATTTGTTTTAACTAACAGAAATAACAGAAAAACCTAATGAAGAGAATAATTTAAAATATATACAAAATTTATGATTTGATTTTAAATGGAAACAACCAGTGAGTGGTATTTTAACGAATTTTTAAAGAAGTTTTCAATTTTCAATATGTAATGTGAGTGTGTGTGAGCCCAGTATCTGCTAAAGGCAGCCCAGCTTGCATAAACGGGGAAACATATCGGTGGAGGATCTGGCATAGTCTAAGCCAGGGTGTTGGATTTTGGGGGTAGCATGTTAGAAGGTGAGGTGCGGCGTGGTACGCGTCTGTTCGATTTTTCGGTGTTGGGATCTCTTACGGAGAAGTCCAGTAATCTCGTTCAGATGCGTCCATGGTCGCCGAGCCAGGGGGGTCGTTTACCCATGAAGAGTAAGAACAAAGGGGGGTTGTTGGTACCAGTTCCTCACCGGTCCTCTTAGGGGTTTTATCAATGAGATTTCTTCTGTTTTGGACAGAAGAATTCTCATTGGGGGGGGGGGGTATTGTAACGTGTCAAAAATATGGGGTATTTCATTTTATTTCATTTCGGATTTTTATAAAAAATATTGTGAAAGTTTTATTTTCCAGCAAACCAGAACACGTGGCAAGTAGAACAGTGTAACAAAGCAGCGACGCAATATTCCGTTGTGAAATTAGTTCCGAGGTATGCACCACCCTCTATTTCTCAGAACTCTGCTTGTGTGTGGTCATGTGCTTGTACGCAACGACTCAAGTATGCGCGCTGTTGGGACGTCAAGAAAACCAACAGACGCGGTAAAAAATGGCGCAGAAACGATGTTGGGTGAGACCAACCAGCCGACCTGCAGGAAACGTAGCTAAGGACCGCCTCCTTTTTGTGACATCAAGCCAGCAGTGCCTAGAGATCGTCAACACACATTACTGATACAACCACCATGTATCATGAATAGAGTCGGTAAACTACAGCAACTTAACTGTGAACGACGACAAAATCAAACGGGCAGTGGTCATGAACTTCCTACCGCTCAACAAAGGACGCTCCCCAGTCTTACTCTGTTCGTGTCGGCCGGCACAGGGCCAAGTTAGGCTCTCTACAAAATTTTTTATTTTTACCGGTAATAAAGTGCTATAACAATAAAAATTTGTATGACCGCGGTCAGGTAAAAGTGCAGAACATATTCAGAGATTTATCGGACACTAAAAAGAAGTATACCAGAACAATGAGTGTGCGCGAAGACCGCGTGGCCGGCGGGGGGGAATATTATTATAAAAAATGTTAAGGGTTGAATAAATTTTCTGTGTGTTTGTGTGCGTGCAAAATTGCAGGCTGGACAGTCTTTGTGTGTGTGTGTGTGTGTGAGTAAATAAAATAAGGTAAGCATTAGTATAAGTTAGAATAATAGTGGTGATCATGTAACAAGCAAAGAATCAATTCTTACGAAAACATTTCATATGCAGTAAAATTTGTAACAATTTTAAATAATGCTAAACTAAATTAAATTATCAATTCTCTTCATAAAGATGTGTAGAGTTAGTTATTTCGATAACCTTAACACAGGTTTGCATCTGACGTACATGTGATCGAATCCTGGACCCGAATAGAAGCTTTGCAGGTAGGTGGAAATTGTGTTTTTGTATTTTTATATATTTTAAAATGGAATAGAATATAACAACATGTCTTGAAAGTTAACACTGGCTGAGCTATAGTATTTATAAAGTAATTATGGCTGTGTATTTTTCCTAATTATATCATAATAATTTCATTATAATCAAAGGGGGGCGTAAGAGAATGTTTTATTAACTAAATGTAGAGGTATATGAAACTGTATATGTATTATGAAACTGTTTAAGTTTGCAACTCATCTCGAAATTGTAATAAGGGATTATTCAGTTGACAGTTGAAAATTATTCAATTTTCTATAGTAGTTACATATACCTAAGAAGGATTGTAGCTGCTTCTTATTCTTCGGTGTGGGAAATTTCTGATTGGCTTCCACTTTCTCTTGGGATGGTGATATTCCCTGTTCTGTTAAGTTGAATCCTAGGAATTTGACTTGGTTTGCTATAAACTTTGATTTATCTAATTTCAGCGTAATGTTATTTTCAGGTAACTTCTTTAATACTTGCTTGACTCGTTCACAGTGCTCATCCCAGTCTGAAGATGTTATTAGAAGGTCGTCCACATACACTGTTGTGAACTGTGAACTGCAGTGCTTCTTGATCTAAGACTTGGTCCATGCATTTGACGAACACTGCGACGGAATTAATGAGGCCGAAAGGTAACCTCTTAAACTGGTAGTTCCTTCCGTCGAAGATAAATGCCATGTATTTCCTACTGTGTGGGTGTAGCTCCACCTGCCAGTACCCACATACAGTATCCCAGGTACTTATGTATTTGGTGCCATGAAACCTTTTTAATATCTCTTCAATTTCTCCCGGTGACGTTCGGTCATTTATGATCATTTTGTTGATCTCTCGGGCGTATAAACAGATCCTTAATTTACCATTCTTTTTAGGTATAGCGACTATGGGACTAGTGTATGGAGATTGGCTATACTCGATGATGTCCTCCTCCATCATTCTATTGATCTCTGTCCTAACTTCGTTTTTTAGAGAGTATGCTATTGGGTAGGATTTCCTATGGAAGTCTACGGGTTCACGAAAGTTTATTTGGCATTGGTACCCCTTGACCTTTCCTGGAGTATTGGAGAAAACGTGCTGGTATGTTTTATAGATAGCTATGAGTTTTTCAGCCTGTTTCTGAGTTATTTCTTGTTGAGCTCTTTCTTTTTGGAACGTTCTGATTTCTTCTATTTTCCTCTCCCACAAATCTCTCTTCCTCTTCATCATCCATAGTGATTGATGGTTTATGCGTCTGACAATAAAACTTTTTAATCCAGGATCATGATTTAGAGCTAGTGGTGTAGGATTACTGTTTATTATATTGGCCGACCATATTCCCCTCTCAGAAGTAAACAATACTATTCCCTTCTGCATGTTAATGACTGCTGAATGTTGTCTCAATGCGTCGCATCCAATTAGCATATTAAATGGCAGTCCATTGGCGACAAGAAAAACAATAGGTATTGTGGCGTTCTGACTGTCTAACTCTAAAGAAACTTGTTTTCTTATTGACTTATTCTGTTTGCCTGTGGCACCAATTATGATAATATTATTTATGGGTAGAGTTGGAATAGGTATTTTGGAGTTAGCTTGTATTCGCTCCAATTCTGGTTGATTTATTAGAGATATATTTGATCCAGTATCGATCATAATTATTGTGATGGTTCCGTTAATGATAGCCTTTATGTGAACTATTTCACTATTCGTTTTTGGTAGTTGGTTAATCTCTTTCTCCAGAAGTTCTTCCCTGATATTTTTTAGGTTATTCGATATGATTGTGATTATCCTGTTTTTATTTATTGTCGTTGTTCGTCGGTTCAACCCAAGTGATTGGTCATGTGAAGGGTCCTTCTGGTTTCTCACTGACCTTTTTAGTTTAAAGGTTGCTGGTAACTATTGGCCAGACTATTTGACTGGTCTGCCGTTTCATTGATCGTAGTTTGTTGATCATTTATTTGGTTCCTTGGCGCTTCCATTGTTCTAATTCCTGGGGATTGTTGGTTATTATAATTGGAATTGTTGTACCCAGAGTTTGTTTGTGTATTGGGACAATATCTTCTATGGTTATTTTGTCTCCTCCCACTGATAAAATTAACTTGGCGTCTCATATCGCCTCTATTTTGGTTACCCCCGGTTCCCCTGTTGTACTGGTAATTCGGGTCGTACCGGTTGCCATAATAGTTGTTATTATTTGGGTGGCCATTGGGACTTCGGTTTTGTTCTGCTCCCCTGTAGTTATTGTTTGTTGTATTGTGGTTTTGGGCATTCCTGTTATTTGGCTGGTTCCCCTGGTTATAATTATGGTGATCTCTGTTAATCGGTTGGTTATTTGGATGATAACTAGGTTGACTCCTATGGAACGGTTGGTCACCTTGATAGTTGTTCGGATTACGGTTCATGTTGTTCCGGTTATTGTTTTGGGTGTTGTTGTATGACAAGTTGTAATTCGGTGCATTGTGATTATCATTCCACCGGTTGTATTTTTGATTCACCATTCGATTTCTCTTATATTGACCGTCGTTTTCGTGGTCTTCTAATAAACTGGCCATTCCCTGTATGGTTTTAATTTGTCCGTCTCCTGGTCCTCTGGATAGCGTCCTCATAGTGATAACCCAGCTGTATTACTAGGGATTCTTCTGGTATTTTTGGCTCGAGATTTTTAGCTAGGCATACCTTTCCTAAGAAGTACGAGGTTAGTGTATGTCCTGCCTGTGGCTCATATCTCCCATTACTAATATCATTCCTCACTACATTTTGAGTAGATTCGGACCAGTATTTTTCGCGGAATAAGGCTTTGAATTCCTGTGTACAGCTGATTTCCGGTCGAGTGGCTGTCCACCAATTGTCATTTGTTTCCTTGAACATCTCGTCGATGAGGCTCCTCACCGTTGTCCATCTTGTTTCCCGGTTCTTCTCTATGAGTTCTTCCACTCTCTTTAGGAATTCTATTGGGTTTCTTCTGTAACTCCTAAAGTTCATCACCTCTCTATTTTCACTGGTAATAATATGAGTGTTATTGCAAGGCTTCTCCCTCAAAGCGTCTAGTTCCTCCTGCATCTGCCTTTCCCTCTGACTGATTCCTATTATCTTCTCTTTATTTTCTTGAGTTTGTCCGTCGATCTTATTGATAGTGGTGTGTACACTCTTTCGACGCGTTCACTGATATCAGTTTGGATTTCTTTGTGCCTCTCCTCCAGCTTCTGGAGCACCTCATGTTTATTTTTTGTGCACTCTACGGTGGTGGTTTGTTGCAGTTCTTGAACTCTGATAATTCCTTCCTCCTCGACGTGATTTATTTTATTGGTCAACTCTTCCCGGACATGTATTACAGTTTCGTTTGTCTCGGTTATAGTCTGTTTTATTTCCTCTCTGCATTCCACCAACTGTTGCCTCAATTCGTCCTTCGTCTTCTCGCTGTCTTCCTTTAATTGTCGTTGGAGTGTTTCACTATTATTTTCAATCTTGTTATTTAATATTTCAAGATCCTTCTTTATCTGCCTCTTCAGCTCCTCGCTCTTCTTTTCTAATGTCTCCTGGCTTCTCTTCAGGGCTTCATGGTTGCTTTCCATCTTATTATTTAGAAGTTCTATGTTCTCCTTTAAGAATTCCCTGTCTTCCTTTCTTTGTTCTTTTGCTTCTTCCTTGTCCTGCTTTCTTTGTTTTTTTGCTTCTTCCTTCATTCTCTCTTGTAATAATTCTAATTTTTTATTCAATTCTTCACTGTTTCTGTCCAGTTTTTCATTTAAGAATTCCCTGTCTTCCTTTCTTTGTTCCTGCATTTTGTTATTCCCCTCCATTAGGATTTTTAGCATCTCTTGCATGCTCAGGTCCTCTTTCTGAGTGGGTTTACTTGGTTGGTCCCCGACTATTCCTTCTACTTCCGGTTCTGGTTGGGTTGGATTTTCCGGTTGGTCCTCTTGGGGATCCTCTTCGAACATTTCCCCGATCATTTTTTCCGTCCCTTCTTGGTCGGTACCTTCAGTTCCTTTCCTTGTTTGATATCTCGTAACCATGGAATGTCTCCTCATAATCGCCGCTAGTCTCCTTTTCTAGCCTCACCAGTTGGTCGCCAACTGTAACGAGAAGATTTGGTCGTCCCTGTAAACGACGAGTATGTAGTGTGAGTTGTGCGTTCGTCTCGCACTGGGGTCGTTACATCTATTCTTGCGCTAACGATGTCCGTAGCGATGCTGTAATTACCAGTACAACGCGGTAGTAACCTTACCTGTTAGTAAATAAGGATTTGTGATTCCCGGGTGGCGCCAAATTGTTTATTAAAAACAATTAAAATTCTTAGATAATATGTTATAACTAAGTTCACAGCTGTGACGGCCGGAGCATTCAAATACTTCCCGCCTTGGTTAGACGACTGACTCGATCAGGTAGTGTGTCGATTTGCAGCGTGAGCGCTGTACCGCCAAAGCTAATTCGCTAACAAACACAAATTATATGATACACTCCCTATGAAATAATAACAATGGTTACTCCCTGTACTAGTTATTTTAATGGTTTGTCACCGGACAAAAGGCTTGCCGCATGACAAATGGCGCCAATCGTACACTCTAGTTATTTTGGTGGCCCTAAAAAGGACCGAGTGGCGAGAACGGTGATGTTGGTAGTGCCGCGCTGAGATGTTCGGCGGCTGCGCCTGCTGTTCGTGGCGTACTGCAGTCCTCCTCTTCTTCCGGCACCGGTTATAGAGTCGGCTGCCGCCCCAGCGAAATCCATCGCTGGCGCGGAACTGGAGGGCGAAGACGCAAGAACGCCGGTTCTATTCTTCGGCCGTTCCTTCCGGCTGACTCCGCGCCGATGTCGTCCGAGAGAGGAGAGGAGATGAAGTGCGTCCGATGGCGTGGCGAAGAGTGCGCAAAATTTTCTGCCGGCCCGGGTTTTATGCACTAACCGGGATCGCTGGTTGGCTCGCTCCGAGCACGTTGTTGGATTGGCTCGCTGTGTCCACCGCTGGTACTGGAGAGCAGATGTTCGCATACCGCTGGCGTCACGCCCGTCGTCCGTCCGTCAGACTTGGACCAGCTCTCTCTGGACGACATCGGAAGCTTTGTCGCTGTTTACAGCTGCTGCCCTGCTGCCTTCGAATTGAGGACAGACACACTACATCTGCTGCCCTGCTTGCTGGACAACAACTTGCCTTAGAAGAAAGAAGACTGCAACTCAGCTGGCTGGTGAACTGAGTAGCCAGCACAACAGCTG
The DNA here is from genome assembly GCA_034769895.1 of Magicicada septendecula. NCBI lineage: Eukaryota > Metazoa > Arthropoda > Insecta > Hemiptera > Cicadidae > Magicicada > Magicicada septendecula. Next base: position 23,635,011 of record CM068374.1, read on the forward strand.
AGTTCGTTCGTCGGACCTTCTTAGGGCCACCAGCCAAGTGACCCTTTTCAGGACCACCTTCTCGCCGCAGAAGAGGAAGCGAATAGCCTGCCAGAGCTGTAAGTTGCGCAGCGCATCTAGCCCGCTGACGCTCAGGCTCTTAGGTAGCGCTGCCTAGGACGATCCTTGCGAGCCCCCACCAGTGGTAAGCGAGCTTGGATATCGCCTAGGTAAAGAGGCCGGTGGACACCTCTCTTGGTAAGGGGAGGTATCTAACGAAGCCGGTCATTGGCCCAGCTCATAGTAAGCCTGAGCGTTTCAGTCCCGCTTGCGATCCGGCTCGGGCCGGACCTTAGGTCCCTGGTTACCGCCGGAGGCAGCCTGGCTGCCTCTGGTCGGCAAACCTCCCGCTCGTTGGCGGAAATGCCCGCTCCGGGCGCGTCAACGAGCACGCAGTCGCTCGCCTCCTCCATACCCCACACGAGCGATTCGCCGTGTTCTCCAGCTATGGATGCGGACCAAGTTGTCGATCCCCGGACGGTTCCGCTGCCCGGTGACGAGACCGACGCTTTCGTGGCGGTTGGGCCACGGGGGCGCCCGGTTAAGAAACCGAGGCGGAATCGGTCCTCCTCAACCTCTTCCTCGGCGTCCGCCATGGAAGTTGTCCCCGCCGATGGCGAATCCGGCTCGAGGCCGACTGTGCCCGGCGCTGCCCAAGCACCGCCGGCCACTAGTCGCATCCCGCCCGTGTTCGTTCATGGCGTGAACAACGTCACCGGTTTTTACCGGCGACTCATAGTGGCTCCCGGACTTTACCCGGCCAGCGTTGACCTGAAGCTCCTTGGGGGCGACACTGTCAAGATCGCTGTCCGCGGAATGGACGAGTACCGCAGCGTCATGGCGTTCGTCGAATCCGCCAACCTGCAATACCATACCTTCACCCCGAAACACGTGAAGCCTCTGTCACTTATCCTCAGAGGCTTGGACGTGAACTCTCCTGTCTAGGAAATCCTCGATGAGCTGCGCGAGCTGGGCTATCCGGTTCGCGCGGTACATCGGGTATTTGCTCCTGCCGGACCAAGGCGTCCAATTCCCCTTGTTCGCATCATGGCCGAGAACAGCGAGGCAGGCGCAAGCCTACTCTCTCTTACGCGGCTTTTTGGTTTCCGCGTAAAAGTGGAAAGAAGCCGCGCTCCCGGGGCTCTGCCTCAGTGCTACAAGTGCCAACGCTTCGGGCACCATTCAGAGACTTGTTCTAACGCTCCGGCGTGCGTGAGGTGCTCTCTACCTCACGCTAGTAAACACTGTGATGCCCCTGCATTCAAAAGGTGTATCGACTGCGGCGGAAGTCACCCCGCCAACTACCGGGCATGTCCGGTGTTTCAGCGGGAGCTCGAGCGGCGAAAGCCGAAAGGGCGCCTGCCACCACCGAGACATCCGGAAGCTGGTTCTAGACCTGCTACCGAGCAGCCAGGCCCTTCGCCTCCTGCTACGGCTGCCGTGTCTTTCGCCGCAGTTGCTAACAGGCAACGGAAACGTAGCAAAGGCCCGAAGCAGACACCTGTGGTACAGGCATCTCCAACTCAGGCTCCTTCCCAGGCCCCTGTCCCGCCTCAGGCGAAAAAGCGCCGTAACCTCGCGGCTTCTAAACAAAGTGAGACAGACCACCCACTGCCAAACATCTCGGTTGTGGAGCCTGAGAATTCTCAACCCTCCCCAGCACCGGAGAATCCTGCCTCTGCTTTAGAAGCAGCCTCGCCTGACCTCCCGCCCCCGCGGTACCCTAATGCAGGCAAAAAGAAGCGGCAACGTAAGCCCCGTGGCGCTAGATCCCGGGCTCCTGCCAACCCAGCCGCACAGTCCAGACAGCCTGCGCAGCGCGTGAAGACCGACCCTCCTCCTTGTTATCGCATCTGTCCCTCCTCCTAGCACCTCCGCTAGAGGCGCTACACCTGGCCCTAAGAAACCCCTGGCTTCCACCAATCCCCCGATTGACAAGCCTCGGCGCTCTTATGCGCAAACAGTCTCCGGGCACTCTGCCTCAAAAACCGATCCAGACGACTATCAGGTCGTCAAAGACTTCCTTGCGGAATTTGACCTCCGCAAAGTTGCCCAGACCTTCAGGTCCATCCGCTCCCGCTTGGAGACTGCCGATACAACCGAGAGATTCATGCTCTTGGTGGAAGCCGCCACTTGTGTAGGTTTTCTATGAGTCGGGTCCTCAAACGTGATCTCTCAATTCTTTCCTGGAACGCCAACGGGTTGTCCAACAAGATCCAGGAACTCCAAGAATTACTGGCCCGACTCAAACCCGACGTAGTCCTTCTCAATGAGACCCACTTGACTCCTGCGAGTCGGTTACGACTGGCCAACTATGTGTGCTATCGAAACGACAGGCCGGGCACTGCTGGTGGCGGTACTTCCGTCGCGGTGAGCCTCACTCTCGAGCATCACCGAGTCGTCTTGCCTGCAATGACTCACCTCGAAGGCACCGCTGTGGAGTTGTTAAACACTCTAGGCGGCGTACAGATGGTCGCGGCGTATAATCCGCCGCAAAAAGAGCTCCTTCACCCCGATCTAGCTGTCGCGTTCGATGCACACAGGAGGGTCATCATGGCCGGCGACCTGAACTGTAAACATCGCGATTGGAACAGTCGCTTGACTGCCCCAAACGGGAAACGTTTACGCAGGTTTGCCGATTCTCGCAGGATACAAGTGATTGGGCCTACCCAACCTACGTTCTACCCCTCACAACGCAACGCGGCTCCCGATGTCTTGGACATAGCGGTGATTCAAGGAATTGATTGTCCGGTCCATGTGTCCGCGCTAACGGAACTATTGTCCGATCATCTCCCCATCCTGATACACGTCGCTACCCAGTACGTCGTACGCAGAGATGTCAGGAAGGTGGTAGAATGGGACTGCTATGGCCCGGCGTTAAGTCGCCGATTGCCAGACGCGGGACCACTCGAAACCGTCCGCCAAGTCGACGAGGCAGTTGCCGCGTTTGACGAGGCTGTCGTATCTGCGATCGACGCGTCTTCCAGGATGAAGCCTGGCGTCACGCCCCACTGGCAGCGGATCCCAGAGGAGACGAGTGCTCTCGCTTGCGAGAGAAATCGCCTCCGGAGACGCTGGCAGCGGACCCGTGATCCGGCCGACAAGGCAGCGTACAACCGGGCGACCGGCATTTTACGTCGTGAAATGCAGGCCTACCGGAGACGCTGTTGGGAACTCGCCGTGGCCCAGGCAGGGGACGGATCGGACGAAAGTAGCCCTTACCGGATACCTTCGGCGTTGGTAGGGAAGAGGCGCCGGCCTCGCATCCCGGCCATTGCTGGACCTTTCGGTCAAATCCTGGCTCGCCCGGAGGCGAAGGCCGAGTACTTGGGCGCGTGTTTTGAGCGACAGTTCGCACCTAACCCGCCCATGGACTGGGACTTCGACGAAGAAGTCGAGAACGAATTGGAAGACTTTCTGTCTCTTCCGATCACTACGGAGCCCGAACCCATTACTAGGGAAGAGGTCACAGATCGGCTCGTTGAACTCGTGCCGAGAAAAGCTCCTGGCCCGGACGGCGTCTCGAACGCCGCTCTTACTCGACTCCCGGAGCGAGGAGTACTTTTCTTGGTCGCGCTGTTCAACGCGTGTCTTAGACTGGCCTATTTTCCCCAGAAATGGCGTAAGGCGACGGTTATAGTGATCCCGAAGCAGGGAAAGGACGCTTCCCGTCCCGGCAACCTCCGGCCCATTAGTCTACTGTCAGCCACGTCAAAGGTCCTCGAACGTCTCGTACAACGGAGAGTACTAGATCATCTACGAAATTTCGATGTACTGGTCCCCGAACAGTTCGGCTTCCGTGTGGGGCATTCCACCACTCATCAGCTGATGAGACTGGTGGAATACATCACGGGCGCCGGGTGTCGGAAAGAGCAGACTGTCGCCTGTTTCCTAGATGTGGAAAAGGCCTTTGATAGTGTCTGGCATGACGGGCTCTTGTTCAAGCTCCGGGAAATCCAGCTCCCAGATTGCTACCTTCGCTTGATTGCTAGCTTTCTGACGGAGAGGACTTTCTGCGTGCGAATAGACGACCACGTCTCTTCCGAGAGATGTATTACAGCCGGGGTACCTCAAGGTAGCGTGCTAGGGCCTCTCCTATTCTCCGTGTATGTCAACGACGCACCCAGAGAGCCTGGAGTCCAGATGGCTTTGTTTGCCGACGACACGGCGGTCTATACCGCCGATCGGAACGCAGACTTTGCTATCCCACGACTTCAGCGCGCACTCGATGCGTATTCGACGTGGACGGAAAGCTGGAAAGTTGCCGTCAACGAAACCAAGAGCTCCGCGGTGCTATTCACAAAGCGCCGGAAAGAACCACGAGGCCGAGTGAGACTCGGTAGAACGTACTTGCCCTGGTCGAGAGAAGTAAAGTACCTCGGTGTCCACCTTGATCGTCGGCTCACCTGGCGTGCCCACGCTGAGACGATGCGAAAGGAAGCGTCCGCTCGTTTCGCGCAACTGTTTCCGATACTTGCCAACAAGGCTATGACCCGCAAGCTGGGTAAGCTGATCGTCAACGCGTACCTGTTGCCGATCATTACCTACGCTCTTCCCGTCTGGGGTTACCTCGCAACCGTTCATAAAAGAAGGTTGCAAAGCGTTCTCGATAGAGGGCTTCGGCTAGCGGCCAAAGTCCCCTATCGGTTTTCTTCTCGTCTCCTGAGAAGAGGACTCGGTGTCCGCTCCTTGGATGACACCGCAAGGCGACTTGCACGTAAATTTTACGTCCGAGCTGCGAGGACCCAGACAAACCCACTCATAGCTGGCCTTGGCAAGTACCGAACACGTCCAGGTGATTCTTGGAAACGGCCTCGACAAATACTGTACTAGTCGACCTAGTACGAGCATGTCGCTGTAGCGACCAATAAAAATTAATTAATCTATTCCGTCTGGACAGGACCACTAGGCAGGAGCCCCTACCGGAGGCTCGGTACTAGGAACCCATTGGGTCGTCTCACGACGCACAACCCAACAGCTCTGACCTGGCGTCACGCCCCACTGGCAGCGGATCCCAGAGGAGACGAGTGCTCTCGCTTGCGAGAGAAATCGCCTCCGGAGACGCTGGCAGCGGACCCGTGATCCGGCCGACAAGGCAGCGTACAACCGGGCGATCGGCATTTTATGTCGTGAAATGCAGGCCTACCGGAGACGCTGTTGGGAACTCGCCGTGGCCCAAGCAGGGGAAGGATCGGACGAAAGTAGCCCTTACCTGATAACTTCGGCGTTGGTAGGGAAGAGGCGCCGACCTCGCATCCCGGCCATTGCTGGACCTTTCGGTCAAATCCTGGCTCGCCCGGAGGCGAAGGCCGAGTACTTGGGCGCGTGTTTCGAGCGACAGTTCGCTCCTAACCCGCCCATGGACTGAGACTTCGATGAAGAAGTCTAGAACGAAGGGGAAGACTTTCTGTCTCTTCCGATCACTACGGAGCCCGAACCCATTACTAGGGAAGTGGTCACAGATCGGCTCGTTGAACTCGTGCCGAGAAAAGCTCCTGGCCCGGACGGCGTCTCGAACGCCGCTCTTACTCGACTCCCGGAGCAAGGAGTACTTTTCTTGGTCGCGCTGTTCAACGCGTGTCTTAGACTGGCCTATTTTCCCCAGAAATGGCGTACGACGACGGTCATAGTGATCCCGAAGCAGGGAAAGGATGCTTCCCGTCCCGGCAACCTCCGGCCCATTAGTCTACTGTCAGCCACGTCAAAGGTTCTCGAACGTCTCGTACAACGGAGAGTACTACACCATCTACGAAATTTCGATGTACTGGTCCCCGAACAGTTCGGCTTCCGTGTGGGGCCATTCCACCACTCATCAGCTGATGAGACTGGTGGAATACATCACGGGCGCCGGGTGTCGGAAAGAGCAGACTGTCGCCTGTTTCCTAGATGTGGAAAAGCCTTTGATAGTGTCTGGCATGACGGGCTCTTGTTCAAGCTCCGGGAAATCCAGCTCCCAGATTGCTACCTTCGCTTGATTGCTAGCTTTCTGACGGAGAGGACTTTCTGCGTGCGAATAGACGACCATGTCTCTTCTGAGAGACGCATTACAGCCGGGGTACCTCAAGGTAGCGTGCTAGGGCCTCTCCTGTTCTCCGTGTGTGTCAACGACGCATTAATTAATTAATTAATAATTAATTAATCTATTCCGTCTGGACAGGACCACTAGGCAGGAGCCCCTACCGGAGGCTCGGTACTAGTAACCCATTGGGTCGTCTCACGACGCACAACCCAACAGCTCTGACGGCCAAAACTCCACCGGGTCTTGAATGCTCTCCGGTAGCCAGCCTACTGCTCTTCTCCAGATGTTGTGGAGGTGTCTGTTGGGCGCCACGTTGATTGGTGTGCCGGCTGGTAGCTCGCTGGCGTGGCTGGATCTTGCTGTGACGGCAGCGGTATGCGAACATCTGCTCTCCGGTACCAGCGGTGGACACAGCGAGCCAATCCGGCATCAGCGTTCGGAGCTAGCCAATCAGCGATTCCGGTTAGTTAATAAAACCCGGGCCGGCAGAAAATTTTACGCACGGAAGCCCTCCTCAACCCGCGCAAGTTCGTGAAAATAATCGGTCCTTAGGGCCGACCAAGCCCGCAAAGGCCGAACCTTCCGGCTGCACGGCCGCTAGTAGGCCAAGCAGCCTGCAACCTCTGCCGGAGTCTGACTCCCCAGACATGGAGACCTCGGCTTCCACCGACTGGGTGGTAGTAGGGCACGGTGGCAAGCCGAGGAAGTCTCCTTCCCTGACCTCTTTGAGTTCGGTTACGGACTCGGTGGCATTCAAAGCCTCCGCTGAGGTTGCGCCCAGGCGCACCTCCGAAGGAAGGATCCCGCCGGTGTTCGTCACGAACATCAAAGATATTATCGGCTTTAGTCGCCGACTCCGCAAGGTCGTTGCGCTGGCAGATAACGCTTCGGTCAAGCTCCTAGCGAGTGAGACTGTGCGCGTTGCCTGCCGCAGCGCAACCGAGCACTTGGGAGTGATCCAGTGGCTGGAACGTGAATCGTTTCAGTTCCACACATACTCCTTAAACAGAATCAAGCCTGTAGCCCCCATCCTTCGGGGCCTGGACATACAGGCGGATCCGCAGGTCGTTCTCGACGAACTGCGCGACGCGGGCTATAAGGTTGTGGGAGCCTCTCGGCTGTACACCACTTATGGCTCGCGTCGTCCCCTCCCCCTCATCAGACTCCTGGTAGAGAAGGGCGACTCTTCCCAGTCCCTTCTAGACTTGAAACGGCTTTTCAGGCTCTGCGTGAGCGTAGAGCCCTGCCGTCAGACCGGGCGACTTTCCCAGTGCCACAGTGCCACAGGTGTCAGCGGTTCGGCCATAGCAGCTTCGGCTGTCGGAACGCGCCGACCTGCGTCCGCTGTGGAAACGACCACCTTACGCAGGCCTGCTCAGTTCCTGACAACCACAGGTATTGCATCAACTCTGGCGGCGCCCATGCTGCTAACAACAGGCGCTGCCCAGTTTACCAAGAGCAGCTGGACAAACTTGCTAAACCTGTCCAGCCTAAGCCTCGACAAGTTGTTAGACAACCCGTAAAGTCGGCCAAAGCCGCTGAACCTGTGGTCCGGAAACCAGCCCCTAGGTCTGCTCCGGTTCCGAAACCTAGTGCAGTGAGCCCGAGCATAGCTCAACAGGCCAAACCACCCACCGCGCCCCCGGAACCGGAACGCGAAGTTCCCCACTACGCTCTAGTCCCGCTGCCGGACGATAAAGAGGAACTCGATCCTCCACGGCCGTCGCCACCCAAGCCTCGATACCCCAGATCGGGCAAGAAAGGTAAGACCCAGGCCAAGAACACGGGCCAGCCAAAGCTACCTGCCACTGGACCCAAGCCCGTCCACCAAAAGCCAGAGCGACCACCTGCTCCAGAACCTGCCCCCAAGGTTTCCACCGCCTCGCCCCGCCGCAGCTATGCAGCTGCCGCCAAGCGTTCACCCCAGGCCTCATCTTCCGATGATCTCGCCGTTGTGTCCGACTTTCTGGCAAGCTACGACTTGCAGAAAGTAGCCCAAACTTTCCTTAAAATCAAGGAACGCTTGGCAACAGCCTCGCCCCAAGACAAGTTCCTCCTCTTGGTGGAAGCCTGCCGAATTATAGGTCTGTTATGAACGGACAACCACGGCAATCCCTCAAGCGAGACCTCGAGCTCATGGCGTGGAACGCCAACGGCCTCGCTTCCCGGCATTCTGAGCTCTTAGAGTTCGTTGCCCGACGTGCTTCTTCTTGGTGAGACGCGCCTGACCCCGCATCGTCGTTTCCGACTGCCCAACTACGTGTGCCACCGGGATGACCGGTCGGGTCGCGCAGGAGGGGGCACAGCCATCGCGGTGAAGGCGAGTCTTCGCCATCACCGCGTTGTCCTGCCTCAGGGGCGGAACCTCGAGTGCACCGCGGTTGAGCTCCATGGTGCTCTCGGCGGTCTACTAGTGGTTTCCGCTTACAAGCCTCCACAAACGGAGCTCCTGTCGAACGATCTGGAGGCCGTCTTTGGTGCGAGAGGAGTCGCCTCCGGAGACGCTGGCAGAGGACTCGTGACCCGGCTATCAAGGCTGCGTTCAACAGAGCGTCCGGCAAGTTGCGTCGCGACATGCTGGCGTTCCGTAGACGCAACTGGGAGCTAGCTGTGACACAGATGGATGGCCCTGCCGAGGACCGTAATGTCTGGCGGATTCCCAGTGCCCTAACGGGAAAGCGCAAACGCGCGCCTCTCCCCGCACTGGCCGGACCCGGAAGTCAACCCCTTGGCCGCCCCCTCGAAAAGGCAGAGTTCTTGGCTGACAGTTTGGAGCGACAGTTCGACCCAACCCATCCAAGAACCCGGCTTTCACTTAGCAAATCTGCCGCGAGGTAGAGCGCTTTCTATCGGCCGATATCACAGTCCAACCGGAGCCCATCTCCCCGGAGGAGGTCTCCGAGAGGATTGTTCAGCTCAAGCCCCGGAAGGCGCCTGGCCCGGACGGAGTCATGAATTCCGCTCTCCATCGCCTTCCGGAGCGACGAACCCAGTTCCTCTCTGATCTGTTCAATTCATGCCTCAGACTGGCCTATTTTCCGGTGAAATGGAAAACGGCTACCGTCATAGTGATACCCAAGCCGGGAAAGAATTCTTCTCGCGTGGAAAACCTCAGGCCCATCAGCTTCTTGTCCGCGACGTCCAAGGTTTTCGAGCGTCTGATCCAGCGTAGGATCCGCGACCATCTAGAAAGACTAGACGTGCTGATCCCCGAACAGTTCGGCTTTCGTGAGCTGCACTCCTCGACTCATCAGCTGATGAGACTCGTGGAATGCATTACCGAGGCTGGCTGCCAGGGCAAACAGACGACTGCGATCTTCCTAGACGTAGAGAAAGCCTTTGACCGCGTGTGGCACGAGGGTGTCCTTTACAAACTGACGGAAGTCCTTCTTCCAGACTGCTACGTTCACTTGATCGGCAGCTTTCTGCGAGACCGTAGCTTCCGAGTGAGAGTAGACCACGCTCTCTCTTCGGAGAGGCGTATTACCGCTGTTGTCCCTCAGGGAAGTGTCCTTGGGCCTCTCCTGTTCTCGCTGTTTGTCAACGACACGCCCCGAGTTCCTGGAGTAAAATTGTCGCTGTTCGCGGACGACACTGCGGCTTTTGCCTCAGAGCCGGACGCGAGTTATGCGGCAGTTAAGCTCCAGCGCCAACTCGACGCGTATGTCGGGTGGACCGACGACTGGAGAGTTGCCGTTAACGCTTCCAAGAGCGCCGCGGTAATATTCTCGCGCAAACGCAAGCGGCCTCGGCCGCTTAAAGTAGGCCCCGTCGAGGTGCCCTGGACCAATAGCGTCAAGTACCTCGGGCTCCACGTGGATTCCCGACTCACCTGACGAATCCATACAAATTACATCCGACAACGCGCTTCGGCGCAACTCGGTAGACTCTGGCCCGTGCTATCTAATCCGGCAATGACCCCCCGGCTAGGTAAGCTCATAGTCAACACGTACGTGTTGCCCGTGATTACCTACGCCTGTCCTGTTTGGGGATACCTGGCTCGTGGTCATAGAACAACGCTCCAGCGCGTACTCGACCGGGGACTGAAGCTCGCGTGCATAGTCCCCCGGAGGTACTCTTCTCGTCTTTTGAGGGCAGGACTCGGTGTCCGCTCTCTTGATGACACCGTGAGACGCCTGGCGCGACGATTCTATGTTCGTTCCGACAGAGTGACCCAAAATTTCCTCATTGCCGGACTTGGTAAATACACCCCGCGACCAGTTGAGTCCTGGAAGCGACCTCGTCTATTAGTCCCGGTGGTATAATCCACCAATCGCAGGTCGCTTCAGACCCCCCCCCCTAAATAGATAAAATAATATAAAAGAAACTCAAACTGACCCAGTGGCAGGCCGACCGCGGTAAGCGTCCTGCATGTTGGCAAAGGTGATGACCGCCGACCTGTTAACAGCTTTCTTGTAAAATTACTGAAAGTAGGCCCTTTCGAGGAGATTTACACTCTCCAGAATCTTCTGCACCTACGGGTGCAAGTCCGAACATTTGACCCGCGGCCCGGCCCCTCGCAGTGTTTTAACTGCCAGAGGTTCGGCCACAGCAGTATCTTTTGCCATCAGCCCCCGCGTTGCGTGCGTTGTGCTGAGCCTCATCGTGGCTGTGATAAGCCAAAGGTGGGGTACACAGCTGAATGCTGCAACTGCGACGGAGCCCACCCGGCTAATTACCGAGGCTGCCCTAACTTTATCGCCGCCATGAAACCGCAGCGACCTCCTGTGCGCCCTGGCGCGCAGGCTGGCCGTGTAGCTGGTCCTGGCCCTAACCGGAGAGAGGCATTCCCACCTCTCTGGTTCATCTGCCAAGGTCCCGGCAGCAACTTCGGTTGCTTCCGGTGCCGCTGTCTCGCCTGCAGTCGTCGCTTCGGCGCCGCCTGCAGCGGCCTCAACCCCGGCGCCTACCGGAGCGCCCGCACCTTCCTACGCGGCCATGGCCGCTAAATCAGCCCCGCCTCCAGCCCGATCGGGCAAATCCAAGGGCTCTCGTCGTCGCCGGAACTCCGCCGGCCGACCTACATCGCCACAGGTTCCACCTGTACCCTCTCCGCGGGCTCGACCCGCCCCCAGTCATCGTCCTCAACCTCCCAGTCAGCAGTCTCCTACTCAGTCCACCAGCCCAGCGCCATCTGCTACCCCTGTCGAGGCCAGTCAGGCTTGTCCTCCTGAATCCCGGGAATCTTCTCGGGCTTCGGCGGATCCCCTGACTGCGTGGGCAGACAATCTTGTTGCGTCTATCAGGACTGCTCGCGACACCACCACCGTGCTTGCCCTGGTTTTCCAATCATTAGCTGCCCTCTTTCCTCTACTTCCCTTAAATGGCTAATAGCCTGAGGATCGTTGCGTGGAACGCCTTCGGGCTACTCCCCAGGCGATCTGAACTGATGACTTTCGTGACGGAGTATGATGTTGATATCATACTTCTTTCCGAGACTCATCTGGCTCATTACCACTCGTTTTCCCTTCCTGCCTACGCCTGTTATCGTCAGGATCGTCCCCTACGGCCTCGCTGTCCCCCCTCGGGGGGCACAGCTGTCTTAGTCCACAGGCGGATATCCCACAGGCTGTTGCCTCCTCTAGATACATCTATTATTGAAGGCTGCGCGGTGGCGGTGGACGCCGGCGGATCGGAGCTGCGCGTTGTTTCTGCCTACCTCCGGCCTGGCCGGCGAACTCCGCCACCGCCCGAGGAGTGGGACGCTCTCCTCGACCACCCCCTCTCAACCATTGTAGCCGGCGACTTAAACGCCAAACACCCTTCATGGAACAGCCGCGTTGTCAACGCCTATGGAAATTCTCTGTTCCGGTTCGTCTCTGGCGACCCGGCACTTAATGTCATCGGCCCTGAAGACCCTACCTACTTCCCCTTTCACGGCCATCGGCCGGACGTTCTTGACATAGTAGTTGTCAAGAACGTTGCCCGCAACATCGAGGTCTCGTCTGTGTCGGACCTTTCGTCCGATCACAATCCCCTTGTTATAACTGTTCGAGAGCTGTCGGCGTCACCCCGACTTCCCGCTCAGATTGTTAGGAGAGTCAACTGGCGATCCTATCATGATGAGCTCTCTCGAAGGTTACCATCTCTCCCGGCGGACCCAATCGTCACTCGTGACGATCTGGATCTCCGCGCCACAAATCTTCAGGAATTGGTCCAAGGTGTCATGGATCGACACACCGACGCACTCGAGGTGAATCATCGTAAATCGGCCTTACCTGCGGAAGTACTCCACGCCATCTGGCTACGGCGCCAGCTCCGCCGCAGATGGCAAAGAACCCGTGACCCAGTCGTTAAGCGACGATTTCAACAACAGTCCCTTTACGTTCAGCAGCTACTGCGGGACGTAAACTCTGATCGATGGGACTCATACCTTGAGTCTCTTGAAGTCGACCACGCCTCCGTCTGGAGAGCGGTGAGTAGACTGACCCGCGAGAAGAGAACTCGCAACCCGCTGGAAACCCCGAACGTGGTTGTGTCTTCATCAGAAGGCAAGGCTGAGGTCTACGCCGACTGCATGGAGTCGCAATTTACCGTTCATCGAGGCGTTTCGGACCCTGCCCACTCGACAGAAGTCCGGGACTTCCTATCTGGTTATTTTTCTCGCCCTCCCGCTGGCCCAGACCTCCCGTTCGACAGAGACGAACTCGTTTCGTCTGTCTGTCGACTAAACCGCCGTCGCGCCCCCGGTCCTGACCGGATCGGGGCCGCTGCATTACAATATCTCCCGGCCTCAGGCGTTGACCTCGTTCTCGACCTGTTCAACTCTTGTCTCCGGCTACAGTACTTTCCCCGCCTGTGGAAAAATGCCAGCATCGTTATGGTTCCTAAACCCCGCAAGCCGCGCATGCTTCCTGAAAGCTATCGGCCAATATCTCTCTTGCCACTTATCTCGAAGGTGTTCGAGCGGCTCCTGCTGGCCCGCATCTCGCCGTTGTTGGATAATTTTATCCGCAGCGAACAGTTCGGGTTTCGCAGAGAGCACTCGACCACGCTTCAACTAGTCCGCGTGGTAACGCAACTCTCTGACGCCACCAACAGGCGAGCGGCTACGGCCGCCGCACTGCTGGACGTGAGCAAGGCCTTCGACAAAGTCTGGCACGAAGGTCTTCTCTTCAAACTAGCTAACTCCCCCTTACCATCGTCCATAGTGTTTTTCCTCTGGTCGTATCTCAGCGACCGAACCTTCAGGGTGAGCGTCGACGGAACCTGCTCTGCAGTTCGTCCTGTCGCCGCCGGCGTACCTCAGGGATCTGTCCTCGGCCCCGTTCTGTACCTCGTGTACACGAACGACCTGCCTGTTTTGCCCGGAGTCACGTTGTCTTTGTTCGCTGACGATGCAATGTATCATTACAGCTCTGTGTCCCCGCGTTTTGGAGTACACAGTTGCAGCGTCAGTTGGACCAGCTTCCGGACTGGCTACGGAAATGGCGGGTGACGATCAATACGGAGAAATCCGAGGCGATCTGTTTCACTCGTAAGTCCATCTCCCGATGCCAGCCCCTCTCCATGGAAGGGAGGCCTATCGCCTACAAAGAGTCGGTGAAGTATCTAGGCGTTCGGCTAGATCGTCGCCTTTGCTTCAACGCCACGTGACGGACACCCTTGCCAAGGCTCGCGGCGTCCGAGCCAAACTTTACCCATACCTCGCGTGCTGCAGCCCCCTGGCGCTGCGCACGAAAGTTACCCTCTATCTGTTGTTTCTCCGGTCTGTATTGACTTATGCGGCACCTGTATGGTGGTCACTTGCCTCCGCCACCAACAGGCGTAGGCTGGAAAGTTTCCAATCCAGAACCCTCCGTTCCTTGTCGGGATCTCCTTGGTTTGTTAGAAACAGTGTAATTCGAGGAGGTCTACGAGTTCCTGCTCTCTCAGCCTTTGTCTGGTCATTAGCTGCGACTCTCTTTGCCGCAGCTGAGACCTCTTCCTTCCCTTACCTCAGAACCATCAGCACCACGCCACCACCTCCCCCTGTCCGGGTCAAACGCCCTCGGGCGATTCTCGATGACCCGCCATAAGTTTAAGTAAACTTAAACCTCATTTAACTTGTATATTCCCTATCTGCCCATGCCCCAGAAATTACCTGTAAAGCTGCTTCCTTCCTCCCTTCCTAGTAAGCCGACCGCGCTGAATGCTGCTGCTACGCGCTATCACTGGCACGGAGGCTCTCTGCCTCGCGGGGAGCGACCGACGCCTCACGGCGTCTGCACGCGGGACTGGGAACGGGCGACATCTCTCACCTGAACCCGCCCTTGCGGCAGTGCCCACTGATTGCTGATATTCTAAAATAAATAAAAATTTTGAAAACCTTTCTCCCCCGCCTTCTCAGTTAACTGGTTGGCGGTTGTCCATTCCTGTTTTTAGGCACCTGTCGAATGAACCAGAACCAAGTGTATCCACAGGCAGCCATTGGGCTCGACCCAGATGCTGCAGTCATGCACCGGGTGCAAAGACGCCCCGCTACTATGATGCTACATGCTACATGCTACCCAGTGGCGGGAGTCCTTCCTGAGACTCGGGACACTGCACCACTCGCGACCCCCAGTTGTGTAACTTTACGCACTCTTCATCGCCACGCCATCGGACGCAATTCATCTCCTCTCCTCTCTCGGACGACATCGGCGCGGAGTCAGCCGGAAGGAACGGCCGAAGAATAGAACCGGCGTTCTTGCGTCTTCGCCCTCCAGTTCCGCGCCAGCGATGGATTTCGCTGGGCCGGCAGCCGACTCTACAACCGGTGCCGGAAATAGAGGAGGACTGCAGTACGCCACGAACAGCAGGCGCAGCCGCCAAACATCTCAGCGCGGCACTACCAACATCACCGTTCTCGCCACTCGGTCCTTTTTAGGGCCACCAAAATAACTAGAGTGTACGATTGGCGCCATTTGTCATGCGGCAAGCCTTTTGTCCTGTGACAAGTTGCGCCCAACGTGGGGCGACGATCATCTTGGGGATGCAAGATCCAGCCACGCCAGCGAGCTACCAGCCGGCACACCAATCAACATGGCGCCGAACAGACACCTCCACAACATCTGGAGAAGAGCAGTAGGAAGGCTACCGGAGAGCATTCAAGACCCGGTGGAGTTGTGACGGCAGCGGTATGCGAACATCTGCTCTCCGGTACCAGCGGTGGACACAGCGAGCCAATCCGGCATCAAGGTTCGGAGCTAGCCAATCAGCGATCCCGGTTAGTTAATAAAACCCGGGCCGGCAGAAAATTTTACGCACTCTTCATCGCCACGCCATCGGACGCACTTCATCTCCTTTCCTCTCTCGGACGACATCGGCGCGGAGTCAGCCGGAAGGAACGGCCGAAGAATAGAACCGGCGTTCTTGTGTCTTCGCCCTCCAGTTCCGCGCCACCGATGGATTTCGCTGGGCCGGCAGCCGACTCTACAACCGGTGTCGAAAGAAGAGGAGGACTGCAGTACGCCACGAATAGCGGGCGCAGCAGCCGAACATCTCAGCGCGGCACTACCAACATCACCGTTCTCGCCACACGGTCCTTTTTAGGGCCACCAAAATAACTAGAGTGTACGATTGGCGCCATTTGTCATGCGGCAAGCCTTTTGTCCTGTGACATTGCAACCGCAAGATGATCGCTGCCCCACGTTGGGCGCCACTTGTCACCGGACAAAAGGTTTGCCGCATGACAAATGGCGCCAATCGTACACTCTAGTTATTTTGGTGGCCCTAAAAAGGACCGAGTGGCGAGAACGGTGATGTTGATAGTGCCGCGCTGAGATGTTCGGCTGCTGCGCCTGCTGTTCGTGGCGTACTGCAGTCCTCCTCTTCTTCCGGCACTGGTTGTAAAGTCGGCTGCCGGCCCAGCGAAATCCATCGCTGGCGCGGAACTGGAAGGCGAAGACGCAAGAACGCCGGTTCTATTCTTCGGCCGTTCCTTCCGGCTGACTCCGCGCCGATGTCGTCCGAGAGAGGAGAGGAGATGAAGTGCGTCCGATGGCGTGGCGAAGAGTGCGCAAAATTTTCTGCCGGCCCGCGTTTTATGCACTAACCGGGATCGCTGGTTGGCTCGCTCCGAGCACGTTGTTGGATTGGCTCGCTGTGTCCACCGCTGGTACCGGAGAGCAGATGTTCACATACCGCTGCCGTCACAGGTTGATAAGTAAAATTTCAGTTTGACAATTAAATTATATTTGTTGATTAATTAATTTGCACCGACATTTTACATGTAATAATTTTTCTCAGGATGACGAATCGATTTTGTAACGAGGTATTCATATCAGCATGGCTGCTGAGTTGTTTAGTTATTACAATTATTTTCGTTACAAAATCTGGGATTCTTTTGACTAGAAGACAAATTATTCCTATGATTACAATAACAAGTACATTACCTTACTTTATGTATACTTAAATACTAATGTGTGTTGGTTATAATCTGTTCTGTAGTGTCGTTAAACGTGTCTCTAAAGTTCGTATTCAAACAACAGGTTATATTGTATGTTAACAAATTTTCAGTGTGTTATTTTTCTTAATTAATCTTTGAAAGAGAATATTCGGTTTATAGTGAGAGTTCAAATTACTTTTAGAAATATTTAAAGTGAGTTTATTTTTGGAAATTGGGTTAATTGAAGGATACTTAACACATCAGATGACTTGGTGTTATCAATCATTGGGGCAGAAGAGGATTGGGCTGCAATAGTTTTCATTTTTCATTAATCTTGGGGCTTAAGTAGGTCTGGGGTCCTTTTCATATTAGATGTGGTCATATTTTCATTTAATTTCCTGGTAATATGGTCCTTGGCTTTAGTTAACGGTTCCGGTTGTTCATCTGCTTCTTATTCAATCATTGTTTTGAATTTTGTTTACTCTTTTTACATTTGTTGATTAAAAATTGGTCGTTCAAAATTCGGCTTCTGTTCTGCAAGAGCTTCACTTTACGAGTAACGATATTCAACAGTAATTCCGTCCCTAACGGCAGTTGCTATGGTTACTAATTAAATCTGATTGGTTAATCTGGCTATAAATCCATTGTTACCAAAATTTGAATTCTTTTCAAAATCCTTGTATATCTTCTGATTGCTTTTATTCCTCTATCTTCCCTTCTAAGTATTAACTATTATCACTGTTATTTGTATTTCCTTTCAAATATTATTTTGATATCCCACAAGTTTGGGTTATTTTATTTTTTATGATTTTACAATTATTTTAATATTTGCTAATTACATTTCTCTTTTAATTTAAATCCTTATTATAATAATTTGCTTTAAAAATGATTTACAAATTATCCTTGGTTAGTTATTCGCCTCGGATTTGCTAATTTCTTTGTTAACTTATTACAATTTGTAGTTGTTTGTTCTTGACAGTTAGGCATTTCATAGGCCTAAGTAGCCATTATGTGTATTTACTTATTTTGTACTAATTACATCTATTTTTAGCCTAATGGGCTTTATTTTGTTATTATAATTGGTTGTGTTATTTATTGATGTGTTTTGGATCTGTCGTAGTGTTATTAGTATGTTACTATTATTTTATACATCATGAATTGCTAGTTATTTACTATCTGGTTCTCTCGTTTTCTAAGTCATACATTTCTTTACTTTCTTACTTATTTAATTTGCCAATAATAACAAGGTGGCTATTATTTACTATTTTTGATCACATTAAATACAACATCTAGGCCTATGGTCTGTATAATTCTTCCAGCCATATCCTATTCATAAACTTGCTTAAACAATTATTTAACAATTATTGGGTAATATTTGTTTACAGTTCATCTCATTTTATATTAGTTTTTGGGTGATAAACAACATCACATTTTTTGAACTTACTTTAATAATTATCCCTTGTAACATGGGGTGTTTATTGATTTGTTTTAACTTCTTAATTCTTAAATGATCTTTACCTTCACTCCATGATAACACTATCTGTTTTCTCTTTCATGGGATTCTCCCTTTTAATTATAATTGTATTCAATTAAACTTAACAATAATATTCTTTCTTAATTAATACTGTTTTCATCACTTTTCAGTGTTCATTATATCTTAATTAACTGTTTACACTTAATACTATTCTTAACAACTTTCTTAATGACTAATATTTTTCACTGTTAATCGTTTAGTGTTTCTTATTGATTTATTAAGTGTTTATGCCTTTATCCTTCACTATTTTTCACAATACAAACATTCTTTGTTATATATTATTCTCATTTAATCATCACCTTCACTTTTAAATTATTTATTGTTTATTATAATTTATTTATTGTTTTTTCTTTATCACTTTACTTTGGGGTTTTTACACTTCCACTTTTGCACTTCTCAAATGGTTTTGGTTTTAAGGGTAATCCCTATAATTACTTTCTCACTACCGTACTATCTCTTTCCTTACAAATTACATTTGAGTGTACCATTTCTCCTGCTCATATTCTTTATTACTTGATTGTGTCTTATCATTTGTTTTCATTTTTATTTCTCTTTACCTTTGGAATGTTTCTTTTTCATTTTCCTCCTTCTTCATTTTCAATGTATTTGGTTTATATCTTGGTTTTCCACCTTCTCCTTTGGTTCATTTTAATATTTGGCATTGAGTCATTCAATTCCTTTAATTTGTTTCATTTTTGTTTGGTTAATCACTTTCTTCTTCATTTGGTTTTATTCTCGTTTGTTTTTTGTTGTTCCCTTCTTCTTTTTGTTGGGTCAATCACTTGGGTTAGGTCATGTCGTCATTTGTTGTGTCATTGTCTTTTTATTTTCTTTATATTAAACATTTTATTTTATATGAATTATTATTTTATAATCATCTTTTTTATCCCTGGTATTGGGGTAGCTTATTTGTGTTGTAACAATATATATTTTTTCGAGAATGATAGAACTCTGTACCGAGACTTGTTTACTGTTTTCCGTTATCTGGAAATATATTCCAGGAAGCAAGAATGTGGTAGCCGACGTATTGTCACGAGTGGATTTATAAAACCAAACATTTGAGGGCGAGAAGGAAAGTATACTGAAAATTTACAATATTATCAGAGATAGGTCCGATTTGGAAAAAATAGTACAGAACATCAGCACACACCAGCAGTCTGACCAAAGCTAAGCAGTATTAAAGACGTCTAGCCGATCAAGATGACACCATAACAAATTTTTACTGTATACATAATAATGTGTTGTTTATAAAGCCATCTCTTAATAATCCCTACTGATATTGAAAAGGAAATCATCATGGACTACCATATCCGGTACGGCCATATGGGATCCATGAAGGTAGTAAAGGCGTTGGAGGAAAATTTTCACATAAAGGACGTAAATCGGAAGGTAAGGAGGTATATCAAGAATTGTTTTATTTTCCAGCTAGTAAAAACCAATAACGATAAGAAGGAGGGTGTGATGATACCTATAACCTCACAGAAGAAATTGGAGAAGATTTTCTTGGATATATGCGGGCCATTTCCCCGTAGTGGCGGACGCCATCGGTATAAATATATCATCATAATAATGGACCATTTTACTAAATTCATAAAATTATATCTTGTGAACCGAGCCACCACTTTAAAGGTTTTGGGAGTAATTACAAATCAATATCTTCATGAGGTATGGGAAAACCCATATCAATAATTACAGACCACGGAACCCAATTTAAAGGTAAAAGATGGAGAGATACTTTATTGGCGCTAGGTATAAAAACCTATAAAACATCTGTTTACCACCCAAACAGTAATCCAGAAGAGAGAGTGTTGAGAGAGGTAGGTAGGATACTTAGAACATACTGCCACCATCAACAGAAAAAATAGCAATACCTATTAGCCACCGAAGAATTTCTCAATCTAGCACATCACCCAGCTATAGGGATTACCCCATGTACGGCAATGCATGAGAAACCAACCCCCCGAGCGATACAAGAAATTATTGAATTTCCGACCCACAAGGAATATAAATTTGATCAGATAAGATTTTATAATAAAGTAGCTGAGGACCAGGAAAGGCGAATTAACGTGTATAAAAGAGCAATTAAAAAAGTACTAAAATACCAAATTGGAGAAAAGGTGTTGCTTAAAAACCGGGAACTACCCAGTACTATGGAAGGGATTACTAAAAGACTATTACTGTTGTATACGGGACCATACGTGATTACTAAGGATAATAAAAATAACACATACGAGTTGAAGGAGATTAATTCACCAAAGATAAAAGGTACCTATAATCAATTATCAATAAAAAAATATTTTAATGAAGGAGAAACATAAAAATTCTAAAATGAGTAAGTTCATCTTACAGCTTATCTAGAAGAAGATATTTTGAATTAAATAAATAACATGAGAAAATTCTAAAATGAATAAGACCATCTTGCAGTTAATATCAGGGAAAATATGTTGAATCAAGTAAGATAAACCATCTAAATTCTAAGAATAAATAAAGACATTTTATAGTATATCAAGGAAATTATTTTAAATGCAACAAGAAAAGAAAATAAATAAATTATCTCAATACTAAAATAAATAAAAACAGTTTACAGAATACATTTCAGAAGTACTTTGTTGTGTATCAATTAATAAAGAGAAAGAAAGAAATAAGATGTCAAAGGTTTAAAAAATAATAAGTACAACATAGTTAAAGAAATTGAATTGAAATAATTTTACCATGAAATTTTTTATTATAATTATGAATGCTGAACAAGACTATTCAAACCAAAAATATAAATGAATTACTTATCGAAACAATAATGTTACAGAACTGTTAATTAAAAAGTAAATAAGAATCCTTATAGTGTATATATTTTCGATGTAATAAGTTGATGAAACCCCAAAACAAAATAAGATCATAGAAGACAAAATAGGAGAACCAATTAACCAAAGCAGATAAGGAAAGGGTATTAAAACCAGGCATTATGCCATGAGCAATAACATAATTAATAAAACAACAAATGAGAAAAAAACTATATACATAAACATGTCCTACCCAAAAAGTAAACGAGAAACAGGCTATGCCAACAACTAACTAAAATAGCAGAATTTCATAGAAGGAAGACTGAAATGGATATTATGACATGTACCTAGTGATAAGTAATATAGAATGAGCTTTAAAAATGTAAGGATAACCATATGGATAGAAATATTAAGTAATCTGAATAATTATGAAGTGAGGAATCTAAATATATTTATTATTAGTCAAAATGGACTACTTTTTATAATTGATATTTTAATAACTGGATGTAGATAATTCCACCAGTTTTTTATTATTGAGCAGAGATGATAATTCCTTTGAGCTCAAATGAGTGAAGTTGATCAGCAGAGCATGTAGCCGAAAAAGTGCCACTCTGAACTGTTCCAGCTCACATGTTAGGGATTGCTAGGGAGTAAATATATAAATGAAGAAACACTAAATAAGAAGGAAAAATATATATATATATTGTAAAAGAATCGTTTATGCGCGGGGTATTTAATAATTTCGTATCATGCGTGTTATTCTGCCCCACTTCGGATGCGTCACTTTGTAATATAATTTCTTTATGTGTATAATAAATTTAATAAATTCGTATAGTATCGTCCTTCTAACAGAGACGAAAAGCCCCACTGTCGTGATCGTCACTTTGTAACGAAAATGTTTACGTGGGTTGTAAAAATTAATAATTAGTGTTATTTGTGTGTAGTAAGTCAAATTGTATCTGCTCTTACCATTTACGGGTAAACCGTATCTCTCTCCGTTTGATTCGAATGTTGCCGCCTCGCCACCTGATTGGCGCACGCCTTTCTGCAGTGTCGACTTGGCTAACGTCTTGCTTTGATGCTTTCGCTTCAATAAACTCTTAGTTATTATCGTAAATTATTTGAATCAAACATACAGAGTTGCAGAATGAGAATTTTTATTGACACTTTAGTAGATTTCAATTACCTTGTGATACATTAAATTTAATTTTTGCACCGGCTATTACACTTGTTCAGTTGGTAGTCAGTTCCTGTGTTTTGTACACAACCGTCTTACGGTTAGTTTACAATTAAAATGTTTTTACTCAGGGGTGTTAATAAGTCCTTTTGGCTACAGAAATATTTAACTACGGCTAAGACACACAAATTTATAACAATCCTTAATACTAGTTACACAAAAAAATTAATATCTTAACACATTCAAGTAAGTAATTACCAATGAAACTTAGTAAAATTTTTGGTTAGGATTCGTCTATTAGAAACGTTTGTTAATTATTTATTGTATTGATTTTAATAATTATTAACTGATTAAAGTTCCAATAGTGATTTTACCAATGCATTAAGTTCTAAACCAGAATAGTGATCAGTGAAGTGAAATAGTTATTTATTAATTTGTGTCAAAAAACTTAGAATTCGTTCAATGGGATTATGTTTATACTCATCAATTTTCCGCTGAAGATCCTGCGATGCCTTCTTCTTCTTCCGGATAGATCCTGCGATGCCGTCTTCTTCTATTCTTCAGAATTTTATTTTTCTCGTCCGGATGGTTTTTCCTCGTCGTGACTTCGGCCTCGTACTTCTTCTGTGATCGTCCGTCTTCTTGATTTGATATATGTCCTTATGATCTTCCTTCGGGATCGGTCGTCATCTCTTCTTCGCGGCGTCTTCTTGGCTTCCTTGGATAATTACGGTTGGTGGATAAATTTAATAAACAAAATCTTATTCAGGATTCCCTGGGCTGTTGTTATGATCTTCCTTCGGTTTAATTTTAAGTTAAAATTCACTTATTAGTAATAAAATTTTGGTGTGAGAGCTACTCGATCCACTCTCGGCGTCGGTCAATAATACAATGGCGAAAATCTAACGGTTTTTTGGCAATAAATTTCTGGTTGCTATGGTTACCTAATAAATTATGCTAATTCTCATTGGTCATTAATCTAAGTCATTGTTATGTTTTAACGACTTTTTTAGTCTAATTTTACCAAAATATCTTCAAATGAAGATTTCTATCTTATATTAATAGCTAAGGTTATTACATGAGTACCATTGTTCATAATTTTTCATGATGGTCATTTTGATATCCCTCATGGTTACTTTTGAATAGCTAATTACATTTTTATTATTTTTCATATTTATATTTTACATATATTTTATTCAAAACTGGTTGTTATTCATATATTTTGGTATTAGGAATACTCACTTAATTTGTTTAACCATTTGGTATACCCTGCTTCAATATTGGACTATTATTTGTTCTCAAATCTACTAAATTCTTATTTAACAGTTAGGCCTAGAGCCTAGATTTTACTCTACTCCTATCTAACATTTCTTAGTAACATATTACCTTTACATTTGGTAGTTCTAACACAATTTTTTAAATAAAACAAGCAATAAACATCGGTGTTCCTAACTCCACCTCTTATTATAGTAATAAACATTTTTTACAGGTTCAAGCCTGAAATAACTTCTACCTATCTTACTGCTCCCTTCTACTATCTGGTTCAGTTAACAATTCATTACATTATAATGGGTTCTTTAAAACAGTAATAACATCCTTATTATGCTAACATCAATTTATACTTTACACAATATATGCTATTCCTCCATCCCTTCACTAGCAAAAGTGTCTATCGTTCTGGTCTGTCTTTCATTCCAATGCCTTAAACTCTACCTTATCCAATAATTCTTATTATCTCTAGCTTAATCTAATTACATCATAATAAGTTCTTCTTACTTACTAATACAAGGCTTGTCATTGGTCTTCCTGCTATTCTAACATAGTTCACTAATTAGAACACTTTTGAAGTTCACCAATTGCACTTTTTCCTTCCTAGAAGGTTTTTAACTTTTACACTTTCACCTGCTAAATGTAACATGCTCTCACTACATGTTACCACTTTATTTTAGTATTCTCCTTCTTTCACTCACTTAACTATTCACTGGTTGTTTTAGATACTAGTATCATCATGGGGTTTACTGATTACAATGGTTAATTCTATTTCCCTTCACAAATGATCACTGTTTGGGTAATTAATTGTGGCCTTGACTTGCCTTAGGGTATGTTTACTAATTTTGGTTATATTCATCACTATTTATTAATTAATTAGGGTGTGTGGATTATTAATTCCCTAACTTATATTTATAAACACATTCCTTTATCAATAAAATATACATGACATTATTATTTTTCATTAACATTATTACCCTAGGTAAATCTCATCTACACTATCATTACATCAGTTCATTTGTTAAACTACAGAATAATGGTCATTATTTGGGATTTACAATGTTCATTCTTGATGTCTTGATTACATTTAGGTCTTAGCTGCTTCTTCATTGTTTCGTGGTTCCTTTGGTATTTATCCAATCTATTGTGTCAGGTCATTGTCAGGTTAACAGTCATTTGGGTTACTGGGTTATTGATCTCTGAGTTTATAAGTTTTTGCCTCTTATTCTTGTCTTCAGCTTTTTATTTTTATAGTTAAATATCATTGGATCTTCACTACCTTATGTCATGTTACAATATATATATATATATATATATATATATATAAAATAATAATAGGATAAATCAGATTAAAAAGAACTATCTCATAAGAATAAAATAAAAAGTAAAGACAGCAAAAATATATATCAACTTAGAGCTCAACCAAAAGCAACAGGTATATCTGGGTAAACCAAGCCAAGAATAAACAGAGACGAATGTCAGAAGCAATTAGTTCACCCACACTAAAAGTATGAGCTGAACTAATCACTTTTACAGTGGGGCATTTGTAGCACAACGAAGTTTTTACCTCATTTTACAAAATAAGATCATATAGGAAAAAAAGGGAAGAAATCATCTGGAAGGAGTAATATCAACTTAAATAAAAGTAGCAGAGAAAAGTAATTACAATCATCAATAAAAGAACTTAACAGAACTAAACAAATCGATTCAAAGAATTTATATATAGTCAATTTATAGCCAAAAGGTGTTAAAAAACAACTAGTATGAATATCATGTCAATAAAATAATTAGTAGACCCAGTAAGATACGGAGTAGTGAGGAGTAACAGCCCATAACCAATGAATTGAAATGGAATAATTGCAAAATACCTAAAAACCTATTGTAAAGATAGAAACCTCTATAGCAGCAAACCACATAAATGAAAGTACTTAAACCCTATTAGCTATACAAATTTAGAACCAAAACTAATAAAATAAGAGAATCCAATACAAATAATGAGAAATGTTCAAAAATTAATTATAATTAAAATAAATGTGATTAAGGGGAACACCCCAAACCAGTTTTAAAAAAGACAACAAAAAGACAATTATTAATATAAGTTTTAAATGTGTTTATTTATATAATTATTTTGTGTTATTATTTTTGTGTATACTAGGAAATACTAGATGTTAGTACATAAGAATTTATTGTATTTGAACCATGTTAATTAATGTTATATTTTGCAAAGTAAGGAAAGGCAAAATAATAATTCAATTGACTCATAAATAATACAGCAAAAAATATAAAACTAATAAGATGAATTCATAATACCATTGATAGGAAAATTGAAAATTGATGACCAAGACAGATTCAATTTTGACCATATAAACTAAATCAGAGAATATAAATTTATAGAACCTAGATTAAATTGATATAAATTATCATTTTCAGAATACAAATACTTTATCCTAATGATAACTACGACCTATAATAGTGATTAAAGGAATCAACATGTAAAATTGACTTAAAAGGTGATTGTAGAAGAGAATGTCCAACAGCAGTAAGCAGTTGTAAAATGCAAAATGCAAATAACTTGTTAAATGTTTAAAATAATAGCCAGACATAAAAGGTAAATTACCAGGGTTTAATTAGTAATCAAGTGTGAGTAAAATTGTAACATAAAACCTATTGGAAACCATTTAATAGGTATTTATGTGAATCAAAATAAGGCCTATAGATAAATTTCAAAGAATGTAATTCTGAAGCTTAATTCAAACCAAAACAGATCAAATTTAGTATTAACTTGTGTAAAATAAAAACAGGAATATTGTTCTATAATTAGAATTACATAAAAGTACTAAACAAATAATTTATAGTCAGTTAAATGTAAAATATGACAGTTTTTTCAATAAGATTGAATTATTTGATAGGAACAGCTGATTCATAAACAATGAGAAATGATACCAAAATCTTATGGAATTTTATATATGAAGGAACAAATATCAGTTAGTTGATTGTTAAAAGCCAAACGAGACAGACGTGTCAGAATACTTCTTAGAGAAATATGAACGGAAATTTTTAACTAACACAACCAAGATATCGTATGAATTTATAAAAAGATAAAGAGAAGATAAATTGAAGTAAAGAATACTATAATATCAGTCACTGAAACCTTAAACTAAATCAAATATTACTAAATTAAACTGCCACTACATATAGACACGACTGAAGAACCAAATTGAACTCAGATAACCAGACACCGAGTGAAGGGAACCTTTTTGACATAACACTACTATTACCGAACCAAAATCTAGTGGGTGAATACAACTTGTTAATAAACAAACTTAATCGAAATAAATAAATTAAATTAAACTGCCAGGAACTTACCTGCGATCTTTTTGCTTACTTACCTTGTTTAAATTTCAATCAGAAGTTCAGAGTCGCCACGATGTTTTAGGCTATACATCGAAACCTTTACACTCTACCTTAATAAAACAAAAGGGATAATTTTGGAATCTGACTACCCCCCAATAATTCAGAAGAAGCCCGGGAACGTTAGACGAATCTTTCAGCACAGAACATTAGGAAGTGGTAACGACGAAATAACTACACTAACACATGGTTATATGAGAAACTTTTTTAATGTATTCTATCATTAGTTATTCTTCAGAATAAAAGATATTATTTATTAATCATGGATTACTCCTCTTTAATTAAAATATTCCTGTTTCTTGTAAATATGAATAACACCGAACATTTCTTTCACATCTTATAGTTATTTTAATCCTTATATTAATTTAAATAAGGCGAACCCAGCTTGCTCTCACACACACACTCATTCCGTTTTTCCAACCCATTGATAGAGATCTCGGTATTTTAATTGAAAATAATTTAAATGTAGTTAATTGTATATAGTTACTCTTATGGGGTTTTCCAGTCGAATACACTTTGCACTTTTCCTTGGTGTTTCACTATTGCGCCAAACTACGTCTTTTGCTCACTGCCAAATTATTTGCGTTTAACTTCTTCTTTTTCTACCGGTCGGTCTACATTGTTGAAATTTTAGTTAACCCACGCTCCGACGCAACCACGTGGTATATATGTTATTTAGCCGAACTGTTTTTTGCCCGACATTCCCATTTTTATGTACGGGCGAGATGAACACTGTGCCCAGTCGGCGGACGCCCACACTGCTCGCGTCCGGTACGTTAAGATGTTATTTTCCAACTGACTGACGCCACGATGAGCGTCGGTGATGCTCACTTCCACCCGCTCGCTCTCCGATTGGTTGAGGCGCTCACGTGGCAGGTTAATTACCCACGTGTTGTTCAGTTCCGTTGATCGACTTTGGCGTCGAGATTATTGCCGAGGCCCACGGGCGCACACTTACAGCCACATTCTTTTGTTGCTGGTGGCTCACTACTAAGTTTTTTACTTTCCCCCCAATGGAAAATACAGGCATGCGCGCACAGGTTCACATTCCAACGCTGTTATCGTTTGTGCTAAGGACGGACTGGTACGGAATTGTATACAGGATGCCCAACAAAGCATGTCTTAGTGGCCGTAAAGGGTGTCCAAACATATCAGTCCCAATATTTATTAAATGAAAATAAAAAATTTAGACCCTTCAAAATTGCCCCGTTACAATAACCCCCCCCCCAATGAGAAGTCTTTTGTCGAGACAGAAGACTGTTTTCCGTTATCATTATAAGCTTGTTATTTTGTAGTTGCATAAGCCAATTATTTTAATATGATAATTAGTTCTTGCATTCCAATTCCATTTACGTAATTATACAAAAAAACTGTAATTAATAATCATATGATATACACGTGAAACTTGTTATTTGCAAATTGTTATGTAAAATCAAAAACAAAAAATAATATAATTAAGAGTACTGTTGATTAAGCAACCCGAAGTTATCGCAAATTGTTTTCTATTTACATACAGCGTTAATTAACTAAGATAACGTAAATATTTTTTTCTCAACTTGTATTTTACTGCTGTTACCACAAAACGTTTAAATATTACGATTTTATACGTCCACATAAATATGAAGACATATTCATGAAATTCGTTATGCAGGACGGACAGGGAGATATAAAAAATCGCTTCGCGACAGATTCGACGGATTTCGTGTTTTGTGTTCCTTTAAAATTATTACTCGGCTTTGCTGAACAATACAAACGTATAATTTTAACTGTGAAACAAGAACTGATTTAATTCAATCATAACAGCAACCTGTAAGTATTGGAATTATTCGACTAATGTAACAGTAAATACTTTCTTTAAAAAAAAAAAGAATGATTTTACTTTTTTAGATCATAATGGACAAACAACTTTCATTTAAAAAGAGATTGTCCATAAGAATCGCTATTCCTAGTTCAGATTGATACGTTTGATAATATTGATATTAAATTATGATTGATAAAAACATGGTTAAAGTAAATTCAGAACATCTAATTTTTCCAGTAGCCATCTTGTACTGCCAACTATGTATAACAAAATATGTGTACTTATCATTGTAGGGTTCTTTTTAGACGAACACAGGAAATCAGAATTGGTTGTTCAAAAATAAAGAAAAAACGTTATATTGTTGCCCATAATTATGTTTTATTAACAATTCCCGATTCTCATTTAAAAAAAACTCACATGAAAATAAAATTGAAATATAGTAGGAACATTGAATATAAAAGACTTTAGTATAAAAAGAATCAAGATATTAAAATATAAATGATCTGTATACACCTAGGATTAGTTTGAAACGGAAACCAGCACTTCCTTATATCTATATATATAATTAAACTAAACCCCACACACACTCTTATACTGACCAGTTTAGATTTTCCCTTTATGAGCTCATTTCAATTTTTTATTTTTTAAAAGGTTATAAAATTTATTAAATGGTTATAAAATTTGACTTTAAATTTTATCTTTCTTAATGTATGAATATAATAGAATAAGGTAATTTATTCTCTTATCTGCCATTTCGTCCCTAAATTTCAGTCCAGCCTCCGTCCGCTCCCCATTTCTTTTACCACACAGCACATTTCGTTCTTTTCTGTAATTTTCGCCGGGTCACTAGTAACTGTCCTTCATTTCACTTCATAACTGTAAAACTGTATACTTATTAATTTGAATTTAAAATCACATTTTTATGGTATGCGGGCCCGCACTTTTACGTTTCGAAACTTTGTATCGGTGTTGCTCGCGCGAGCGTTGAATTTAGACTGGGCTGAGAAAAAGGCGCTATTTTGTGAAGCGGCTGTTGTTGGAGGTTCAATTCTTATTGTCTTAAAGTTTATATCACTCCGCCAGCTGCATGTCACCGTTATGTAACGGCATTTCATAACGAAGATCGTCTCTGACGTCAGATCGTCTGACACTGGTTATATAACTTGTTTACCGTTACATAATGTGTTTACTGGTTTCGTGTTCGTCATTGTCTGACCTTGACACAGTGGCAGTTTATTAATTCTGCGTCTGTTGAAGCTGTTTTACAAAATATCATCGAATAATTCTGCACAGTCAATGCTGCCACTGTTGTTTTCGTTCCAAACAGGAAATTTACTGAAGTTTTGTATGTTTTGTCCCAAATGAAGATTTTTATTTATTTATTACAAAAAATATACAAATTTCTTTAGATTGCCTCAGGTAGGCCCCCAAAATGCCCCGCTACAATACCCCCTCAATGAGATATTTTATGCCGAAGCATAAAAAATCTCATTGACACATTCATACTTGCTAGAGGGATCAGCCAGGATATGTCGCCACAACCCCCTGTATGGTTTACAAAAAAAAAAAATATAATCAACTCACCCTTGGTCCGGTGACTGTGACCGCATCTGAATGACAATACTGGACTTCTCTCTCGAGATCCCAACACCGTAGAGTCAGACAGATACTCAATGCCCCTGCTCTGACGCGCAGGCCAGCTCAGGTCCGCCGCCACAGCACCACCAAACACTGAAACAACAAATCAAATATCAAATAGTGGCCTTATACAACACCATATCCCCAACTGATCTGTTTCCCCCTAGCGGTGCTGGTTTGCGTTAAGAAGCACTGGTTTTGTTTTTACTCACTTATTACTAACATATATATCATACTACCTAACAACATAACATAACATAGGAAAATATAGTACATTAATAATTCATCTTAAAATGAAACAACTTACATTTAAAATGTTACATACTTTACATCATTAAGTTTGCATATAAAATCAGAAAATTACCTTTCAATAATAAAATACATAGATCTCCATTTAACTTTTATTAAGTCGTTTCTCAAAAATTTTTTTTTTTGTTTTCTTCGTGTTACACATCATTTCATTTATTATTCCCTTTCATTAATTTGGGTGATTCTACGTTACTCATTATAATTCACATTATCAACTTGGCATTTACTCATAATCTTCCCCTTTTATTACTCTAACGCTCCCTTACAAAATCTTTAACTAGTATGACACCCCTCTATCAAAAATTTACTAACCCTTCTGTACCTCTAACTACTTACTATTTTAACCCCATTCGCCACCTTCTACTCTTATATAAAAAAAATACTCTCTAACCCTTTGTACATAGGATACGTGTTCCCCCCCCCAAAAGCTCAATTCCCGTTCTCTGGTTCCTGGATTTTACCTAAGGCAACCCCTTCCCACTAAAACTATACCAAATCCTGTCCCAACCCTTATGTTGCGGACTGCCACACTACACTACCCCCTACTACAAAATTGCCATCCCCAAAAAATCTCAATCTCATTACCTTACTACAATTACAACAAAATAACATCAACAAAATAAATAACAATATATCACTCAAAACTCTACATAAATTCTCCATTTCTACTGTGTCTCCACTTATACTTCTCAAAATTCTATAACATACATTAACTCAAAACAACATTGCATTATTTTCATCTCTACTATTTCTTTAACTTTTACTTCGATTTGGACAGATCTATATGTCCCACAAAATTCAACTTGAACTGACTCAAACATTTTATTCAAACAATTACTATCACCCACTTCTATCTTCTACAACCCATTGAAAATTTTACCTATCACAACTATTTTTCATTTTATTTTAAAATCTATAAACACATTGAAAACATATTATTATATTTTATAATCCTTATTCCTAACATACTAAATGCAATTAACACAATAAGACATAATAAACACAATATAAGAAGTATTTAGTGCATCTATTTTTCAAATTCAAACAAAATTATTGAGTAGCAAATCATCATTATTAATTAAAATATAGCAAATTTTTAATACGTTATCCCCTTGGATAACCTCCCAGCCACACACACTATGACCCCCCCCTGGACTGTGGCGTCCAGTTGCGTCCACAAGGACTGAGGTTTTGGAGGAATGTTACATCTCCGTGTCCTTGCTTCTGCGTTACATTTCAAAAGTATAGATATCAACATATCTTTGTCTATATTTATGCGCCCCTAATACGGTTCTACCACCTGTCTATGCTACCCCCAAGCGGGCAGAGTGGCAGCCGCTGTTCCATAGTTTGGTGATTCCCCTTAATTTCACCCCCCATCAATTTCAAAATAGACCTTTACAACGATAACAGCTATGGCCAGTTAAGGCAGAACGTGACGCAATGAGCCCCAACCATAGCTGTTAAAGCTAAACCAATTCCACGGTCAGGGTTCGGTGAGGCCGTGACCGCCCGAAAATTTGGGGAATCACAAGTAAAATATCTTTTATAACATTAAATTTAAGAACTTATATTTAAATGACATTATTAGGTTGGATGGTGTTTTACCCTCCTTCTTATGTAAGCTTACATATATTTGCTATCTAAAATATTAAATACAAAATTTACAACCTCCCATCATGGCAGTTCCACACTACACTGTTATGTCACTTCATTGAGCACCAAACTACCCCCCAAAATTATCCCCACATCTTGTATAATACATCACATACCATAATAAACAAATAGAAATCAACCTGGATTATTAGCATACATTAAACAAACAATTCTCCTTTTAAGTAATTTATTGCAAAACTTATAAACATTATAATTTAAAATTTTTTTCATTAACTTATTTTTTATTTATCATCATTATTTATTTATCCTGTGTTGCAATCAGATTTTCAAAATTTCTAAATTTATTATTAACACATATTTTTAACCATTAAGTTATTCCACAAAATAAACCATTTAATATTTATTTATTTATTAATTATTATTATTAAAGTAAAATCTCATCAAACAATTTAATTACCTTATAAAATTCAAACACAACATTCAATCACAATATCTAAACATCTCAAATTATTTACTTTAAAATTATTACTATCAAAATTTTACAAGTCATCAATTATTGTGTTCATAACTATTTTATTATTTAATCAGAATGCAAAATATTAATAATATTATTATTATTAACACAACATTTTCTAATACATACACACATTACTTACCTAACATTTCATAATACATACAAATGAATTCACTACATTATATTTACAAAGTATACGTCAATAACTGTTCAATCGTTTCACACCCCATATGTCCAAATCTGCAAGGTCATTACCAAAATTACAATATCTAACAATGTCTATTCACTGATATCTAGTTCAGCCTCCATCGTCATATAAATACCTAATATATTTATAACATATATCATTTTTATCCACATACCAGTTGTTATAATTATTACTATCATAATAACCTATCAACTCTAATTCATTCAGTATACCATTATAAATCTTGTCACCATAAGTTATGATTGTCCAGTCTCCATTAGTATTATTGTTTAACGTCAGGTAATTTGTTTTCTCATTTTTGTATTCCTCAACTACTACGTCAGGTAAGTCATTATAGTTAGGTAAGATATTATCAAAATTATTCTCTATCTCTCTTTCAACAGGTACGTATTTCACATGATTCATCATCACCCCTTCTAGTATTTTTCTCAATTCATCATACTTTCTTTCTAACTTATAAAGTTCTATTTCACTCTCAATACATAACCCTCTTTCTTCATAGCACCACATCACACTCTCACAATTATTACGGACAGAGGGTACAACATTAATTCATTTACTAATAAGGGTCTCTTGCCCTGCAAAAACAACATTAAATCATCGTCATCATTATAAACAATAAGGGGAAAATTTGCCCTCTGTCCACACTCAACTACTATATTATTCTTCCACTCTCTCTCTACTTCATCAACACATCTCAACATCTCATAATCACTACATTCTGCAATTTCATTAGTACTATTTTTGATTATATTTTCATCATTTGTTTCTCTATTATTCTTTACCCCCACTATACTCTCAGAATTGTAATTAGTATCATCATCATCACTAGTCATTATTTTATTATCTAACACTACCTCTCCCACTATTTCGTCATTTTTAATACTGGTCATACTTATAACATTGTCACCTACCTTCTCAACACTCTGTTCTAATTTATTTAAACTGATTCTTATTGATTCATTAGTATTCTCTATGCATTTATTTAATACTTGAATCTCATGTTTCAACTCATCTTTCTGTTCATCTAATTTGTTATAGATTTGGTTTTTTAATTCATCCAAACTATTCTTTTGAACATCGAATTTTCTGTTCTGCATATCTAATTTCTTATTTATACTACTTTTAAATTCTTGCATCTCGTTTTTCTGTTCATCTAATTTATTGTTCTGAACGTCAAACTTCATGTTAAAACTACTCAAGTTCTCAGACATTGTCTTCATTACATTGAATATATCTGCCATCGACAACTCTGCAACTCGTGTTGTCGACGGGGTAGATTGAGCCGATACATTGTCAATTACCATCGACTCCGTAAGAGTGTTTTCTAAATTTAATTCTTGATTCTCCATTTTGTAATAGTAAACTTATTACGTTAAATAAAAATACTAATATATCACATCTACTTTCACATAACAATGTATTCTACTTATAACGCTTTGCGCTACTTTACACAACTTTTTATGCACTTTATTTATACTTCAATCATTTCAAAATTTATTTATATAATGCCCTTTATATTACTTAATAATTATCATACATATTAATTATTATGCCTATTGCTTCACAATACTCGCTACAAAATATCAACATCAACATTTCACACTTATCACAACATAACCCCTATCTACGTCTATTTTACGTACCTCAGAAAAAATTTTCTCTGTTATTTCCAACAACCATTCCGCTCTCCCAAGTAGGCCTACATTTATATAATTATATTATATAAATTGTCCCTGTTCAGAAGCCATTGATACGTTTGATAATATTGATATTAAATTATGATTGATAAAAACATGGTTAAAGTAAATTCAGAACATCTAATTTTTCCAGTAGCCATCTTGTACTGCCAACTACGTATAACAAAATATGTGTACTTATCATTGTAGGGTTCTTTTTAGACGAACACAGGAAATCAGAATTGGTTGTTCAAAAATAAAGAAAAAACGTTATATTGTTGCCCATAATTACGTTTTATTAACAATAACCGATTCTCATTTAAAAAAAACTCACATGAAAATAAAATTGAAATATAGTAGGAACATTGGATATAAAAGACTTTAGTATAAAAAGAATCAAGATATTAAAATATAAATAATCTGTATACACCTAGGATTAGTTTGAAACGGAAACCAGCACTTCCTTATATCTATATATATAATTAAACTAAACCCCACACACACTCTTATACTGACCAGTTTAGATTTTCCCTTTATGAGCTCATTTCAATTTTTTATTTTTTAAAAGGTTATAAAATTTATTAAATGGTTATAAAATTTGACTTTAAATTTTATCTTTCTTAATGTATGAATATAATAGAATAAGGTAATTTATTCTCTTATCTGCCATTTCGTCCCTAAATTTCAGTCCAGCCTCCGTCCGCTCCCCATTTCTTTTACCACACAGCACATTTGATTCTTTTCTGTAATTTTCGCCGGGTCACTAGTAACTGTCCTTCATTTCACTTCATAACTGTAAAACTGTATACTTATTAATTTGAATTTAAAATCACATTTTTATGGTATGCGGGCCCGCACTTTTACGTTTCGAAACTTTGTATCGGTGTTGCTCGCGCGAGCGTTGAATTTAGACTGGGCTGAGAAAAAGGCGCTATTTTGTGAAGCGGCTGTTGTTGGAGGTTCAATTCTTATTGTCTTAAAGTTTATATCACTCCGCCAGCTGCATGTCACCGTTATGTAACGGCATTTCATAACAAAGATCGTCTCTGACGTCAGATCGTCTGACACTGGTTATATAACTTGTTTACCGTTACATAATGTGTTTACTGGTTTCGTGTTCGTCATTGTCTGACCTTGACACAGTGGCAGTTTATTAATTCTGCGTCTGTTGAAGCTGTTTTACAAAATATCATCGAATAATTGTGCACAGTCAATGCTGCCACTGTTGTTTTCGTTCCAAACAGGAAATTTACCGAAGTTTTGTATGTTTCGTCCCAAATGAAGATTTTTATTTATTTATTACAAAAAATACAAATTTCTTTAGATTGCCTCAGGTAGGCCCCCAAAATGCCCCGCTACAAGATAACGTGAACCCGGACCTTCATCCGGACAAGATCTTCAGCCCGAACCATCGTACATACGAGATCCTCAATCACCTGAACCTGGACCTTCATCCGGACAAGATCTTCAGCTCGAACCATCGTACATACGAGATCCTCAACCTGGACTGTCTTATGTACAACATTCAAGATCTAGCTCGTTCGATTCTTCTGCATCATCATCATCATCTGATAATAATAATTTACGTGTAAAAAATAATAGATTAAAAAACATAATTTTAGAAAATAAATTTATAGAAATAGAAAATGCGTTTAAACGTAATTTGAGAACATATTTTTATAAAAATAATAATAATATAATTAAAGATATATGCCTATTATTAATTTATTTAAAATCAGAAATATTAAACATTTTAAATAATATGATTGTAATATATAATGCCATGAAATTCAATATTTTAGTAGAATGTACGTATAAATATAATGTTAATGAATACCAGGACAGAACATTTAAAACTAAAAACATTATTTTACTTCATAGTTCGTCTATACCATCTGAAATAGACAGTATGATAAATAGTATTTGTAGTGAAGAAGACGCATATTGTAACGGTACATAACCCGGTCCCAATACATGATAATTTTTGTAAAACCATAAAGGTCAGAAATGGGTAAACTATAACGAGCTCAAAATTAAGTTGTATCACTAAACATTATAAACAATTAAAGTGATATACAGTGACAAGTGAGTTATAGTGTACCCAATGAGGTAATAAGTGAAGGTGAAGGGAACTTCTTACAGAATTGTATTGTAAATGTGAGAATTATAAACTATAATAGTAGATCATGATGCTACTAACTAATTATGTATTTTGTTTAGTTATGGTAGGATTTATATTGTGTAGTACCTATGTTAATTTTATATTTTATAAAATAATGTTTTTATCGTATAAGATAACCCAGGGTTTGTGTTAAAAACTTAAAAGATTTAAATATCAGATGATAATAAAAATTAAAATAATACTGTATGAGGGAAATGGCAGAAGAAAATAGTTCAGTGTAAGAATACTATAAGAGATTAATAAATAATATATAAATTCATTTAAAGTTAATAAAAATATTAAATACTTATATCCAAAGTTATAAGAAAATAAACAGAAAACTATTATGTAAATCAAATGGGGAAAGAAACCAAAATTAAAAAGAATTATTTTTCTGTAAATAAAAAATAAATTTATAATAATTACAAACTGCCTATATACTAAAAAGTAAATAGCAGAACCAATAAAAAGATATAAAAAATTATGGGTTACTAAGAGTAACGAAAATAACAAGTATTGTTTAATCGGATTTGAAATTTAAACCTGTCCAGTTGACAAAATGATGAGATAAAAATTTATTAAAATATCCTTTTGGAACCTTCTAAAAAACACAAAATTGTTACCAAATTAAAGAACAGTATAAACATGATGGATTACTACCCGAGTTATCAAAGTTAACTTGCTATACTTCATAATAACAGTGAACAAAAAACCATATTTTGGACGAGTAGGCCTAGCCTGGCAGAGTTCGAGTTTTAACGAGATAATATTCGCCAGACGGTTGTGAAATTACCACTAAATACCAACACCACCTGAGAAGCGGCTTCACCCAAGTAAGAACTTCAAGAAGAGAGGTAATATAAACATTTCTTTTAATATTTAATGAAGAAACCTCCAATGGAATGGTCGTATAGTCCATAACGGTTAGAAAACCACAATGTTTTAATAAAAAACAAACGCCATCTGGTCTCTTACGGACATTTCCGGAACTACGTACTAAGCGAAATAAACAAATTTTGAATACTTTTTCTATATTTTGTAAAGCTGTGTTATCTTATTTTAATACATTTAATTATTAAACTTTTATTCATTTTAAAACTCACCTCTTACGCCAAGGTCCGTTGCACGAAACTGCGAAATACAAATATGACCTTCAGGTTATCTGAATAACATACTCGACTCGCTTTTCATTTGAAACAAATCTAATTTAATTGCATTGGTTATTTTCTTGTAAAACACACACTTACTCCTCCTTCTACCTCAATTCACATATTACAGCTCCTTTTTCTCCTTTTAAAAGACAGATACTACATACACATTTTACTTAACCATTTTCTTATTCTAATATATTTAGAAATCTATTAAATTGCGACTCATTCATACGAAACCCCTCTTTATATATGTAATTACTTCAAAACCCCCTTTTATACATGATCACAACAATTTTGGGTTAGATACAATTACAGTTAC
Organism: Magicicada septendecula; assembly: GCA_034769895.1. Taxonomy (NCBI): domain Eukaryota; kingdom Metazoa; phylum Arthropoda; class Insecta; order Hemiptera; family Cicadidae; genus Magicicada; species Magicicada septendecula. Next base: position 23,672,982 of record CM068374.1, read on the forward strand.
CACGGCGTCTCCTGCAACCTCATGGCGCGTCACACACACGATTTCTTTCCCGAAAAAAAAAAATGTTATTGTTTCATTGATTTTTGAAAGTTACACTGAATCACTTGTATATCACTTTACTTTTGAGTTATACTTTAGTTATTTAGGCATGCTGTTACGGTCGGCCGACTTTTACCATTGTCCGGACAGATAAGTTTAGTTCGACCACTCGTGGCCGATATTGTTAGTCGACTGGCGGCAAACTTTTTTGTGAAGATGTTACATGTGGTCAGGCAGCACTGCCTTGCCTGCTAACGAATTTCATCGTCGTTCACAGCCTTTGCTGATGGAGTTTTTTAGTGGCTGTACCTGGCGCACAGGATTTAAGTGTGCTGTATGTCGACGATATTTTCACTGCCTTTACTTTCGTTTATTTAAAGTTATTCGCTCTGCAGATATTGGTGTTGGTGCATTTGTGAGTGGACGTCACACAGACGCAAAGTTCTTAGAATCGTGATACAGTTGACAACCTGACATTCCTTTATGGATATTTCAACACTGTGTGTAATGCTTTTATTGTTTAGTCTGCGAGTTAGATTCAAACAAGGACTGGACACCCATATTAAATAATTTTAAATATTTTACAAGATGAAAACCGAAATTAATAAAAAATAAAAAAAACCTTCTAATTCGCCCCATTACAAAGCGTAGTATAATTATCCATTTCTGACCATCTCATAACAAAAAGAACTTACCCTTAACCCTGGGGAAAATAACTAAAAGAATTATATGTTGATTGATGTTTAAACAAAAGAAGAAATTGTAAAATCGCTCAAACCTGTATATTTTTTATGACAATTTCTTGTTACTCAATGAAGTCGATATCATGTCCTGGTTAATGAAAATATCGATTTTAATATTAGTATTGTGGCCGAAGGGAGAAAACCAAAAATATAAACAATAAATATTATTGAAAAAATTGATATTGAATAATAAAAATGTGTTGCCTTTCTTGTAGTGGGTAGTTGTAGTAAGTTTCAGAACAAATAAGAAGAAGACGATCCACCGGGTCCTATTTTGCTACAGTGTCGTCTGGTTAACCTATGTTTGGAGACTCGTCTCAAAATCAGCTGATTCGGTTCACGGCGAATATTTGAAAAATTATAAATCTCCTAAACCGAGGGTAAACAAACGGTACTTGCTCTCTCTTCAAAATAAGGCTCAACAACTTCCCTACTTGACCCAAATCACACACACTCGATTTCTACTTTGTTGAGTAACCTTACCAACAACTTTATTTAAACTTCGGTCTTTATAATTCATAAGTGGCGACACGCTTGAATAAGAGGGACGTTTCGCTAACACCTCTTAGGCGGTTACGTTACAGATTGGCGCTTACAACAGTGGGGCTGAATTAACTAAACCCGTAATTGCAATACACTCTTGGAGAGGCGGAAACCTTTGATACAAGTCGTTACGTTACAGATTGGCGCTCAACGTAAAAGGGCTGTAATTAGAAAAGAAATTTGATATATTTAATAAATTAATATACGAAAAAACCTAATTATCGCCGGCAGTTATGAGAAAACAAGAAATGCATAATACCAGAGGCAGATCGAAGAAGAGGGCAGAAGAAAAGGAGAAGGAAGAAGGTGGACAGGAACGAGAGATAGAATTATTTACAGACAGTGAAATGGAACAACCAATGGGTCATAAAGAAGAAACTGAAGCAATTATGAGCACGGAAAAGGAAATAGTGGAAGAGGATGCCCAAGGGGACCAACCAGACAAAGCAGAAGCCAGGAGAGAACTAAATTGGCAAGACATGATGAGATTTATAGCCGAGAAGTTTGATAAAATAGATGAGAACTCAAGGAAACAAAATGAAACCTTGAGCGAAAAATTTGACAAAATAGATGAGAATTTTAAGAAACAGGAAGAGAACTCAAGGAAGCAAAATGAAACTTTGAGGGATAGTTTAAAACAAATTGAGAAAATAAATGAAGAAAATTTAAAACAATTTGAGGGTAAAATGGAGAATTTCAATAAGGGGATATGGGAAACTTTTGGGGAGAAGTTTGAAAATGTTAATACGCTTATCCAAAAAGCAGATACATACAAGGTTGAGACCAATAAGCAAATGGACAGTGGTTTTAATAATTTGGATGAAATGTTAGACAGCACTTCCGAAGGTATTATAATAAGTCCAAACACAGAAGAGAGTAGCAAGGAAACAGAAATTAGAGAAGACCAGAATGCATTGCTATCTGAAAATAAGAATAGAAAGGACAAGGAGAAGATCCAAACCATGGAAGAGAATATCAAGAAAATAAGGAAAATATGGAGAAAGAAAATATTCAATACAAATGAAGAAATGGAGATGAGGAAGGGTGGATTAATTAATGTATTTAACCTTCCAATTAATGAACAAAGGGAGTTAATTAAGTTTAGATCTCAATTAAATATGAGCAACTATGTTATGTTAGAGGAGGTACAATACTTGTCAATTAAAAAGGGTCTAAATATGACCGCAAACTGTGACTTAAATGAAGACTTTGTATCAGCTGAGTTACGATGCCAGGTGAAAGAGAGGTATTTAACAAATACCAAAATCATTATGAATACCCCAGTAATCCGAGTAAAGGGAGTACCTGAATTAATGGACCATGGTTAACCTAAATAATAACAAACCAGAAAAGGGGACTGAAATTCTGAAAACCGACCCAGCAACCCATTGAATAGCAGAAGAAAACCCCAAAATTCTAAAAGCATGTAAGGACATCTTACTCAAGTTATTTTGGAAACCATATAATTTAAAGTGAAGAGACTAAAACCCCAAAATTCCAAAAAAATGTAAGAACAACTTACTCAACAATTTATCTAGGAACAAGACGATTTAATAAAAACTATATAAGGACAACTTACTTAATTTATTCAGAAATAATACGATTTAAGATATTTTGAAACCATTTAATTTAACAAAAAATAAGAACTGATTAGTAAATAAGAGTTATAAAGAAATGATTTAAAATGAAATAATAGGAAAAAGTAATATTTTAGTGGTATAAAACAGAAGAAAAATTAAATGAACAAAAACAATTGATGGTAATGTGCTCAGATAAGAAGAATAAAGAATAATTTAATGACTCCAATGAAACTGAAGGAGGATGATAATTAATACAATAATTAGAATTTCTCGGAATTGAAGATTATATAAGAAGAAATGATACGGAGAAATATGTCACAAGAAGTAAAGTCAAAAGAATTTTAACATAAGGCCTATCAATAATGTTATATGCTATTAGTTAATGGAAAAGAAGAAGGAATCAAGGAGAAGAAGAAATATATAAATAAATGCAAACAGCTACAGTATGAAGAATCCCAAAAGTGTTTAGTACTAGTCGCTAATTGACTACTACTTATAATCTTTTTATTTTATGTATTGGCCGTAGAAAGGTTCCGGCAATAATTTTTATGAGCAGGGATGATGTTCCCCTGGTCTCAGAAGGTGTAAGGATGGACAGCGGAGTATGGACCCAGAGTGGCCACCCGACTGGTACCACCGCACAAGATAGGGAAAAATGTTAGGGAAATTGAATATTTAAGGGATAATAATTATAAAATAGCTGTATAGATTGATATTAGATTCCAGAAGTATAGATGAAGAAAATAGAAGGAAGATAGCAGACCGAAGCTTAATTGATAAAGATAATTTATTGAAGGAAATAGAAATGAGTGTTAAAACAAGTTTAATATGATTAGTGTGACCAGTCCTTATCAAATAAAATGTGGAAGTACCACTACCCAGAGAAATAAATAATTGATGAATTTGCCTCCAGGAGAGAGAGTAGAGTTCGACAAAGTGGAAATGCACAACAGAGTGTTGCATAAAGTGGAACTTCAACAAAAAAAGGATCAAGTAAAAAAGAGAAGATTGGATAAATACCAGATGGGAGATAAGGTATTAATCAAAAATAGACAACTACCCAGTTCTATAGAGGGTATTGCTCGGAAGCTACTGTTACTTTATACTGGACCTTACCTCATAACCCAGGTGAAGGGAAATAATACTTATGAAATTAAAACAATTAACAATAATAGAATAAAGGGAGTGTATAACCAGTCGGAAATAAAACACTATTACGAAGAAAAAAACCAAGAACATTAGGAGAATTGAAACAATCAACAATTTATTTTAATAAACGAGTAAAACCAAAATAAATTTGTTCTAGTGGGGGGGGCTTTATGTAACGGTACATAACCCGGTCCCAATACATGATAATTTTTGTAAAACCATAAAGGTCAGAAATGGGTAAACTATAACGAGCTCAAAATTAAGTTGTATCACTAAACATTATAAACAATTAAAATGATATACAGTGACAAGTGAGTTATAGTGTACCCAATGAGGTAATAAGTGAAGGTGAAGGGAACTTCTTACAAAATTGTATTGTAAATGTGAGAATTATAAACTATAATAGTAGATCATGATGCTACTAACTAATTATGTATTTTGTTTAGTTATGGTAGGATTTATATTGTGTAGTACCTATGTTAATTTTATATTTTATAAAATAATGTTTTTATCGTATAAGATAACCCAGGGTTTGTGTTAAAAACTTAAAAGATTTAAATATCAGATGATAATAAAAATTAAAATAATACTGTATGAGGGAAATGGCAGAAGAAAATAGTTCAGTGTAAGAATACTATAAGAGATTAATAAATAATATATAAATTCATTTAAAGTTAATAAAAATATTAAATACTTATATCCAAAGTTATAAGAAAATAAACAGAAAACTATTATGTAAATCAAATGGGGAAAGAAACCAAAATTAAAAAGAATTATTTTTCTGTAAATAAAAAATAAATTTATAATAATTACAAACTGCCTATATACTAAAAAGTAAATAGCAGAACCAATAAAAAGATATAAAAAATTATGGGTTACTAAGAGTAACGAAAATAACAAGTATTGTTTAATCGGATTTGAAATTTAAACCTGTCCAGTTGACAAAATGATGAGATAAAAATTTATTAAAATATCCTTTTGGAACCTTCTAAAAAACACAAAATTGTTACCAAATTAAAGAACAGTATAAACATGATGGATTACTACCTGAGTTATCAAAGTTAACTTGCTATACTTCATAATAACAGTGAACAAAAAACCATATTTTGGACGAGTAGGCCTAGCCTGGCAGAGTTCGAGTTTTAACGAGATAATATTCGCCAGACGGTTGTGAAATTACCACTAAATACCAACACCACCTGAGAAGCGGCTTCACCCAAGTAAGAACTTCAAGAAGAGAGGTAATATAAACATTTCTTTTAATATTTAATGAAGAAACCTCCAATGGAATGGTCGTATAGTCCATAACGGTTAGAAAACCACAATGTTTTAATAAAAAACAAACGCCATCTGGTCTCTTACGGACATTTCTGGAACTACGTACTAAGCGAAATAAACAAATTTTGAATACTTTTTCTATATATTGTAAAGCGTAGTATAATTATCCATTTCTGACCATCTCATAACAAAAAGAACTTACCCTTAACCCTGGGGAAAATAACTAAAAGAATTATATGTTGATTGATGTTTAAACAAAAGAAGAAATTGTAAAATCGCTCAAACCTGTATATTTTTTATGACAATTTCTTGTTACTCAATGAAGTCGATATCATGTCCTGGTTAATGAAAATATCGATTGTAATATTAGTATTGTGGCCGAAGGGAGAAAACCAATAATATAAACAATAAATATTATTGAAAAAATTGATATTGAATAATAAAAATGTGTTGCCTTTCTTGTAGTGGGTAGTTGTAGTAAGTTTCAGAACAAATAAGAAGAAGACGATCCACCGGGTCCTATTTTGCTACAGTGTCGTCTGGTTAACCTATGTTTGGAGACTCGTCTCAAAATCAGCTGATTCGGTTCACGGCGAATATTTGAAAAATTATAAATCGTCTAAACCGAGGGTAAACAAACGGTACTTGCTCTCTCTTCAAAATAAGGCTCAACAACTTCCCTACTTGACCCAAATCACACACACCCGATTTCTACTTTGTTGAGTAACCTTACCAACAACTTTATTTAAACTTCGGTCTTTATAATTCATAAGTGGCGACACGGTTGAATAAGAGGGACGTTTCGCTAACACCTCTTAGGCAGTTACGTTACAGATTGGCACTTACAACAGTGGGGCTGAATTAACTAAACCCGTAATTGCAATACACTCTTGGAGAGGCGGAAACCTTTGATACAAGTCGTTACGTTACAATATGTACAAAAGGGTTCTGGATAGTCTTTACATTCAATTGACGGGATATTGATTCGAATTAATCGTTTTAAGCCTTTAAGATGTAGTTCATATATTCCGCTTCCACCAAAACTGGCTGCTAAAAAAAGCATAATTTTAAAAATTAAGATAATTATTGTTTTAAATGGGCGATTCTTTGTAAATTCATAAACGGTTCGCACCCAGAACGCATAAATTTCCGTTATACGAATTTAGAAAATAAATTTAAAAAGTATAAAACACAAAACAAACAAAATTACTAACTACATTAGAACCGAAAGAACATTATATTTGTCATTATGTAAATTTAAAACAAGCTATCAGTAGTAGGAAAGTTGGGGTTCGTGCACAAGGGTAGCCGCGCCTAGCACTGTTGGGGCCCTTGTGCAATTTTGTATATGTCGCCTACAATTTTTATAACGCTAATATATGGGTAAAGGTACATGTTAAGTATTATCAACTATCCAAAAATAATTTTAAAAAGTATTTTCATGAATTTATTTTCATTTTTATATTTTACAACAGGCACTTACTAAACTGGTACTGAACAAGCCGAACAAGTATTTTCTCATTGAGGTATGTAATTATACATTTATACACAGAAATAAAAATATATTTGAAACATTAGATATATTTGTTTACATACAATGCATCATATAGAACAAAACTGATCAAAAATAAAAACAATCTATTATATTAACAATGCAATACGTCATCTTTTAAAGATAAAGGTTAATGTCCAGTTATAACTCGTATTATTATTTTAACTAAGTGAATTGAGCTTTTCGTGCTTTGGTTTTTGCAAATTGTTTAATTAAATCTTGGGTGTCTAATTCTTTTAATAGATCCTATTCTATTGAGATGATAGCAAGATTACTTAGTCGGTTTTGCCCCATGGTCGATCTTAAATAATTTTTTATTATTTTGAGTTTTGAAAAAGAACGTTCTGCAGTAGCAACAGAAACCGGCATTGTTAATAAAATACGAAGTATTATGCTCGCATTAGGGAAAGAATCCAGTAAGTTGTTAATTGTTATATAATTTAAAATTTCTTCTGGAGACGTAATAACTTTTTCATCAAAATTTTGTAAATATTGCAATTCTTTAACAAGTTCTACAGCAATTATATCTCGTTCATTGCGAGTTTCGTTGTTTAATACATTTTCAACTTTTTGACATAATTCTAGTTGTTCTTTTTCAGAATAATTTTTAAAATTATCAATATTCCATAAAAACGCGAAATTATTAGAATAAGAAGAAAGAATTCGGAATCGTTCAGCCACTGATGTGATGATTACATCTAGAGCATTTAAAAAACAATCAACTTTGAACTTTAAAGTTTCGTCGTACACCGGTTCATCGTCACATTCATAGTCAAACTGTTTTTTTACTTTGCGCGGTTTTAAGCCTCTTTGTTTTATGAATTTAGGTTCTATGTCTAAGCTGGATGCTATTTCTTTAGCATCAATCAATAGATCATTAAAACCTTCATCGGAGCGATAAGCTTTCAAAAATTTCTTCAGATTATTTAATTGAGTACAACACTGACCAACATCAAAGTTCGGTTTTTGAATAATATTACTAACAATGTCAATTTTACTTAAAATATTATACCACAAAATAAGCACGCAATGAACTCAAAATTTTACAATTTTTTGGCCAACGATGCAGCCAAATTCTTTACTTTATTTTCAAAACTTCCTTCGCTTATTTCAAACAGAGCATCGTATACCTCTCCAAGTTCATACTTTAAAGGAGTTATTGCATCTATTCTACTAGACCATCGAGTATTCGATGAAGGTTTTAAAGTTAAATTTGTAACATTAGATTTCAGAATTGACCATCGTTTAGTAGAAGCTGAAAAAAATACAAGCAGTTCTTCAACTAAGGAAAAAAATTGATGCTCTAAGTATTTGATTTTGCGGTATCATTAACGACTAAATTTAGGCTATGATTGCAGCAAGGAACAAAGAAAGCTCGCGGATTCAAATCCAAAATTTTTTTTGTAGGCCATTATGCCTACCACGCATATTTGCCCCATTGTCGTAACCCTGACCCCGCAAATCGTTGATATTTAAGCCTTCTTTCTCTAACGCCGATAAAAGAAATTTAGTCAAACCCTCGCCCGACGGATCATCTATAGGACAAAATAATAAAAAGTGTTCTTCTATACTAATTCCTGTGCTTTTTAAGTTAACAAATCTTATACAAACTGAAATTTGTTCTTGATGACTAGAGTCAGGAGTACAGTCTAATAATATTGAAAAATATTTTGCCTTCTTAGTTAGTTCTAAAATTTTGGATTTGATGTTTTCGCCCATCAAATTGATTACTTCATTTTGTATTTTATCCCCGAGATAATTTTTGTAATCTTTTCTTTGAGACCATTTTGTATGTTCTGACATAATCGGGTCGTCGAATTTAGAAATCATTTCTATGCATTTTAAAAAGTTACCATTACTTTTCTCAAACAACTTGTTACTACTTCCACGAAAAGCTAAATTCTGCTCACCTAAAAACTGAATCACGTAGAAAATTCTTTCTATAACAGATTGCCAGTATTTAGTTTCTCTGTTTATTACATTTTGAGTTTCAGAATCAATTATTTGATTTTTATTAAAACGGTTGGAAAGATCTAGCAATTTTAGAACATTTTCGATATGTAACTTGCTCTTTTCATGAATATTTAAATGTTCACATAAATGCTGGCAGTCGTTGTAACCAGATTCATCACTAAGGCGAGCAGATTTCAAATCGCTATCATTAAAAACTTTGCAACAGAAGCAGTAAAGCGAATTTTTTGTTTCGGAATACAACAGCCAAAAACGCTCAATTTTTTCTTTGTTCGGTAGAATTCTAAAGAAATAATTATTGGAAAACTTACGCCCCGAACTATCTCTCGGATAAAGATCCTTTTTGTTTTGATAATAAGTAGGGCCACGTTCTACTAATTCTTGAATATTATTTGGACGTAATGTTTTTGGCCACATTGCAGCATCTTTGGAAAGTTCACTTATATTTTCTGTTGTGGTAATTTTTGAAGGTGTTGATTCCTCATTATCAGCGGGACTTGAAGAAGTTGATGGTATGCCTTCCAGAAGATGTACAGGTTCAGAATGTTGTGGTTCAGCTGTATCATTTTTTTCATTAATGTTTGGCAAAGTAGATTCGGGTTTTGAAAAAAACTGCGTAATTTTGACGTGTTTTTCAAGTTCTTCTTCTCTTCTTATTTTCTTCAACAAATTTTGGTGTCCTGACAATTTCTTCTTTTTTCTGACATCCTATAGACTGTAAAAAAATTAATACATAAGTAAACAAAATGATAAATTGAGGGGTGTTTTTGCAAAATTTTCTTTGCAAATCTACAATTTTTCCAAAAATGAATTTTTCGTATAGTCTTGTAATAAATTTAGTGATACATCGAAAAACGTTAAGAAAACTTAACAAAAGTTAATACTTAAAGTTAGTTAATATTTAAAATTATAAAGGTTACAACTATTGACAAAATATTTGTTTTGACATACGTTTATGTGTTTTAAACAATATTTGGAGCTAATATACGCAAAGTCTACTTAACATGATCGTGGAATTATTTGTTTCTATTAAGTACGTATATAAAAAATATACGTAAAACGCCTCTCAATTGTTTATGGAAATGTTTCAACGTCTCAAACTCGGAAAGTATTGTATCAACTTATTATACTTATTTCAAAATTTATAAAAATTAAAACTTATGAAAATTGTTAAAAATATTGTTATTAGTGCTTATCAATTAATGAACTTGCGTCAATCAACAATGATGTTTACATAATCAAACAAAAAATGTCAATAATAAAATGACTTTTGAGATGAAAGTTTTTGGCTTGTAATACTTAAATCTAAAATAAAAAATAAATTGTAGCTGAACTCACCTTAATGAATAAAAATTTTCAGAACACAAAACACACCACTATAAAGTCTGTAAAACTACAAAAAAATAAGGTTTCAAAAAAAATATCTTTCCACTCATGCACCTTTTTCACGTTTGACGTTAAGTTTATTATTGGGCATTGGGCAACCAATAAAGTCGCAACCGATGTAGCGCTCAGGGTACGTTCATACTGGATGCGATTTGCTTAAAGGTTAGATAGTAGAGACTGGCTTAGCAGGCTACGGTTGCAAACGTAAACAGAATTCAATTCATTCTGAGAATTGTATTCATTACGGCATTCTCCAGACATAAACACGTAATTCTTTATCTTAAATTTCTCCTTATTCCCCCGGTAATATCGCCTCGGTTCGCGCGCTGCGCGTTGATAAGGTGGGTGCGCGACACAAACAATAGCTTCGCATTTGTAGGTGCGTTTCGCTGAGGTTTGGCGAATAAGTGTATTTCCTAAGTAATAAATAACAAATAACTAACTAAATAAATGTCACTATAATATTGACGACTCGGAACACAATGTTTTTTATAAGTAAGAACGTAAAGTTTTACCTTACAGCCTAAACCGGCTTTCACCTATAGAAGGCTTCATCAGAGGCTGTCGTTAGTAGCGCTGCTCGTCTTGTTGTTGGCGACGAGAAAGTGTTTCGAAAGATTGAAGCTGTGTGTGTGTGGTGAGATGTGTTCGAATAATGCGTGCGATTTGAATTGTGTCTGTTCGTTTAGGATGTCGTTTTTATTTGTTTTTGTGTGTTTGTATATTTCTAATTGTTCTAGAGTGTCTAGTTTTCGGCCTTTTGTGTGTACGTGTAGTATGTTCATGTTATTGTCGATGTTTTTATATGTGTGGTTTGCTTCAATGAGGTGGTTTGCGAAGGTAGATTCTGTAGTGGTGTGGAGTGCTTTTGTGTGTTCAATGTATCTCTGTTTGAAGCTACGTCCTGTCTGGCCTATGTAGAATTTACTACAATTTGAACAATTTAGTTTATATACACCGGGTAGATCGAATTTGTTTTGTGCTTTGGGCATGCGTTTTGATAGTGTGTGTTCTGTTTTGTTAGTAGTTTTGTAAGCGATTCTGTATCCTGCTTTTTTGAATTTGTGGGCAATTTTTTCTGTTTGTTTGTTGATGTATGTTAGTGTTATGAATTTGTTGTTTTCTGTCTTTGTCTGTTGTTTGTTTTGTGTTTTGTGTAGGAGTTTACTGACTATTGTTCTGTCATAACCGTTAGATTCTGCTAGATATTTTATCTAGACGGCCTACCCATGGGCTCCCCCATATCCAGCATTCTAGCAGAAGTCTTCCTCCAACACTTAGAAAAAACAAAAATACTCACAAACAATGACAGACACTCACATAAAATACTATATTGGCACAGATACGTTGATGACATTCTAATACTATACAGGGGAAACAAAAGACAATGTGAACAGTTACTAACGCACATAAACAAAATACATAAAAACATAACCTTCACTGCCGAATACGAACACAACAACACCATAAACTTCTTAGACCTCTCCATCACAAAACTAGAACACAGGCACAAATTCAGTATATACAGAAAACCAACTACAACTGACACACTAATACACAACACCTCCAATCACCCAATACAACACAAACTAGCTGCTTTTAGAACCATGATACATAGACTTAACAACATCCCCTTAGATGAAATAGACTACAAAGACGAACTAAACACGATAAAATATCTAGCAGAATCTAACGGTTATGACAGAACAATAGTCAGTAAACTCCTACACAAAACACAAAACAAACAACAGACAAAGACAGAAAACAACAAATTCATAACACTAACATACATCAACAAACAAACAGAAAAAATTGCCCACAAATTCAAAAAAGCAGGATACAGAATCGCTTACAAAACTACTAACAAAACAGAACACACACTATCAAAACGCATGCCCAAAGCACAAAACAAATTCGATCTACCCGGTGTATATAAACTAAATTGTTCAAATTGCAGTAAATTCTACATAGGCCAGACAGGACGTAGCTTCAAACAGAGATACATTGAACACACAAAAGCACTCCACACCACTACAGAATCTACCTTCGCAAACCACCTCATTGAAGCAAACCACACATATAAAAACATCGACAATAACATGAACATACTACACGTACACACAAAAGGCCGAAAACTAGACACTCTAGAACAATTAGAAATATACAAACACACAAAAACAAATAAAAACGACATCCTAAACGAACAGACACAATTCAAATCGCACGCATTATTCGAACACATCTCACCACACACACACAGCTTCAATCTTTCGAAACACTTTCTCGTCGCCAACAACAAGACGAGCAGCGCTACTAACGACAGCCTCTGATGAAGCCTTCTATAGGTGAAAGCCGGTTTAGGCTGTAAGGTAAAACTTTACGTTCTTACTTATAAAAAACATTGTGTTCCGAGTCGTCAATATTATAGTGATATTTAGTTAAGTAACGGACACGTCATGGACAACGAAATCCAAGAATTTAACTCAGCAAGACGAGCCAACGTCCAAGCGTACAAGTTCACAACTTTGAAGGTTAGAAAGATTGTAGCTCACATAAACTTCAACAAAACATGCATAAACAATTCACTAACACCTAAATATGCCCAAATCAAAATTAAACATAACAACCAGGCCGCCCGAATAACACAAAACATCGCACAAAGAACATACATAAAAGAATCAATTAAACAACTATATAAGAAAAAAGACGCTCTTAACCGCAAAGCATTAACACTACACCTACATATCGCCAACACGTACGGACACAATTACATGACTGAACTAATACATCACACAAATGAATGGACAAAAAAACAAATACATATCATACAGACAAAACACGACAGAAAAATAAAAAACCTGACACCAATCAAAACAGATATAATTCCCTCGCACAAATTCTACCCACGTACAGTAAACCTCACGAACGTCACACTCACAAAAAACGAACAAACACTCCTTGATAAAGGCCTAAAACATAACATACATTACAAACATAACAACCAAACACTAACAAAGCTCATAATTGACACAGAAACAAATATACAAAACACAGCACCAGAGCATCAAGACACATTAAGACATAATATAAACAACACAATAGGAGTACATAAGACACCAGACAACAACAACCACAACTCAGAAATACACACAGCCATCAAACTGAGGAAAAAGGCACACAAACACAGCATCACATTTGTAAAAGCTGACAAAGGCAACACGACTGTAATTATCCCCACAGACAACCTACACAAAAAAGTACAAGACTTCATAGAACAGAACAACATCACAGAACTAAAACACGACCCCACCGACAGATACCAAAACTCAGTAAAACAAATAGTCAACAAAGCCAAACACATTATGACACATAAACAAAAGCCCTACATGAAACAAATCCGACCATCAGCACCTACACTCCAAGCGCTTCCCAAAATCCATAAAGAAGACATTCCGATCCGCCCCATTATCAACTACCGTAATGCCCCTGCACACAAACTGGCAAAATATCTAGACAAAATTATTAGACAACACACACAAATAGACAACAACATTGCAGTAAAAAACAACACTGACCTAGTAACAAAAATAAAAGACATACACATCCCCCATAACGCCACATTAGCCTCCTTTGACATTAAAAACCTGTACACAAACATCCCCATCTCTGAAACAATCACCATCCTACAAAACAAACTCAAACAGAACAACACACCAGACGAACTTATCAATGAAATAACAGAAACTCTGAACATTATCACAAAACAAAACTACTTTACTTATAACAATAAATACTACACACAGAACGACGGCCTACCCATGGGCTCCCCCATATCCAGCATTCTAGCAGAAGTCTTCCTCCAACACTTAGAAAAAACAAAAATACTCACAAACAATGACAGACACTCACATAAAATACTATATTGGCACAGATACGTTGATGACATTCTAATACTATACAGGGGAAACAAAAGACAATGTGAACAGTTACTAACGCACATAAACAAAATACATAAAAACATAATCTTCACTGCCGAATACGAACACAACAACACCATAAACTTCTTAGACCTCTCCATCACAAAACTAGAACACAGGCACAAATTCAGTATATACAGAAAACCAACTACAACTGACACACTAATACACAACACCTCCAATCACCCAATACAACACAAACTAGCTGCTTTTAGAACCATGATACATAGACTTAACAACATCCCCTTAGATGAAATAGACTACAAAGACGAACTAAACACGATAAAATATCTAGCAGAATCTAACGGTTATGACAGAACAATAGTCAGTAAACTCCTACACAAAACACAAAACAAACAACAGACAAAGACAGAAAACAACAAATTCATAACACTAACATACATCAACAAACAAACAGAAAAAATTGCCCACAAATTCAAAAAAGCAGGATACAGAATCGCTTACAAAACTACTAACAAAACAGAACACACACTATCAAAACGCATGCCCAAAGCACAAAACAAATTCGATCTACCCGGTGTATATAAACTAAATTGTTCAAATTGCAGTAAATTCTACATAGGCCAGACAGGACGTAGCTTCAAACAGAGATACATTGAACACACAAAAGCACTCCACACCACTACAGAATCTACCTTCGCAAACCACCTCATTGAAGCAAACCACACATATAAAAACATCGACAATAACATGAACATACTACACGTACACACAAAAGGCCGAAAACTAGACACTCTAGAACAATTAGAAATATACAAACACACAAAAACAAATAAAAACGACATCCTAAACGAACAGACACAATTCAAATCGCACGCATTATTCGAACACATCTCACCACACACACACAGCTTCAATCTTTCGAAACACTTTCTCGTCGCCAACAACAAGACGAGCAGCGCTACTAACGACAGCCTCTGATGAAGCCTTCTATAGGTGAAAGCCGGTTTAGGCTGTAAGGTAAAACTTTACGTTCTTACTTATAAAAAACATTGTGTTCCGAGTCGTCAATATTATAGTGATATTTAGTTAAGTAACGGACACGTCATGGACAACGAAATCCAAGAATTTAACTCAGCAAGACGAGCCAACGTCCAAGCGTACAAGTTCACAACTTTGAAGTTTAGAAAGATTGTAGCTCACATAAACTTCAACAAAACATGCATAAACAATTCACTAACACCTAAATATGCCCAAATCAAAATTAAACATAACAACCAGGCCGCCCGAATAACACAAAACATCGCACAAAGAACATACATAAAAGAATCAATTAAACAACTATATAAGAAAAAAGACGCTCTTAACCGCAAAGCATTAACACTACACCTACATATCGCCAACACGTACGGACACAATTACATGACTGAACTAATACATCACACAAATGAATGGACAAAAAAACAAATACATATCATACAGACAAAACACGACAGAAAAATAAAAAACCTGACACCAATCAAAACAGATATAATTCCCTCGCACAAATTCTACCCACGTACAGTAAACCTCACGAACGTCACACTCACAAAAAACGAACAAACACTCCTTGATAAAGGCCTAAAACATAACATACATTACAAACATAACAACCAAACACTAACAAAGCTCATAATTGACACAGAAACAAATATACAAAACACAGCACCAGAGCATCAAGACACATTAAGACATAATATAAACAACACAATAGGAGTACATAAGACACCAGACAACAACAACCACAACTCAGAAATACACACAGCCATCAAACTGAGGAAAAAGGCACACAAACACAGCATCACATTTGTAAAAGCTGACAAAGGCAACACGACTGTAATTATCCCCACAGACAACCTACACAAAAAAGTACAAGACTTCATAGAACAGAACAACATCACAGAACTAAAACACGACCCCACCGACAGATACCAAAACTCAGTAAAACAAATAGTCAACAAAGCCAAACACATTATGACACATAAACAAAAGCCCTACATGAAACAAATCCGACCATCAGCACCTACACTCCAAGCGCTTCCCAAAATCCATAAAGAAGACATTCCGATCCGCCCCATTATCAACTACCGTAATGCCCCTGCACACAAACTGGCAAAATATCTAGACAAAATTATTAGACAACACACACAAATAGACAACAACATTGCAGTAAAAAACAACACTGACCTAGTAACAAAAATAAAAGACATACACATCCCCCATAACGCCACATTAGCCTCCTTTGACATTAAAAACCTGTACACAAACATCCCCATCTCTGAAACAATCACCATCCTACAAAACAAACTCAAACAGAACAACACACCAGACGAACTTATCAATGAAATAACAGAAACTCTGAACATTATCACAAAACAAAACTACTTTACTTATAACAATAAATACTACACACAGAACGACGGCCTACCCATGGGCTCCCCCATATCCAGCATTCTAGCAGAAGTCTTCCTCCAACACTTAGAAAAAACAAAAATACTCACAAACAATGACAGACACTCACATAAAATACTATATTGGCACAGATACGTTGATGACATTCTAATACTATACAGGGGAAACAAAAGACAATGTGAACAGTTACTAACGCACATAAACAAAATACATAAAAACATAACCTTCACTGCCGAATACGAACACAACAACACCATAAACTTCTTAGACCTCTCTATCACAAAACTAGAACACAGGCACAAATTCAGTATATACAGAAAACCAACTACAACTGACACACTAATACACAACACCTCCAATCACCCAATACAACACAAACTAGCTGCTTTTAGAACCATGATACATAGACTTAACAACATCCCCTTAGATGAAATAGACTACAAAGGCGAACTAAACACGATAAAATATCTAGCAGAATCTAACGGTTATGACAGAACAATAGTCAGTAAACTCCTACACAAAACACAAAACAAACAACAGACAAAGACAGAAAACAACAAATTCATAACACTAACATACATCAACAAACAAACAGAAAAAATTGCCCACAAATTCAAAAAAGCAGGATACAGAATCGCTTACAAAACTACTAACAAAACAGAACACACACTATCAAAACGCATGCCCAAAGCACAAAACAAATTCGATCTACCCGGTGTATATAAACTAAATTGTTCAAATTGCAGTAAATTCTACATAGGCCAGACAGGACGTAGCTTCAAACAGAGATACATTGAACACACAAAAGCACTCCACACCACTACAGAATCTACCTTCGCAAACCACCTCATTGAAGCAAACCACACATATAAAAACATCGACAATAACATGAACATACTACACGTACACACAAAAGGCCGAAAACTAGACACTCTAGAACAATTAGAAATATACAAACACACAAAAACAAATAAAAACGACATCCTAAACGAACAGACACAATTCAAATCGCACGCATTATTCGAACACATCTCACCACACACACACAGCTTCAATCTTTCGAAACACTTTCTCGTCGCCAACAACAAGACGAGCAGCGCTACTAACGACAGCCTCTGATGAAGCCTTCTATAGGTGAAAGCCGGTTTAGGCTGTAAGGTAAAACTTTACGTTCTTACTTATAAAAAACATTGTGTTCCGAGTCGTCAATATTATAGTGATATTTAGTTAAGTAACGGACACGTCATGGACAACGAAATCCAAGAATTTAACTAAATAAAGAACAATGTAATAGCTTGCAATTCTTTTTTGTTTTTTATCATTCTAAATTTTGTTTTGACGAATGATTTTTTGTTTGTTAGGTAGGTATATTACTTTTTTTTTACTTTTGGGTTTTTAGGCCTTTCGGCGCCCCCGGCACCTCGGCGCCATCGTGCACCGCACGACCTTGCACTTATGTACGGCGCGGGCCTGGGTACCTGTAGACCGTTATATATGATGTCACTGGTTGCGGGGTGAGGTGGTTTAATTAGGTCACTGTGCACCGACACCAACCATGACCTACCTGTGTGCACGAACCCCCACTTGTGTGTGTATGACGTTACAGAGGTCTGCATGTGGTTTAATTAGGTCACTGTGCTATGTGTGCATCATTGTATGTAGGCACTTCACTTGACATTTACCAGGCGTTGAGAACATATAAATGTTTCTAACAATAGAGGCCCTCTGGCACCTGCCTCTGCAACTGTACCACCCCCCCTTGTCATCACTGTATGTGATATGTAATTGTTTTGACATGTATGTATATGTATTCAAGTATCATATAACAATATAATGTATTATGTTAAACACGCGTTCACGCATTGTTTTGTATATGTATACGTATTTATTTAAAAAATGCAGATTAAAGAAGTGATAAAATTACAGAATTACTTTGAACTCAACACTCCTTTCGTTACCATCTGCTCATGACAAGTCCTAAGGGCATAGACCGGTTAAACTTCCAAATCTGTGCAGCTGCTCTTGTTGTTGTATTTGAACTTTATTCTCAGTGCGTTGACGCTGATTTCTTGCTGAAACAAGTGCAAAATCGCATACCCAGTTGTGAACTAACTGCTGGTTGTAGTCAGTCACACGAGGTAAGGTGTATTTTGTTACACTTTATTTCATACATTATTATTTAATGTTATTATACTACAATGTATGGATACATATTTATATTCCATGCGTGCTAAAACTATACCTATACTCTAATTTTGACAATACGTTACACGTTTTTATATGATACAATTAAAATTATTGTTGTATGTTACCGATCGGTATAATAGTGATATGCTCATAGTCCTACAACTATTATTTTTCAGGAGTTGATATGCGTTATTGAATTTGTGTATGCGTTTCTACATTCGATTTGAATAACTATGTATTGAAATGTAAGCACTATTTTATGCACGCGCGCATGTGTGTGTATATATATTGCAACGATACGTTTAGCATATGTATCAACCCCTGACTGAGGTATGATAACGTATTTTTGTATATAGGTATAAAATATGTAAGATGTACATAATAAAAATAATATAATGTACGTTATAGATAAGAAAGAATGTAATAAATATAAGCAGTATTTAAATTTAAATAAATCAAATATTGTACGTAAGCATGTATATGGAAGCATATGACTTTGTTGGTTTTTAAAACGTAACGAAGGGGAGCTATTAACACGCTAAGACCGGCAGAGGTGATGTCAGAGCAGCCTGCCGCTGCTTGTGTATCAGTCTGCGTGTGTGTGTGTATGTGTACATGTGTAAATAACAGACAGGTTCAATTATGCAAAATAGGGTGGAAGATTGCACATAGTTTTTTAAGGATTGTATGTGAACCATAAGTCACACGAATCAGCGACATATGTGAATACATAGCTGACGCCTGGCGCTTCAATTAGACGTTAAGTGGTCATTAATCATGGGAACGGTTCAGACACCGTGTGAAATTTTGCCATAGCTGCCGTAATTTGCACAGGGTAACAACCAAAATTTGCAGAGACAAGGTTTAATATTATACCTTACTATTGGTGTAATAATATTTATAAAAAAGTGTGCGCTACATAAAAAGACGCGTAGGCTGAAAGTGATGATGAAACCAACGCGCCGGCCAGTCCAAAGTTGTCAGAAACAGTTTCCAACAGGAATTGCAACGGGCAGCAGTATAAAACCCCAGCGCATGACACACTTTCAGCTCAGATCATATTCATTTAGTAAGAGGAATCCACGCATCTCGACAACGTAAATTCTACAAAGTTGTAGTAATGTTTTGAACAGTATTTAAATAAACTGAAGTGCGATGGAACTGGCAGTACGTCGGTGCAGTTATTAAAGTGCGAGTGATTTAAATAAAATACTGTATTAATGAAGCTACAAGAGTCATAACTATGTAGAACTTCTAGACAGCAACGAGGGACAAGAAAGAAGAGGACGAGGAACTAGACATCTACAAGAGGACGCAGGGACAGCCTATGCAGCTACATCCAGCCGTTTATCATCAAGACTAGAGGTCCACGTCAGAATTCAGCATCCAGGAGACGGAGCGAGGAATTCCACTACGTAGAGACAAGAAGATCTGATACCGAAGAGGATCAACGAACTCGAGAGTCTGGAGGACGGTAACAACAATTTAAATGGGTGCAGGAAAAATGCAGGTGAACTCGAACATTTATTTAACATTATTAATGACCCTGAAGTCTTATCACCAAAAGCTAATTTCCATATCCAAGTTTACAGAACATTAATATTTTTTTAACTTAAAGAATGAATAAATAATTGTTTAAATATATAAATGAGAATAGAGAATATCATAATAGTAATCTCATAATTGAATGGTCAAGAAAGAACCATAGTTTATTATATGTTGTAATTAATTAAATGAGTAATTTTTTAAATATGAGATTGACGTAATGGTTAATTAATTGAGACAGTAAAATTAGAATCAATTAACGTAAAGAAGATTCTTTGTTAATATTTTAATTAATATTTGAATTAATTAAAAGTTTCATTTACGTGGTATACATTGGAACCCACACTTGTAAAGACTAAATCAAAATTTAAATGTTATACGTATGAATTATGTTTCCTATTATATTTATATGTGTTATATGTATATGTCTGTGTACTATTTCAGGTCATATATAATTTATGTGTGTATATATTACGTCTTAGAAGTATAAGAAATCAGAGTTACACATATTATGAGTATATCATATTCGGATTGAATATAAGGGTTCATATAACAAGAAACCCACATTGAACAATTTAAATAACATGACAATTTGCTATTTTTGAATAAATCAAATGAATATGCTTTTCTTGAAACAGTCGTACTAATTTCACAACCACTGCTCAATCCTCTGTACTCTTTACTTGTAAATTAAAACTTATAACGTTATTCACGCGCTTATCCACACTCAACCAAGGACCAAAGCCTGCGACCCAGCCGGGGAACATCAAGGTAAATACTGCTGAAGAAGAGTATCACCTCCGAGACATGGGTAAGTGCGCGCATACGAGTAAGAGCGTATGTGTAAAAGTAAGTCACAAAATAATGTTGTATAGTAATTGGCGCTCCAAAATCGTGGGGCTCGGCAAACACAAATAAATTTGTGTATGTTAATTATTGTTGTACAATAAATGTTAAATATCATTACAAGTAAATGGCGCCCTTGTAATAAATAATTAGCAAAATATTGTAAGAAAGAACTAATAGTAAATTTGTGTAATAAATAATATTACAAATTGTTATATAAGTACAGAGAAGAAAAAGAGTTGTGAAATTAAGACTGATAAATACAATAATTTAAATAAAGAAATATAGAGTCACGGTTGACCAATAATAAAATTATAATTCATATAACGAATTAGTTAGGACACCGTAGTCTACTATAAAAATGGCGAAGCAACCGACAATGGACTTTGAAACAATGTTTAAACGACTTCAAGAAGAGATGAAGACGAATAGTGCAGAACTTAAAACGCAATTAGAAAGCAGCAGTGCAGAACTGAAAACTCAATTAGAGAGTAGTAATGAAGAGTTAAAGAATAAATTAGATAGTAGCAATGAAAAACTAGAAAAATTAGAAACTCAAGTAGAAGATAGTCGTAATAGATTAGAAATTACTATTGAAGAAGTGAAAACTCAATTAGAGAGTACTATAGAACTCGAACTTGTCAGTAATACTTTAAAAACAGAGCTTACTGCGCGCTTTGAAGCAGTCGAACAGTGAGTTCAACAATCACTTAATGAACAAGCTGTAAAGATCGACAGTAAATTTAAAGAACAGTGTAAATATACTACACGTGAAACGAAAGAACACATTCGACAACTGGCTGAACAGTGGGATGAAAAGTTTAAAATTACAAAACAGGAGCAAGATCTCAGACACAAAGATGTAAATGAGCACATCCTGGACAACACTAATAAAACAAAGGAACTCACTGTGAGGACCGAAACGGTAGAAATAGCTGTGGAGGAGGTCATGAGGAAAACTACACACCACTCCATAGAAATTAACAATTTCAAAATAAAGCATGGACGGAAACGCTAACTCAGCACGACATACAACCAGTGTTATCGTCAATACGACATCCACAAGGAAACCTTGCTGAGAGGGTAAATAAAGAGTTAGGAAAACATTTACGCATCTACTGTAATGAACAACATAATTGATGGGCAGAGTACATATCATTTTTTGAACAAGCTATAAATGCTACATACAGTGAAGCTACGGGATATACACCGGTGGAACTGGAAACAAATAAGAAACCCAATAGATTCTGGTCGAGAAACATTGACAGACCTCCAAACCAAAATCTACAAATTCCATTAAGTCACAAGTATCATTTAGTATTTTCCTGGAAAACATTCCTCTATGATTAAAACAATATGAGGGGCTATTCTTGTTTCTTCACCCAATAACTCACATACAATGATATTTTGTACTTTTTATCTAAAATTGATTGCATATTGATAAGCCAAAATTCAAACAAAGCAGAGAGACATACTCTGTGTCTTCTGTGCAGGACGACAGTATTTGCTTTCGAATTCTCAAGTCATCTGTTCATTGAACATTGTCAGAACATATTGTCCTATTTCACTTGATGTTGTTACAAATTTCTGACTGGATGTCTTACGATGTACATTATGTTTATGTCTTGTAATTTACTGTCATTCATTATATGTGACGACAAAGTTGGATTACTGTTGTGAAACAAATGTAAGTAAAGAGACAAATTAAGTTACCAATTGTATACATAGTTTTCTTGATTTTCACAAGTACAACAAATTGTGTGGACATTAATTTTAGTGGTATTTGTTTCATGTAAACGTTCAATGTTGTGGGTCTCAATCCAAATCTAATTTCATGTTATTAGCACATAGGTCTGTGTTGTGACTGGGCTTGCAAGAGGTGTTAAAAATTTCACCTTAACAATTTAATATTAAGACTTTTTTTCTAAAATGATTTGATGAAACAACATTATGTATTAAGTATTTTCCACAAAAATAATTCTTTACCTATGATACAGTGCCGACTGATTTGAATTTATTTCACTGCTTAGCGTTATGGTGTAGCTCTCTTAAAACATGTATTGCTTCAGATGTTATTGTATGATCTGTACAATAATTGTTTACCATGTTTGGTGTTGTATATTTTGTGTTAAATTGATAGTAGTTGACGCCAAAAATGTAATTGTGTGTGAGGATGTTTGGTCCAACTGTAATTAAATGTAACTTCAGATTAAATTGTCAATAATTATGCTGTTACTATTCAGGGGACGGGTTATATTTTCTTTTTTTTTATAACTCAGAAAAGTGTAATGAATTTTTTAAAAAGTAAATAACTTTTAAATGATACCGTAACTGTATTTATTAACCAAATAAAGCTGTAATGCCAGCATGCCAATACTCTAATAAACAACTGAATGATCTGCTGTTGGCGGCCGTTGGGATTCTCTGTAGCTAAAGGCTAATGTATTGATTGATATGTCTGGGGTTTGAAAGTAACGTTTCTATTTGTCTTGTTTTGAAAATTAAAACTTTACTCTGTTATAAAGGATTATCGGAACTTGTGAAACCACCATATCTATTGATATTAGGCAACTCAGATATTGCTTACTGTACCGGAAATTAACCTTTTTAGCACAGTACTGCATGGATGTCAAAAAGATCTATTGTTTTTCTTATTTTGTCGTTGCATACCGTAATATAAACAATAAATGTTAACATTTATTTTCTATTTATATGGAACTGCTGACTTCACTGGCACTTATACTTACCACTTATTTTGAATAATGCGGTAAATTTCATTGTTTTGGTTTTGAAAAGGTACAAAACATTCTGTTCAAAGGGCGACATTGTACCCATATTGTTGTGGATGACGCTTCAACATACTGCAGTGAGCACACCATCTAAATGTTGAACCTTTTGCTGGAAGGTGGTCGCCAACATTGGTGCCGACTCGGGAATATTTTGATGACCATCAGGGTGATTTGCTGCCTGTCCCAGTTAGAGCAGTAGGCCTTCCTTCATTCTCCCATGATATGACCAAATTAGTTCTGGTGGTAACGAAAACCTATACTTCAAATGGGCAAGAGGTTTTGCGTTTTTTGGTAATCGGGAAGTTATCTACAATCAACCAATAGAAATTTCACAAACGGAGCGATTTGCAATAAATCTTAAAATAGTTGTAATAATTTTTAATCCTTCAGTGCTGTTAAAACAAATTAGAGAACATCTTAATCTGAAGTATGGTTGGAAGTTGCTAGCGTATTTATTGCAAGCTTTCAAGGAAAACTATTATTATCACTATCGACTCATTTGTCATTAATGAGCGAGTTGTCTTCTTCATTGGCCTCAAGGTTCTTCATCCATTATTATTGCACCATGGCCGACCAGAACGTTCATCATTGTGCACATTTGTTCGACCCTCGTTAAACATACTGTGACAAAGGAACATTCTCAAACAATGGCGAACGTCGTTCTACTTGTTTCTCGGCTAACCCAGCAGGGGTGTGTTTCTGCCAAAGCCTTGTTATTGGCGCTCACATGCTTGTTATGGACGCATATTATACAACATTAACCTACAACCCTGCAGGTTAAATAGGCAACAAGTGTAACGGGGCAAAAGGTGTAAAACCATTTTAAACATAAACCCGTCTATCTCATATTCGGTATCAGTCAGTACCAGGTACACATTGGGAATTGTAACAAAGGATGCGTGAGTCATCATAAAAGTGCGTCGCTGTGCTGCGAAAGATCAACCACGTGTTGGCAATGCACACTGACTTTCCGGTCTCTCGCGAGATCTCGCTTTTGCGAGAAACCAATGTGAGCACGAGGTATGAAGAAGACATCCGTTTGGTGGCCACGTGGCGAGAGACACAAAGGACGAAGGGCGTCACCCCGGCAGCTTAGCTGGAGTCAGTCAAATCATTTTAAACATAAACCCGTCTATCTAATATTCAGTATCAGTCAGTACCAGGTACGCATTGGGAATTGTAACAAAGGATGCGTGAGTCATCATAAAAGTGCGTCGCTGTGCTGCGTAAGATCAACCACGTGTTGGCAATGCACACTGACTTTCCGGTCTCTCGCAAGATCTCGCTTTTGCGAGAAACCAATGTGAGCACGAGGTATGAAGAAGACATCCGTTTGGTGGCCACGTGGTGAGAGACGCAAAGGACGAAGGGCGTCACCCCGGCAGCTTAGCTGGAGTCAGTCGAATCATTTTAAACATAAACCCGTCTATCTAATATTCAGTATCAGTCAGTACCAGGTACGCATTGGGAATTGTAACAAAGGATGCGTGAGTCATCATAAAAGTGCGTCGCTGTGCTGCGTAAGATCAACCACGTGTTGGCAATGCACACTGACTTTCCGGTCTCTCGCGAGATCTCGCTTTTGCGAGAAACCAATGTGAGCACGAGGTATGAAGAAGACATCCGTTTGGTGGCCACGTGGCGAGAGACACAAAGGACGAAGGGCGTCACCCCGGCAGCTTAGCTGGAGTCAGTCGAATCATTTTAAACATATACCCGTCTATCTAATATTCAGTATCAGTCAGTACCAGGTACGCATTGGGAATTGTAACAAAGGATGCGTGAGTCATCATAAAAGTGCGTCGCTGTGCTGCGTAAGATCAACCACGTGTTGGCAATGCACACTGACTTTCCGGTCTCTCGCGAGATCTCGCTTTTGCGAGAACCAATGTGAGCACGAGGTATGAAGAAGACATCCGTTTGGTGGCCACGTGGCGAGAGACACAAAGGACGAAGGGCGTCACCCCGGCAGTTTAGCTGGAGTCAGTCGCCAAACTACTCCCGGACCGCGCGGTCATGTAAACAGTGTTCGAGCAAATTAGAGTTGGCCGACTAAAATGTTATTGTGGTTTTAATTTAAAACAACAGTGCAGCATATAATAATGAACAATCAACAATTGTATTTAATTTAAACAGTCCGGAACCTTTTTTGTGAGTGTGAAACGGGAAAAGCGGAAAACGGACAAATGGTATAATGATGGATATTGAGTGCAGATAAGTACAATGGATAAATTTTAGCCCAAAGTAAAAAAAAAACTTCATTTAATGAGCTCAATTAATAAATGGGGGATTAAAAGAGAATGAAAGAGAGAGCGTGGATTCGAAGTACTGGGTTGCCATGAAAACATATATTCTATCTGTATACGTAATTTCATGTTTGTTGAATTGTTTAAGATATAACTTAAAAGATAGTTAGAAAAAGAGAGAGAAATTAATCCTTGATTTATAAAAAATAAAATGTTATTTGTTTTAATAGCACAACCATGTGTTAAGTAAATTATTGTGCCAGTTTACCATAACCTTTCCCGTATGGAGAAGCTTGCCTAAAACGAACATGGGTAAAGTGTTGAATCCTGGGAATTAAATTAACTAAATTCTAGAAATAGTGAAGTGTTACAAGGTTTCCACATTTGCCTTTAAAAATGTTGGTGGCGACCTGTAAAAAATCTGGAGTTTTCTGTTTAGTAAGTCATAGTAAGGTGGTCAAAATCAGGGTAAGTGCGGAGAAAAGATCGCACAGGTAAGTAATATTCACGTAAGTCGTTTTAAAAATTATTTATACAGTTAGAACAGTTGCTGCTTGGAAGTATTTATAAATGGCAATTTATTGAAGTGCAGTTCGAAGTATTATGGAGAAGTGATAATTAGTGTGGAACTCTAATAGGTGACATTATTATTGGGACCTATTATCTATTACACTTATCAGTCAGACCGTCATAACAATAGATAGTGCACTATTTCCTAACTGGAAGCCGGGCCAGGTGTTTAGCGCCTTTTGCGGAGGTGCTAGGAAGCGGGACAGATGCGATAGCATCCGTCTTCTGTTTGTGCTGCATAATCTGTCTGGACTGATTGGCAGGAGCCCGGGATGGAGCGCCACAAGATTTCTTCGAGCTGTACATTTCTTCGTTTAGCGACAGTAAACTCAGGTGGTAGCTCACATTTATTTTTTTTAATAGTTCCCAAATAAGATATCTTTTTGTTGATTAATTCACACACAACTTCTACTGATGAAAACCAGTTGTCCGCAGTAACAGTTCTGTTACTGCCTTCAATTGGTGCCATGAGACTTAAGGATAGTTAATGTTGGCTTGAGAAGTCTAGTTAATGAAGATGAAGGCTGAATATCATTTTTTCCACACTAGATCTCTGCATTCAAGCAATAGTGCATTTTGGAATCTGCTAGAATTAATATTTTTATGCCATACTTGCGCGTGGTTTTGAAGGAATGTACATTTTGAATGAACACCTACCTCTAAAGCCAACTAACATTTCATCTATGGTAACATTTGGCCTACTGAATATTGCTTTTGACAGTGTTCAATAAATTATCTAAAAAGCGAAGATATGTGTGCTAGTTTGTCTGATTGTTTTCTTTGAATTCTTGTTCATAAATCATCAAAACGCATACAGCGTTTACTTCTTTGTAATTTTTGTTTCCCTCTGCTCTCTTCTATACTCATTTTCCATATCTCGCTGTAACTCTACAGCTAGTACCTGATCGTTTTCTATTTGCTCTAGTACATAGTTGATATCATACCATAATCTGTAATTAAGTTTTAGAAACACTTTATTTACAATTAACTGCATAATTACAGCAACCTGGATACAAATAGTTTAGCAACGAATTTTATTCTAAATATAATAAAAGTGATTGGAACAAAATTTACAATATGCAAAACAATGAGCCTCTAAATCTGAGGCAGGTTTAAAGATACAGACACTACTGACTTCAGCATTTAAAAAAAAAGTATGAATAGAGTGTAACTTTCAGTGATAAGAAATTGTATTATTGTTGTAACTATAGTTAACAACATAAAAGATTAAGCCTGGGTTTAACATCTTTTGTCTCTATCAACAAAGAAATATTGTATTCAGTGTTTTCTGTAGACCAGTCAACAAAAAAGACACAGTATTTACACTTTTTCCCAAAACAAAGTTTAACTGTGTGTTGTAAGAGGATATGTGACGAAATTTAAATTATAAACCATCATTAACCAAACTCTTCTGTATATACTCATAGTATGTTGCAGCAATATTCATATGAGTCAATGAGGTTTATGTAAATGAAGTGGATTATGGCTTGTAAAAAGCCATAATTAACTTGTGAAAAGCCATAATTGGCTTGTAAAAATGTCAATTTATATTAACTGAAGTTTTTGTTCATAATATTTCTTATTGTTCCTTTAGTCTCAAAACTTACCTGAATCATATTTTTCCTTGAAATAATTATATGACCCTTTAGTTTCCAGTGTTGGCACGATATCCTAACCCATGTGACTACAGATATATGTGTATATCTGTTACATATATATATATTTTCATTATTTCATAACTACAGCAACCAGTCTTATATGGTATAATATTTGTTACTGGTAAAGGTATAATTTTGTGTTGCAATCTTTTCTCAGCAGTGAAAGAAATTTCCTAAACTTCGGTCCTAGGTGTGTGTCACATCTTAGCTTTCTTTTGATACTGTTGCAATGCATGCTTCACTTTAAATAGGTTTTGATCTCCTTCTTTCATCGTTATCTATTAATGTTTTGCCCATATATTTTCTGTTTTAGAAGGCTTTCTGTCAACAGTGTGTGGAGCAATATATCATTTAGTATTTTCCTGGAAAACATTCCTCTATGATTAAAACAATATGAGGGGCTCTTCTTGTTTCTTCACCCATTAACTCACATGCAACGATATTTTGTACTTTTTATCTAAAATTGATTGCATATTGATAAGCCAAAATTCAAACAAAGCAGAGAGACATACTCTGTGTCTTCTGGGCAGAACGACAATATTTGCTTTCGAATTCTCAAGTCATCTGTTCATTGAACATTGTCAGAACATATTGTCCTATTTCACTTGATGTTGTTACAAATTTCTGACTGGATGTCTTACGAGGTACATTATGTTTATGTCTTGTAATTTACTGTCATTCATTATATGTGACGACAAAGTTGGATTACTGTTGTGAAACAAATGTAAGTAAAGAGACAAATTAAGTTACCAATTGTATACATAGTTTTCTTGATTTTCACAAGTACAACAAATTGTGTGGACATTAATTTTAGTGGTATTTGTTTCATGTAAAAGTTCAATGTTGTGGGTCTCAATCCAAATCTAATTTCATGTTATTAGCACATAGGTCTGTGTTGTGACTGGGCTTGCAAGAGGTGTTAAAAATGTCACCTTCACAATTTCATATTAAGACTTTCTTCTAAAATGATTTGATGAAACAACATTATGTATTAAGCATTTTCCACAAAAATAATTCTTTACCTATGATACAGTGCCGACTGATTTGAATTTATTTCACTGCTTAGCGTTATGGTGTAGCTCTCTTAAAACATGTATTGCTTCAGATGTTATTCTATGATCTGTACAATAATTGTTTACCATGTTTGGTGTTGTATATTTTGTGTTAAATTGATAGTAATTGACGCCAAAAATGTAATGGTGCGTGTGGATGTTTGGTCCAACTGTGATTAAATGTAACTTCAGATTAAATTGTCAATAATTGTTGTTAATATTCAGGGGAGGGGTTATATATATATTTTTTTTTTGTATAACTCAGAAGAGTGTAATGATTTTTTTTTTAATTTAAATAACTTTTAAATGATACCATAACTGTATTTATTTAACCAAATAAAGCTGTAATACCAGCATGCCAATATTCTAATAAACAACTGAATGATCTGCTGTTGGCGGCCGTTGGGATTCTCTGTAGCTAAAGGCTAATGTATTGATTGATATGTCTGGGGTTTGAAAGTAACATTTCTATTTGTCTTGTTTTGAAAATTAAAACTTTACTCTGTTATAAAGGATTATCGGAACTTGTGAAACCGCCATATCTATTGATATTAGGCAACTCAGATATTGCTTACTATACCGGAAATTAACCTTTTTAGCACAGTACTGCATGGATGTCAAAAAGATCTATTGTTTTTCTTATTATGTCGTTGTATACCAATATATAAACAATAAATGTTAACATTTATTTTCTATTTATATGGAACTGCTGACTTCACTGGTACTTATACTTACCACTTATTTTGAATAATGCGGTAAATTTCATTGTTTTGGTTTTGAAAAGGTACAAAACATTCTGTTCAAAGGGCGACACTGCACCCATATTGTTGTGGATGACGCTTCAACATACTGCAGTGTGCACACCATCTAAATGTTGAACCTTTTGCTGGAAGGTGGTCGCCAACATTGGTGCCGACTCGGGAATATTTTGATGACCATCAGGGTGATTTGCTGCCTGTCCTAGTTTGAGCAGTAGGCCTTCCTTCATTCTCCCATGATATGACCAAATTACAGTGGAAATTGGTTAACACGAAATGACGGGGACCAGTTATTTTTTTCGTGTAAATCGAATTTCGCGTTATCGAACAAAAAGTGAAACAAAATGAGGAAGTGAACAAATAGTGTACTGTAGATTATTTATTGTACTGTCTAGTAAAATGCAACAAATGCAACCTTTTATTTATCCTCATGGTTTATTATTGTTAATTTTTCTTAAAATTATTATTAGCTGTTCTAAATTTAGTCCTATGATTTAGGTTTTCTAATAGACTACTGTATGTCTTTCAACTTTACCGTAGTTTTTGTGTTTATCTTTATTTAAAATAATCCGTTATTTTCTTTTGCACACAATTTTGCACTATTTTATTTTCAACAAATTGTTCTAATTTATCAACGTGTTCAAACATTTCACCTTCCGAGTTGGCTTCAAAATATCGATGAACACGGCTCAGCAACGAAAGCATATCGGTAGTGGTAGGAACATTTTCACAATCATTTTCCGTGTCAAGTTCGTCGTCACTATCATCACCTTCACAGTTGTCAACTTGCACCGTTTCCACGATATCGGTATCTGTTAATACGGGAGCCGTACTTACGTTCTCGTCGACAGTCATGTACTCATTTAGAGAAATTGAAACATTTAATACAGATGACACACGATTAAACATTTCAGATAGTGTAGGATCAATTTCATTTTCTTCGGGTTGTTCAGTTTCTGAATTCAAAATGAATCGAGCATGAGCGAAACAATTTTGAATTGTTGTAGGCGTCACGAGGTTCCACGCTGTTCTTAACAAGTTACAAGCATCCAGAACATTTACACAGAAATCTTTTTTCCCCTCAATAGTGGCCAAGTATTTCTGCAGAAGTAACTTCTGTACTGAAATTCTAAATTTTGAATAATACCTTGATCACAAGGTTGTAGGACACTAGTCGTGTTCGGTGGTAGAAAAACAAGTTTAATTGCCATCAATTTTAGGTCACATGGGTGGGCAGGACAGTTGTCAATAATTAACACAATTTTCCTCTTCTGAGAAGTGAAATGTTTTTCTAACAAAACCAGCCATTCAGTAAAAATTTTAGACGCATCCACGCTCGTTTGTTAGCTCTATATTCTACTGGCAACTTTTTAACATTTTTAAAACAGCGCGGCTTTAAACTTTTTCCTATAACAAGTAACGGAAGTTTTTCTGACCCATCAGCATTGCAGCCTACCATCACTGTCACTCTCTCTTTGGACTTTTTACCACCAGAGCACTGCTCCCCTTTTAATGAAAGTGTTTTATCGGGCATACAACGGAAAAATAGTCCTGTTTCATCGGCGTTGAAAATATCCTTACGTGGATAGTCTTTTAAAATTGCAGGCAGCGTAGATTGCAACCACGATGATGTCATTTCTTGTGACACCTGTCTTGATTCGCCACAGATGTTTTTAAAGGTTATGCCATTTCGTTTTTTAAACCTTTCTAGCCAGCCAGGATTTGCAGTGAAATTTAAGTTCATCTGTTCAGCAAAAACGTTTGCTTTCTCCATCAGTAGTGGTCCAGAAATAGGAGCATCTTGTGATCTTGCTTGCTTAAACCAAACAAGAAGAGCAGCCTCTAAGTTTTCATGGTTTGCCTTACGGAAACGTTTTCTGCCTGGTTCAAACTTGCCCAACTCATACAGTTCTAAAGTTTTATCTCTATTTTTTATAATTGTGGATAACGTCGAGTTTGGTATACCGAATGTTTTACAGATTTCTGTTTTAGTTCGAATACCCTCATTAACAGCTTGGAGGAGTTCAACTTTTTTTTCTAAAGAGAGGGCACTTTGTTTACGCACTTTCTTCTCCATTTTACTTCCGGACTGCAAAAACGAAATTTACGAAAGCATAACTTCACTTAACACGTACACATCACACGCTTAACGTCACTTAACTGGCTGTAAAAGACTAAGAAGTTTGTACAGTAAAAAATTAAACAGTTAATCCTCACAACTGAGTAAATTTTTTACAATAAAATGTTATCGGTACCGTACCGCAAACTTTACCACCGCTGTACACGCACAGAATACAACTGAACTGAACTCACCACACCCTATAGAGTAGGTAGTTAATGTAAGCGATAACGGTTTATTTGCGGTCAATGAACAACACATTTGGTGCTGAAGGAGAGGCTATGTTTCTCGTAAACAACGGTACACTGTATACAGTACGTACTGTAAATAGAACTTGGTACTGAAGACAAAACAAAACAGGTAGACAAAACAAACTATGGTCACTACCTGCTCTTTCTCTTTTAGAGATGAAGAATGGATTCCTTTACATCGAAAACAAGCTTTTGGGCATACTTGTGTGGCTTTATTTTGTATGCAGTTACTTAAAAGCAAGCCAAAAAAAATTATTTTTAACCAAAATTTTTCGTGTTAACTGATATTTTTCAGGTAAACCTTTCGTGTTAACCGTACAAATAATACACTGTACATAACAAACGGCGATTGGTACCCGAGTGGTATTTCGTGTTAACCGATATTTTGTGGTAACCGTTTTCGTGTTAAACGATTTCCACTGTAGTTCTGGTGGTAACAAAAACCTATACTTCAAATGGGCACGAGGTTTTGCGTTTTTTGGTAATCGGGAAGTTATCTGCAATCAACCAATAGAACTTTCACAAACGGAGCGATTTGCAATAAATCTTAAAATAGTTGTAATAATTTTTAATCCTTCAGTGCTGTTACAACAAATTAGAGAACTTCTTAATCTGAAGTATGGTTGGAAGTTGCTAGCATATTTATTGCAAGCTTTTAAGGAAAACTATTATTATCACTATCGACTCATTTGTCATTAATGAGCGAGTTGTCTTCTTCATTGGCCTCAAGGTTCTTCATCCATTATTATTGCACCATGGCCAACCAGAACGTTCATCATTGTGCACATTTGTTCGACCCTCGTTAAACATACTGTGACAAAGGATCATTCTCGAACAATAGCGAATGTCGTTCTACTTGTTTCTCGGCTAACCCAGCAGGTGTGTGTTTCTTCCAAAGCCTTGTTATTGGCGCTCACATGCTTGTTATGGACGCATATTATACAACATTAACCTACAACCCTGCAGGTTAAATAGGCAACAGTGTAACGGGGCAAAAGGTGTAAAACCATTTTAAACATAAACCTGTCTATCTAATATTCGGTATCAGTCAGTACCAGATACGCATTGGGAATTGTAACAAAGGATGCGTGAGTCATCATAAAAGTGTGTCGCTGTGCTGCGTAAAATCAACCACGTGTTGGCAATGCACACTGACTTTCCGGTCTCTCGCGAGATTTCGCTTTTGGAAGAAAACAATGAGAGAACGAGGTATGAAGAAGACATCCGTTTGATGGCCACGTGGCGAGAGACACAAAGGACGAAAGGGCGTCACCCCGGCAGCTTAGCTGGAGTCAGTCAAATCATTTTAAACATAAACCCGTCTATCTAATATTCAGTATCAGTCAGTACCAGGTACACATTGGGAATTGTAACAAAGGATGCGTGAGTCATCATAAAAGTGCGTCGCTGTGCTGCGTAAAATCAACCACGTGTTGGCAATGCACACTGACTTTCCGGTCTCTCGCGAGATCTCGCTTTTGCGAGAAACCAATGTGAGCACGAGGTATGAAGAAGACATCCGTTTGGTGGCCACGTGGCGAGAGACACAAAGGACGAAGGGCGTCACCCCGGCAGCTTAGCTGGAGTCAGTCGAATCATTTTAAACATAAACCCGTCTATCTAATATTCAGTATCAGTCAGTACCAGGTACACATTGGGAATTGTAACAAAGGATGCGTAAGTCATCATAAAAGTGCGTCGCTGTGCTGCGTAAAATCAACCACGTGTTGGCAATGCACACTGACTTTCCGGTCTCTCGCGAGATCTCGCTTTTGCGAGAAACCAATGTGAGCACGAGGTATGAAGAAGACATCCGTTTGGTGGCCACGTGGTGAGAGACACAAAGGACGAAGGGCGTCACCCCGGCAGCTTAGCTGGAGTCAGTCGAATCATTTTAAACATAAACCCGTCTATCTAATATTCAGTATCAGTCAGTACCAGGTACGCATTGGGAATTGTAACAAAGGATGCGCGAGTCATCATAAAAGTGCGTCGCTGTGCTGCATAAAATCAACCACGTGTTGGCAATGCACACTGACTTTCCGGTCTCTCGCGAGATCTCGCTTTTGGAAGAAAACAATGAGAGAACGAGGTATGAAGAAGACATCCGTTTGGTGGCCATGTGGCGAGAGACACAAAGGACGAAGGGCATCACCCCGGCAGTTTAGCTGGAGTCAGTCGCCAAACTACTCCCGGACCGCGCGGTCATGTAAACAGTGTTCGAGCAAATTAGAGTCGGCCGACTAAAATGTTATTGTGGTTTTAATTTAAAACAACAGTGCAGCATATAATAATGAACAATCAACAATTGTATTTAATTTAAACAGTCCGGAACCGGAACCTTTTTTGTGATTGTGAAACGGGAAAAGCGGAAAACGGTCAGATGGTATAATGATGGATATTGAGTGCAGATAAGTACAATGGATAAATTTTAGCCCAAAGTAAAAAAAAAACTTCATTTAATGAGCTCAATTAATAAATGGGGGGTTAAAAGAGAATGAAAGAGAGAGCGTGGATTCGAAGTACTGGGTTGCCTTGAAAACATATATTCTATCTGTATACGTAATTTCATGTTTGTTGAATTGTTTAAGATATAACTTAAAAGATAGTTAGAAAAAGAGAGAGAAATTAATCCTTGATTTATAAAAAATAAAATGTTATTTGTTTTAATAGCATAACCATGTGTTAAGTAAATTATTGCGCCAGTTTACCATAACCTGTCCCGTATGGAGAAGCTTGCCTAAAACGAACTTGGGTAAAGTGTTGAATCCGGGGAATTAAATTAACTAAATTCTAGAAATGGTGAAGTGTTACAAGGTTTCCACATTTGCTTTTAAAAATGTTGGTGGCGACCTGTAAAAAATCTGGAGTTTTCTGTTTGGTAAGTCATAGTAAGGTGGTCAAAATCAGGGTAAGTGCGGAGAAAAGATCGCACAGGTAAGTAATATTCACGTAAGTCGTTTTAAAAATTATTTATACAGTTAGAACAGTTGCTGCTTGGAAGTATTTATAAATGGCAATTTATTGAAGTACAGTTCGAAGTATTGTGGAGAAGTGATAATTAGTGTGGAACTCTAATAGGTGACATTATTATTGGGACCTATTATCTATTACACTTATCAGTCAGACCGTCATAACAATAGATAGTGCACTATTTCCTAACTGGAAGCCGGGACATGTGTTTAGCGCCTTTTGCGGAGGCGCTAGGAAGCGGGACAGATGCGATAGCATCCGTCTTCTGTTTGCGCTGCATAATCTGTCTGGACTGATTGGCAGGAGCCCGGGATGGAGCGCCACAAGATTTCTTCGAGCTGTACATTTCTTCGTTTAGCGACAGTAAACTCAGGTGGTAGCTCACATTTATTTTTTTTAATAGTTCCCAAATAAGATATCTTTTTGTTGATTAATTCACTCACAACTTCTACTGATGAAAACCAGTTGTCCGCAGTAACATTTCTGTTACTGTCTTCAATTGGTGCCATGAGACTTAAGGATAGCTAATGTTGGCTTGAGAAGTCTAGTTGATGAAGATGAAGGCTGAATATCATTTTTTCCACACTAGATCTCTGCATTCAAGCAATAGTGCATTTTGGAATCTGCTAGAATTAATATTTTTATGCCATACTTGCGCGTGGTTTTGAAGGAATGTACATTTTGAATGAACACCTACCTCTAAAGCCAACTAACATTTCATCTATGGTAACATTTGGCCTACTGAATATTGCTTTTGACATTGTTCAATAAATTATCTAAAAAGCGAAGATATGTGTGCTAGTTTGTCTGATTGTTTTCTTTGAATTCTTGTTCGTAAATCATCAAAACGCATACAACGTTTACTTCTTTGTAATAGTACTTCTTTGTAATTTTTGTTTCCCTCTGCTCTCTTCTATACTCATTTTCCATATCTCGCTGTAACTCTACAGCTAGTACCTGATTGTTTTCTATTTGCTCTAGTACATAGTTGATCTCATACCATAATCTGTAATTAAGTTTTAGAAACACTTTATTTACAATTAACTCCATAATTACAACAACCTGGATACAAATAGTTTAGCAAAGAATTTTATTCTAAATATAATAAAAGTGATTGGAACAAAATTTACAATATGCAAAACAATAAGCCTCTAAATCTGAGGCAGGTTTAAAGATGCAGACACTACTGACTTCAGCATTTAAAAAAAAAGTATGAATAGAGTGTAACTTTCAGTGATAAGAAATTGTATTATTGTTGTAACTATAGTTAACAACATAAAAGATTAAGCCTGGGTTTAACATCTTTTGTCTCTATCAACAAAGAAATATTGTATTCAGTGTTTTCTGCAGACCAGTCAACAAAAAAAGACACAGTATTTACACTTTTTCCCAAAACAAAGTTTAACTGTGTGTTGTAAGAGGATATGTGACAAAATTTAAATTATAAACCATCATTAACCAAACTCTTCTGTATATACTCATAGTATGTTGCAGCAATATTCATATGAGTCAATGAGGTTTATGTAAATGAAGTGGATTATGGCTTGTAAAAAGCCATAATTAACTTGTGAAAAGCCATAATTGGCTTGTAAAAATGTCAATTTATATTAACTGAAGTTTTTGTTCATAATATTTCTTATTGTTCCTTTAGTCTCAAAACTTACCTGAATCATATTTTTCCTTGAAATAATTATATGACCCTTTAGTTTCCAGTGTTGGCACGATATCCTAACCCATGTGACTACAGATATATGTGTATATCTGTTACATATATATATATTTTCATTATTTCATAACTACAGCAACCAGTCTTATATGGTATAATATTTGTTACTGGTAAAGGTATAATTTTGTGTTGCAATCTTTTCTCAGCAGTGAAAGAAATTTCCTAAACTTCGGTCCTAGGTGTGTGTCACATCTTAGCTTTCTTTTGATACTGTTGCAATGCATGCTTCACTTTAAATAGGTTTTGATCTCCTTCTTTCATCGTTATCTATTAATGTTTTGCCCATATATTTTCTGTTTTAGAAGGCTTTCTGTCAACAGTGTGTGGAGCAATATATCATTTAGTATTTTCCTGGAAAACATTCCTCTATGATTAAAACAATATGAGGGGCTCTTCTTGTTTCTTCACCCATTAACTCACATGCAACGATATTTTGTACTTTTTATCTAAAATTGATTGCATATTGATAAGCCAAAATTCAAACAAAGCAGAGAGACATACTCTGTGTCTTCTGGGCAGAACGACAATATTTGCTTTCGAATTCTCAAGTCATCTGTTCATTGAACATTGTCAGAACATATTGTCCTATTTCACTTGATGTTGTTACAAATTTCTGACTGGATGTCTTACGAGGTACATTATGTTTATGTCTTGTAATTTACTGTCATTCATTATATGTGACGACAAAGTTGGATTACTGTTGTGAAACAAATGTAAGTAAAGAGACAAATTAAGTTACCAATTGTATACATAGTTTTCTTGATTTTCACAAGTACAACAAATTGTGTGGACATTAATTTTAGTGGTATTTGTTTCATGTAAAAGTTCAATGTTGTGGGTCTCAATCCAAATCTAATTTCATGTTATTAGCACATAGGTCTGTGTTGTGACTGGGCTTGCAAGAGGTGTTAAAAATGTCACCTTCACAATTTCATATTAAGACTTTCTTCTAAAATGATTTGATGAAACAACATTATGTATTAAGCATTTTCCACAAAAATAATTCTTTACCTATGATACAGTGCCGACTGATTTGAATTTATTTCACTGCTTAGCGTTATGGTGTAGCTCTCTTAAAACATGTATTGCTTCAGATGTTATTCTATGATCTGTACAATAATTGTTTACCATGTTTGGTGTTGTATATTTTGTGTTAAATTGATAGTAATTGACGCCAAAAATGTAATGGTGCGTGTGGATGTTTGGTCCAACTGTGATTAAATGTAACTTCAGATTAAATTGTCAATAATTGTTGTTAATATTCAGGGGAGGGGTTATATATATATATTTTTTTTTGTATAACTCAGAAGAGTGTAATGATTTTTTTTTTAATTTAAATAACTTTTAAATGATACCATAACTGTATTTATTTAACCAAATAAAGCTGTAATACCAGCATGCCAATATTCTAATAAACAACTGAATGATCTGCTGTTGGCGGCCGTTGGGATTCTCTGTAGCTAAAGGCTAATGTATTGATTGATATGTCTGGGGTTTGAAAGTAACATTTCTATTTGTCTTGTTTTGAAAATTAAAACTTTACTCTGTTATAAAGGATTATCGGAACTTGTGAAACCGCCATATCTATTGATATTAGGCAACTCAGATATTGCTTACTATACCGGAAATTAACCTTTTTAGCACAGTACTGCATGGATGTCAAAAAGATCTATTGTTTTTCTTATTATGTCGTTGTATACCAATATATAAACAATAAATGTTAACATTTATTTTCTATTTATATGGAACTGCTGACTTCACTGGTACTTATACTTACCACTTATTTTGAATAATGCGGTAAATTTCATTGTTTTGGTTTTGAAAAGGTACAAAACATTCTGTTCAAAGGGCGACACTGCACCCATATTGTTGTGGATGACGCTTCAACATACTGCAGTGTGCACACCATCTAAATGTTGAACCTTTTGCTGGAAGGTGGTCGCCAACATTGGTGCCGACTCGGGAATATTTTGATGACCATCAGGGTGATTTGCTGCCTGTCCTAGTTTGAGCAGTAGGCCTTCCTTCATTCTCCCATGATATGACCAAATTACAGTGGAAATTGGTTAACACGAAATGACGGGGACCAGTTATTTTTTTCGTGTAAATCGAATTTCGCGTTATCGAACAAAAAGTGAAACAAAATGAGGAAGTGAACAAATAGTGTACTGTAGATTATTTATTGTACTGTCTAGTAAAATGCAACAAATGCAACCTTTTATTTATCCTCATGGTTTATTATTGTTAATTTTTCTTAAAATTATTATTAGCTGTTCTAAATTTAGTCCTATGATTTAGGTTTTCTAATAGACTACTGTATGTCTTTCAACTTTACCGTAGTTTTTGTGTTTATCTTTATTTAAAATAATCCGTTATTTTCTTTTGCACACAATTTTGCACTATTTTATTTTCAACAAATTGTTCTAATTTATCAACGTGTTCAAACATTTCACCTTCCGAGTTGGCTTCAAAATATCGATGAACACGGCTCAGCAACGAAAGCATATCGGTAGTGGTAGGAACATTTTCACAATCATTTTCCGTGTCAAGTTCGTCGTCACTATCATCACCTTCACAGTTGTCAACTTGCACCGTTTCCACGATATCGGTATCTGTTAATACGGGAGCCGTACTTACGTTCTCGTCGACAGTCATGTACTCATTTAGAGAAATTGAAACATTTAATACAGATGACACACGATTAAACATTTCAGATAGTGTAGGATCAATTTCATTTTCTTCGGGTTGTTCAGTTTCTGAATTCAAAATGAATCGAGCATGAGCGAAACAATTTTGAATTGTTGTAGGCGTCACGAGGTTCCACGCTGTTCTTAACAAGTTACAAGCATCCAGAACATTTACACAGAAATCTTTTTTCCCCTCAATAGTGGCCAAGTATTTCTGCAGAAGTAACTTCTGTACTGAAATTCTAAATTTTGAATAATACCTTGATCACAAGGTTGTAGGACACTAGTCGTGTTCGGTGGTAGAAAAACAAGTTTAATTGCCATCAATTTTAGGTCACATGGGTGGGCAGGACAGTTGTCAATAATTAACACAATTTTCCTCTTCTGAGAAGTGAAATGTTTTTCTAACAAAACCAGCCATTCAGTAAAAATTTTAGACGCATCCACGCTCGTTTGTTAGCTCTATATTCTACTGGCAACTTTTTAACATTTTTAAAACAGCGCGGCTTTAAACTTTTTCCTATAACAAGTAACGGAAGTTTTTCTGACCCATCAGCATTGCAGCCTACCATCACTGTCACTCTCTCTTTGGACTTTTTACCACCAGAGCACTGCTCCCCTTTTAATGAAAGTGTTTTATCGGGCATACAACGGAAAAATAGTCCTGTTTCATCGGCGTTGAAAATATCCTTACGTGGATAGTCTTTTAAAATTGCAGGCAGCGTAGATTGCAACCACGATGATGTCATTTCTTGTGACACCTGTCTTGATTCGCCACAGATGTTTTTAAAGGTTATGCCATTTCGTTTTTTAAACCTTTCTAGCCAGCCAGGATTTGCAGTGAAATTTAAGTTCATCTGTTCAGCAAAAACGTTTGCTTTCTCCATCAGTAGTGGTCCAGAAATAGGAGCATCTTGTGATCTTGCTTGCTTAAACCAAACAAGAAGAGCAGCCTCTAAGTTTTCATGGTTTGCCTTACGGAAACGTTTTCTGCCTGGTTCAAACTTGCCCAACTCATACAGTTCTAAAGTTTTATCTCTATTTTTTATAATTGTGGATAACGTCGAGTTTGGTATACCGAATGTTTTACAGATTTCTGTTTTAGTTCGAATACCCTCATTAACAGCTTGGAGGAGTTCAACTTTTTTTTCTAAAGAGAGGGCACTTTGTTTACGCACTTTCTTCTCCATTTTACTTCCGGACTGCAAAAACGAAATTTACGAAAGCATAACTTCACTTAACACGTACACATCACACGCTTAACGTCACTTAACTGGCTGTAAAAGACTAAGAAGTTTGTACAGTAAAAAATTAAACAGTTAATCCTCACAACTGAGTAAATTTTTTACAATAAAATGTTATCGGTACCGTACCGCAAACTTTACCACCGCTGTACACGCACAGAATACAACTGAACTGAACTCACCACACCCTATAGAGTAGGTAGTTAATGTAAGCGATAACGGTTTATTTGCGGTCAATGAACAACACATTTGGTGCTGAAGGAGAGGCTATATTTCTCGTAAACAACGGTACACTGTATACAGTACGTACTGTAAATAGAACTTGGTACTGAAGACAAAACAAAACAGGTAGACAAAACAAACTATGGTCACTACCTGCTCTTTCTCTTTTAGAGATGAAGAATGGATTCCTTTACATCGAAAACAAGCTTTTGGGCATACTTGTGTGGCTTTATTTTGTATGCAGTTACTTAAAAGCAAGCCAAAAAAAATTATTTTTAACCAAAATTTTTCGTGTTAACTGATATTTTTCAGGTAAACCTTTCGTGTTAACCGTACAAATAATACACTGTACATAACAAACGGCGATTGGTACCCGAGTGGTATTTCGTGTTAACCGATATTTTGTGGTAACCGTTTTCGTGTTAAACGATTTCCACTGTAGTTCTGGTGGTAACAAAAACCTATACTTCAAATGGGCACGAGGTTTTGCGTTTTTTGGTAATCGGGAAGTTATCTGCAATCAACCAATAGAACTTTCACAAACGGAGCGATTTGCAATAAATCTTAAAATAGTTGTAATAATTTTTAATCCTTCAGTGCTGTTACAACAAATTAGAGAACTTCTTAATCTGAAGTATGGTTGGAAGTTGCTAGCGTATTTATTGCAAGCTTTTAAGGAAAACTATTATTATCACTATCGACTCATTTGTCATTAATGAGCGAGTTGTCTTCTTCATTGGCCTCAAGGTTCTTCATCCATTATTATTGCACCATGGCCAACCAGAACGTTCATCATTGTGCACATTTGTTCGACCCTCGTTAAACATACTGTGACAAAGGATCATTCTCGAACAATAGCGAATGTCGTTCTACTTGTTTCTCGGCTAACCCAGCAGGTGTGTGTTTCTTCCAAAGCCTTGTTATTGGCGCTCACATGCTTGTTATGGACGCATATTATACAACATTAACCTACAACCCTGCAGGTTAAATAGGCAACAGTGTAACGGGGCAAAAGGTGTAAAACCATTTTAAACATAAACCTGTCTATCTAATATTCGGTATCAGTCAGTACCAGATACGCATTGGGAATTGTAACAAAGGATGCGTGAGTCATCATAAAAGTGTGTCGCTGTGCTGCGTAAAATCAACCACGTGTTGGCAATGCACACTGACTTTCCGGTCTCTCGCGAGATTTCGCTTTTGGAAGAAAACAATGAGAGAACGAGGTATGAAGAAGACATCCGTTTGATGGCCACGTGGCGAGAGACACAAAGGACGAAAGGGCGTCACCCCGGCAGCTTAGCTGGAGTCAGTCAAATCATTTTAAACATAAACCCGTCTATCTAATATTCAGTATCAGTCAGTACCAGGTACACATTGGGAATTGTAACAAAGGATGCGTGAGTCATCATAAAAGTGCGTCGCTGTGCTGCGTAAAATCAACCACGTGTTGGCAATGCACACTGACTTTCCGGTCTCTCGCGAGATCTCGCTTTTGCGAGAAACCAATGTGAGCACGAGGTATGAAGAAGACATCCGTTTGGTGGCCACGTGGCGAGAGACACAAAGGACGAAGGGCGTCACCCCGGCAGCTTAGCTGGAGTCAGTCGAATCATTTTAAACATAAACCCGTCTATCTAATATTCAGTATCAGTCAGTACCAGGTACACATTGGGAATTGTAACAAAGGATGCGTAAGTCATCATAAAAGTGCGTCGCTGTGCTGCGTAAAATCAACCACGTGTTGGCAATGCACACTGACTTTCCGGTCTCTTGCGAGATCTCGCTTTTGCGAGAAACCAATGTGAGCACGAGGTATGAAGAAGACATCCGTTTGGTGGCCACGTGGTGAGAGACACAAAGGACGAAGGGCGTCACCCCGGCAGCTTAGCTGGAGTCAGTCGAATCATTTTAAACATAAACCCGTCTATCTAATATTCAGTATCAGTCAGTACCAGGTACGCATTGGGAATTGTAACAAAGGATGCGCGAGTCATCATAAAAGTGCGTCGCTGTGCTGCATAAAATCAACCATGTGTTGGCAATGCACACTGACTTTCCGGTCTCTCGCGAGATCTCGCTTTTGGAAGAAAACAATGAGAGAACGAGGTATGAAGAAGACATCCGTTTGGTGGCCATGTGGCGAGAGACACAAAG
Organism: Magicicada septendecula; assembly: GCA_034769895.1. Taxonomy (NCBI): domain Eukaryota; kingdom Metazoa; phylum Arthropoda; class Insecta; order Hemiptera; family Cicadidae; genus Magicicada; species Magicicada septendecula. Next base: position 23,716,642 of record CM068374.1, read on the forward strand.
GACGAAGGGCATCACCCCGGCAGTTTAGCTGGAGTCAGTCGCCAAACTACTCCCGGACCGCGCGGTCATGTAAACAGTGTTCGAGCAAATTAGAGTCGGCCGACTAAAATGTTATTGTGGTTTTAATTTAAAACAACAGTGCAGCATATAATAATGAACAATCAACAATTGTATTTAATTTAAACAGTCCGGAACCGGAACCTTTTTTGTGATTGTGAAACGGGAAAAGCGGAAAACGGTCAGATGGTATAATGATGGATATTGAGTGCAGATAAGTACAATGGATAAATTTTAGCCCAAAGTAAAAAAAAAAACTTCATTTAATGAGCTCAATTAATAAATGGGGGGTTAAAAGAGAATGAAAGAGAGAGCGTGGATTCGAAGTACTGGGTTGCCTTGAAAACATATATTCTATCTGTATACGTAATTTCATGTTTGTTGAATTGTTTAAGATATAACTTAAAAGATAGTTAGAAAAAGAGAGAGAAATTAATCCTTGATTTATAAAAAATAAAATGTTATTTGTTTTAATAGCATAACCATGTGTTAAGTAAATTATTGCGCCAGTTTACCATAACCTGTCCCGTATGGAGAAGCTTGCCTAAAACGAACTTGGGTAAAGTGTTGAATCCGGGGAATTAAATTAACTAAATTCTAGAAATGGTGAAGTGTTACAAGGTTTCCACATTTGCTTTTAAAAATGTTGGTGGCGACCTGTAAAAAATCTGGAGTTTTCTGTTTGGTAAGTCATAGTAAGGTGGTCAAAATCAGGGTAAGTGCGGAGAAAAGATCGCACAGGTAAGTAATATTCACGTAAGTCGTTTTAAAAATTATTTATACAGTTAGAACAGTTGCTGCTTGGAAGTATTTATAAATGGCAATTTATTGAAGTGCAGTTCGAAGTATTATGGAGAAGTGATAATTAGTGTGGAACTCTAATAGGTGACATTATTATTGGGACCTATTATCTATTACACTTATCAGTCAGACCGTCATAACAATAGATAGTGCACTATTTCCTAACTGGAAGCCGGGCCAGGTGTTTAGCGCCTTTTGCGGAGGTGCTAGGAAGCGGGACAGATGCGATAGCATCCGTCTTCTGTTTGTGCTGCATAATCTGTCTGGACTGATTGGCAGGAGCCCGGGATGGAGCGCCACAAGATTTCTTCGAGCTGTACATTTCTTCGTTTAGCGACAGTAAACTCAGGTGGTAGCTCACATTTATTTTTTTTAATAGTTCCCAAATAAGATATCTTTTTGTTGATTAATTCACACACAACTTCTACTGATGAAAACCAGTTGTCCGCAGTAACAGTTCTGTTACTGCCTTCAATTGGTGCCATGAGACTTAAGGATAGTTAATGTTGGCTTGAGAAGTCTAGTTAATGAAGATGAAGGCTGAATATCATTTTTTCCACACTAGATCTCTGCATTCAAGCAATAGTGCATTTTGGAATCTGCTAGAATTAATATTTTTATGCCATACTTGCGCGTGGTTTTGAAGGAATGTACATTTTGAATGAACACCTACCTCTAAAGCCAACTAACATTTCATCTATGGTAACATTTGGCCTACTGAATATTGCTTTTGACAGTGTTCAATAAATTATCTAAAAAGCGAAGATATGTGTGCTAGTTTGTCTGATTGTTTTCTTTGAATTCTTGTTCATAAATCATCAAAACGCATACAGCGTTTACTTCTTTGTAATTTTTGTTTCCCTCTGCTCTCTTCTATACTCATTTTCCATATCTCGCTGTAACTCTACAGCTAGTACCTGATCGTTTTCTATTTGCTCTAGTACATAGTTGATCTCATACCATAATCTGTAATTAAGTTTTAGAAACACTTTATTTACAATTAACTGCATAATTACAGCAACCTGGATACAAATAGTTTAGCAACGAATTTTATTCTAAATATAATAAAAGTGATTGGAACAAAATTTACAATATGCAAAACAATGAGCCTCTAAATCTGAGGCAGGTTTAAAGATACAGACACTACTGACTTCAGCATTTAAAAAAAAAGTATGAATAGAGTGTAACTTTCAGTGATAAGAAATTGTATTATTGTTGTAACTATAGTTAACAACATAAAAGATTAAGCCTGGGTTTAACATCTTTTGTCTCTATCAACAAAGAAATATTGTATTCAGTGTTTTCTGTAGACCAGTCAACAAAAAAGACACAGTATTTACACTTTTTCCCAAAACAAAGTTTAACTGTGTGTTGTAAGAGGATATGTGACGAAATTTAAATTATAAACCATCATTAACCAAACTCTTATGTATATACTCATAGTATGTTGCAGCAATATTCATATGAGTCAATTAGTTTTATGTAAATGAAGTGGATTATGGCTTGTAAAAAGCCATAATTAACTTGTGAAAAGCCATAATTGGCTTGTAAAAATGTCAATTTATATTAACTGAAGTTTTTGTTCACAATATTTCTTATTGTTCCTTTAGTCTCAAAACTTACCTGAATCATATTTTTCCTTGAAATAATTATATGACCCTTTAGTTTCCAGTGTTGGCACGATATCCTAACCCATGTGACTACAGATATATGTGTATATCTGTTACATATATATATATATATTTTCATTATTTCATAACTACAGCAACCAGTCTTATATGGTATAATATTTGTTACTGGTAGAGGTATAATTTTGTGTTGCAATCTTTTCTCAGCAATGAAAGAAATTTCAATCAGAATGATCACTGTTGCACACCACTATATAAAAATTATTCCGATTAGCGCTTTCAAGCTTCACAGCTCATCGTCAGATCGGGAATAGACAGAAAATATGTGAAACCCAACCCTTCACCCCCCTGCTCATCCACAACAAACTAAAAATTAATGACCCTTCCCCACCCCCTAAACTCTGTCTCACCATCTGTACAGTTACATATTTTCCTAGTAAATTCCTTGTGTTTCAGTGTGTGTGTGCCTCCTATTAAACTACCCTCTTCCTCTCCACACACGTGGGTCAGTCACACACCCTTATTTTAAAACAACCAATTAGTACTATGAAATATAATTCTTAATCTTATCTATCTGCCCTCTCTCATTTACTTCTTAATCATGTTATAAAATATTTCTTCATTATCAAATTTAATTTTAATATTAATTAAATTGTCTAACCCTTTTTCTCTTTCTTTCAATATTTCTAACTCCTCTCTAAGCTTCCTTTCAACTGTGTTATTTACTACTTTTACAATTTCGTATTCTTCCAAAGGATTAACAAACTTGTGGTTGTCTTCTATGAAATGTCTTGCATATAACGAATTGGTTGTTCTATTACCTTCTCCACGTTTGTGGTCAGAACCTGCATACGAATTTTCGTCCTGTCTCCCCTAGGTACACTTTGTTGCAGTCTTTACATTTTAATTTATAAATTCCGCTTTTCTGTAATACTGGAATTTTTTCTATATTCTTATTCCTTATCTTATCAAATACCGTTTCACATTTTTTAATAGCTATATCTACTCCATATTTATTAAAACATTTTATAATTTTTCTAGTATGTGAACCTATGTATGTCAGTGACCCTGCATAATTCTTTTGTTCTGGTTCTGTTGTAGCTTTTTGTATGTTGACCCTTTTCATAACTTTATCCACTATGTTGGTGCTATAATTATTATTCCTTACAATTCCCTTTATCGTTTTTAACTCCCTATCTTTTGATTCGGTCTGTTTTAAACACTTCTGAGCTCTGTAACAAAAGGAATTGATTGCCGCCATTTTATATCTGTATGGGTGGTAAGACTCTCTTGGTATAATTATATCAGAATACAACTCTTTCCTAAATATCCCAAACTGTAGTTTCTCATTATCTTTAATTTCTATGTTTAAATCTAAGTAATTTATTTGCTTACCTCCTATCTCTTCCTTAAATTGTAAGTTTTTATCCTTATTATTTACCTCCTTTATAAACTCATGCACTTCTTCTATGCTTCCTTCCCAAATTACTAATACATCATCAACGTATCTAGACCATAATTTTATATTGTCTTTATACTTAGTGTATAAAGACAATATATAAAGACAATATAAAGACAAATGTGTAGTAAATATGTACAGTTACATATTTACTAGGAAAATATGTAACTGTACAGATGGTGAGACAGAGTTTAGGGAGTGGAGAAGGGTCATTAATTTTTAGTTTGTTGTGGGTGAGCAGGGTTGTTGGAGAGGGGTGAAGGGTTGGGTTTCACATATTTTCTGTCTATTCCCGATCTGACGATGAGCTGTGAAGCTTGAAAGCGCTAATCGGAATAATTTTTATATAGTGGTGTGCAACAGTGATCATTCTGATTGTAATTTCAACCACTAACACAAATTTCTTCATTAAACGAAAGAAATTTCCTAAACTTCGGTCCTAGGTGTGTGTCACATCTTAGCTTTCTTTTGATACTGTTGCAATGCATGCTTCACTTTAAATAGGTTTTGATCTCCTTCTTTCATCGTTATCTATATAATGTTTTGCCCATATATTTTCTGTTTTAGAAGGCTTTCTGTCAACAGTGTGTGGGCCAATATATCATTTTGTATTTTCCTGGAAAACATTCCTCTATGATTAAAACAATATGAGGGGCTACTCTTGTTTCTTCACCCATTAACTCACATACAATGATATTTTGTACTTTTTATCTAAAATTGATTGCATATTGATAAGCCAAAATTCAAACAAAGCAGAGAGACATACTCTGTGTCTTCTGGGCAGAACGACAATATTTGCTTTTGAATTCTCAAGTCATCTGTTCATTGAACATTGTCAGAACATATTGTCCTATTTCACTTGATGTTGTTACAAAACAACATTTTTTTGTGGAAATTTTTGTACCAAAAATAGAGGTTGGTAACGCGTATTTTTTGGAAATGAAAATTCGAATTGAGAACTAGACCAAGGTGAGTCGAATTAAAGTGAAATAAGAGAAAAGAAGAATTAAATAAGAAGAATCCTTTTAATTGTTTTTGGGAAAATAAAACAATTTGGCACCTTAAATCGGGAAACTAATAACAATAGATAGACTTAAAGTAAGGTAATAGATTGGCAAAGCAAGGTAAGGCTTCAACGGGTACGACAAGACATAGCAGGAATGCAACAAATTGGCACAGAAGCGTGTGGATCACAAGTCATATGGATTGAGACGTTATAATATATATTTGACATTTATTCATTTGCTTTATTTCGTCTCTAATTTTATTAAAATTGCTTTTATTTTTTGTATTTTGTTCATTTAATTTATCATTCATTTTAGTGTTTACTTCATCAAAACGACTATTCATGTTTACATTCTGCTTAAATTTCATATCTAACATTGCTTGTATCATTTTCAGCATTTCACAATTATTATCTTTCTTATCTTGGACCGGCGTTGATTGATTTGCAACACCTTTCATTATTACCGACTCTGTTAAGCTTATTTCAATGTTTGATTGACTTTCTGTACTAATGTCAGTTAGGCGGACTTCATTATCATTATTTCTCTCCATTGTATTTATTTTTACTTAACTCTTATTTATAATACAAATAAACACATTATATGATAACATAACCTGCGTCTACTTAGACGTACCTAAAAGTTTTTATTTATTTACCTCAAACAACCCTTCTGCTCTCCCAAAACAGGCTCACGTTTACATAAATAAATTTTATGCAAATGTCCCTGTTCGGGCATCATTTGTAACGTTTATTTTATTACTTCCACTTTTATTTACTTTGTTTACTAAAATCAGCTGTGCGTCTATTTACTTGCACGCCATCTTGAACTACTGCCAACTATAAAATTTTGCTTACCCGGGTCCAAAGTTCGTTTGAGCGAGCTAGAGAACAGAATTAGGCTATTTAAAGAAAACAAATTTGCATACATATCTTATTCTCTTTTATTATTCATTTAAATTCATTTCAAAAAAATTGTGCGTTCATTTCATTCCCATCATACAATATTCTTTCTCTCTCTCTTATTTCTGGTACGATTTTTTATGATAAAAACAATACAGTGACTAAATGGTTACATACATTGTAAATAAACGGATGTTTATTACAAATTCAGTGTTTTTTCCATTGGTGATAAGTCCCACGTTGGATGCGTCAATTTGTAAATAAATGGGATTTACAAATAAATATACTAATTGGTTAATAAAATTTTTTATTTATTGTATTTGTTTTTTATATAATTAATTTATTTAATTGTTTAATTGGTTTTATTGTTTTATTGTCAGTGTTCAATTAATAAATATACTGATTAATAACTGTGTATGCTCTGATGAAGAATTATTTGTTTCTTCGCGTTAAATAGATTTTCTTGGCCACATTGATTGCATGTAGCGGTCAACTCAGTATCAGTACTTCTTCTTCTGTTCGTTCCTTTCCTTCAGAAGTTCACGTTTAGCATTTAATAATTAATGTAATTTAAATTATGACTCAAATAATCAATAAAACATGTTTAAACAATAATTAAGTTTATTAGGTTCAAAGTAATTATTTGAGTTGCCGCGACTGTCTCGAGTCTGATTCGAGATTAAGTTCCAGTTCGATTATTGCATATAAAAAAATATTCAATTAAATTAGTATAGTATAAGGGGTTCTTTTAACTGTAGAAATAGTCAGGAAAGGCAAGAGAATTCAATAATTACAAATTATAAAAAAACTTATTCATTAAACAGACAAAAAATATGATAAAGTATAATGTATAGAAAAGTCGATTTTTTGAAACAGCTGATGTCTCTGACGTCACCACGTCTCCGCCAAGGTTGAATGCGTTTAACTCGAAATGACAAGATGGCGTCCCCCATGTGGTGTTCTGCGATGTAAATTCAGCTCCGAGATTCACTTCAAATAATTGCACCAGTTGTTTGATTCCTCTTCAGTGATGCTGCTATTGGAATATCCACAAGTTGTAGTGTCTAGTTGTATTCATACACTGGATTTTGTTCGGTAACAGTTGTGTTGTGTCAAATGGTTCCTTTCACTCATTTTCTGGTTGTCTGAGTTTAATTTCGTTCTTCAGTCGTGTCTATACGTAGTGACAGCTTGATTTAGTAGTGTTTAATTTAGTTTTATGGTTTCATTGATCATTATTATAGTATTCGTTGATTTAATTTATTCTTTATATTTTTATAAACTCATCATATCTCTTGGTTTTCGTTATTTAAAAAATTTCGTTCATAGATCTCTGAAAAATGTATTCTGACACGTCCGTTCTGTTCGGCTTTTAACAATCAACTAATTATATTTGTTCCTTCATATAGGAAATTCTATAAGATTTTGGTCTCATTTCTCATTTTTCATTGATCAGCTGTTTCATATCTAATAATTCAATCTTATAGAAAAAATGACATATTTTATATTTAAATTGGTTATAAATTATTTGTTTAGTACTTTTACGTAATTCTAATTATAGAACAATATTCCTGCTTTTATTTTATATTAAGTTAATACTAAATTTGACCTGGTTTGGTTTGAATTAAGCTTCAGAATTACATTCTTTGAAATTTATCTATAGGCCTTATTTTGATTCACATAAATACCTATTAAATGGTTTCCAATATGTTTTATGTTACAATTTTACTCACACTCGATTACTAATTAAACCCTTGTAATTTACCTTTTATGTGTGGCTATTATTTTAAACATTTAACAATTTATGTGCATTTTACTAGTGCTTGCTTACTGCTTTTGGCATTTTCTTGTACAATCACCATTTAAGTAATTTGTAATACAACTAGATTACGTGTGTTAAAAAATTTAAAATGTGTTTTGATTTTAATTTAAAATTGAAGTTAAGTTACAATTTAAAGTCGATTAGTAAATTACAATTGAAAAATAATGAACTCTTTTCTAAAATAATTGCAGTAATACTGTTTGAATAGTAATGGTTGATCAGTTTAGTGAATAAAGCGTTAATCGCTGGTCGACTGATGAAGGTAGCCGTAGCGTCGATCTGGCAGCGAAACTCCTCTTTTAGGTTAACTGTCATCAAAGTACGTAATGTTAAGTCTCGTCTGGACAACAGAAATTTTTAATAATATACTTTCACGTACCTGATCGTGATTCTAGAAGTCCTGAAGTTCACTTATAGTAATTATTAAGCTGCCAAGATGGATTTAATACCAGCTTGCTTTACTGACTAGGTTAGATCACTCCTTGTTTAATAAGGGCGCCACACGGGTTTATTTCGGGAAAATCCCATGAAAAAGCAATTAATGAGATTTAATCTTTGATAATTTTATTTAAAAACTGGTGTTGATGCTTATTGCACTTACAGCAATTCAAATCTAACAACATACAACCTCTATTCAGAGTTACTTTTGTATTCAAAATTAATTATTAATTCACTCTTTGAAATAAATAGAGTCAAGGTTTATGCTGATAACAAACAGGTTTTATTCTTACCCTTGAGAATAAATTCAAACAATTACAAGTATAATGGATACATTAATATAAAATTGCAATTACTTCGTTCTTTTACCCTACAAACTAGCTCAGATAGAACAAACAACTCTTCTGGTTATTACCAGATTAACTTTTAATTAAATATTATTTTATATCTCGGACGTAAGCTCTTTTAAATACAAGAAAGAACTACTTTATGCCTATACAGACGTTAATAACAATATTTACTAATTCGGCCTCTCTTTTAAAATTCGTACCTATTTCTAGGTTATGCGTTGGTCACGCTGACTTAATTATTAACAAATATTTTTATCACTTAAGACTAATACAAATCTTACGTGGGATTAACAAATCTGCTAAATAAATTTGATCACAGTGTAACAGATAGAAAGTTTTGATGTTTTTGCGTCAGTACAATTTTGTGTTGAAGAAATACAAGTGCACACAGATTAATGAAATGAATTGTCACAATGTTACCTTTTTTATTTTAATCTTATAGATTAAAATTTATTTCAAACACTCCAGCGGTCGGATTATAGTGACCCTGGTTCATTACACTGCACACGAACTAAGAACAGAGAATAATCGTCCTCTTCTAACTAAATTCGGACTAAGTTAAATACTGGTTAATAATCTTTCTCTTCTTCTAAATATCGCACACAAAATAAAAATAATTACTTCACATCGATGCACTTCCTGTTGATAAATTGTTGTGTGGTTATTTGTCTTGACGAAACGGTTAAATGGATTCACTGTTTACATTATACTCTAAGTTATTAACGTATTTTACGGTGACGAGCGACACCTTCTCGCTCTCGATGATGACAATAAAGTGTGTCAATTTCGCTTGGTTTTGGATTATATACCCCCTGGCTTCATGGAGCTTAGGTGATGAATTCGTTTAATAAGCTATTTTTTGATTGGCTCCAACAGTCGTTACAAAAATGACGCTTTGTTTTCTATCCGTCATTTGGCGAACTTGATTGACAGTTGGGTGTGTTGTTATTATTACCCAACCAATTTTTCACTTTATAATTACAAATGATGCTAACGCATGCTACGCACTTATTACAGTTGCGATCGCGAGTTTATTACTATCAAATTAAAGAATAGTTTATGAGCTTTATTTTGATGTGACTTAACACTGGTTTTAATCGCACTTTCTCTGACATTGCTAATAAATAATGTTCAGAAACATGGTTTCGCACTGTCGTCTGCTAGTGACGCCAAATACGATTCTTCCCTATCTATTTATATTTAGTGTTTCACATCGCGTTTTCTTTTAAACGTCTTTGTCGGAACACTAACACATTCGTCGTTATACTTAATATCTATTATAACATTGCCAAACCCAGATCATATTTGATATCAATAAGTATGTAAAAAATGCTAAGAAATAATATATTTTAATAACTAAATAATAAAGAGAACGAAAATAGTCAATATAATTAAGAGTGAAGGAGGAAGAATACTAAACAAAGGTGATTATTAATGAAGAAAAACAAACTAGACTGACAGACAAATGACATTGACCCAACCCCAGAGATTGGCCAGATAATAACCAGAATAAAGCGAAACAAGATGGAAGGGAAGGAGAAGAAAAATGAATTTAAATAATGGAACAAACCAACTACAAAGAAAATAAAATGAACCAAGGTGATAAAACACAGACAAATAATGTAGAAGAGGGAAGGGTGAGATGATACCATCAAATATCATGAAGGAAACGAAACCGGTGAATAACCAATATAAAAAAGAAATGTTAATATTATCTATGTGACAAATATAACTCATAATTAATAAAAACCCATTAAATAAAAATACACTAACCCACGAATTAGTAGTATATGTAAGTAAGAAGTCTAGAAAAAGACATGAACTTATTAGATACAAATAAAATTTGTAAAGATAGTGAGATAGTGAGAAATACAATGAAAATAATTAAGTGACAAAGAGAAATAATAATAGGGTTTACCCACCAACAAACGTGTAAAATAAAAAGTGATAACAGTGAAAGTGATGTGTGAAAAAGGATATTGTAGACAATAATATGATTAAAAAGGTAGTGATAGATAAGTAAACACTCAGTAAATCAATGATGGACCAATGAAAGATTTAAGAGTGGGATTATAAAATAAAAATTGTATAGTTAAGGGTAGTTAGAGATAGTGTTTAGAGTAGAAATAGATAAAGAATACAATATTATTCAGGGGAGAAAGCCCAGGTAAAATAAACTGTTTGTGTTAACATGGAATGTAGAAAAGGAGTAGTAAGGATTTAAGTAATTAAATATATAGTTGGTAAATACCCTATGTTATAAGGGAAATTAAGTTAAATAAGTTTACAAGAAGTAATGATGTTTATTACTCAGAGTAGTGGCAAAGAATGAAATTAATGTTAAAACCAACAGTTACTAAGAACTTGTAAAGAATTGTTTGTTTAAATGTTATGAAGAGGATATGGCTGGAGAGAACCTACAGTCCATAGGCCTAAGTGTTATATTTTAAGTATTAAGACATAGAAAATAATCTTGACATATGATCAGAACAAAAACAAACTCCAGACACAACAACCACTAAAAAAATCAATTATAACAACAGAACAAAAACTTTGTAATGAAATGAAATATAATTCGAATAAATTAAATAAAAATAATCAATGGCTACTAAGGCCTAGGAAATGTATATCTGTCAATGACAAACAATTGCAAACTGTATAAAAACAACCAGGAATTTAAGAAATTCAAGGCAAGTAAATAGCCGAGAATAATTTGTAAATCAGTTTAAAGGAAAAATATTAGAATAAGAACTTAGTTTAAAGGAGAAATGTAAATACCAAATATTAACAGATTTGTACAAACATTGATATTTCATAAAAACATACATTATGTGATACCAAATTAATCTTTGAAAGGAAAAAATAACAGTGGTGATTGTACGGTAGCGCGATAATTTCGTTTTCTAGGTTGGCTAATCTGCTTACTGCCTCGCCTCAATTTTTGCGTGTTTGTACTTTGCACAGTGTGTAGCAAGCTCTCTCGGCGTTCGGTTCGCCGAATCTTTTCGCTGTCATTTATTGTCGACATTTAATGTAGGCTTTAGGCCGCACATTCTTGCTTATGGCCGACTAGGCCCGCTTCATTCTAATCTAAATTTATAATACTTGGCAACACGCATTATTAGCCTACCTCATTTCAACAAATAATACATTTGTAATGTAACTAAGAAAGGCATTAAAATCTATTCAAATACAGTCCACATCTTATCATATTCTTCCCACTGAAGCAATGCATGTATTACATAATATTTTTAACTAACATGGAAGACCAGCCGACAGGATTCTTCAACTCAAGAAACATATTCTTAGCCCACTTGGGCCCAACTCATTAACATTTTCTTGTCCACACGTGCTGGATCATTCTTCTCATTAACAGTGATAATATTTAATATGTAGGGAAGAGGACTGAAGAATTTAATCAATAAGAAGATATGCAGCTCTTTTGAATAAAAATTCAAAATTTGATAACAATAGACTACTTTAGAATTAACCAATCGGGATTAATTGGTTACTATGACAACAGTCGTTTGGTTGCTAATTGCCGTTAGATTTCTTTACTCGTTATATGACGCTTTCGTTGAATAGACGCTAGTTTTGTAATGATCAAAATTGTCAATTAAAACATCAAAAATCTCAAAAGAAGTTACTAGCAAGTGAATCCCAAGAAAGAAGACGATGGCTGGAACCATATAACTAATGTCGAGGCCGAATTAAAGAAAAAAGAAAATAAAATCCTGCCGATTAACTTGGAAAAGATGCCCGAAGTCCTGAACCAAAGCAAATTAAAGAGGATGGCAGCATAACTCCTTAATACCAGATTGAATGAGTTCGTCCTGTCTACTGAAGTGATAAGTACCTATTATTAACCAAATTTCTGAATAAACTCACGTTAATTATTTCTCACTAAAGGTCGAAATCTCACTAAACTGAACATAATTATTTTCAAAGATTAAAAAGAAAACTAAGTCACTGAAAATTTATAAACTGGCAAAGATAACCTGTTATTAATTATCCATAACTTGTAAACACTTTTACTACACTACACTAAACAAATTATACCTACACAACATATTATTTAAGTTTAACTGATGTAAGGGTGTGTATTTTTATTGTTTTAAACATTAGTAATCCTTTTAACGTAATCTCAAGAACCTGTGACAAACGAACAAAAATAATTTTGTGTATAATTTCCAACAGACGCCATTACTGAAAGTCTGTTAATCAGTTCAGATATCGATTTGTCAAACCCTGTAGAGTTGTCTCATATATAACCAGAGCATTTGTATTAAAAAGGGAAATATAATTTGTATTAAATGAATAACTAATCATTAATAAAAAATAAATAAGTATTGAGTGTAACCACGGTGTTATAATTTCATTAGGAGGTGGACAATAATTTATGTACATTTTAGCAGACAAGTAGTGTTGACGACTAGCGACCGCACAGCCAACGCAACAAACTACTGGCCGCTACAGATGGCCGAGGCAGGCGGAAACATTTGAATTATTCAAACCGCCTGAGCGGCACTGGCCATACACAATTAAAATTTATTTTAATTGTTTTAATAAAACAATTTGGCGCCACCGGGATTTTCACACCCCTAGTGAACAACAGGTAAGAACATCGAGACCTGGTTATTCGTACGTTCGCAACGGACAAAATCTGCAGAAGTTGCATGTATTTGAACGACGGATAGAGAAGACACATTACACCCATTATACACAAATTGTACATGATTCACATTTTACAGAATAAAACGATAGCCGGACACACCAATACATTACAAATTGGCTTCCATCGCGGGGCTTGAACGAGGACGAGGACGTCACGATACGTTACAAATTGACGTATCCACGTGTGGCAGAATAACACGACAGAGACCACACAGAAACTTTACACTATTTATTGAATACAATTATTAAATCTTAGCTTAACTATGGTGATACATTACTATGAATAATCCTTACTTTCTAATTACATTTTGTTTATCCTACTCAACTTAATGTTACTCATTAATAATTGAGTGGTGATATTCACTGTTACATTTATTTATATTGATCGTTCAGTAGATTTTATGTACACTAGTAGTCCTTTCTACTTATTAATTCACTGACAATCGTTTGTTTAGGCGTAGCCTAGTCATACCTTTAGCATCGGTTTATGCCTTAATAATGGTCATTAGTTACATTTGGTATAATGAGGAAGTTACTTATTCATATAAGGTTTCCTCTTACAAGTATTCTTACTTCTTAATATTACATTTGGGATTGTAATGTAAGTTTTAATTTTACATTGTGGCCATAGCTAGTCTTAGTCATAGGCATTGTTATTTACTGGTCATGGTTCATTTATTTTTAGCCAAATGCTGTTGCTGATATTATATTATTCTTGTCATTCTTTAATTACTTGTATAAACATGTGATTTTACCTTTATGTCATTGACTGGCTTGTTTGACAGCTTATAGTGAACTTGGCTTGTCCATTAGTAAAGAGTCAGTCATAGTATTTGTTGTAGTGTCATGCAGTGTATTCCTTACTGCTTCTTGTGGTACTTCTTCTTCTTTCTTCTTCGTTGGTCCTTCTCTTCTTTGCTACTTTCATCATAAATTATTCGCTTACATTACTTTCGTGTACTTATTTATTCTTTGGTACACGCCTAGGTTATGTAACACTTTGTTGTGTTACAAATTTTACATGCTGATTCTTTTAATCACTATTATAGGTCGTTGTTATCATTAGGATAAAGTATTTGTATTCTGAAATTGATAATTTATATCAATTTAATCTAGGTTTTATAAATTTATATTCTCTGATTTGATTTATATGGTCAAAGTTGAATTTGTCTTGGTCATCAATTTTCAGTTTTCCTTGCAATGTTATTATGAATTCATCTTATTAGTTTTATATTTTTTGATTCACTATTATGGGTTGTTTGAATTATTATTTTGCCTTTCCTTACTTCACAAAAATACAACATTAATTAACATGATTCAAATACAATAAACTCTTACATACTAACATCTAGTATTTCCTACTATCAACATATTCTGTATGGTATACACAAAAAATAATAACACATAATAATTATATAAATAAACACATTAAAACTTTATATTAATGATTGTCTTTTGTCGTCCTTTTTAAAACTGGTTTGGGGTGTTCCCCTTAATCACATTTATTTTAATTATAATTAATTTTACATCATTTCTCATTAATTGTATTGGATTCTCTTATTTTATTATTTTTGGTTCTAAATTTGTATAGCTAATATGGATTAAGTTCTTTTTAATTATTTGTTTGCTGCTATAGAGTTTTCTGTCTTTACAATAGGTTTTTTGGGTATTTTGATATTATTCCATTTTGATTAATTTGTTATGGTCTGTTGATCCTTACTACTCCATATCTTGAGCGTTGTCATTTTAATTTATTTATTCTGGGCTGTTACTCCTTACTACTCCATATCTTGAGAGTTGTCATTTTAATTTATTTATTCTGGGCTGTTACTCCTTACTACTCCGTATCTTACTGGGTCTACTAATTATTTTACTGAGATTATACACTATTTGTTTTTTTTTTTTAATCACTTTTTGGCTATAAATTGACTATGTGTAATTTCCTTGAATCGATTTTCCGATTTCTGTTAAGTCCTTTTATTTATGATTGTAATTACTTTTCTCTGTTACTTTTATTTAAGTTGATATTACTCCTTCCAGATGACTTCTTCCCTTCTTTTCCTATATGATCTTAATTTGTAGAATAAGGTAAAAACTTCGTTGTGCTACAAATGCCCCCCTGTAAAAGTGATTAGTTCAGCTCATACTTTTAGTGTGGGTGAACTAATTGCTTCTGACATTCGTCTTTGTTATATTCTTGGCTTGGTTTACTCTGATATACCTGCTTCTTTTGGTTGAGCTCTAAGTTGATATGTATTTTTGCTGTCTTTACTTTTTATTTTACTCTTATAAGATAGTTCTTTTTAATCCGATTTATCCTTTTATTATTTTATATATATATATATATATATACATTTTTCCCTTCTTATTTCGTGTTTCTTCATTTATATATTTACTCCCTAACATTCCCTAACTGTTAACTTTTATCATTTTTAAAGAATAATTAATTTTGATGATGTTAATTGTAACATGCGTTTCACCGCACTTCCGGCCTGAGCACATGATACAAACAACATTATTTATTTTCTTAAGGTCCAGGTTCTTGTCTCGGCGAGGTTTCAGAAACAGTGTTAGTGTGAAATAAAAACTCTGACAACGGCTTTAGTGGCATGAATATTCTGTTTAATAAACTTGAATTTGCATAATTTTATAATTACAAGATCAAAATGGCGTCTTATATAAAACCTAAACAAAATGGCGTCTACAGCTACTTCCGCCAATGATATTTATTCGTTATTTTCGTTCCTTCTTTTTAATACTTAATTTGTGGCATTAACATTTTGCTAATCTATAGTTTTTGGAACTTACTTATTTACTTAGATGATACTACTCATAAACCAATGCCTCACATTTCTTTAAATATGCCGGCACATCCATGCTACCATGCGTTCACACACACACACACACACACACACACACACACACACACACACACACACACACACACACACACACACACACACACACACACACACACACACACAGTTACATTTTTATTTTATTTCAATTTTGAGCTCATATTAATAAAAGTTGAATTAATTTAAATTTGGACTTCCCTGAGGTGTAGACTTTCTGGTCGTGAGTTTCACATTTGTTGATAGATGTTCGGCCAAGATTTCCTTGTTACTTTAGTTTTCTCTTCCTTTAGCACTGACTCTAAATTTGCATTTTTAAACTGGGATTCACTGATTGAAAGTCATATCTGTATTGACTACTGCGTTATAATTTATATTTTACTGGTATTAATCACTTTTGCTGGCATTAGTTGCCGGCGAAGTTTTTTACAGCGTGTTGACGCCTTGGCTGTAGTATGAAGGCTGGGGCGAGCAATTGGTACAATGTATGCAAATAGAAGTGTTATGACGTCATTATTCCATTGTTTTATTCGGCTTACGTCATGGTTTTGCGTCATTGTGATTACGTTTCGGACATTATTACTGCCGTTTTAGCCTTATTTTTATATTGCTTTGTGCACATCTCTGCCAATACGCACGTAGGCCTTGACCTTGAGTCGAACTGTACATATGAAATTGCGCCGTGTTTTATATCTCTCAGGAAGCCAACCTAACCATCTTTAATATATGAAAATTACAATAAAATATCTCTTTAGGGCAAATAAATCTTTTGTACCGTCACAAAACCCCCTCAATGAGAGGTTTTATGCTGAAACATAAAAACTCTCATTGACTCATTTACACTTTCTAAAGGGATCAGTTCAGATATGTCGCCACAACCCCCTGTAGTGTTTACATAAAAAAATACAATCACTTACCCTTGGTGTAATGAGGGTGACAGTACCTGCATGACCTTACTGGACTTCTCATTTGAGATCCCAACACCGCAAGGCCATCAGGCGCCTAACGTTCCTGCTCTGACTTGCAGGCCAGCTCAGGACCGCCGTTACAGGATCACCAAATGCTGAAACATTGAATACAAAAATTTAAAATAGTGGCTTTATATACTTCCATATCCGCAACTGATATGTTTCCCCTTAGTTGCATTGGTTTATGTTCCTGAGGCATTGGTTCTCTTAATCATTAGATTTTCAAAATAACCAACAAGATTTAAGACAGGATGCTTTCTCCCTTTACATTGCTATCCTTACCAAGACTGGACTCCAGTCAACACTACTTTACTCCTTTCCATCACAAGAGAAAAATATAGATTCTATAGGGTACTAAACTCATAACACGTAAAACAAAATTTTTAACTTTTCAAAAGCAACAATAATTATTTCTCTCCCTATCATCTAAAATTCAACACAACTTATTCATGGCAGATTCTAACTATTCAACTCTATTTATCCTGCTTTACTGATACTCATTTTCTTTACAACAGAATCAGAACTATATTTTTTGTAGGTTTAATACCAATATCAACATTATTTATTCAATACTTAATATGTTGGCGTCGTTACTAATCATTCCTATTACCATATAACAATAAAACATTAACATTAAGCATTAACATTGAACAATTCACATGTAAATAACTTGTATAAAATTTGATAAGACATTACGGCTTCAACTTTCTATTAACTCTTTTTTTACAATTCTTTTATATAAACTTTTCGACTATGAATTTTCTCTTATTTGACATTTTCATCAATATTTATTTGTTTGGGTGACTCTCTCCCTTATTCACTATTCTTTGATTTATTCAATTGGCATTTATCTATGTAACCTTACTCACCTTTCTTTCCTACTAACCACCATTACTAACAACCAGATTTACATATTATGACACCAATCTCTCCATAATATAACCCCCTTCGCTAATTCCACTTATATCATTTTCCTCTTTAAATAAAATAACTAATACCCTCATTGTGTATTACTGGTATTTAAAATTCTTATTCTCTCTAATTCCCATTAAAATTAACTCTGATTAACTCACATGCCTTATTTATCATTTTCACCCAAACTTCTTTACAACATTTCACCTTGATATAACACTAGAAAATTCATCACTTATCTTCCAATAATAATACAACTCAATACCTGAACATATTTATGTTTACTCATTTACTAGTCATTGGAATCTAAATCTCATAAAAACCATTTAAATTCATTTTCAAATCTTTTTTATACAACAATAATTAATTAATCTTCAATTATTTGAAATTAATAAATACCTTTTTCTTTATCCTTGCTGCGACTACGTCTTTGATAAAGAAAAAGGGTAAACGTCTTTGATGCAGCACGGATAAAGAAAAAGGTATTTATTAATTTCAATTTCACTGGGACTGGAGACCAAATATAATGAATTCAATTATTTATTTAGTTTGAAACGTGTTATAATTATTATTAAATCAATTAAACTATAACTTCCTGTTACATGCATGGTTTACACAAAAATACATATAATACACCACATACTGTAATACAAAAATACATTTAACGTTGACAAAAAAAAAAAAAAAAATACAATCCAAACTTATTATTTTATCATTGACCATAAATCAGTTCATAAACAATCCATTTTAAAAAACACTGTCCACATATATAAATGTTCATTACACAATAAAACAATTTATCCACCATCATCAAATAATAATCTTACCTAAGGTCTACATACATTATTTTTTATTAAATACATTATGTTATCATCATCAATGTAATGCTTATCTAATTCTTTATATCTTTTCACAATGTCCTTTGAATTAATTGACTTATCCCATATTATTTAATCATGTAACATGTCGTCATGAGCCTCCAGGTGGTCTAGTGGCTAACGCGGGCGATCGATGCGCTCGTGGTCCCGGGTTCAATTCCCGGCGGAGGCTCCATACGGCGTGCACTCAGCGTCGTGAGGCAAACTGAGTAGGCGCTGAGATAACAGCGCCGGCTCCTGGCCGTGAATACCGCAACTAGCGGCTGGTGGCGCGTAGTACTAGCCATACACCGCACACTAACACAAAATCCGCGTGGTACGCCTTGGTCCTTAACGGACTGTGGAGCGGAGGTTTATTTATTTATTTAACATGTTGTCATAGGGTATGGTCCTGTCGCCCTTAGTATAATTTGTCATAATCATGTAAGTCATATTATCATCTCTAATAACAGCATCTTTAATCCAAGGTAAGTATTCATTATAATTATACATCATCTCTACTATCTCAGTTTCACTATAAGGTAAGTACTTGTTATTATTATTACTTCTCTCTCCACCTAACCTCTCTACAAACTCTTCATAGTTTCTATTTACTTTAAAAATCTCTATCTCTCTCTTTCTCTCACAATATCTCTCACAATACCTCTCTCTCTCTCAATTGATTGAGATCTCTCACTCTCAAAATATGCAGGGGACACTAACTCATAATTACTGCACCACCTATGAAGTGCACAAAAAACCCAGGGATGTTTATTTGCAGACATATCATCTTCCAAATATACACTGAAGGAACTCTCGTCCTTCCTAAACACATGTGAAACCTTTTCTACACCCCCTACTACAACATTATGGGAACAATTTACCCCCTGCATCCCTTCTACAAGTATACTTTCTCTCCACTTTCTCTCTAATTTATTAATATACACTAACATTTCATTATCACATTTTACTCCCATTAAAATCTCATTATCACTACCAATATTTACACCATTATTTTCTAACATCATATTCTTAATTATATCATTGTTATTACCTGTGAACTCATTATTCAAATCATCATTGTTACTCACCTTGTTATTAATTCTTTCTTCCTTATTTTTCGTCATATTGTCACTGCTACTTACCTTGTTGTCTTTAGTTTCTTTCAATTTATTTGTTTCTCTGTTATTCTCTACCTCCATTTCATCTAAATGTGCATGCATTTCGTCGATTCGTTTATTAAAGTTAACGTTTCGTTTTTCGATTTCATTGAACTTCTCATCAAATTGGTTAAACTTATCATTCAAATTATTTTTAATTTCATTTTTCTGTTGGCTAAATTTTTCATCTAATTTAGCATTCTGTTCCTGAAATTTATCGTTAAAGTTATTTTTCTGCTCGTTAAATCTTTCATTCAACTCATTACTTTGCATTTTCATTAATTGGAACAAGTCATCTAATGATACTTTACAACCGACAGGTGTTGAGTTTGCAGCGATTCCACTCATTATTATGGATTCTGTCGCTGTGTCATTTAGACCAACACTTTCATTGTTTTCTGCCATTTTAATGAAATTTTATTTAATAATAAACTAGCGTTTATTTTGAATTGTTGCTTATAAGTTTTTTAATCTATCATCAACATAACCTAACCATTGCTATAACCTTTTACGTGTTATGCTATGAATCATTTCACCACCCACTCTGTTTCTGAACCTGGCTTATTTTTATATAAAATAATTTTTATATAAAGTCGCAGTTCGGGCTGCCATTTGTTAACTTTTATCATTTTTAAAGAATAATTAATTTTGATGATGTTAATTGTAACATGCAGTTCACCACACTTCCGGCCTGAGCACATGATACAAACAACATTATTTATTTTCCTAGGGTCCAGGTTCTTGTCTCAGCGAGGTTTCAGAAACAGTGTTAGTGTGAAATAAAAACTCTGACAACGGCTTTAGTGACATGAATATTCTGTTTTATAAACTTGAATTTGCATAATTTTATAATTACAAGATCAAAATGGCGTCTTATATAAAACCTAAACAAAATGGCGTCTACAGCTACTTCCGCCAATGATATTTATTTGTTATTTTCGTTCCTTCTTTTTAATACTTAATTTGTGGCATTAACATTTTGCTAATCTATAGTTTTTTGAATTTACTTAGATGATACTACTCATAAACCAATGCCTCACATTTCTTTAAATATGCCGGCACATCCATGCTACCATGCGTTCACACACACACACACACACACACACACACACACACACACACACACACACACACACACACACACACACACACACACACACACTTACAAAGTTACATTTTTATTTTATTTCAATTTTGAGCTCATATTAATAAAAGTTAGATTAATTTAAATTTGGACTTCCCTGAGGTGTAGACTTGAAGTTCTGGTCGTGAGTTTCACATTTGTTGATACATGTTCGGCCAAGATTTCCTTGTTACTTTAGTTTTCTCTTCCTTTAGCACTGACTGTAAATTTGCATTTTTAAACTGGTATTCACTGATTGAAAGTCATATCTGTATTGACTGCTGCGTTATAATTTACATTTTACTGGTTTAAATCACTTTTGCTGGCATTAGTTGCCGGCGAAGTTTTTTACAGCGTGTTGACGCCTTGACTGTAGTATGAAGGCTGGGGCGAGCAATTGGTACAATGTATACAAATAGAAGTGTTATGACGTCATTATTCCATTGTTTTATTCGGCTTACGTCATGGTTTTGCGTCATTGTGATTACGTTTCGGACATTATTACTGCCGTTTCAGTCTGATTTTTATATTGCTTTGCGCACATCTCTGCCAATACGCACGTAGGTCTTGACCTCGAGTCGAACTGTACAGATGAAATTGCGTCGTGTTTTATATCTCTCAGGAAGCCAACCTAATCATCTTTAATATATGAAAATTACAATAAAATATCTCTTTAGGGCAAATAAATCTGAAGACGGACTTTTGTACCGTCACATAATATGTGAGCTGGAACAGTTCAGAGTGGCACTTTTTCGGCTACATGCTCTGCTGACCAAACTTCACTCATTTGAGCTCAGAGGAATTATCATCTCTGCTCAATCATAAAAAACTGGTGGAATTATCTACATCCAGTTATTAAAATATCAATTATAAAAAGTAGTCCATTTTGACTAATAATAAATATACTTAGAATCATCACTTCATAATTATTCAGAATATTTAATATTTCTATCCATATGGTTATCCTTACATTTTAAAGCTCATTCTATATTACTTATCACTAGGTATATGGCATAATATCCATTTCAGGCTTTCTTTTTGAAATTCTGCCACTTTAGTTAGTTGTTAGTACAGCCTGTTTCTTGTTTACTTTTTGGGTAGCACATGTTTATGTATATAGTTTTTTTTTCATTTGTTGTTTTATTAATTATGTTATTGCTCATGGCATAATGTCTGGTTTTAATACCCTTTCCTTATCTGTTTTGGTTAATTGGTTCTCCTATTTATTCTTCTATGATCTTATTTTGTTTTGGGGTTTCATCAACTTATTACATTGAGAATATATACACTATCTGGATTCTTATTCACTTTTTACTTAACAGTTCTGTAACATTATTGTTTTGATACGTATTTCATTTATATATTTGTTTCGAGTAGTCTTGTTCAGCCTTCATAATTGTGATAACAAATTTCTTTGTAAAATTATTTCATTCAATTTCTTTAACTATGTTGTACTTATTATTTTTTAAATCTTTGATATCTTATTTCATTCCTTCTCTTTATTAATTGGTCCAAAATAAAGTACTTCTGAAATATATTCTGTACACTGTTCTTATTTATTTTAGTATTGAGATATTTTATTTATTTTCTCTTCTTATTTCATTTAAAATAATTTCCTTGATATATACTATAAGATGTCCTTATTTATTCTTAGAATTTAGATGGTTTATCTTGTTTGATTCCACATATTTTCTCTGATATTAACTGTAAGCTGGTCTTACTCATTTTATAATTTTCATGTTATTTATTTAATTCAAAATATCTTCTCCTACATAAGCTGTAAGATGATCTTACTCCCTTTAGAATTTTTATGGTTCTCTTTCATCAAAATATTTTTTTATTGATAATTGATTATAGGTACCTTTTATCTTTGGTGAATTAATCTCCTTCAACTCGTACATGTTATTTTTATTATCCTTAGTAATCACGTATGGTCCCGTATACAACAGTAATAGTTTTTTAGTAATCGCTTCCATAGTACTGGGTAGTTCCCGGTTTTTAAGCAACACCTTTTCTCCAATTTGGTATTTTAGTACTTTTTTAATTGCTCTTTTATACTTGTTAATTCGCCTTTCCTGGTCCTCAGCTACTTTATTATAAAATCTTATCTGATCAAATTTATATTCCTTGTGGGTCGGAAATTCAATAATTTCTTGTATCGCTCGGGGGGTTGGTTTCTCATGCATTGCCGTACATGGGGTAATCCCTATAGCTGGGTGATGTGCTAGATTGAGAAATTCTTTGGTGGCTAATAGGTATTGCCATTTTTTCTGTTGATGGTGGCAGTATGTTCTAAGTATCCTCCCTACCTCTCTCAACACTCTCTCTGCTGGATTACTGTTTGGTGGTAAACAGATGTTTTATAGGTCTTTATACCTAGCGCCAATAAAGTATCTCTCCATCTTTTACCTTTAAATTGGGTTCCGTGGTCTGTAATTATTGACATAGGTTTTCCTACCTCAGGAAGATATTGATTTGTAATTACTCCCAAAACCTTTAAAGTGGTGGCTCGGTTCAAAGATATAATTTTATGAATTTAGTAAAATGGTACATTATTATGATGATATATTTATACCGATGGCGTCTGCCACTACAGGGAAATGGCCCGCATATATCTAAGAAAATCTTTTCCAATTTCTTCTGTGAGGTTATAGGTATCATCACACCCTCCTTCTTATCGTTAGGCGCCGTCCATATATTACGTCACCACAAAATTCGGCATTTTGGACCCCCTCCCCCCATTGTCACCATTTGTCACACTCGGCGAATCCCCCCCCCATAATATTATGTCACCACGGTGGGTCAGACCCCCCCTTATTTTCCCTTCTTTGTTGGAAGTCGGCGATCTTCAATTAAAAATTACGTACCAGCAATTATAAGTTATTTCTTTATTACAACTACTTTTAAACACATTAAATTAAATTAAGTACCGTATTTAATTTAATTAAAACTATTAAACAAATTAAATAGTTATTAAATTTAAATATTATAATTTAAAACACTTTTGAACAAATTACAAACAAATTAAATACAACAAAATCCGCATATTTTCTAATTTAACAGTACAGAAGTTTGAGGACTTACCTTCCAATGTGTCAGAATGACGGGGATGCAGTCGCAAATATAGCTCACTCCGACTTAAATGAAATCCGGCTTTCTCCAAAGCATCTTTTAAATCGTCGAGCGTCTTGCAGCTTCGCACCTGTTCAGATTGTCGTCTTACCTGGGCTCCCCCGCCGAACATCGCGAGATCACAGATTGCCTTTAGAAGGCCCGGTTGTTCCTCTTCGCTACGTGGTCTACCTGAAGCGTCTCTAGATTTTAGCTGTTTTGAAATGTCAGGATGCTCGCGGCAAATTTCGTCCAATTTGTTTTTTTTTCTTACGACACGTTTTTTGACGCGCTGCGTTCGACTGCTTCCTTTTTAAAGCATTTTTTTCGCTGTTCAGTTCATTCTTGAGAGATTCCAACTCTTTAGAAGAAGAGTCGCATGCAAGACCACTATCAATTTCATTACGTAAAGTACAAATTTTGGCTTGCAAATTCGCAATCATCGTCTGATATACATCCTGGGAAGGTGTACGCCTTTTTTCATTTTCAGAGTCTCCGATCTCACATTTTTTAGGTGTATCACTAACTGTGAGCTGACTGGTCGGCGCAGCCGGAGCCGTGATTGTTGCAGGTGCTTGTGTTGCGGTTTTCACATTCGCGGAATGTATAGTAAAATACGAAAACAAACCCTTGACTTTCTTATTAGTCCCTCTCACCAAAAGCTCTTTCACTTTCGCACTAATCTTAGCGTCAAAAGACGAATCATCCTTGCCGCACTCCTTTTTTGCTTCCGCCCAGAAGGTATTGCAGTCATTTTGGAGATTCACTTTCGGCCTGTCGGGGTAGGCCTTCTTATACGCGTCGAAAAGAGACTCGTAAAGCTTGCCGCGATTCATGTTACGAACGACCACAATGATGGTATGTATGATGGGAGTGAAGGCGTAGCAAAACGCGCGATAGGAGGACTCGAGACACGAAATCAAGAGAAGACTAAACAGACACGCTCGAAATCAAGAGAAGACTAAACAAAGAGCGTGCTCACAGCGAAGAACGTATGATGTGAGTAAACACGTGGTGGCCGAATTTGGGGAAATCGAGACACCGACAACACAGTGCTAGCAACGAAGAATGTATGATGTGAGTAAACACGCGGTAGCCGAGTTCGGGGAAATCGAACTTTCGTGTGCGTGTGTTCTACGCCCCAGTACAAATTAGCGAAGAAAGTGTAAATATTTAAATGGCTGTCTGCATAGAAAAGCGTTTTCTTTACAAAACTCATCCTTATAAAATGAAGAATAAAAAAGTGGTTACGTCACAACTGCTGAAACCCCCTCCCTCCCCCTTGTCACCATTTGTCACACTTAGCCGAACCCCCCCTCCCCCCAAAGTGGTGACGTAATATATGGACGGCGCCTTATTGGTTTTTACTAGCTGGCAAATAAAACAATTCTTGATATACCTCCTTACCTTCCGATTGATGTCCTTTATGTGACAATTTTCCTCCAACGCCTTTACTACCTTCATTGCTCCCATGTGGCCGTACTGGATATGGTAGTCCATGATGATTTCCTTTTCAATATCAGTAGGGATTATTATCTTCCATATTTCCTCATCAAGAGATGGTTTTATAAACAACACATAATTATGGATACAGTAAAATTTTGTTATGGTGTCATCTTGATCGGCTAGACGTCTTTGAATACTGCTTAGTTGTGGGTCAGACTGCTGGTGTGTGCTGATGTTCCGTACTATTTTTTCCAAACGGACCTATCTCTGATAATATTGTAAATTTTCAGTATACTTTCCTTCTCACCCTCAAATGTTTGGTTTTGTAAATCCACCCGTGACAATACGTCGGCTACCACATTCTTGCTTCCTGGAATATATTCCCACTGTAGGTTATATTCTTGCAAGGCTAGTATCCACCTGGTCAGTCTACCGTGGCTTAACTTACACCTTCTCAAGAACGATATTGATTTATGGTCTGTGCGGACGGTCACTGGATATCCCAAGATATAAGTATGGAATTTTCCGCAAGCAAACACGACACTGAGCAATTCCTTTTCTGTGACGTTGTAGTTTTTCTCACATTGGTTCAGTGTCCTGCTAGCGAAACTAATGACAAGATGATGGCCATTTTCATCCTCTTGGTATAAAGTTGTTCCCAGACTAATATTACTGGCGTCGCAGTTCAAGAAGAAGGGCTTGTTAAAATTTGGGTGATGGAGTATTACTACTTCTAAAAACTTATCTTTGATTGACTGTAAAGTCTCGTCTTGCTCTTTACACCATCTCCATTTATTTTTAGCAGACAACTGGTATTGGAATTTGGCAGTTAGCTCTGAATAATTACTTTGAAATTTTCGGTAATAATTACACAGACCCAAAAAGGATTGTAATTGTTTCCGATTTTTAGGTTGAGGGAATTTCTGTATACCGCATACTTTTTCTGAGGATGGGGATATTCCTTGGTTATTCAGATTGAAACTTAAAAACTGAACCTCCTTGGCTATATAAGCTTGGATTTTTCTAATTTTAACGTAATATTATCGGCGAGTTTCTTTAATACATGCTCCACTCGGTTGCAATGTTCTTCCCAGTTGGCTGAGCTTATACAAATCATCAACGTATACCGTTGTAAACTGGAGTGCTTCTGGGCCGAGTATTTGGTCCATGCAGGCCACAAAGATGGCTACTGAATTTACTAAACCGAAGGGCAACCTCTTAAATTGGTAATTGCGCCCTTCGAAGATAAATGCCATGTATTGACGGCTTTGTGGGTGCAGCTCCACTTGCCAATATCCGCACACGGTGTCCCATATTGTAATTTAGTACCATGAAATTTCGTTAGGATTTCTTCGATTTCTCTGGGCGAAGTTCGATCATTTATAATCATTTTGTTAATTTCTCGTGCGTCTAGACAGAGCCAGACCTTACCGTTTTTCTTTTGAATAGCCACAATCGGACTGGTGAATGGTGACTGACTGCTTTCTATTATATCTCGGCTTATATTATTAATTTCAGTTCGGACCGCCTCCTTCAGTGATTGCGCTATCGGGTAGGATTTACGGTTGAACTCCACTGGTTCTCTAAATCGGATCTTACATTGATAATTCTTGACTTTTCCTGGCTCATCAGAAAATACGGCACGATATTTCTCGTATATTCCTATCAAATGATTTACTTGGTTTTTAGTTAGTTTTTCCGTCGTGTTTTCGCACTGGAAATCTCGTATCTCCTGTATTTTCTGCGTCCACAGTTTATCTTCAGTCTCCCGGTATACTAAGTTACTGTATGCTGATTTACCCGCTACATAATTTAATTCAATCTGTCGGTTGTGACCCGGTTGGGAATTTATTATTTCGTTACTTATTAAATCGGCTATCCATGTTGAATCTCCTGAAAACAATGACACCTTCTTTCTGCACAGATCAATAACAGCAGAGTTTCTTCTTAACAGGTCGCACCCTATCAAGATATTAAATGGTAACCCGGATGCAATGAGAAACACCATGTCCAAACTTACCCCCTTACTTGTAACGTTCAAGGATACTTGTTTACGTATTGTTTTATTTTGCCGACCAGTGGTGCCTATAAGTACAACATTATTGATTGGTAATACCGGTAATGATCGGTGACATTCTTGTTGTATACAGTCTAACTCGTTATTGCTAATTATTGAGACATTCGCTCCGGTGTCTATTATGATTTGTGCTGAAATACCTTCTACTTCTGCCATTACGTATATTATTTCATTATTTTGATTATTAATTTGTATATATTTTTCTTCTAACAAATCTGTTCTGATATCTTTAAGGTAATTATTGTAAATAATTGTAAATTCCTTATTCTCGTTTTGTTCATTTAACTCTTGTTCATACCCAGTAGATAGGAGCAGTGAAGGGTTGTGATTGTCTATCACCGCCTCCTCTAGTTTAAAGGTGGAATGTTATCGCTGATTGGGCTGACTGCAACGTCGGTCTGAAAACCTTGGGCTGGTTCCTGTCGCTCCACGCGATCATCAAACGACACTTCACTCCTCCGTTGTCGATTTTGGTCCTCCAGGCTGGAACTTCGCCTGTGTACATAACTTCCCCGATCATCCCCTTCGTGGTTTACCTGTTGTTCGCTGTATTCGTGGAAACTATTCCTCCTTTGGTTTTGGTACCTCCGTTGACCACTGCCTACTGCTCTTATATAGTTCACTCTCAGTCGGTATGTTCTATTATTATAATTACTGCCTGGTTGATAGTTTCTATTGTTACTTTAATAAGGGCAATTATTATTTTGGTTTGAATTTCTCTGACTATTTCTATTGTTTTCACCGTTATGATAATAGGTATTTCTATTTGATTGGTGGTTGTCATTTCCACCATTATGGTTATTATTATTAATATTATTATTATTATTACTGCTACGATTATTATGATAGTAATTATTATTCCGGTTCAAGGGGTTAAACAGATTGTTATTCACGTTATTTTGATTGTTATTCACATAGCTACTACTATTCCTCGATTCTGGTCTATCAGTTCTTCTTCTACTCTGTCGGTAATAGTCTTCATGCTCGTACATCTCGAGTAACTCCGTCATAGCTTGTACGGTCTTAATCTGACTACTCCTACGTGCTCTAATTATATCCTCCTCGTAGTGATAGGACAGTTTGCTGACTAGACACTCCTCGGGTATTTGAGGCTCTAGGTGTTTGGCTATGCACACCTTTCCCAGGAAATATGAGGTCAAGGTGTTACCCCAATATGGGTTATATTTCCCATGGCATAGTTGTATCTCGCTATATTTTGTGTCGACTCTGACCAATACTTGGCCTTAAACAATCTCTTAAACATTTGGTAGTCGGTGATGTCATCTCTGATAGCCATCCACCAATTATCGGTCATCTCTTTAAATGACTCATCGAGCACTTCTTTGTTTGTATTCCAGCGGTTACTCCTATGTTTCGCGAAATCTTCTTCTATTCGAGATATAAATTCCATGGGCTTTCTTTGGTATAACCGGAAATTAACCCCTTCTCGGTTTTCCGTAGTGGCACAATGGGTAATATTATTCGGTCTACTCAGACAAGTTTCTATGTCTGCTTGGTTCTGGCGAACCTTGCCATTTATACTGGTAACAGCCGCTTCTATCCCGTCACACTTTTCTGTGAACCGGTTCTGCACCTTTTCCCATTCTTCGCGCATTTCCTTTTGTTTCTCTTCTATACTCGTAACTTTGGTATTGATTTCTGATTGAAAACTATGTACTTCTCGTTCAGTCTGACTCCATATTTCGTCAGCTTTTGTAATCCTTTGTTCTATTACCGTTATTTCCTCTTCTACCTTCTTGGTAGTTGCTTCATTGTTCTCTACGATCTTCTGACTCAATTCTTCCTTTAATGATTCTATCTTTCCATCTAATCTGTCCATATTTTCCTGGTTAACCTCCCTTAATTCTTCTCTCAATAGTTGGTTATCCTCTTTCAATTCTTCCAATTTCTCCCCCATCTTTTCTTCCATTTTCTTATTATTTTCCTCCATCTTCTTACTATTCTCCCTTAACTCTTCCCTCAACTGTTGGTTGTCACTTTCCATCTTCTTACTATTTTCTTCAATTTTCTTATTGGTATCTCCAATTTCCTTCCTAGTTTCACCAATTTGGTTACTCAATTCTTCCTTTGTGGACTGGTTGTTTTCATCCATTTTTTGGCTCAATTCCTCTTTTATGGATTGGTTGTCTCCTTTCAGTTCTTCCATTTTCTCCATCATTATCCTGAACATATCTTGCATTGCCACATTCTCTGTTTGTATGGGTTTTTCTGGTTGTTCCTCTTGTTGTTGTGTGGGTTGGTTCGGTTCCGCCGGAGGTAACATGATCTCCATATCTTCCACTGGAGTCGCCTCCTTGTCCTCTATGTCTATCTCCTCCTCGGGTTCTGCTGCCCTTTTCTTGGACGTCGCTCTCTTTGGCATTTCGATTGCTTTCCTGACTTGTTAACAGCTGCCAAGCTAAAATAGGAAATTGAGCAAATCGTCTTTATCTTATAGGCCTACCAATTCCTATTTTAAGCCCCTAAAGTTGAGCGCCAATTTGTAAATAAACTGATGTTTATTACAAATTCAGTGTTTTTTCCATTGGTGATAAGTCCCACGTTGGATGCATCAATTTGTAAATAAACGGGATTTACAAATAAATATACTAATTGGTTAATAAAATTTTTTATTTATTGTATTTGTTTTTTATATAATTAATTTATTTAATTGTTTAATTGGTTTTATTGTTTTATTGTCAGTGTTCAATTAATAAATATACTGATTAATAACTGTGTATGCTCTGATGAAGAATTATTTGTTTCTTCGCGTTAAATAGATTTTCTTGGCCACATTGATTGCATGTAGCAGTCAACTCAGTATCAGTACTTCTTCTTCTGCTCGTTCCTTTCCTTCAGAAGTTCACGTTTAGGATTTAATAATTAATGTAATTTAAATTATGACTCAAATAATCAATAAAACAATGTTTAAACAATAATTAAGTTTATTAGGTTCAAAGTAATTATTTGAATTGCCGCGACTGGCTCGAGTCTGATTCGAGATTAAGTTCCAGTTCATTATTACATATAAAAAAAATATTCAATTAAATTAGTATAGTATAAGGGTTCTTTTAACTGTAGAAATAGTCAGGAAAGGCAAGAGAATTCAGTACTTACAAATTATAAAAAACTTATTCATTAAACAGACAAAAAATATGATTAAGTATAATGTATAGAAAAGTCGATTTTTCGAACCAGCTGATGTCTCTGACGTCACCACGCCTCCGCCAAGGTTGAATGCGTTTAACTCAAAATGACAAGATGGCGTCCGCCATGTGGTGTTCTGAGATGTAAATTCAGCTCCGAGATTCACTTCAAATAATTGCACCATTTGTTTGATTCCTCTTCAGTGATGCTGCTATTGGAATATCCACAAGTTTTAGCGTGTAGTTGTATTCATACACTGGATTATGTTCGGTAACAGTTGTGTTGTGTCAAATGGTTCCTTTCACTCGTTTTCTGGTTGTCTGAGTTTAATTTCGTTCTTCAGTTGTGTCTATACGTAGTGACAGCTTGATTTAGTAGTGTTTAATTTAGTTTTATGGTTTCATTGATCGTTATTATAGTATTCGTTGATTTAGTTTATTCTTTATATTTTTATAAACTCATCATATCTCTTGGTTTTCGTTATTTAAAAAATTACGTTCATAGTTCTCTGAAAAATGTATTCTGACACGTCCGTTCTGTTCGGCTTTTAACAATCAACTAATTATATTTGTTCCTTCATATAGGAAATTCTATAAGATTTGGTCTCGTTTCTCATTTTTTATTGATCAGCTGTTTCATATCTAATAATTCAATCTTATAGAAAAAATGACATATTTTATATTTAAATTGGTTATAAATTATTTGTTTAGTACTTTATGTAATTCTAATTATAGAACAATATTCCTGCTTTTATTTTATACAAGTTAATACTAAATTTGACCTGGTTTGGTTTGAATTAAGCATCAGAATTACATTCTTTGAAATTTATCTATAGGCCTTATTTTGATTCACATAAATACCTATTAAATGGTTTCCAATATGTTTTATGTTACAATTTTACTCACACTCGATTACTAATTAAACCCTTGTAATTTACCTTTTATGTGGGGCTATTATTTTAAACATTTAACAATTTATGTGCATTTTACTAGTGCTTGCTTACTGCTTTTGGCATTTTCTTGTACAATCACCATTTAAGTCAATTTTACATGCTGATTCTTTTAATTACTATTATAGGTTGTTGTTATCATTAGGATAAAGTATTTGTATTCTGAAAATGAGAATTTATATCAATTTAATCTAGGTTTTATAAATTTATATTCTCTGATTTGATTTATATGGTCAAAGTTGAATTTGTCTTGGTCATCAATTTTCAGTTTTCCTAGCAGTGTTATTATAAATTCATGTTATTAGTTTTATATTTTTTGATTCACTATTTATGGGTTGTTTGAATTATTATTTTAATTAAATTTTTAAAAATTTTTTACCCTAATCCGTCTATGTGACTGCTTGGTTCTGTCTTCTAACGCGTTTCGGATTAATTTAATCCATCATCAGAGTAAAAATTAGTCGGTTATGACTTCGTTAAAACATTAAAAATACACTAAAATACATTTATGTATATGTTCTTCAAACACAGCGACGTACGCGGATGTGAGTGCGCACTCGACACCGGTTGACGATGTACTGCACAGTTTATTTAAGTTATCATGTTATCTATTGTTGTGTTGGGGCGTGTACTCTATGGTTATGTTATCTATAATCTTATCATATAGAGTATGTGATTTAAATGCCAATTGTTCGTTTAGTATATTATTAGGATTATTTCTGAAGGCCCAGTAAATTTCGAACTCTTCTACTGCATCCATATATCTTCCCTTTTTGCAAATGTGTAAGGGTTTGCAATTTGCCTCAAAATTTGTGTAATTATGATTTAATGAAACGAGATGTTTAGCGTAATTTGATTTATTTATATTTGAAATGCTCATGGGTAAGTGTTCTTTATATCTTTCAAAAAAACCCTGCCAGTCTGACCAATGTAATGCATGTCGCAGTCATCACATATCATCTTGTATACGCCCGTTCTTTTTTCAATTGATGTTCGTGTGGCATTATTTAACATTTTTTGGATATTGTTATTTGTTCTAAATGTGATGTGGATGTTATGTTTTTTAAATGTATTTCTAATGAGCATTGAGAAGTTGTTAGTATAATCAACCACCCTATATATTGCGTCCATCGTGACATGGTGAGGGTTTTCAGTTCTGGGTTTGTGTCTAAGCATCAAGTGTTCAACTAATGAGCTGCGGTAACCGTTCGCAATTCCAATGTGTTTAATTATATCTATTTCTTCCTTGTGGTTTGTTGGATCTAAAGGTACACTGTATAGTCTGTGTATCAGACTGTTGAATGCGGCCATTTTTTGTGAGTGCGGGTGGAAAGAATCAGCATGTATGACACCATCAGTTGTGGTGGGTTTTCTGTATATCCTGTATTGAAATTTATTATTGTGTTTCATAAAAGTTAAATCCAAAAAATTTATTGCGTTGTTTGACTCTATTTCGAGTGTGAACTGTATGTTTTTGGTGATGTTATTCATGTAATGTAACAGCATGTTTGCCTGTCTCGTTGTCCCGTCGAAGATAACAAATGTGTCATCTACGTATCTTTTATAAAATGTAATGTTACGTTGTCATTTATTATGTGGTGATAGCAAATATGTATTTTCGAAGTTATTCAGGAAAATGTCAGCTAACAAACCGGACAAGGGTGAACCCATTGCAAGACCCTCCCCTTGAATAAAAATTGTGTTATTGAATGTGAAATAATTTTGTTTCAATATTACGTCTAGTAAAAGTAAAATTCTGTTACTTCTTGTAGATTTAACTTCCCTGTTCTTATTAAATTATCTTTTAGAATGTCCAAGGTTGTCTGTACTAGGACGCTTGTATAGAGGTTTACTATGTCAAAGGAGATTAACTTATGCTGACTATTAATGTTAAGGTCTTTAGTTTTATTAATTCAATGCTATTTTTTATAGAATGATTGCTGTCTAAGGTTATGTTATTTTTTATTAAATGGACCAATTTCTTGGATAATTTATAACCCGGGGCTGTTGTGTAATTAACGAGAGGTCTTATCGGTATACCTGGTTTATGGATCTTAGGTAAACCGTTGAACATGGGTGCATGTGCGATTATGGGTTTCAACTGGCGGCGTGTAGTTTCATCAAAAAGGTGTGTGCATTTATTAATCGTTTGGTTGATATATTTTATATACTTCGTTTTGGGATCGGAATCTATGGCTCTTATGTTGTTGCTATGGATAAATTCATATACTTTTTGTTGATGCATGTCTATCGGTAAAAAAACCATAGTGTTGCCCTTGTCTGATTTAGTGGCTAAGGCCTTATGTTCGTTTAGTTTATGTTTAATTTGTTTAATGGTTTTCATTTCAGTTGCGTATTTCTTTTTTAAACTGTCAGATAATGGTTTAAAGTTGTTGTCATATGTTCGTATATGTCTGTCTATTTTTCTGTTGATTGTAACTCTCAACTCGTTTTGTGTCTGTGAATCTGTTACACTTTTTATGGCTGCTTCGGTTATAATCAATTCTTTAGTTACGTGATTCTTCTTTAAATCTGGTAAATTGTACTTGAAACCTTTATTAAGTATATTCATCTCTTGTGCGTCGAATTTAATATCAGTTAAATTAGAGGCTCGGGTATAAAATGTATGTTTACATCCAGTGAATTTGTCGTGCTGTTGTCTTGTAGTTAACATATTTAATTTCTTATCATGTTTGTGTACGATCGGTAAAGTGGACTTCGTAACCTGCTGATTAATATATTGTAATATGTTGGGCAAAAGTATTGAGTGTATCTCTTTTAACAATGTTAATGTGCTTTATATAATAGTGAGTTTAGTCTATTCTTTTTAATATGTAATTGTTTGATCTCTTCTTTTATCCACGTTAGCTCTGCAATATGTTTAACTTTTGTGGCAGCTTTCGTTGTGTTATTAATGCTTACTGTGCAGTATCTAGACGTTCAATTTCAAACAGTTTTTATTGAACTTGATGTGCAAGTTGGTCTTTGATAATTTACTTTTAATGTTTATGAATTTGTATACCATTTTTGCTTGATAAGCTTCCAATTTTAAAGTCATTGTACTGGTATCCGCGTCACAATTATTATAATTAAATTAAAAAAATTTTTTACCTTAATCCGTCTATGTGACCGCTTGGTTTCTGTCTTCTAACACGTTTCGGATTAATTTAATCCATCATCAGAGTAAAAATTCATCAGTTATGACTTCGTTAAAACATTAAAAAGACACTAAATACATTATTGTATATGTTCTACAAACACAGCGACGTACGCGGATGTGAGTGCGCACTCGACACCGGTTGACGACGTACTGCACAGTTTATTTAAGTTATCGTGTTATCTATTGTTGTGTTGGGCGTGTACTCTATGGTTATGTTATCTATAATCTTATCATATAGTGTATGTGATTTAAATGCCAATTGTTCGTTTAGTATATTATTAGGATTATTTCTGAAGGCCCGGTAAATTTCGAACTCTTCTACTGCATCCATATATCATCCCTTTTTGCAAATGTGTAAGGGTTTGAAATTTGCCTCAAAATTTGTGTAATTATGATTTAATGAAATGAGGTGTTTAGCGTAATTTGATTTATTTATATTTGAAATGCTCGTGGGTAAGTGTTCTTTATATCTTTCGAAAAAACCCTGCCATTCTGACCAATGTAATGCATTGCATTACAAGCATTTGTAATATAGGGCTTCTTGTCTTGCAGTACAATTGGTAGGCATTTGTAATTTACATTAGAAATAAATGGAAAAACAGTTTCTTCCACCACTTCAGTTGTTTGCGCTTGAATGGGTAGTATGCAACCAATTGATCATTTTTATCGACACCTGTTTTGTTCCTATTGTAGTCAAGTATGACATCTGGTTTATTTTTTGTCACTGCACCAGTTCTACCGCGAACTACTACATTAGACGATGTTGCTTGGTGGCAAGTGGAAAGAGCAACAACATTGCGAGTATCTTTCCATTTCAGACACAGCAGATGGTTACGACGCACATATACCATCTCCCCTTTTTTCAGTTTTTTGTTTATCAGATTTTGTATGGGTAACTCCCGTCTATTTGACATACATGTCCCAACAGCCAAAGTTTTTTCATTCCACAGAAAGTCAAATACTTGTGGTGAACTGTAAAATCTGTCCATATAAATTGTGTACCCCTTCCCCAAGTATTTCTGTAAAAGTCTTTGGAACAAAGGAATAATTGAATTACTCTGAGCCCCCTTTCCAGTATATACTTCTGTATTCAGAGCATACCCACTTGTTGCTTCACAGGCTATAAATAATTTTATACCGTATTTGTCCGGTTTATTTTTTATATATACTCTGAAATGGATTCGTCCCCTAAAGCCACAGATGCCTTCATCAACCGTTATTTCGCGTGATGGTATAACAGATTCTGCAAATTTGCTTTTGATATAGTCAAAATATGGACGGATCTTGTGCAATGGATCGTGATTAGGTTCGCCTTTCTTTACATAAGTTCTATTGTCATTGAGGTGCAAGTTTGATAAAATAGATTGAAAACGGTTTCTGCTCATAATTGATGGTGGAAAAGGTGTCTGAATAATTTTTTTTATGTCCAATAATTAGCAACTTTTGGTTTTCTGACCAAACACATGTGTATTATAACGGAAAAAAACAGATAAATATCTTGTAGCTTCACTGGAACCCAGGAATTCCACCTACTGTTTTTTTTTAATTTTATTGGCACGTTTGAGTTTTGTATACATTGAAGCAGCATACCGATTGGTTTCCTGTTTTATCAGTTTTACTACAAAATCTGAAAAGAATACTTGAAAACGGTCTAATGCAGTATACGTGTTGTCAATTGGGGAGTTACACAGGGCTGTTCTTCAAAAATTGGCATATCAATTGGGGTGTCAACACTGCACCAACCAGGGTCAGAAATTTCTGATCGTTTCCATTTCTGTTGCCTACCACCTGTCACTGCTGCATCACCTCCTCCAGAGTTACAAATATCCCTAGAAGGACCAGGTAGATTTGTATTCTGGAGAGAAAGCCTTACATCAGAACGTCTTTGGTATTCCTCATCATCAGATTCTGGAAGAATGAAAATACTGTCCTATAGAGAACTGTACAAAAAAAGTCACTGCTATACACAAATACTTTGTACTACTGAATAGCATGAAGGAGAAGGGGAAAATGTTTACAGAGTAATTTGTGCTAACAGAGAAACAAAAATAAAGAAAATGACAGGCCTGTAATGGGTAGTGTTATTGTTCAAAAAATACACAGTAAACAAAAGGGTGAGGTCAACCAAAAATAGTATTCTCTGTTTTTTTTATCATACAAATAGTAAGTGGAAAATAAATAATTTCATTATTCTAAACGCACATTTATCAGCAGAAATAAAAATACAGTACAAGTTACAATTATTTTGTACATTTTTCACGTTATCAGATAATGCAAATAGAAAATATTACGTGTGTATTGTTCACGTTGTAATAAGATTGTTTTATACAATGTAACTATATAAAAATGATCGAAATATATTAATGAATTAAAATACTGCCAGAACTTACCTGCGGTTCAAATTTTGATCAGAAGCCCAGAGTCGCCACCTATATCTTTGAAGGACAGATATGGAAACCTTTACACTCTACCTTAAATAAAACGGGACAATTTTGCAATCTGACTACCTCCCAATAATAATTCAGAAGATATCCGGGAACGTTTAGACGAATCTTGCAGCACAGAAATGAGAAAGTGGTAATGATGAAATAACTTAGACTAACACATTATTTTGAAGAGAATTAATATTTTTAATCAGCAACTATTCCAAGGTTGTAATTAAATTAAAATTTTCATACCTTTGATAACACATGTTATATGGTCATATCTAAATGCTACTACTTACTACTATGAAAAACTGCCCAGTCTGCTTCTCTCTCTCTCTCTCTCTCTCTCTCTCTCTCTCTCTCTCTCTCTCTCTCTCTCTCTCTCTCTCTCTCTCTCACACATTCTTATTTACAAACCCCCCTGTTATTTTACAAATTTCATGTTTTAATAATATTGTTCACTGTCGCGATTCTGGCCGAACACGTGCTTTCGTCGCCCGAGTTAACTGCCCGTTATTTAACTGTTCTGTTGTCCGCCGTCCGTCACCAGTTATCAAATTGTTACGTACGTTAATTCCTCGGGTCCCGGTCGGTGTTAAATCGGTATTATATCTAATTGTTCACATTTTATAAAGTTCAGCCGACCGGGCCCGCACAACACTGTCAGCGTCTGTAAGTGAACTGGGTTTCTCGTGGACTACTTTATTCCATGCAGCCGGACATTAATGCCGTGCCGGCGAACAAATTTCATCGTCGCTCACAGCCTGAGTTGTCACAGTATAGTGGCTATGCACATGAGACATAGCAGTTTTTTAGTGCTGTACGTTGATGATATTTAGACGCTTACTGGTCGACGTCATCAAAGTAGGTTGGGCTCAAACTTTACATCTGTCTTCATGGTTAACTAAGTGAATAGAAATTGTTCTCTTAGGCATCTTTGACTTTCACACAGGTGTCAGTCCGCACGCATGGTCGTGTGATGCATATGGGCGCGCTGCCACACACTTACAAAGTTCTTGGAAATGACGACTTGGTGCATTCCTCTGTACTGATTGCACCATTGTGGACACGTATTGCTGCCTTTGTTAGAAACTGTTCCATTCACCACGTGGTCTGGTCACAGTTGAAAATCACATTTACAAACATTTTAATAAAACCCCAAAAATTTAATAAAATGAAATCCCGCAAAATCGGCACGTTACAATACCCCCCCCAATGAGAGATCTTCTGCCGCAACAGAAGAAATCTCATTGCTAAAACCCCTAAGAGGACCGGTGAGGAACTGGTGCCAACAACCCCCTCTAGCTCTTACTTATACGTCATGGGTAAACGACCCCCCTGGCTCGGCGACTATGGACGCATCTGAACGAGATCACTGGACTTCTCTGTAGGAGATCCCAACACCGAAAAATTGAACAGATACGCACCACAGCTCGCCTCCCCTTCTAACATGTTTCCCCAAAAAAATCCAAATCCCTGGCTTATATCATGCCAGATCCTCAACCGATATGTTCCCCCTTATATGCAAACTGGGCTGCCTTTAGCAGATACTGAGCTCACAAACACACTTATACTATATACTGTAAATATTTATATATTCTGCAAAATTTCTTCAAGTTAAAATCAACAATTATCTTCTTTAAAATCAAACTACGAATCCTTTACCTAATTTGAATAATTCTCTTCATCAGTTATTATTATTAGAAAATAAACAAATTGAATATTTCTTAAAATAGGAACATCCTTAACCTAACATGTGATTATACATATGCCCTAACAATACAATTCAATAAAAACACTAATAATACACAAACAATAACATCATCAAAGTTCAAAATATCAATTAGATGGCAGGCAGGAAATCAAAATATATATATATATTTTTTTAATTTTAAATTCAAAATTTTAAATTTATTAGAATATTTCCCTTTTTCAATCTTGAAATTATTTAAAATCATTCAAATTAATTAAAAGCAAAATTGGCTTCATTTCCTTGCTAAACATGTCTAGTATATGACATCACCTATCAGCTGATCAAAACTGGGTCAAGTCAAAACCCTTGACCTACATACGTTATATACAAGTTACATCTGAAAATACATTGTACCTCTGTAAAATTCTATCCTGAAACACAAAACACAATAAAATAAAACATTTAAAATAACAAAATATTCTTATGATTAACAATCAAATTGATACTTAAATTACTCAAAATAAACACTTTATAACTTTACATTATTTTCAAACTCTATCAAAAATTTGTCACTGGTTTCAATCAAAATTTTATATTTTTATTTTTATAAATCTCTTTATTTAATCATCTCATTCTCCATTACTTTGGGTGATTTAATTACTTATAATAACTCGATAAGCATACATACAATCTTTCCCTCTTTGCCTCTACTAGCATTAACAACTTTAACTAACATGACACCCATCTCTATCAAAATATCTATCAAACAATCTCTAAACCCCAACTTACTATTAAACTCAATTCGCCACATTCTCTCGATATTGTAACGAATGAAATTGAAGCGTACCTGCAAAATGTGTACAATTTGTATATGTTATGTATGATTAGTGCGTTCGCCTCACACTGGGTCGTTACAGTAATGTTGTGGCTAGCGATGTTCGTAGCGTAGATATGATCACCTGTATACTACGGCAGTAACCTTACCTGTTATTCATAGGGTGTGATAATCCCGGGTGGCGCCAAGTCATTTTACAAAACAACTAAAATTATGTTTAAACAAGTTATCACCGTTGCGGGATGGTGCATTCAAATAGTTCCCGCTCGCACGGCCGTCCCAATCGTCGCTTCTGCTGTATGTCTGACAACCTGTTTCTGCTACGATTTATTCTTAAACACAAGTAATTGATATATAGCACTCCCTATGAAATGATAACGCTGGTTACTCCCTGTAATAAATATTTTTTAATGGGTGATAACTGAAAACATTCACATTTACAATAATACAATTATAAATTCGCTCCAACTAATTACATGAGATCTTGCCTTCAGGGTCGGCGAAGTGATTTAGAAACCATTTAACCTGGCATTGCTGTTTACGTTAAACGTATTACAATTATTATTGGTTTCCTAAATCGTGGATCCTCTGGCGATGAGTTAAAGAACTCCAATGGTTACAATAAAAATATATATTACCTTAGTCTAAGTGTACAGAAATAATAATGTGTGCTGTTACAATCTGTTGTGTTGTGTCGTAAAAGTGTTCTGTAAGTTCGTGTTTAATTCATAGGTTATATCAATGTTAACATGTTTCTATTAAGTTTTAGTTTGTTCAAATATTCTATGAAAGAGAAATATTGTTACTATAGTGCGGTAAATTTATATTTTAAAATTATTTAAAGTGATTAGGGTTGGTGGAAAATAAATAATTTGATGGTACTTAACACCTCAACGTGTCTAGTTGCCTTCGTTGTTTAATCGGGTATTAGGTGGCTGCATACATTCAGTTTTCATTGATTTTGGGCTTCAAAAGATTGAGCGTCTGTTTCGACATGGGTCTTGACCTTCTTTTCAAAGATATTTTCTATTTAATTGATCTTGGGTCTTGAATTATCTGCTACAACGGTCATCTGCTTCTCATGCGATCATGTTCAACAACTTTTACTGACTATTTGCATGAGTTACACTGAAAAAAACGCTTTTCCAAATATTTGCATCTGCATTGGCTTAATGACGCTTTGCTTCTTGTTATTTCTAACGGTAACTTTCGTCTTCAACCGCCGTTTCCATAGTAACGGAATTATTCTGATTGGTTGATTTTGAGATGATGTATTGTTATCAAAATTCGAATTCTTCGTATGTCTTCTGATTACTGTTATTCCCCCATCTTCCTTCCTGGTTATTAAATATTGTCACTATAGTGTTTATTCTCGTTCATAGATTATTTTGATACCCCACAAGCTTGGGTAATTACAGATTTTAAGTTTTTACAATTATGTTAATGCTTGTTAATTACATTTCTTTTTGTATGATAATGCCTATTACAATATTTTGCGTTATAAACGATTTACAATTTATTCTTGGTGATTCCTTCACCTCAGATTTTCTAAATTCTTATTCAATTTGTTATAATTTTTGGTTGTTTGGTTTTGACAGTTAGGTTTTTTTCTAGGCCTGAGTAGCCATTATAGTATTTTACTTATTTCATTCAAATCACATTTTGTTTCAGCCTATTGGGCTTTACTTTGTTAATTTTACTGGTGGTGTTGTATTTTAAGTCTGTTGGTGTGTTGGTTTACTTGTCAATATTGCTATCTTTATTTTAATCTTTAAAACATAACATTAGGCTTATGGACTGCAGACTTCATTCAGCCATATCCTATTCATAACATTAACATGAACAATTTTTTATAAGTTATTAGAGTTATTATTTTGATCAAGAAATATTATTACTTCCTTCTAACTTATCCTTATTTGCTAATTTTTTGTTTACAACACGTATTATTTTTCTTGGATTTCGTTGTCCATGACGTGTCCGTTACTTAACTAAATATCACTATAATATTGACGACTCGGAACACAAAGTTTTTTATAAGTAAAAACGTAAAGTTTTACCTTACAGCCTAAACTGGCTTTCACCTATAGAAGGCTTCATCAGAGGCTCTGATGAAGCCTTCTATAGGTGAAAGCCGGTTTAGGCTGTAAGGTAAAACTTTACGTTTTTACTTATAAAAAACTTTGTGTTCCGAGTCGTCAATATTATAGTGATATTTAGTATTATTTTTGTTGTGATAAACAACATCGCTTTTTATTAAATTGATAACAGTCCCTTATAACTTAGGTGTCTTTGTTAGTTTTTGATTTCTTAATCTCTAAACAATTTTTATATTCCCTCCATGGTAACACCTTCAATTTATTCTATTCTGGAATCCTCCCTTTTTACTTACTACCGGCTATAATTAAACTTAACTATATTGAACATCTTCCTTAAATAATAAAGTCATCATCACTTCTAGTGTTTACTATACATTATTCTATAATTCACACTTAATACTATTTTTCATCAGTTATTTATTCACTGTTAATTTCCAACCTTTATCTTACCTTCACTTTTAAATTATTTATTGTTAATTATAACTTCACTAGTGTCGCACTTCACTTTGGGGTTTTTACACCTACACTATTGCACTGTATCACTGTTTATATTATTTGTTTGATAGTGGGTGATCCCTATACTTATTTCTCTTTCATATCCGTAATACTGTAGCATAACAAAATTATCACGTTAAACATTTAACTTAATGCAACATAAATAAAGAAGAAAAGGTCCATAGTGAGTGAGAAGAATGAATTGTTTTAAGTATTAAACTGGAAACTGTATATTATGTCAATAAAATGTTAATAAGAATAAAAAATAACAAAGAAAACCATTGATCAAAATAACTTACTATGTAAAAACCCAATAAACCAGCAGTATACCCAGTAGATTGGGGAAGCAGTAAAAAAAGGAAAGACAAGAAAAAGGAGATAAAAGGGTGAAAACAATATTAATAATGGAAATTTATAAGATCAAGAAGCAGAGAAACCACAAGACCAGAAATTACTAATATAATAATGAAGAAAGGACAAAATATGTCAAGATTCCCACAAAGAGCCTAGAAACAAGAAGAGTTATTCCAAAAAATGTTAGTAATGGAATACATACCACTGAACAAAATTAAAACCAATATATTTAGACCCAGTAACTCAAGTTACAAGATACAATCCAAAGAAAACCGAATTGTAAACTAGTTATAAGTATAATATGTAAAAAAATATTTAAAAAGACTACCATTAGTGTAGACAATAATAAGTGACACACTATAATAAAGTATAGTGTAAGAAATAGAAATCTATTAAAAAGACTACCATCAGTGTAGGGAAATACTATATAAAAAATAACAGACAGTCTAATGACTAAGGTCAATTTTAATAATAAAAGTGTTTTAAAAAATTAAGTAATATAAGATTGTAATAGTTATGAGATGCTTTTATTTCATTGTGTTACCAAGACAGTTATAGTAATTGAAAGAGACAGTTAACAACTGAAGGTGTCATTAGTTACAAGATGTTTTTTATTATAATTCTATATTTTATTTCATTGTGTTACCAAAATAATTATAGTGAACACAAGAGACAGTTAACAACTGAAGGTGTCATTAGTTATAAGATGTTTTTATTTCATAGTGTTACCAAAATAATTATAGTGAACACAAGAGACAGTTGATAACTGAAAGTGTTATTAGGCATAAGATGTTTTAATAGGATTAGGTTTGTGATAAAAGGAAACATAAAATCAAAGGACAGCCAATGACTGATAATATTACAGATCATAAGATGTTTCCATTATAATTCTATATGTATAAAAAAATAATAGGCATAAGATGTTTTTGTTATGTTTAAGTGATATAAAAAAAAAGTTAGTAGATATAAGATATTCTGTTGTGTTTCAAATCATGTTATTTAATTTTCAAGTTTGTAAGGCAGAGAGGCAAGTAGGAAATAGGAATGTAATAATTTTATTTAAAACTGTAAACCATATGAAAGATACAAAGCAGATTAGCTAAGACACCACTTTAGAAAACACAGACTAGTAATGTAAACCAAAACTATTTATCAGAGAATCAAACTACATAATAGGGGATAAAATTCAGTCCATACAACACAGAAATTGAAAATATAATTAATACAGATACAATTAATAACGAATAGAATGACAAAGGAAAGAAAATTAACTTCCTTTGGAAACAAATGATACTAGGCCTATAATGGTAATCAAATCAGACTAAACAGTAAATTAATCAATATTGAAGTGTTTTAACAACAAAATTATTAACAACAAAGATAATCACGGAGTTATTAAGATTATTCCATGGAAATATTATCAGAAAAAACACTTAAAAACCATTTAAACACTAAATTTGTACAAAATATGAGGCCTACAATAATTATAAAAAATTGTAATTTTTGGGCTTAAATGAACTTGAAACAAACCCAGCTATATATCCAAATATGTAAAATTAATTAATCAATATTGCTGAGTAGTTAGATTTTTATAAAATTAAGAAATATTTGAAATACAGTAAAAAATAAGAAAACTTATTATGTATATTTAGATGATGAACCAAATCTGAGACATGTACTTTTATAAATGAACAATAGAAAGAGGAAAAAGACATATCACAAATTACCCTAAAACGACGACGTTCAGAGTTTAGTCTATTGTTAATCGTGAAGACGACTAGTTGAGAATGTACTGACAGAATACCGAAAAAGAATAATTTTGTGCAAAACCGTGAGTGTGTCTATGAAGAGTGTAACAGAGGTTAACTAAAATGAAAATAACATTAACCATTAATATTTAACACCTCACTAATTCCGAACAACAGTAATAACACCATATAACACAAGCACAAGAAATCAACGGCCATTTTGAGAAGATTTTGGACCATATTAGCAGAACACGAATACACATATTTGAACACCGGACACTTCACCAGTAACCCATCCCGAAACGACATCGCAGGAGAAGAGGGAACACCATACACTATATTCCTGGACCAAC
Source organism: Magicicada septendecula (assembly GCA_034769895.1). Taxonomy (NCBI): domain Eukaryota; kingdom Metazoa; phylum Arthropoda; class Insecta; order Hemiptera; family Cicadidae; genus Magicicada; species Magicicada septendecula. Next base: position 23,761,542 of record CM068374.1, read on the forward strand.
ACTACTTCGCAGAGAAGGGAATATTCATTTATTTCTGCGGGAGAAGCTCAGCCAGTTCCAGCAGTGCATAGCAGCGAAAAACGAGGTGACGGCGGTCATACTAGATTTCCGAACGAGACAAGTACACTGCCAGCTTGAAGGGAGTGACGTCATTTCGACGAATGGTTCGATATCACTTTCATAATTGACAATTTAAATAATAAATTTGTTTTATTTCAGCCATAATAATTTAGTTTAAGAATATCTGTAAGACTGTATCTCGTTCCTTGCCCTCTGACCATTTCGACTCGTTAAAAGAATCCTAATCAATTAATCTTGTAAAAAATATATTTTGTCAATCTTGTTCGCTACCGACTGGAGCAAATAATCAGCCAATGCCTGGGCCATGCGCAGTCTGAATGGCGCATAATTTTAAATGTCAATAAATGAACATCATTATTCAGTTACAAGAGTTGTATTTATTTGTATAATGAATGTTAACTATTTTTTTTTTCTAAACAAAAATAATTTACAGTGCTAGAATAAATATCTGAGAGGAAGAAGAAGAGTAAAGTCAGCGGAGAGAGAACCAACCGATCTGACTACACCATTAAATGATTAATAGAAACAAATAGATCTGAATTACAAATTCATACTTATTCAATTAGAAATAATTAAAGCACACGCACAATTAATTAATTATTTATTAATTAATTGAATTCATCAATTAAACAACAAAACTAAATATTAGTAAAATTTGATAACTTACCAAAATTTTTTTTTATTATCAACCAATCACACTTTATTATAAAATATTATTTATATTTAATTTATTCTTTGTAATTGGTGAATCCAAAGTGGAGCTGTATCATCGGCGAGTTCAACGCCGAGATTCAGACAACATTTTTATTAGTATCACAATAATTCTTGCTATCTATCTTATTTATTTATATTTGTAATAATAAATTATATTACAATACTAATGACAATTAATACTTAATAATTAATACTTAATAACTAATAACAATTTTTATCTGTGGTTTAGGTTGCCTTTTTATCACCTTCATCCTTAGTGAGTTTTCTTCACTAGGTTATTTTGTCTATTAATGGGTAGTAACCGTTACCTTTCCTTTCTCCGGATAACCATTGTTTTGGTTTCAATATTCTTCTTGAGTGCTTTATTACTTGTTTTGTGAACCATTATTGGTTTTCACTTCTGCTTGTCTCCCTCCTTCTTCATTTTCCTTATTTGATTAATACATTGGGTTTTTCCATCCTTTTCCTTGGGTATTTTGGGGTCGTTTAAACCCATGAACTTGTTTCCTTTTGGTTTGGGTTTATTACTTCCTTATTCTCGATGGTTATTTGTGTGGTTCCCTTCTTCATTTGTTTCTTGTTGTTGGGTCAATCACTTGGGTTAGGTCAAAGTCGTCGTTTGTCGAGTCATATTCCTTATATTTTAATTAAAATCAATCAGTTTATTTGATAAGAAGTATTTTTACATTTATAAATATATTTTTTATCCCTGGTACTGGGTTGGCTATTTGTGTTGTAACATAATGCCTCTCCTTTAAAATTGATCATTTTGATAAAACACTAGCATAGTTTTTTATGAAATTATCAGTTATACGTAATGTTTTTCCTTTTCTTTCTTGGTTGTTTCTCCATTCTTTGTTTCTCTTCTTACTGAATTCATTCCATTTTATTTGGATCTGTTTTTTACTTTATTTCCATTGGTGTGTTCTCCCTTATACACAATTTTTCCCTAACTTTAGTAGCTGGTTTCTCCCATTACTACTCATTTTTCTGAGACCAGAGGCACATCATCTCTGCTCAGTTTATTTGGATTGCTGGACTTTTCAACAGTCAATCATAAATACCTTTTTTGTCAACTTGTGACTTAAATTAATAATAATATACTTTGGGATTGTCCACCTTGTGGTTTGTTTTTAGATCACTTTGGCCTTTTACTCATTCTTCCTTCCGCTGTACCTTTGCTATATACTATCATTTGCTCATACAATTGATTGTTTTTTATTTATTTATATGTTAATTTCATCATTATTTGGTTTTCAATTCTCGTTGTGATCATTTTAATTATCTTAGACATTGGTATTCTTTTCTCAGTTATTTAGCAATATTTTGCTTTAGCCATAGCTTGTATATTTGATTCATACAGAACTTCTCTTTTTCTTTGTACCAGTTTAGATTTTTTATTTTTTTTGAATACCTTTGATTCATTATAATTTCAGGTATTTATCTTATCAGTTTTTTTTTGTTTGATTTTATTTTTGTATATTTCAGTTTGTATTAAAAATCATTCTTGATAATTCTTTGTAAGTTAATTCTCTTACATCATAAGAATTTTTGTAGCGTATTCCTATTTTGGTATATTTTGTTTAATTATTTCATATACTTCACACATCAACTTTTTAATAAATTGTAAGTTGATGTCACTTAGTAGGAATTTACGTAACTCATTCCTTTGTTTTTATATTTTTTATTTTAGGCCTCATAAGTCGTCGAAATGTTGTTGCAAGTTGTGCTCACATAATTTTTGAATTTTGGCATCTGTATTTTATTTACAGTTACTTGTCCTTCGTGATGACATACGGCCGTACATTTTATTATATATAAGTTTATTTTGGTATCAATTCAATTCTCACGGTTGTGGATTTATTATATAATTGTCTTTATCATTTCCATTCCATATTATAGCCTTCTCCTTTTTTGTTCGACACTTCGTTATTCTTCACCTCTTCTCCTTCAAGTGTTTGATATTCACACTTATTCTGGATGAAGCTTACATAGTTTTTGAATTTTAGTATATGTATTTTATTTATGGTTACTTAGTTTTCTTCGTAGAACTTCTTTATTGAAGCTTGGTTGTAAACTCCTTTTACTTTTTTGGTGGTTATATTGCTTATCTCGTAAGTGTTGTTTCCATTGTCCTTGGTGATGACATATGGTCCAACATATAATAATAGCAATTTTTTGGCTATTCCTTCAAGTGTACTGGGTAGTTCCCTGTTTTTTCTCGTTATTGGTCTTTACCATTTGACATATTATACACGTTTTAATATTTTGGTTTACCTTTCTTACTATATTTTTTATAAAGACTTCCTCCTCCAATGCTTTTACAATTTTTACAGTTCCCATATGTCCGTATCGAACATGATAATCCTTAATTATCTTATTTTCTAATGTTTTTGGAACTACAAGTTTCCATGTGCTATTGTGTTTTCTTGTTTTAACAAAGAGTATATCTTGGTGGATACAATAATATTTATTCACAACTTCTTCATCTTCTAACAGTCTGTTTCTTATGTTTAGTAATTTTGAATCTTGTTTCTGCTGTACCACTACCTCGTTCAGAATATCTTCCAGGTCCTTTCTATCCTTTATTATACAAAACACTTTGATTATCTTCTCCTTTTCTCCTTCAAATGTCTGATCGGTGACATTTATTCTGGATAATACATCGGCGGCAACATTTTTACGTCCTGGAATGTACTCCCACGTTATGTGGTACTCTTGTAATGCGAGTATCCATCGTGTAAGCCTCCCATGACTTAACTTACACTGTTTCAAGAAAGAAATGGACTTATGGTTGCTTCAGACGGTGATGGGATATCCGAGGATATACGTCCTAAATTTTCCGCATGCGAATACAATACTGAGTAGTTCCTTTTCAGTAACATTGTAGTTACGTTCGCATCGGTTCAGTACCCTGCTAGCGAAGCTGATAACCAGGTGGTGTCCGTCCTTATCCTCTTGATATAACTCGGCGCCCAGGCTCACATCACTGGCGTCACAATTTAAGTAGAACGGCTGTTCAAAATTAGGGTGGTGTAGCATTATAGTTTCAAGAAATTTTATTTTGATTAATTTTAACATTTCATCTTGTTCCTTCCCCCAAGTCCACTTTTCTTTAGCTGATAATTGTTTAGAGAACTTTGCTGTTAAATAAGAATAATTGGTTTGGAACTTTCTATAGTAGTTACAAATACCTAAGAAGGATTGTAGCTGCTTCTTATTCTTTGGGGTGGGGAAGTTCTGAATAGCTTCCACCTTCTCTTGGGATGGTGTTATCCCCTGTTCTGCTAAGTTGAAACCCAAGAATTTGACTTGGTTTGCTATGAACTTGGACTTGTCTAATTTTAATGTTATATTATTTTCAGATAATTTTTGTAATACCTGTTTGACCCGATCGCAGTGCTCATCCCAGTCGGATGATGTTATTAGGAGGTCGTCCACGTACACTGTTGTGAACTGCAATGCTTCCTGACCTATGACCTGGTCTATACACTTGACGAACACTGCGACGGAATTAATGAGGCCGAAAGGTAACCTCTTAAACTGGTAATTCCTTCTGTCGAAGATGAATGCCATGTACTTCCTACTGTGTGGGTGAAGCTCCACCTGCCAGTACCCACATACAGTATCCCAGGTGCTTATATATCTGGTGCCATGAAATTTCTTGAGTATCTCTTCAATCTCTCCCGGTGATGTTCAATCATTAATGATCATCTTATTGATCTCCCGGGCGTCTAGACATATTCTGACTTTACCATTCTTTTTTGGTATGGCGACTATAGGACTCGTATAAGGAGACTGACTGTATTCAATGATGTCCTCCTCCATCATTCTATTTATTTCCGTTCTCACCTCATTTTTTAGGGAGTAGGCGATTGGATAGGATTTTCTGTGAAAGTCTATGGGTTCTCGAAAGTTGATTTTACATTGGAATCCTTTGACCTTCCCTGGGGTATTTGAGAAAACGTGGTGGTATTCTTGATATATGGCTATTAGTTTTTCAGCCTGTTCACCCGTTATCTCTTTCTGAGGTCTCTCTCTTTGGAACCTTCTAATTTCTTCGACTTTTCTTTTCCACAATTCTCCCTCTCCTTCTTCCTCTTCTAGGGTAATTGATGGTTGATATTTTTGGCAATAATAGCTTTTTAACCCCTTATTATGATTCAGGGTTATTTGTGTTGAGTTACTGTTGATTATATTGGCTGACCACACTCCCTTCTCAGAAGTAAGCACTACTATTCCCTTCTGCATCTCAATAATTGCTGAGTGTTGTCTCAGTGCGTTGCATCCAATCAACATGTTAAATGGTAGTCCATTTGCGACAAGGAAAATAATAGGTGTTATTGTGTTCTGACTGGTTAGCTCCAATGAGACCTGCTTTCTGATGGTCCTACTTTGATAAAATTGACTTGGCGCCTCATGTCGCCCCTATTCTGGTTACTCCCGTTTCCCCTGTTATATTGGTAATTCGGGTCGTACCGGTTGCCATAGTAATTGTGATTATTTGGGTGGCCATTTGTATTCCTACCCTGTTCTATCCCCCTGTTGTTATTATGTGGTGCACTTCTGTGGGTTTTGTGCATTTCTGTTACTTGGTTGGTTCCCCTGGTTGTAACTCGGATGATCTCTGTTGCTTGGTTGGTTACCTTGATTGTAGTTGGGTTGATTCCGATGGAATGGTTGGTCCCCTGGGTAACTGTTTGGGTTTCGGTTCATTACGTTCCAGTTGTTGTTCTGGGTATTACTGTAGGGCAAGTTGTAGCTTGGCACATTGTAATTTTCATTCCCCCGGTTGTACTTTTGGTTGATCATACGATTTTTCTTATACTGGCTGTCGTTTTCATGGTCTTCCAGCAAGTTGGCCATTCCCTGTATGGTCTTTATTTGTCCCTGTCTCCTGGCCCTCTGTATGGCGTCTTCATAATGATATCCCAGTTGAATGACTAGGGACTCTTCGGGTATCTTTGGTTCGAGGTTTCGAGCTAGACAGACTTTTCCCAAGAAGTATGATGTTAGTGTATTCCCAGCCTGTGGCTCATATCTTCCGTTGCTTATGTCGTTCCTTACCACATTTTGGGTCGATTCTGACCAGTATTTTTCACGAAACAACGTTTTGAATTCTTGTGTACAGCTGATTTCTGGTCGTGTGGCTGTCCACCAGTTGTCGTTCGTGTCTCGAAACATCTCATCGATGAGACTTCTCACTGTTGTCCATCTGGTATCTCTACTCCTCTCTATGATCTCCTCCACCCTTTTCAGAAATTCTATGGGGTTTTTTCGATAACTTTTAAAGTTGATCACTTCCCTATTTTCGTTCGTAAAGATATGAGTGCTACTGCAAGGCTTCTCCCTCAAAGCGTCTAGTTCCTCTTGCATCTGTTTCTCCTTCTGACTGATTTCTCTAATTTTTTCTTTATTTTCTTGCGTTTTCTCGTCAATCTTGTTGATAGTGGTGTATACCCTTTCAACGCGTTCACTGACATCAGTCTGTATTTCCTTGTGCCTCTCCTTCAGCTCCTGAAGCACCTCCTGTTTATTTTTGTTACACTCTTCGGTGGTGGTTTTCTGCATTTCTTGGATCCTGAGAATTCCTTCCTCCCGGACGTGATTTATTTTTTCAGTCAGCTCTTCCTGGACGTGTATTACTGTTTCGTTCGTCTCAGTTATAGTCTGTTTGATTTCATCTTTGCACTCCGCCAACTGTTGCCTCCATTCATCCTTTGATTTCTCACCTTCTTCCTTCAATTGTTTTTGGAGTGTTTCACAATTATTTTCAATCTTTTTATTTAACACGTCAAGATCCTTTTTCATCTGCCTCTTCAGCTCCTCCCCCTTCTCTTCTAATATTTCCTGGCTCCTCTTCAGGGTTTCTTGGTTGCTTTCTATTTTGTTATTCAAAAGCTCTATGTCCTCCTTGATTTGCTTCTTCAATTCTTCATTCTTCTGATCCAGTTTTTCTAACCTTTTATTAGTACTTTCATTTGTACTCACTATTTTCTCATTGATCTGTTTCAAATTTTCACTGGTTTCTTTCTTCATTCCATCAAGTTGATCCTCCTGTTTCATAAAATTTTGATTTATTGATTCAAATTTTTTATCTAATTCTTCCTTATTCTTGTTGAATTTATTGTTCATATTATTCATCATTTCCATTAATTTTAGTATATTCGGGTCTCCTCTACTTTCTCCCTTGTCATCCGCCTGTAGTTCCATTTCTTCGTCTTGGCTTGGTTCTGTTGTGGTTATTGCTGTCTCCACTTCTTCAATCGGTGCTCCTTCCTCTTCTTCCCCTCTATTTTCTTCCATCTCTTTCTCCTTTGCCAACTTATTCGCCAATCCTCTGGTGTGCATATTGTAACCTTTCGCAATCGCCGCTAGAATTTCGTATTTCTCTCTCTTCTAGCTCCACCGGTTGGTCGCCAATCTGTAACGATGAAATTGAAGCGTACCTGCAAAATGTGTACAATTTGTATATGTTATGTATAATTAGTGCGTTCGCCTCGCACTGGGTCGTTACAGTAATGTTGTGGCTAGCGATATTCGTAGCGTAGATATGATCACCTGTATACTACGGCAGTAACCTTACCTGTTATTCATAGGGTGTGATAATCCCGGGTGGCACCAAGTCGTTTTACAAAACAACTAAAATTATGTTTAAACAAGTTATCAGCATTGCGGGATGGTGAATTCAAATAGTTCCCGCTCGCACGGCCGTCCCAATCGTCGCTTCTGCTGTATGTCTGACAACCTGTTTTCTGCTACGATTTATTCTTAAACACAAGTAATTGATATATAGCACTCCCTATGAAATGATAACGCTGGTTACTCCCTGTAATAAATATTTTTTAATGGGTGATAACTGAAAACATTCACATTTACAATAATACAATTATAAATTCGCTCCAACTAATTACATGAGATCTTGCCTTCAGGGTCGGCGAAGTGATTTAGAAACCATTTAACCTGGCATTGCTGTTTACGTTAAACGTATTACAATTATTATTGGTTTCCTAAATCGTGGATCCTCTGGCGATGAGTTAAAGAACTCCAGTGGTTACAATAAAAATATATATTACCTTAATCTAAGTGTACAGAAATAATAATGTGGGCTGTTACAATCTGTTGTGTTGTGTCGTAAAAGTGTTCTGTAAGTTCGTGTTTAATTCATAGGTTATATCAATGTTAACATGTTTCTATTAAGTTTTAGTTTGTTCAAATATTCTATGAAAGAGAAATATTGTTACTATAGTGCGGTAAATTTATCTTTTAAAATTATTTAAAGTGATTAGGGTTGGTGGAAAATAAATAATTTGATGGTACTTAACACCTCAACGTGTCTAGTTGCCTTCGTTGTTTAATCGGGTATTAGGTGGCTGCATACATCAGTTTTCATTGATTTTGGGCTTCAAAAGATTGAGCGTCTGTTTCGACATGGGTCTTGACCTTCTTTTCAAAGATATTTTCTATTTAATTGATCTTGGGTCTTGAATTATCTGCTACAACGGTCATCTGCTTCTCATGCGATCATGTTCAACAACTTTTACTGACTATTTGCATGATTTACACTGAAAAAAACGCTTTTCCAAATATTTGCATCTGCATTGGCTTAATGACGCTTTGCTTCTTGTTATTTCTAACGGTAACTTTCGTCTTCAACCGCCGTTTCCATAGTAACGGAATTATTCTGATTGGTTGATTTTGAGATGATGTATTGTTATCAAAATTCGAATTCTTCGTATATATTCTGATTACTGTTATTCCCCCATCTTCCTTCCTGGTTATTAAATATTGTCACTATAGTGTTTATTCTCGTTCATAGATTATTTTGATACACCACAAGCTTGGGTAATTACAGATTTTAAGTTTTTACAATTATGTTAATGCTTGTTAATTACATTTCTTTTTGTATGATAATGCCTATTACAATATTTTGCGTTATAAACGATTTACAATTTATTCTTGGTGATTCCTTCACCTCAGATTTTCTAAATTCTTATTCAATTTGTTATAATTTTTGGTTGTTTGGTTCTGACAGTTAGGTTTTTTTCTAGGCCTGAGTAGCCATTATAGTATTTTACTTATTTCATTCAAATCACATTTTGTTTCAGCCTATTGTTTCAGCCTTTACTTTGTTAATTTTACTGGTGGTGTTGTATTTTGAGTCTGTTGGTGTGTTGGTTTACTTGTCAATATTGCTATCTTTATTTTAATCTTTAAAACATAACATTAGGCTTATGGACTGCAAACTTCATTCAGCCATATCCTATTCATAACATTAACATGAACAATTTTTTATAAGTTATTAGAGTTATTATTTTGATCAAGAAATATTATTACTTCCTTCTAACTTATCCTTATTTGCTAATTTTTTGTGTACAACACGTATTATTTTTGTTGTGATAAACAACATCGTTTTTTATTAAATTGATAACAGTCCCTTATAACTTAGGTGTCTTTGTTAGTTTTTGATTTCTTAATCTCTAAACAATTTTTATATTCCCTCCATGGTAACACCTTCAATTTATTCTATTCTGGAATCCTCCCTTTTTACTTACTACCGGCTATAATTAAACTTAACTCTATTGAACATCTTCCTTACATAATAAAGTCATCATCACTTCTAGTGTTTACTATACCTTATTCTATAATTCACACTTAATACTATTTTTCATCAGTTATTTATTCACTGTTAATTTCCAACCTTTATCTTACCTTCACTTTTAAATTATTTATTGTTAATTATAACCTCACTAGTGTCACACTTCACTTTGGGGTTTTTACACCTACACTATTGCACTGTATCACTGTTTATATTATTTGTTTGATAGTGGGTGATCCCTATACTTATTTCTCTTTCATATCCTTAATACTAATGACAATTAATACTTAATAATTAATACTTAATAACTAATAACAATTTTTATCTGTGGTTTAGGTTGCCTTTTTATCACCTTCATCCTTAGTGAGTTTTCTTCACTAGGTTATTTTGTCTATTAATGGGTAGTAACCGTTACCTTTCCTTTCTCCGGATAACCATTTTTTTGGTTTCAATATTCTTCTTGAGTGCTTTATTACTTGTTTTGTGAACCATTATTGGTTTTCACTTCTGCTTGTCTCCCTCCTTCTTCATTTTCCTTATTTGATTAATACATTGGGTTTTTCCATCCTTTTCCTTGGGTATTTTGGGGTCGTTTAAACCCATGAACTTGTTTCCTTTTGGTTTGGGTTTATTACTTCCTTATTCTCGTTGGTTATTTGTGTGGTTCCCTTCTTCATTTGTTTCTTGTTGTTGGGTCAATCACTTGGGTTAGGTCAAAGTCGTCGTTTGTCGAGTCATATTCCTTATATTTTAATTAAAATCAATCAGTTTATTTGATAAGAAGTATTTTTACATTTATAAATATATTTTTTATCCCTGGTACTGGGTTAGCTATTTGTGTCGTAACAATATATATAAAAAAAAATATTCTCTAACCCTTTGTACTTAGGATAAGTGTTTCCCCCCCAAAAAAAGCTCATTCCCTTATGTTGGTTCCTGGATTCTACCAAAGGTAACCCTTTCCGGCGCCAAACGGTCCCTCCCCGTCCCAACCCTTTTGTTGCAGACTCCACCATTACACTATCCCCTATTACAAAATTGCCATCCCCAAATCTCACTCATATTATCCCACTTCAACTACAAAATAACATCATCATTTATAAACATCAATATATCAATCAATACTCTACATATGTTCCCCATGACTACTGTGTCAACATCAATACTTCTCAAATTCTATTACATTAACTCACTATAACATTACATTAATTCAAAACAATATTTTTCTCTCTACTACCCCTTTAACTTTAACTTGGACTGATCTATATGGCCCACAAAATATTAATCTCCCACAATCTATCTTTTATTAACCTTCACAAATTATTTAAAATCTTAACTTTATCAAATTAGTTTCCTCATTATTTTAAATAGCATCTGTAATACCTTGAAACATTACATTTAACATTAATTACCTTGAACATTAATAAACAATTTAACAGTGACATTTTACTACTGATCAGCTGACATTCCTAGCAAAGTGAAAACACATTTCAAAATTATACACCTTCTATGAAATACCTATGGTTATCAATCCTTACATCTACCCTATTACACATCATTGTTTCTCTTCTTTCTGACTCTGGTACTATTGTGTAAACCACCTGCCGGTCGGTCGAGTTGTTTACTTTTGTTATACTCGTTTCAAAATTACACAAATTATATAAAACATATTTTTATCAATTCTTATCTCTAACACAATAAAATAATACATTTATAAAATACAGAATGAACAGATTATACTGAACGTTTGAACACCTATTTATCAAAGCGTAACACAAGCATTTTTATTAGAGCAAAATTTAGCTATCATTTTTAATTTACAAAATTTAAATTTGTTGCTCATCTGAGCAACCTCCCATCCACACACACTATTGTATTTTATGTTGGACTGTAGCGCCCATTTGCTTTCACAAAGACTGCATAGTTGGAGGAATTGGACATCTCCGTGTCTTTGCTTCGGCTTTACACTTTAAAGATTTTGGATATCGACATATCCTCGTTTATAATTATAAGCCCTTAAAACGGGTCTACCACCTCGCTATGCTGTCCCTACGCGGACAGAGTGGCACCCGCTGTTCCATAGTTCCGGGATTTCCCCTAGTTTCACCCCCCTATTAATTTCTACTATCAACCAATTTCAAGTCAGCTATGGTCAAGGGACTTGATATGGCCATAGCTGACCGGTAGCCGAAACCACGATTAGTGCTGGTAAGGCATTAATCGCCCGAAAAGTCGGGGAAATCAAACTTCACTTTAATGCCTGTTCTGCTCATCAATATTCTGTACGGCACGAGAGTCTATCAGGGTACAAATAAAATTGTACAAAAAAGGTGTGCCGCACATTTTCGCCATGTTGGCCTCCGATGGGGGTAACACTCACTGTTACCCCCAACCCATTCCACTACCTACTGGGGCACAGGCCACCCCAGCAATGGCACATTACTAGCTAACTTAAAATTTTTATATACAACATTCTAATGTGACATTTTTCATTAACCATTCTATCCATCATCATTTAAATCATTCATCACTTTCTACAAATAAATTTCTTAAAATTTTTTAAAATTATTGTTAACCTTTGTTTCTCTTTATATTTCAGTTATTATTATTTTTTAAAGTATTATCTCAAGTTATTTTCATTACTGAAGTTAAAATTCTTTCCATTACGTTAAACATCTGTAAACATTTTATTATAGCTGACTGGTTATTATAAAAAAATTTTTTATACTTACAGTTCATTATTCACATACTGACATACACAAAATATATACACCATACTACCTCCACGTAACCTCTGAAACATTTAACAAAATGTTATTTCAAATCTAACAATTTAACAATCAATTACCAAATTCACATCTCGTAAAATAATTTAAATTCATTCGAAAATTTCAATTATACAACATTTAAATCAGTCAAAATATTTTAAACATTTCAAATTATTTTAATTAAATTCATTACTGAAAATACAAATCCCATTGCTATCAAAACAATTACAATTCGCCAATTACTGTCTCCAAAATTAATTTTGTTATTTATTTAGATTACAAATATTAATATTATTATTATCACCCTTATCTACATACACGTTGTTTACTTAACATTTTACAACACACACAAATAAATTTACTAAACTTATTTACAAATCGTCATCATTATTTATTCAGTTATATCACACTTCAATGTCCAAGATTGCGAGGTCATCACCATATATTAACATACTTAAACTGTTCCTTCCCCGATTTCTTAATCTAGCCTCCATCGTCATGTAATAGTCGTACCTTTTTGTAGCATTTCTCTTTCTTACTTATACTCGATTTGTTATTATTATTACTATTACAATAAACCATTACTTCTAAGTCCTTCCTTATACCATCTATTATGTCATAAAACTTGTCACAATCAATTAATTTTGCCCAGTCTCCGTAAGTAATCTTTCTTAACACCAAGTCAATTATTTTATCATCATAAATTACCTTATTGTTATTTAAACCTGTATCATCACTCTCTATCTTAACCGGTAAGCATTTCATATCATTTAACCTCTCCTTCAGCTCATTACAGTCTCTCTTTACTTTATACAATTCTGTCTCTCTATCCCTACACCATTCTCTATTTAAATTTCTCTCATCATAATGCCATATCACACTTTCTCTCTCATTCCATGCAGAGGGTACTAACTCAATTAAACATTTCCTGACTTCTCCAGGAACAACAAAAAACTTCAAAAAACAATTATTTGTAGAACACTTGTCTACCCAATATATACGTGAAGATCTTTCTTCACCCCCCATAACACCTCGTAAAAAATTTACCCTCTGTTTCATACCCATAATATAACTCTTTCCACTCATTATCTAACTCACCAATATTAATTACTATGCCTTTACGATCTATTACTTTCTCTCTCTCACTCACTATCTCTATCTCATCACTATCCAATATTTTATTCTCAACTATCTCATTATTTAACATTATTTCATCATTAGAATTAATTATATTAACATCACCACTTACCTCCGAATTGTAATCACCATCATTATCTCCACTAGTCAACACTACCTCTCCCACTATTTGGTCACTGTTATTTATGAATTCATTATCGTTATCACTCACCTGGTTAATTATTTCTTCACTATCATTAACAACATTATTATCACTTACCTGTTTTAATTCTACTTCTGAGTTCTCCTTTAATCGGTGTCTTTAGTTCCCATGACCATTCCCTCAATATTTTGTTATTTTCGTCCGATTGTTTCTTAATCATTCGCAACATATCCATTATCATTTTATAATCAGATTCACTCATATCATCATTACTTACCTCATTATCTGCCACCTGATCGACTTTATTCTGGTTAACTCGGTCTATCTCTCTACCTTTATTTACCACTGATACACTATCATCATTGTGAACAGGCCTATTTACTGTCTTACCTTCTACCACTGTTACTTCCACTATCTTACCTTTATCGTTCGTCATCTTACTACCAATACTAATATCATCACTATGCTTTCTAATTTCGGCAAATATTCCCTCTTCTTGTTCTTCCATTCGGGTTAAATTATTATCTAAATTACCCCACTCCTCATCTGTCATCTCACCTACTACCCTTCGAAATTCACTCTCCCACTCATCCCACGCAAAACCAATATCATTACCTTGTATTTTGGCCATGTTTAAAGTTCATTTATATAACACTTTTTATATATAAAAACCACTATTTTTCTACAATCAAAACACCTAACACAACTGTAAATCATAATAATACAAACATAACCTACTCACACGTACGTAATTATGTACGATAAATATTTTTACAAATTCGTCATTACCACATCCTATTTTCTGTGCTTTAAAATAGATCTACCTCGTATAAATAAAATTAAACCAGGATCTTGGCAGCGCGAGCCAATGTAACTATATAAAAATGATCGAAATATATTAATGAATTAAAATACTGCCACAACTCACCTGCTATCTTTTTAACTTACCTGCGGTTTAAATTTTGATCAGAAGCCCAGAGTCGCCACCTATATCTTTGAAGGACAGATATGGAAACCTTTACACTCTACCTTAAATAAAACGGGACAATTTTGCAATCTGACTACCTCCCAATAATAATTCAGAAGATATCCGGGAACGTTTAGACGAATCTTGCAGCACAGAAATGAGAAAGTGGTAATGACGAAATAACTTAGACTAACACATTATTTTGAAGAGAATTAATATTTTTAATCAGCAACTATTCCAAGGTTGTAATTAAATTAAAATTTTCATACCTTTGATAACACATGTTATATGGTCATATCTAAATGCTACTACTTACTACTATGAAAAACTGCCCAGTCTGCTTCTCTCTCTCTCTCTCTCTCTCTCTTTCTCTCACATTCTTATTTACAAAACCCCCTGTTATTTTACAAATTTCATGTTTTAATAATATTGTTCACTGTCGCGATTCCGGCTGAACACGTGCTTTCGTCGCCCGAGTTAACTGCCCGTTATTTAACTGTTCTGTTGTCCGCCGTCCGTCACCAGTTATCAAATTGTTACGTACGTTAATTCCTCGGGTCCTGGTCGGTGTTAAATCGGTATTATATCTAATTGTTCACATTTTATAAAGTTCAGCCGACCGGGCCCGCACAACACTGTCAGCGTCTGTAAGTGAACTGGGTTTCTCGTGGACTACTTTATTCCATGCAGCCGGACATTAATGCCGTGCCGGCGAACAAATTTCATCGTCGCTCACAGCCTGAGTTGTCACAGTTTAGTGGCTATGCACATGACACATAGCAGTTTTTTAGTGCTGTACGTTGACGATATTTAGACGCTTACTGATCGACGTCACCAAAGTAGGTTGGGCTCAAACTTTACATCCGTCTTCATGGTTAACTAAGTGAATAGAAATTGTTCTCTTAGCCATCTTTGACTTTCACACAGGCGTCAGTCCGTGCGCATGGTCGTGTGATGCATATGGGCGTGCTGCCACACACTTACAAAGTTCTTGGAAATGACGACTTGGTGCATTCCTCTGTACTGATTGCACCATTGTGGACACGTATTGCTGCCTTTGTTAGAAACTGTTCCATTCACCACGTGGTCTGGTCACAGTTGAAAATCACATTTACAAACATTTTAATAAAACCCCAAAAATTTAATAAAATGAAATCCCGCAAAATCGGCACGTTACAACAATTCTATTATTTTTTGGGAGTAAATTGCTCCACCTTATAATGTGGTAAGTACATAAGCTATTTACATAATTATAATGGTAATAATCCATACTAATAATCATAATATTCATTACTGTATATGAAGAAACAAACGATACTAACCACTGCTACTGGGAACAAAGTCCGGATCTTCATCCGAATCGTCTCCAAAATATTCTATTTCACCTTCTGAACCAGAGTTGTCGTACATTTCGGAGACTATCTCTATTATTTCATCGTTATTGAGATACCTATCACTCATTTTAGTAATATTATAAAAATACAATGAACAAACCGTATGCCAATATATATAACCTATAACTACAAACACAAAACAACGCAGAATGACACCGATTGTCTATATCGATTGTATCGAAATAAAAACTTCTTCTATTAGCCGATAGAGTGCACACCATTACAGTTAACATTCAAAAGAATTGTTCAAAATGCTTTTTGCCCGTATATAACCACCAGTGGATTTTGCACAAGATCACATATGACAGCCCGAGCCAGACTCGGGCGCGGCACAGCTGACTGAAACACCAAGCCCGAGCTAGACTCGGGCCTGGTACTGAATGTGCTAATGAATACTAAATATAGTGGTATTAAATGGTTCATTAGAAATGAGTGAGTTGCTCGGTTACCTCACGTTGTTTGCGCCAAATTGTTTAATAAAATAAACAATTTAAAAAATTAAATAATATATTTCTTCCAGCTGATTTAATTAATTATCAATTCTTCAATTAAATTATGGATTAATATTTTTACTTTGTTACTGTTGGGTAGTCTCAGTAAAGTTACCATTAAATTTATACCTATACTAGTAGGTATATAACTGTATTATTCTTAATTCTGTTAAAGTTTATTAATAAAATATTTAAGGTCTTGATGTTTTAAAATTCTGAACTTTTTAAAATTTTTTCTTTATTTTATTTAAATTAACTTACCAATGTAAATTATTCAAATCAAACGTTGTACCCAAAATAGGTATTGCCAACTTCTCTTCTATGGTTAGACAAATCTGACATCCGAATACAGTGGAACTTGGTTATTACGGCCTCGGCTGTTACGTCAACTCGGGTGTAGAGTTATTTTGTCATAAGTCTGGTCAAACTGATATCTTTAACATTATAAAAATTCCCGGTTTTAATGTCACTAAATATTGTACTACTCTGTTATAGCGTCAAAAATTTCTCAGATATTTACTCTAAATTTCATATAAACGTATATATGTGCATGCGCTACACCCATGGCTACAAACATACATTGTATGCAAGCGATAAGCACTGTAACAGGACCGCCGGCGCCAGCTGGTGTCTGGCGACTGACGTGTCTCCCCACCACTCTCACCGGGTCAGTAGCACTGCGCGTCTCGAGGCTATTGTTCACGCCACGCTGTTACAGTATTTACTGTACAGTATTGTTTACACGTAGTCTCATCTCTGTTTTTGGTTGTTATTGTTTCTGTATCTGCTCGTACTGTGACAGTTTCTTTTGTGTGTTTTATAACTTAAGTTTCGGTAGCCACTATTTATATAATTTTATACGTAGATCTACATTTGTATATAGTAATCATGGCAAGTTCTAGTACAAAAAGAAAGGTTCTGTCTATTCAAGGGAAAGTACTTGTAATTAGATCATATGAAAGCGGACGTAAAATAGCTGATATATGCTGTGAGTTTGGTTTAGAGAATTCTACTGTAGGTTCAATTTTAAAAAACAAGGCAAAATTTTAAAAAATTTGAGGAAGATTAAAAAAATTAGGAAATACGAACATGGTGATGTGGATGCAGCATTATTGAAATGGTTCAAACAGTGTCGATGTTCAGATATTCCTGTGAGTGGACCAATTCTGAAAGAGAAAGCTACAGAATTCGGAAAATAGTTTGGTATTGATTTTACATGCTCCAATGGATGGCTAGATCGATTTAAGGCCCGACACTTGATTTCCTTTGCAAAAATTTGTGGTGAGGCAAAATGCGTAGATCTGAACGTTACAGGCGATTGGGTGCGTAACACTTGGCCAGAAATTAGACGATCATATGAAGATGAAGACATCTTTAATGGAGATGAAGCCGGAATTTTTTATAAGTTAACTCCAGATAAGACTTTCAAATTTAAAAATGAAAAGTGTGTTGGTGGGAAGCTCTCTAAACAAAGAGTTACAGTTTTTGTTTGTACGAACATGATGGGAACCGAAAAAAGGAAACTTTTAGTTATCGGGAAAAGTTTCCATCCTAGATTTTTAAAAACATCAAAAAACTTCCTGTAAGTTACACTGCCAATAAAATGCGTGGATGACTTCTAGTATTTTTGAAGATGAACTAAGAAAGTGGGATAAAGAACTGTCATCGAAAAACAGAAAAATTCTACTTCTAGTTGACGACTGTGCAGCCCATCCAAAGTTAAATTTGACAAACATTAATCTGGTCTTCTTACCGGCCAACTGTATGAGTGTCCTGCAACCTATGGACCAAGGTGTCATTAGAAGCCTGAAGTGTCACTACCACAAGTAACTTTAAAAAAAAATTATTTTCTGTATGGACACGGCGCAACCTGCCACAATTTCACTCTTAGATGCAATACAATTCCTAGACGACTCTTGGAAGAGTGTAACACAGAAGACGATAGCAAAATGCTTTAGTAAAGCACAACTCGTACATGAAAATTTACCCGATGATGACGAAGACGACGACTTGCCGCTCTCGGAATGGATTAAGAAATTCGACGTAAATGAATTTGTAAATGAACTTGATTCCTATGCATCATTGGATGACCAAGTAGAAACATTCCAAGTGTTGAGTGACGCAGAAATTATCGCGGAAGTAAAAAACATAGTAGCAGAAGATAGTGTTGAAGAAGATGCTGAGCAAGAGGAGGATGCCGACATCGTTTGTCCAACAGTACAGGAAGCAATGAGAGCTGCTGAAACTCTTTCACGATTTTACTGCTTTAGAGAGACGTCTGACGACACGTTCAATGCAGCGCAGCATCTCCACAGCACAACAGAAAGAATTTATTTTTCAGAAAGGAGCGTTCAAAAGAAAATTACGGATTACTTTCGACAGTAAGCCTAAATGTAAGTTACATGTACTTTCTTTTTGATCCTTTAAAATATTCTTCATGCTGTTTGTATAAATGAAATGCAGTTTGTAAACTTTAGAATAAATATCATGAATAATGTTAATAATGCAAAGATATTTTTTTTTTATTTCTCCTTCCTTACTAGTGATTAAAAAGGGTCTTTTATAACGACTCTTTTATAACATCACTCGGACATAACGTCATTATTTTTTTGGTCCCTTCAATGACGTTATAACCAAGTTCCACTGTATACAAAAAAATTGTTAATTACCAAAAAATTCATCAATACTCTTTTATTTTTTCTCTAAATTTCTTATATTTTTTCTTTAAATAGAATTTAATAACTTTCATCTTAAGTATATTTGTCCAGGCTAGTAAAATTTTTTCGCTCAGTGGTTGGCATTCCTTCTTGAATTTAGGCATAGGTCTTACAGTAAAATTATTTATGTTTTAATTTCGTGGATCCTTTTGACTTTAAAAATATCAACGAAAATACCCTTTGTGAAGTACAAAACATCACAAAAACCAAGTCAACTATAATATAAGACAACAGTAAATTAAATCTAATACAGTAAATCCTCGATTTAACGGACAGAATTTGACAAAAAAAAATTTTTTGAGACGGAGAAAAACACGATTAAGTTTTTGAAGTCCATGGTTGTGATTTAAATTTGGCGGTAGTTCATAACCATAGCATCGCATTTTCACTCTTGAATATTCGGCAATCTTCATGATAATTTGTGCATGGTTCACGTTCGTACAGCGTCACAACAGTTTATTCAGAGAACGCAGCATGTACACTACATGTGTCCCTATAGTACGAACCTTGCACGTGTTAAATAAAGAGTGTTAACGAGTTTATACTTGCATTGTTACAGCAAGGTCCACTACTTTATTAGTGAATTACAAATTACAGCATAAGTATATCTGGCGTTAAGAAAAAACATGTGAACTTGAGTATAAAGCAAAAGCTTGAACTAATAAGTAATCTTGAAGGTGGCGCGTCTGTTGCACATATTTGTGAACTGTACGGTGTAAAGAAACAAACCGTTTCAGACATTCGAAAGAATAAATATAAACTTATTCAGTTTTCGCTAAAGTACAGTGTTGATAGTTCGAAGAATGTGAGAGAAAGAAAACACATTAAATTAGCCAAACACAAACAATTAGAGGATGCTGTGTACAAATGGTTTATTCAACAACGTTCTAGTGGCGTCGTTGTTCGTAGTGTGGAGTTGCGGGCTGCTGCTGATAAACTGGCGAAACATATGGGCATCCAGTTTCAGGCGAGTAATGGGTGGCTTTGGCGTTTTCGTAAACGGCATGGCATCACAAATAGATCAACATGTGGTGAAGCGATGAGTGCAGACACTGAACAAGTTGAGCCTTTTCGTCAACATATAAAGGAAACGATCGAATCTGAGGGTCTCACTTTGTCTCAGGTCTACAATGCTGATGAGACTGGTCTCTACTTTCATGCTGTGCCTGAAAATACTCTGGCACACAAACATGAAACTACCACACCAGGCCGTAAACTCAACAAGGAGCGGATTTCTGCCCTATTGTGTGCGAATGCTGATGGTTCGCATCAACTTACTCCAGTCATAGTCGGAAACGCAAAGAAAGCTCGTGCGATAAAGAAATAAAATGAACCAGTTGCCAGTCATTTATGAAAGTTCAAAAAATGCTTGGTTTACCTCCAGTATTTTTTCAGAATGGTTTTTAAATCATTTTGTGCCAGAAGTGCGACGTTTTCAGGAAGAGACTATGAAAATTCCATCACATGCAGTGAAAGCCGTTTACTACTGGACAATGCACCAGCCCATCGCAACTCTGAGAAGTTAGTTAGCAATGATGGAAAAATAAAATGCGTCTTCCATCCTCCCAACACCACTTCAATTTTACAGCCAATGGACCAAGGAGTCATTGTTGCCTGCAAAAGGCTGTACAAGAAGAAGTTTCTTGAAGAGGTGATGGTTGTCTTGGAGGACAAACAAGACCATGAAAACGACACGAGAGGAGCTAGAACACTGCAAAATATGCATGCATACAACATCAAGTCCGCCATATTTAATTTTGCTGCCGCATGGAAGGAGATGAAGGAAACAACATTGGCTAATGGGTGGACACAGTTACTGAATGGGACTGAACCGGAGTACGATTTCAGAGGATTTGAAACATCCGATTTCTGCGAAACCGTAAAGAAGGCTGGTGAAGAAATAAACGAGAATGACATAGACCAGTGGCTAAACTTGGTCGAGGGTGATCCACGCTACCAAATCCTGAGTCAGGAAGAGATCGCGGAATCTGTTCTACACGATGATCAAGAAGATGGAGATGATGATGATGACGATGACGATGAAGAAACATCTGTTACAGGAGGTCTTAAATTATCAGCGATAAGAAACAGCATGGACGAAATTATCGCGTGCATAGGGGAGTCTTCAGATCCGGAAGTGTGTGCTTACTATGATCATTTTAGACAGTTTAGATCTTTAATAATAAAGAAGAAACATTCTGGTGGAAAACAACTGACTCTTATGCTTTTATCCAGCATAAATAAACAAAGGTATGTACATAAAATATTTGCATGATATTAATTGTACTAAAATTGCAAGTGTTATAGGCCTATTTTGATTTAAATATATCCTCAAAAACAAAATTCGCGATTTAATGGTCTTTCGATTTTACGGACACCCTTCAGCCTCAATTAGTCCGTTAAATCGAGGGTTTACTGTATTACAAATAGTTTAAATATGAACAGTGCCTGTTTATAGTTATCTATTTTTTAGGAGGTTATTCTCCTTTAATAATTCTAAAACACAAAGAAATAATAGTTCAAAATTGAAATAATTATGAAATTATAAGTGTCTCAGTTCAGTGATAGTGTAACTAATAATTCTTAAGTGTGTGGAAAGTGTAACAGTGGATTATTGGTAATCGTTATCAAGTCGTTTTTATAATTTAATATCTTATCACTATACTTTCCTTTTTATTTGTTTTATACACTTATTTTATCACTAACACTTTTCTTCTCTTTTAAAATCATTCAACACAATTTTTCTTCTTCATTAATTCTTCCTGTTAGGTCTTCCTTCACCTAACCTAATCTTCAGTTCGATTCTGGGTTCACTTTCTTTACTTAGTGTATTACAGATTTTTTGAAGTGTACTGTCTGAAATCCAACAAAGAACTAACTCTTCTCGTTTAAATTTTGGGTCGTCAAAATACAAAGTGTAAATTTCCCATTGGTGGAAATTTATAACATTGTTATTGATGTCATCACTTTTTAGGATAAAACTTTACTAACTTTAATAAAATTGACACCATTTTCTTATACTGATTACTATCTTGAAGATATTAGTACCAATAAACAGCTTTTTTCTTACTGATTATTTTAAGATCTCACATGACCAGTTTCTATTCAGTAATTCAAAAGTTACATTTATAAAATTTGGCCTACTTAAATAAGTTAGGTTTACAGTACTCTTTTTTTTAGTACATTGATTATTCCTGTTGTTATACAAGTAGAGTTATGTTCACAAAATACATTTTTACAATAGTGATTAGTTATGTGAGCATTAATTTTTTACAAAATCTCTTAGTTTCACTATTGGCATTATAAGCTGTAGCGGGTCAAATTTTGTGTGTGTTTATTTTAACCATTTGGGGCATATATTTATATTTTTATTTATTTCGTTTTCGGGCGGACTGGTATAAAGTATGGTAAAGCTGCATTATTGTGCAATGTAACAGAACAGTGAAACAACGCTATAAGACGCAGTTGTTGTTGAGGAATGCGGCAGAGCATTTGCACCTCCACCAAAATTCCAAGAACTATGCGAGAGTGTGGCATTGCGCTCCCATGCGCACACCAAGCATGGGCGCCTACCCAAGCGTTGGCAAAAAAGTAAGATGGCCAGAGAGTGAAATTTTCAGCGTTCATTTGGGTTCACTACGGAAGTGTCGTTTAGACCACGCCCACTCTAATGACATCAGCAGAGCCAAGCCCAATATTAAGCTCTGGCCATCCACATATGTCAGCTCCATTCCCTATATAAAATGGTTACACGACAGCAGAGGAACAAGGAGCGGCGACGAAATAATCGTGGCAGTGACCAACAGCTTCTCTCCAAAGCAACATGTACCTGTTACGTTCTACGTGACAGTGGACATTAGGCAGAGACGCCAAGTGGTCAACGAGATACAGAGTTCCGTTACAGACGCATATATTTTGTTTTCGGGCCCGGTTGGTCAAGTTTTCGGAAAATCTAATTAATTCAGGAAGACCGACCGGGACCCGAGGAAGTGACCGATCTTACAAACAGTGCAGTGACGATTCAAGTGTAGCTACTAACAAAATGTGACCGAAACGAAAGCACGTGCTCGGCGGACCTCGCGCATATCAAACTAATTTTTCTGTTAGCTTTTTAGAACATTTTAAAAAAGGGTTTGTATGGGGTGTGATAGAGTGTGTGGCAAAGCTGGGCGGCTTTTTGTGTATTTGTATTTTTATTTGATATTTGCATTTGTGTCTTGTGAAATAATAAGGTAAGCTGTAATTCCTAAGTGTTATGTTGGTGTTGCATCACTTTGCAGTAATGTATCTCAATGAATTTTAATGAGTTTACAAGCAGTCAAGATTAAATAATAATAAATATTACTTCTCTTCCAAATAATTGAGAGTTAAATTCTTTCAATGCCTTATTTCGTTATATGTATCGTCAGAGTTCGTCGAACGAAATGGGTTAGTCCACACTATGCGATCCGGCCAGATCATTGCTAAACGGTAAGTATGAAGTTGAATGTAAGTAAACAATAAATATCTATATTACTTAAAGATAAAAGTTACAATTGGTGCCGTGATTTCCAGGATTTAATATAACTGAAGAGGGGTTATTTTAACACCGGCCTACATCTGACGATGCATAGCGAAGTAGGGTTATGAAAGCAAATTGATTTGGTAAAATATCAGTTTTGAAATAAAATTACAAATTGACAGTTGTTACGTAAGCAAAAATAGATAAAGTAAAAATGTCCGAGAATACAGAAAAAAGTAGTATAATAAATTCAATTATGAGTGAAAGTGGCCTTGAGTCGCAATCGCTGGATGAAAGTGGTATGTTGAGGGGGGAGACGGGTGCTGTTACGGAAACAGCTGGCGGCAGTAATGTAATAGTTCATTCCACTCCGATTGCGTCTCAACCACAACCAAATGAAATAGACGTTGATTCGGGGATTCAATTGACCCCCGTTTCAACTAATAAAAGTAAACAAGCAGAGGAAACAAATATGATGAGTGTTATGCTCAGTCAATTCGAAAGAATGAATAATAATTTTGAGACCAAATTTGAAATTTTAAGTAACGAATTCAAAGAACAGAAAATAAAATGCGAACAGCAGAATATTAAAAATGATATTATTTTTAATGAAATTAAAAAACAGAATATTCAGTTTCAGCAAAATATAAATATAAAATTTGACGAGTTGATAAATAACATACAAGACAAGAATGTATGTCTTGAAAATGCCAATGAAGTGACAAGAAATAGTTCGAATAAAGTAGAACAGAGTAAGAATAATACAAACGAAAGTTGTAATGACAGTGTTGTGTTAGGCAATGAATTAATAAATAATAATGATGATAATAATAACGAGAATAATAATGTGTTTGAGAAATTGGTATCAGAAAGTGATACGGTAAAAATAAATAATGAAAGTATAGAATGCAGTGATTATGAGATGTTAATGTGTGTCAGTGAGTTAGAGAGAGAGAGAAAAAATAATGTTGTAGTAGAGTGGGGACAGAGGGGAAATTTTCCTTTTATTATTTATGATGATTTAATGTGGTCACAAGAGTTTTTGAAGGGCAAGAGTCCCGTGTTAGTAGAAGAGTTGAGTTTATTTTATTTGTATAAGTTTATACCCTCTGTGCGGAATGATTTTATAAGTATGAGATGGTGCTATGATGAGAGAGATTTAAATAGAGAATTGTGTGTTGAGAGAGAGATAGAGTTATATGAATTAAAGAGAGATTATGAGGAGTTGAAAGAAATATTAGAAGTATATTTAAACCCGAATGATGTAATTGATAATACAAAAGTAACTAACCCGATATTGGAAATATTTACTGATGGAGAGTTAACAGAAATACTTAACGCAGACTTGGTGAATGATTATTATGGTATAACAGATAAATTGAAATTGTTTGGTTATGACACACAAGACAACAATATGTGTGTCAATACAATTGAAAAGTGTTATTTAGAACCAAGATTAATTTTTGACGATGGTGGCTGAACTAGAATATCAGTGTATAGACCTTGTTAGATACTGTAAATTCTGGTAATGACCTTGCTGATTTGGACATCTGAAGTGAGATACACTTGAACAATTTTGACGTATATTTTGTAAATAATATTGAATTCATTTGTGTGTATTGTGAAATGTAATGTGTATATGTTTTAGAAAATGTTGTATTAATAATAATAATATTATTAATATTTTTGCACTCTAATTAAATAACAAAATAATTATGAAGACAATAGTTAATGATTTGTAGAATGTTGATAATAAT
The DNA here is from genome assembly GCA_034769895.1 of Magicicada septendecula. Taxonomy (NCBI): domain Eukaryota; kingdom Metazoa; phylum Arthropoda; class Insecta; order Hemiptera; family Cicadidae; genus Magicicada; species Magicicada septendecula. The sequence continues at coordinate 23,786,810 of CM068374.1, forward strand.
GAGATATGTTATTTTAATAATCAAATGAATTAAATAAGTGGAGATGTGTAGATAGTGTGATTGAATATTATGTGTTTGAATTTTATAAGGTAATTAAATTGTTTGGTGAGATTTTGATTTAATAATAATTAATAAGTAAATAAATGTTAAATGGTTTATTTCGTGGAACATAATGATTAAAAATATGTATTAATAATAAATTTAGAATTTTTGAAAATCTGATTACAACACAGGATAAATTCATCATGATGATAAATAAAAAGAGTTAATGAAAAATTTTAAATAATAATGTTTATAAATTTTTATATAAAGCATTTAAAAGAGAATTATGTGTTTGATGTATGCTAATAATCCAGGTTTACTGCTATTTGTGTATTGTGTTATGTGATGTATTATAACAGTGTAGTGTGGAACTGCTATGGGGGAAGGTTGTAGATTTTGTATTTAATATTTTATGTTAATAATGGTTAAGCTTCCATATAGAGTGGGTTAAAACCCCATCTAAATTAATATTGTCATTTAAATTTTAATTTAATATTACGAAAGAGATTTTACTTGTGATTCCCCAAATTTTCGGGCGGTCACGGCCTCACCGAACCCTGACCGTGGAATTGGTTTAGCTTTAACAGCTATGGTTGGGGCACATTACGATTACGCGCTGACCATAACTGGCCATAGCTGTTATCGTTGTAAAGGTGTATTTTGAAATTGATGGGGGGTAATAAAAAGGGGAATCACCAAACTATGGAACAGCGGCTGCCACTCTGTTCGAGAAGGAACAGCAGAGCCAGGTGGTAGATCCGTTTAAGGGTGCATGATTATTAACGAGAACATGATGATGTTCACCAATGTTTAAACTTAACAGCGGAAGCAGAGACACGGAGAGGTAAAACCCTGCTCCAAAATATACCGTCTCTGTGGAAGCGAAAGGGCGAGACAGTCCTCCATAATCTGAAATAGAGTGTGTGGCTGGGAGGTGACGTAAAGGAGTCACGAATTTAAAATTTTATGACGTAAAAGTTTTGCTTATTCAAGGTTTAATCCAATCAAAAATGCTTGTGCTCTGTCCACATAATTATATGCTCAGACTCGTAAAATAAGGTTCATACTATAATTTTAAAGGTATCATTTTATTGTTGTGTGTTAGATATAGTTGTTGATAAAATGTATTTTCATTATGTGTGTAATTTTTTTCTAAGCCAATCATTAGACGCCTGGCAGGCAATCAACATAATAGAAGTAAGTGTTGATAATGTATTACATGTAATTGTTCAATTTTGAAAGGTATTCATGGTGTTTTAATTATGTTAGGATATCAGCTGATCAGCAATAATGTCACTGGTATATTGGTTTGTAAATGTTACAAGTAATTAATGTTTAGTGTACTACAGATATTTTGAAGTAAAGATAAAAAGAGTATGCAAATTAATAAAAGATAATTCATGGGTGATAAGTGTTTTATGGGACATGTAGACCTGTCCAAGTTGAATTAAAAGTTGAATGTGAAATGATGGAGATGAATATAATGTAATGTTGTTTTTGAGTTGATGTGATATAACAGAATTTTGTGAAATATAGATGTTGACACAGTGGTAATGGAGACTTTATGTAGAGTTTTGAATGATATATATTTATGTTTATAGTTAATGAGGTTATTTTGTGTATTTGTAGTGAGGTAATGAGATTGAGATTTTTGGGGATGGCAATTTTGTATTAGGGGGTAGTGTATTTGGGGAGTCCGCAACAAGGGTTGGGACGGGATTAGAATAGATTTTAGTGAGGAGGGGCCGCATTAGGTAGAATCCGGGCCGCCAGATAAGGGAATGAGTTTTGGGAAGGAAACACGTATCCTATGTACAAAGGGTTAGAGAGTATTTTATATGTAGAGAAGGCGGCGAATTGTGTTAAATGATAAGTTGGGGTTTAGAATGTCCTGATTAGTAGATATTTTGATAGAGTTGGGTGTCATGGGAGTTGTAGTTGATGAATATTAGAGTCAGAGGGAGAAAGTTTATATATGTATAGAAATCTCATACAGAAAAACGAGAGTAAATAATTTACATCACCCACAGTATATTAAGGTAAGATTGTTGAAAAGCCAGAGAGATTCATGATAAAGAATATACAATTGTTTATTTTTTTTCACCAGTGACAGAATTTTGATAAAATTTGAAAATAATGTAAAGTCAAGAATTGTTTGTTTTAAATAATTTAAATGTCAATCTGTTTATTATTTATAATAATATTTTGTTTGTTTTAAATATTTTGTTTTATTATGTTTTGTATTTCAAGGTAGGATATTACAGATGTTTAAAGTGTTTTCAGAAATCCTACATAACATATGTAGGTCAAGGGTTTTGGACTTGACCTAGTTATGATCAGCTGATGAGTTCATACACCTACTAAGCTTGTGTATAGTAGGAAGCTAATTGTGATTTGTTTGTTTAATTAATTCAAACCAATATTTGAATAATTTTAATAAATGTTAGTTAATAAATAAATTTAATAAATATTTAATGAATAATTTTTTTGAATTTTAAAATTTTGAAAATTTTAAATTTTTTTTGAAAAAAAAAAAAAACTTGATTTTTCGCCTGCCAGCGAATGAATATGTTAGATAATTATTCTTTTATTATGTGTGTATTAACCATGTTTCTTTTATTGTATTGCTTCATATTGGTAGACTATAAGTGATTCTCCATGTTAGAATAGAAATGTTTATATTAATAGGAATGTTTAGGTTAAGTCATAGAAACAAAAATTAGAAAAAAGAGGAAGAGAATTTTTTGATAAACGATTATTTTTTGAATTTTGAATTGTTTAAATTTTTGATAAATTTTAAAAGAAAGTTTTATTCTTATGTGTTATGGTAATATGTAATGTTAGAGTGTGTGAGCCCAGTATTTGCCAAAGGCAGCCCAGCTTGCAAAAAGGGGATCCATATCGGCGGAGGAGCTGGAATGATTTTAGCCAGGGATTGAGGATTTTTGGGGGTAGTATGTTGAAGGGCGAGGTGGGCTATGGTGCGAGTCTGATCGATTTCTCGGTGTTGGGATCTCTTACGGAGAAGTCCAGTGATCTCGTTCAGATGAGTCCATGGTCGCTGAGCCAGGGGGGTCGTGTACCCATGCAGATTAAGAACCAGGGGGTTGTTGGCACCAGTTCCTCACCGATCCTCTTCGGGGTTATCGATGAGATTTCTTCTGTCGTGGACAGCAGAATTCTCATCGAGGGGGTATTGTAGCGGGTCAAATTTTGTGTGTGTTTATTTTAACCGTTTGGGGCATATATTTATATTTTTATTTATTTCGTTTTCGGGCGGACTGGTATAAAGTATGGTAAAGCTGCATTATTGTGCAATGTAACAGAACAGTGAAACAACGCTATAAGACGCAGTTGTTGTTGAGGAATGCGGCAGAGCATTTGCACCTCCACCAAAATTCCAAGAACTATGCGAGAGTGTGGCATTGCGCTCCCATGCGCACACCAAGCATGGGCGCCTACCCAAGCGTTGGCAAAAAAGTAAGATGGCCAGAGAGTGAAATTTTCCTCGTTCATTTGGTTTCACTACGGAAGTGTCGTTTAGACCACGCCCACTTAAATGACATCAGCAGAGCCAAGCCCAATATTAAGCTCTGGCCATCCACATATGTCAGCTCCATTCCCTATATAAAATGGTTACACGACAGCAGAGGAACAAGGAGCGGCGACGAAATAATCGTGGCAGTGACCAACAGCTTCTCTCCAAAGCAACATGTACCTGTTACGTTCTACGTGACAGTGAACATTAGGCAGAGACGCCAAGTGGTCAACGAGATACAGAGTTCCGTTACAGACGTATATATTTTGTTTTCGGGCCCGGTTGGTCAAGTTTTCGGAAAATCTAATTAATTCAGGAAGACCGACCGGGACCCGAGGAAGTGACCGATCTTACAAACAGTGCAGTGACGATTCAAGTGTAGCTACTAACAAAATGTGACCGAAACGAAAGCACGTGCTCGGCGGACCTCGCGCATATCAAACTAATTTTTCTGTTAGCTTTTTAGAACATTTTAAAAAAGGGTTTGTATGGGGTGTGATAGAGTGTGTGGCAAAGCTGGGCGGCTTTTTGTGTATATGTGTGTTTTTATTTGATATTTGCATTTGTGTCTTGTGAAATAATAAGGTAAGCTGTAATTCCTAAGTGTTATGTTGGTGTTGCATCACTTTGCAGTAATGTATCTCAATGAATTTTAATGAGTTTACAAGCAGTCAAGATTAAATAATAATAAATATTACTTCTCTTCCAAATAATTGAGAGTTAAATTCTTTCAATGCCTTATTTCGTTATATGTATCGTCAGAGTTCGTCGAACGAAATGGGTTAGTCCACACTATGCGATCCGGCCAGATCATTGCTAAATGATAAGTATGAAGTTGAATGTAAGTAAACAATAAATATCTATATTACTTAAAGATAAAAGTTACAAAGCCTAGTGCCCTGTATGCTAATAGTCTTTGATTGAGCACATCATTATTTTGTTTATAACTAATAATGGTTATTGCTTATACCATAATATATTAGTTAATATAATGGTCACACTCTCTATCACTATATAGTTCATGCAACATTATTTCTTACATTTCTATGATTCTATAATATACTCTAGCAAACCTTACAAAAGAATAACATTTAATTACACCTTTATATAGTAACAGTCACTATCTGAAAATGTTTAGGTGCTTTCTAGTTACAATCAAATATTATTTTCAAACCTAGGTCTCAGTTTTACTTTAAATTACATTTAACACATATGAATTAATGGACCCAACTGGTCAACAAATTAAGGGAACGTACAACCAAGCTGTACTAAAAAGATATTATGAAGACCCTACACAAGAATGAATGATGATTTCTTCAGTCGTATAAATATTCCATCAGAAATAATCATTCTTAAAGGGGGGGGCATTATTTAACATAATAAGATTATGCCCTAGAATAAATATAAATTAATCATCAAAATTCATTGTGAATTATGCCTAAACGCAGTCTTTCTTATTGATAATATGCAGAAAAGTATAACAACAATGAAAATAAGATTAACTATCTGAATATAAATAATAATTTCAATGAGTAAAAAGTAATAAAAAAGGAAATATTATGAATATCACTATAGTATTGACGACTCGGAACATTAAGTTTTTTATAAGTGAAAACGTAAAGTTTTACCTTACAGCCTAAACCGGCTTTCACCTATAGAAGGCTTCATTAGAGGCTCTGAGGTGAAAGCCGGTTTAGGCTGTAAGGTAAAACTTTACCTTTTTACTTATAAAAAACTTAGTGTTCCGAGTCGTCAATACTATAGTGATATTTAGTTAAGTAACGGACACGTCATGCATGGACAACGAAATCCAAGAAATATTATGATAAGTACATGCAATGGGAATAGAAAGTAAAAACCTATTAATTAATTATTTTAATGACAATGACAAGACAATCAGACGACATGACTACACCCAGGAGGGAAGATCAAATGATAAAAAAAAATGTAAATAAATGTTAATGTAAATAGAAATATAGTGGATAAGTGGTTAATAAGTTAGTAATTAAGTAAGAAAATATTTGTTATGGTATGAGTCTATCTAACCATATAGAGGTCTGTGAACCTCAAACAGGTATTGTATGTAATCTCGCTACAGACTATAAGTGATATAAAAAAAACAATTAAAATAATATTAAACCCATAATTACCAACTACCTAATGTAAGAAAGGTGAAAATCATGAAAATAACAGTGATTAATGTTAAAAAGAAGGGTATAGGTTTTCAGAATTTTGTGAAGTGAAAGTGCATAGGAAATAGACCTTGTTATAATATAAACAGTGAGTAACACATGTAATTTATATAAAATAACTATGTAACTAACCTAATAAGATTAAACAATGTGTACAATACTTATAACTAGTGGAATATATCCCTAAAAACTAATTATGTACATCAGGGACAAGTAAAAATAAGGTTAGAATAAATCATGTTAATTATAAAGTGTAAAAAACAACCCTGGGACCTGTAAAACATGTTGTGAAGCCAAGAGCTTTACCAAGTGACTATCTATAGAGACTAAAAGAAAGAGAAAGGGAGTTGATTGTTGAATTTCAAGAAAGCCAGAACACTTATAATTAGAAGCTTAACATTTCTACTAAAAGATAATGTTATACTGTATTAAATCCTTAAATTTGTAGTGACCGTCAATCAATGCATTTTTTAGTGGATGGTTAGTGAGGATCGGTCAAAAATAACACAAATTTTAACTATTTTGCATCGACGTTTCAACATTGTTTATTGTCATCTTCAGGACCTGTGTGTGAAATACAAAAGAAATGTCAAACACAACGGAACAATTAAATATTTGGGTGAACGTGTTCGTGTATGTGAGTGTGTGTGTGTATGTATGTATCATTGTATATGTGAAGACTTATGATAGTTTGCTTACATCTTCCAATTATCTTTAAGAAAACGAGAAAATTATAGTATGACAGAACTTAATTTATACAGTATTACAATTTAAATTACTAAATGTAATGATATTTTAATTAATTAAACAAACAGTAATCAACAATTGGATATTAGATTGGTACATAAATTTTTTATACCTACAGCAATCAACATATAGCAAAGTAAAATATATTTCCTATAACTAAAACAGATTAGGGGATGTTCACTACGTAATTATTAAAAGTTATTTTTAACATGTTTCACTCCCTACTGGTATTAACAAACAATCATAATTTAGAAACATACAATTTACACAATAACTGTAGAACTTTACGACTTACGTCAGATAGTTGACATAAGGTTACAAACAAAAGTTTCTGGTAAATTTTACTAACAGGTAAACTTGGATAATAATTGTAGGCCTAATCATAATGTAAATTATAGTCAAGAGTACTATAGAATATTGTAATTTATGTATGTGTCCACAATCACACCTTCTCTCTCACCCATTCTCCCCCTACCAATCCTTCTCACAGCCTCTCACTCTAACCTGAAATCGCTCTATCACTCACTATCCCTCCCACTCACTCTCTCTCTTACTACATCTCTTGTGACTCACTGCGAGTCACACAGAGATGCACACACTCATATACACGAACACGTTCACCCAAATATTTAATTGTTCCGTTGTGTTTTACATTTCTTTTGTATTTCATACACAGGTCCTGAAGATGACAATAAACATTGTCGAAACGTTGACGCAAAATAGTTAAAATTTATGTTATTTTTGACCGATCCTCACTAACCATCCACTAAAAAAAAGTTATACTGTATATTAATGAAGAAAAGTTCCTGAAATAATGAAAAGTACACGGGCTTAATATAAAACACTTAAACAGAAGGCCAGAAGAATTATAACAAGAAAATAATCTGTAAAACTAAACAGCAATCTGGTGAGAGGGTTCTATGTATATATGATTAGGCTAAGATATACATTTGTTCACTCATTATTAAATTTAAAGTAACTAGAACAGTGAACTGATATAACACAAACACTATAAACATTATGAACAGTGAAGTACACACTAATTTACTATAAACTAAAGTGGAAAATGTGTATTTTATTGAAAATAAGCTTTGAACTAGTCTTACAGAGATAGATCCAACATGGCGGCAGTGTTGAATTAGAAATACTATTAAACCAGTGAGTGGGAGTGAGACCCAAGGCAAATACACTCCAAGGCCAATTGAGTATTTTAAGCTTCCTCACCTAACACAAGTAGTAAAATAATATATACTTGACTCAAACTGATGCAGTGACAGGAGTCCATTTAGAGGCTTAGGACACTGCAAAACTCACCTTGCTCGAGATGCACAACCCCCAATTGGAGTCCAGATTATCTTGATAAGGCCTACTGTACTACTAATTATGTTAGTTTGACCAGGCATTTACATTTCTCATAATTTAGTTATTGATTAGGAATACTAGACAATCTTTTGATATTGATAAAAGAATAACATCAGTTTTTTGATTTCAATAATTGCTTAAATGGCTTTAATTTTTTCAAAAAATTTTGGATAAACCCCCATGATCTACTGTTAATTAGGGGTTATCCCTTACCCCCTATTGTGATCACCCTTCAATCAAATTTTGGGGGTATTTCGGAATACTTGGGGGGAAATTGCACCATGGTCTTTGGGGGTTGGGCACCTGTGCCATTGTGAACCACTCAGACTGGATCAGCAGATGTGAAGAGGTTCTACTATATTATTTGAGAAACGAATAAAATCAACAGGAGAAATAAAATTAATATAAGAAGAATTTTAATTTCCCAGTATACAATTTTGATGACCACAATTCAAAACGTGACTGATCAGCCAAGACCATAGTAGAGGTAAGAAAAGAAGGCCAGCTTGTATAAAAAAAAAAGATTTTTCCTGCCATGTAGAAGCCACAATTGATAATAACAGGACATTCAAGGGCTAGGGAGGGGACCATGGTAAACATTTGAATTATCCATGTTCAAATCTGCCAAGTTCTACAATTTTATAAAAATTGATAAGTGATGGATATCCTACAAAATATTGGATTAGATGGAAAAGACCTAAGGATAATAGCTACACTGTATTGGAACCAATCTGCAGTGGTTAGAGTAGATAAAGAGAAAACTGAAGAGATACAGATTCTGCATGGAGTAAAACAAGGATGTATACTATCTCTGCTTTTATTCAACATCTACTCGGAAGCTATTTTTAGAGAAGCTTTAGATGAATGTGATGTGGGAATCTCTCTGAATGGTGAAAGAATAAATAAATAACATACGTTATGTGGATTATACAGTCATATTCACAGATAGCTTAGAGGGGCTGCAACAACTAATGAATAGAGTGACAGTAAGCAGCCATAGATATGGTCTATACATCAATGTTATTCAATCGAAGCTAATGATTGTATCTAAGAATAAGTTCTGTAATGGGACAAAAGGGGATATTTTATTATAATCTAAATTTTATTCAACATTATTAAACACATTTGTAATCGACGCAGAAAGTCCACTACATAAAACGGTATGATTCAGACGAAGGACAATGGAATGCAGAGTGTGCCCGACAAAGCAGTACAATTCCAAGAACTTCAGTGCTGTGTGGCGCACACAACGCGCGAACACCAGCGGGGCGCACAGACGACGCTTAGACGCATCGGGCCGAGCTGAACCAACGTGGCTTAACTATAAAATTTGTTCGCCATGCGGTCGGGTGCCGACGGAAGTACGATTACGAATATGCCCCTTTGAGTGACGTAACTAGTGGCCTCAAGATTTTGTCAACATCTAACACCTATGAACAACAACGTACTTTAAGTACAGTGATGAACATTTTATCGCCAGAGGGCATTGTTTTTCCGTCTTGTCCAAAACTTGGGGAGTGGGGTATTTTGTTAAAGCTCATCGCAGTCTTCACCTACGCTTCGCCTGGCCAGGCAGAATACCAACCGTGGTTCATCAGTAAATTTTTCAAATATTAATTAAAAAGAACAGTGTAGTGGTGAAACAAGTTTCAGAATGAACAGTGCGGATAGGGTTTAATTAAAGAAGAAAAAATATGAACTCATAAACTTTCGGACACCTAAAAGAGGACTTTGTGCGTGATGCGCCACGAGGTCAGGGGAGACGCCGCTACAACAAGTAAACGTATTCATGCAAAAAATTTTAATGATTGCCTAAAATAAATAAACGGGGAGGGGGGGTAAAATGGAATGAGAGTTGTGTGTGGGCATTGCTGGGTCGTCTCAATTAGAATTTAAGCTAATAATTTAAGAACCTTATATTTTTTTTAGTAAAGAATAATTTTAGAGAATATGTAGAATTTATTTCTATTATTTGGAAATTAACTCCGGGAGAAAGACAATTTAAAAATAATGAATATTCATAGTATAACAGAATAGATAAACTACTATGTTTGGTTGACATACGTTTTTTGAAAATGGTAACAGAGATCAATGTTAGTTTTTGAGAGTAAATGAAAGAATACAACAATAAAATTCAATGTCACAGAATGAGTAAATAAATACATCTATTTCTGAATACAATTGAGAGTATGATTTATTGAAGAGTGTTAACCTAAGTCACGCTTATTTTTCATGAGTCCGTGCGAAGAACCTGGGACCCGAACAAGGTAAGAGTTGTAAGGATTGTATATTATTTTTAAATAATTACTTTGCTATTAATTAGTAGCTTCTCAATGGCGCCCGAACAGGGACAAGTTTATAAAAATCAATTTAATAAACCGCACCTAAATATGAGCATAAGCGTGAGTTAGGAGTACGTAAAAAAGTACGAAAAAATTAGGTTATATGTAACTAAGACCTAATGAATGCCTAAGATATGTAAAATAAGAAGTGTTAAAGTATAGTATAATAAAATAAAAGTGATAAATTTACAATTAAAAAATGTCAGAAAATAATGAAATTACTGTAAGTGAAATAGTTGAATTTGATGAATCAGCTGTTATGAGAGTCTTGAAATACATTCAACTCCGAATGTAGGTCAGGACGACAAAACTATGAATATAAGTGGTACGAATGAAACAGATAGTACAGATGATTCGGGGATTCAGATGACCCCAAAACTAATTAAGGAAAGTAATCAACCTGAAAATAGCATGATGAAATATCTATGTAGCACGCTGTGCAGTTTGAATAATAAATTTGATAAATTGAGCAGTGACGTTAGTGAAGTCAAGAGTAGCTTTGATGTACAGAATAGCAAATTTGATGTTATAAATAGTCGTTTTGACGTGCAAAATAATACAGTAGAAGCCCGATATAGCGCGGTTGTCAGGTGACATACTTTCCCCCGTGTTATAGGCGTAACCGCGGTATATCGGAAGGTGACCTGTACAGTGAGAAATGATGGGGAGGGAGGACCGGGAAAAAGGCTACAGCATAATGCACTACTATATACTGTACGTAAATTACGTCACCAAATGTAGAAATAAAAAATAAGAAAACTGTATTTTAATCCAATACGTATTTTAATCTATTTTAATCCAATGGAATATAAAATACACTATTTATACATTGCTCACTCGACCTACTGTAGGCCTAATTGTTGGTCTTAAAAAAGTCCGTAATTGTTGTTTAACGGGATAATGGACAGCGTTTCTTTTCCGCGTATTGTTTTATAAACGTGAGGTGCAGCAGATGAACATTATTAGATTCACTTTGCCTCTCCATCCACGAAATTACTTTGTTTATGTGTATTATCACTTCACTAACATTTGGAATAACTTCTTTCACTTCCACCCCATTTTCATTTCCATCATCGTTATCTTTTTCTTCACAATTTGCATTTCGGACTGCATCGATGATATCTTTATCTCCTATACATTCTGTAACAGGCTCACCGTTGTCAACTTCTGCCCAGTCATTCAAGTCATCTAGAGTGAAGTTGCACTCGCAGACTGTACATCACTATTAGTGAATCCGGCAACAGAGCTATTTCCATCGGCGATGTTTTGTTCAAAGGAACATTTCTTCCAGCAATTCTGAATTGTAGCCGTACTAATACTTTCCCATGCAAGACCTATTGAATACGCAACTGTTTTCAGGTTTATTGACTTAAGGTAAATTTCCATTTCCTCATCAGAATTCACTATAGCACTCAAAAGTTCACGGCGGTAATGCGCTTTAAATGCTTTTATGATGCCTTGATCTAATGGCTGGATCAGTGCTGTAGTGTTTTTCGGCAAGAACATGACTCCGATTTTCCCATCTCTTGACTGTAGCATATCAGCAGGTGGATGTGCTGGACAGTGGTCAAGAGTCAGTACAGCTTTTTCTTCGAGGTTGAGTGACCGCAGGTGGCTTCTCACAGATGGAACAAATTCTTCATGGAACCATTTACCGAAAATATCACTTGTCATCCAAGCATTTTTTGTATTACGATATGTGATGGGTAATGACGTCATGTTAACATGTTGAAAGCATCTAGGATTTCGGCTTTTCCCTATACAGAGAGGTTTAACTTTGTGGCTGCCTGATTTATTTGTGGCAAACAGGAGGGTAACTCTATCCTTATTTATTTTTAATCCAGATTTATTTATTGAATTATTCACATCCAGAGTTCTGGTAGGAAGCATTCGAAAATACAGAGCAGTTTCATCACAGTTATACACTATTGATGGTCATTTAAATCGTTATCGATCATTACTTTGTTTAATGCCTGAGGAAAAAGTGCTGCAGCTTCACTGTCACATGATCGTGCTTCCCCTTCAATGCTTATCTGGCTTATACCATGATGAGATTTCCATCGCGAAAACCACCCATCAGATGCATTAAAGTCACTGTTGCCATGTAAATCACTATGGAATTTCACAGCTTGAGCTCTAATAACTGGTCCTGACAGTGGCACACCTTCACTTCGTTTTATTAAAAACCACCTGTACAGACACTCATCTAGTTCACTATCCTTACCTACTTTAGTCTTTTTTCTTTGCAACCCCACTTCACTTTCAACTATGTTCACAAAACTTTTAAGTTTATCTTCTTCCTTCATCCACCCTCTAATTGTTCCTTCTGAGATACCACACTCACGTGATAAACTTGCCTTTGACTCTCCGTTCTTCACACGATCAATTATTTTGAGTTTATCACTCACAGAATATGCTTTTCTTTTCTGCGACATCACAAAACTCTACACTATGCGAATTTATGACAAAGACTATACACTTTGATAAGATAATATCAGAGTATGATCTTATACTGTACTGTAATATGAGGGAGAGAAGGGATTTAGTTGGCTGCTTGCCTTGGCATGAATTCTTAGAAACGTAGAGACTGTAAATAGCTCGGGCAATTGTTTATGTCTACAGGTACACTTGAACTGGCAATTCTGGCTGTTGTTTACAACACCGTTTCCAACAACAAGCCTTTGTTTACAATAAACAATTCATAATTTACTCACTCTCTACAAGTAAGAATTTTCGCTAATAACGGGTGACATACTCTTCACCGCGTTATATCCGAATCCGCGGTATATCGGACCGCACTATATCGGGCTTCTACTGTAATTTCAATGATAAATTTGACGAGTTGGAAAGCGAAGTACATGAACAAAAAGTAAAATGCAAAAGCAATTTCAGTGAGTTGAAAAACCATATTAATGAGGTCAATAAGCGTTTAGAAAGTACCAATGAAACATTTAAAAATAGCTTTAACAAATTAGAACAGAATATCGAGAGAATGGGAGTGTGGGTGATAAATACAGGTAAGAGCAAAATAAGTGAAAATAACGGAGAGACATGTATTAACAGTGGTAGTAGTTTAGATGCAAAACAGGTGGCGGTAGACCAGGTGAGTAATAGCGATAATTATAACAATGAGTTAACGAATGATAACAGTGGTGAAAGTAAAAACATGGTGTTAGAGAGTAAGGTTGTGAGCAGAGAAAGTGTGGATGAAATGGGGAGTGTGTGTGTAGAGGGGCAGAGGGCAGATTTTTCCCAAGTTTATGGTGAAACAGGGTTTTCACAGTGGTTTTATGAGGACGGAGTTTCCTCCGGTGGTGGTGTGGAAGACGAGGTGTTTTCGGATGGTCCCTTAGTTTTTTGTGATTTACCTGGTAGTAGAGGTAATAAGTATTTAGTGGTGCCCTTTGCATGGAATGAGATAGTTTAGTGGGGTTATGATATAACCTCTTCTTTAGAGTTATAACGGAGGGAACCCAAAATAATTGGTTCTGCCAATTATTTCAGGCTGCCTTATTCGAGACGAGCTGAAATTTAAATCAGAACAACACACAGTAAGACATACAAGGAATCAGGGAAGGTGAAACTGTTGATTTATATACTCAGTAAATGTGTGTAACAAGAAGACTTGCTTTATTAAACATTTGAAATATAACATTTACTCCAAAGAACAGATCCCATGACGTTATTAATTAAATTAGTAAAATTAAGTGAAATGCTTTATTTAGAATATGGGATCACAACAAATTTATCTAGCTATACCCCCGGATCCGGGTAACCATTGGTATTTAGTCTCTAATCTTTTAATTATATTTAATTCAAAATTTTTTTATCTTGCAAGACCTTTACCTTTTTGCTTCATATATATTCCATTAGAAAAATGGTATTAATAACACTACGTTACGTTAATATCTAAACTGTTACAATTGAATGATATTGAATAGTTACAATTAAGTTCTCAAATTTAAGTTTTTATATTCTTATAAAATCAATCGTCTCTGTAAGTCTCTTAAATAGAGTATTGTGTTACAAAAATATTATCATTATTCCTCGATAGACGTGCTATCGAGTCACCTCTATTTTTTGGATGTAGTAATCGCCTCCATGTGGTTCCGTCTTGGGAGTCCTAAAACGTCGTCCTCGTCTTGGTCTGGTCTCTGTTGTTCATGGCTTAATACGTCTGCAGGATAGGTAGAGTCTTCTACCAGATACTCGTTGATTCTCAGATGTCTCGAACTGCATCATCGGTAGGGTATACTAGAGTTCTCATTTAGATGGTCCATGACCACAGGTCAGAGGTTGAAAAGATTCGTCCATCGGTGAAGATTGCACTCATCGTTTTTTTTTTTTATTTTAACACTCGTCGTTTGTAGTTACATCTTTCTTCTTGTTACAAAGTTTTTGGAATTTTCTTTTTGTTAACGTTACATGTTACACTTTTTGTAACGGTTAGTAAAATACAAAATAATAATTAATTAATCCACACTAACAACAAATTGTATAACTTTTGAACAGAGCATTTTGCTCGTGCGTCTGCACAGCTGGGCGTCGTCATCGCAAGAGAGCGATTTTTCGTCCGCTACCCTCGTACATGACGAGAGAGAGTGGGGTGTTTATTCCGCGAGCATATATAGTTCCTGTTTTCTCTTTAAATAAACTTTTTATTTATACAAACTATCGCTAGATAAAAATACATCATTTAAATTAATTGTTTTAGTTACTATCTGTGTCTACAGATACTTTAATTATTAACATTAGTTTACTCTATTATTTTTAATTACAGTAGACTCGGAAAACAGGTCGAGTCCGGTATCAACAGGTAGGCGCTTGATAGCAAGCAAAGGGTTAAATACGAACATAATAATTATTTACAATATGCCTTTTCTTTATGGATACTTTGCCCTTATTAATTACTTCTTCCATTCACACTTAGTACCTACATGTTTTTATTATTATTATTGTGAGATTTAAATGGTTAATTGTACGCAACCTTAATTAATTAAATTTTTTTTTTATTGTGTAAATGTCACAATTTAAATCGTCACATACTCCGCCTCCTTACCAACACAGACTCCTAAAATTTTGGTCAGCTATGTACCGAGAGTATGCTTGGGGAGTTCCGTGTGAAATTTCTTCTTATTATTATTATTTATTATTATTTTCTTTTAATTTTAATTATTCGTTTTAAATTCTCTTTAAATGATCTTAATTCTCATTTAAATGTTCCTTCTCCATGAAATTCCCTTTTTGTCATTAAATACAGTACTTACTCATAATACTGATTTCCCTAATTTCAGCAACTCACAATATCGTGGCCCGACTGACATCAGCTTACTCTAACTCTACACGTTAGCTTTCAGCATTCAAAAATGATCTCTTGGCTCTTTTGGCTCATCATTATCCTTTTCAGTCGGTGCCGTTGTGACTTGTTACTTAACATGTATAATCACTTCTGGATTATATATCATAAACTTATTTCTAATGTAATCTAAAGAGGATCCCATACTCCACTTTACATCACTGTTTTGAGAGAAGCGGAATTTCACGAAGATACTTTTCATTTAACTCTTTAACAATTACTCGACAAACTATGCGGAAGGGGAGACACTTTACACGCTGCATTGTAATACGCGGTGGTATTCATCTTTTAGGGAGTGCTACCGTTTATACAATTGAGAGAGGGGGTGCTTGGCTTACTACATTTCATAACACGCTCTATTGTTCTCTTACTGCCCACAACTGGGGTGTTCACTATGCAACGTTACTCGTATTATTATTTACTTTGCTCTTATTTACTGCGATACGATTTACTAATACTTATTTACACGTTACACAAATTTGTTTAACTTAAGATTTATTTAGCAATTATTAATCACTTATTATTACTTTGGGGTTTTAAAACTTACGTAGAATTATTTCCTATAGTCTTACCATATTTACCCTATAGACACTTTATTTACCCTTTTTTGTTTTATTTGGCTGAGTTTACAAGGTTACTAAGGGACATGGGGTTTAATACTTTATCTAACAAGGGAGGGTTAACTAAGTCATTTATTCTTTTGAAATTTACGTCACAATATTATTTGCTCTACAATACTACACACAATTATTTCCTACACACTTTAATACATGGTAAACATTTATTAACAGAGATTATTACTAAACCTTTGGCATTAGGCATTAAATTCTATTTAAACGATCAGCTCTTGGTACTCATTTTCTTTTCTTCCGTGACCTTCCCTTTATCTCGTTTCTTAAAATGTAACTTAATTTTATTTTTACTACTAATTTACGTAACCTCACAACATCATGGCCCGACTGATTACATCTTGCGTACTCTAACTCTAGTAGTTAGTTTTCTGCTACTTTCTTTCACTCTTGTAAAGAATTTTCCAGTGCGGCGCCATTGTGACTGAGTTATGTTCCTTATATCTATTTCGCTTACTTATACTTAAGATAATCTAAAGTTGATCCCATACTCAACCTTAGATTATTATTTTTTTTTTATTCTAGTTGCCTACTTTACTGAGATAAGCGGAATGTCACGAAGGGGAATCTTTATTCACTTCTAAGCAATTAACTGTAACACACTACGCAAGAGGGGACAAACACTTTACTTTCAACGATCAGCTGTTACGCTGGAATGTAGGTCAAACTAGTTTTCTGCAATGGCCTCGTTTGTGAGTACAAAGGGGAGAAGTCAACTCGAGGGTGGATAGATCTCCATGGTTCCATTTAACAATAGCTGCCGGCTAGGGACTTATTTTCAAGCAGGACACAACTTATTTATTATTATTCACACATATTATTCTTTTCTTTTTTCTTATCTCACTAATACACTTTTATAATTATAATTATACTAACGTGTTATAATAATTTAAGATATTATTAAACTTTTTATTTTAAATTACTTATTATTTATTATTATTACTTTGGTCTGATTTACGAGACGGTTTCTTTTTATTTAGAACTAGTTTATTTACTTAGGGAAACATCATTCCATTAAATTAATTAGTACACTTGTTTTATTTAATTCGATTTAATTTTCTACAAAGGGGAGATACATGGTTACTAGGCACAAGACGACACACAGGAAAGGACACGCTTCTTATAACAATAGAGCTATCAAAGAGGGTGAAGTGACTGTTTCATTCCGCGATGGGGGAGGCTCACAATGACAAAATACACACTAACAGGAACAGACAAGAATTCAACCGGTCTGGTATTGTTTACAAACAGACGTGTTGTTGAATGAACTTTTGACAAGCTCCTACATGGTTCGTTTACATGTGATTATATGTTAATCTTACTTTACACATATCATATTTACTAATAAAATTATCTATACTATATTACTATAATAATAATTATTATTTTATCTTATTTAAATTTCTGACACATATTAAAATACACGAGTAAATAAATCAACAGCTTATGAATAGGGACACTATTACTGTTTAGCAACACAAGTCACAAAATTTTTTTTTGTTATTAGTAGCAAAATTTAAACAAATTAGCAGAGTTGCGCATCTTATTTGTGACACTAGGTACACAATTAATTAAGCAATTAAGCAACCAAGCAGAGTACCACATCTTACTTGCGTCACGATGCTTACAATTATTCTCAATTAGACAACAGCACAATACACAATTAATTATTATTTACACCATAGCACATTTATTATTAATTAGCAGTTAATTATTAATTAAAAGCAGAGTGGCGCATCTTATAACCTCTTCTTTAGAGTTATAACGGAGGGAACCCAAAATAATTGGTTCTGCCAATTATTTCAGGCTGCCTTATTCGAGACGAGCTGAAATATAAATCAGAACAACACACAGTAAGACATACAAGGAATCAGGGAAGGTGAAACTGTTGATTTATATACTCAGTAAATGTGTGTAACAAGAAGACTTGCTTTATTAAACATTTGAAATATAACATTTACTCCAAAGAACAGATCCCATGACGTTATTAATTAAATTAGTAAAATTAAGTGAAATGCTTTATTTAGAATATGGGATCACAACAAATTTATCTAGCTATACCCCCGGATCCGGGTAACCATTGGTATTTAGTCTCTAATCTTTTAATTATATTTAATTCAAAATTTTTTTATCTTGCAAGACCTTTACCTTTTTGCTTCATATATATTCCATTAGAAAAATGGTATTAATAACACTACATTACGTTAATATCTAAACTGTTACAATTGAATGATATTGAATAGTTACAATTAAGTTCTCAAATTTAAGTTTTTATATTCTTATAAAATCAATCGTCTCTGTAAGTCTCTTAAATAGAGTATTGTGTTACAAAAATATTATCATTATTCCTCGATAGACATGCTATCGAGTCACCTCTATTTTCTGGATGTAGTAATCGCCTCCATGTGGTTCCGTCTTGGGAGTCCTAAAACGTCGTCCTCGTCTTGGTCTGGTCTCTGTTGTTCATGGCTTAATATGTCTGCAGGATAGGTAGAGTCTTCTACCAGATACTCGTTCATTCTCAGATGTCTCGAACTGCATCATCGGTAGGGTATACTAGAGTTCTCATTTAGATGGTCCATGACCACAGGTCAGAGGTTGAAAAGATTCGTCCATCGGTGAAGATTGCACTCATCGTTTTTTTTTTTTTATTTTAACACTCGTCGTTTGTAGTTACATCTTTCTTCTTGTTACAAAGTTTTTGGAATTTTCTTTTTGTTAACGTTACATGTTACACTTTTTGTAACGGTTAGTAAAATACAAAATAATAATTAATTAATCCACACTAACAACAAATTGTATAACTTTTGAACAGAGCATTTTGCTCGTGCGTCTGCACAGCTGGGCGTCGTCATCGCAAGAGAGCGATTTTTCGTCCGCTACCCTCGTACATGACGAGAGAGAGTGGGGTGTTTATTCCGCGAGCATATATAGTTCCTGTTTTCTCTTTAAATAAACTTTTTATTTATACAAACTATCGCTAGATAAAAATACATCATTTAAATTAATTGTTTTAGTTACTATCTGTGTCTACAGATACTTTAATTATTAACATTAGTTTACTCTATTATTTTTAATTACAGTAGACTCGGAAAACAGGTCGAGTCCGGTATCAACAGGTAGGCGCTTGATAGCAAGCAAAGGGTTAAATACGAACATAATAATTATTTACAATATGCCTTTTCTTTATGGATACTTTGCCCTTATTAATTACTTCTTCCATTCACACTTAGTACCTACATGTTTTTATTATTATTATTGTGAGATTTAAATGGTTAATTGTACGCAACCTTAATTAATTAAATTTTTTTTTTATTCTGTAAATGTCACAATTTAAATCGTCACAATGAGAGGTGTTGTAATGAGAGAAATAGAGATTTTTGAGGTTAATAGAGGTTATGAAATGTTAGTGCAGGTTTTAGATATTGTGAGAGGTGAAAAAAGTGACTTACATTGTGAAATAGAGATAGATGAATATTTTGATAATACCTTTATATATGTTTAATTAATTAAAATAACATTATATTTAGTAATTTAAATTGTAATACTGTATAAATTAAGTTCTCTCATACTATAATTTGCTCGCTTTCTTAAAGATAATTTGAAGATGTAAACAAACTATCATAAGTCTTCACATAAAAAATGATACATACATACACACGCACACACTCACATCACCAACACGTTCACCCAAATATTTAATTGTTTCGTTTGTTTGATATTTCTACTGTATTTCATACACAGGTCCTGAAGATGACAATAAATATTGTCGAAACGTCGACGCAAAATTACTAAAAGTTGTATTATTGACCGATCCTCACTAACTATCCACTAAAACATTCACTGATTGACGGTCACTAAAAATTTAAGGATTTATATATGATAATAACTTACCTGATGTTGTAAGGAATGTAGTAGAGGAATACAATGAGAAAATAACTTACCTTGTGTTGAACAAAAATACTTACGGAGACAGAATTGAAATCACAAATGTAGACAGGTTTTATGAATTAATAGATAATAATGGTGTTGATAAGGGTCATGATAATAATAATAATAAATTGTATGTGGATAAAAACGATTTATGTTTTAAATATATTAGATATTTATACGATGATAAAGGTTGATTTAAAAATCAGTGTATGGACATTTTAAATATTGTAGTTTATGGTTCTGATCTTGCTAATTTAGGAAATGAAGTGTGGTAAACAGAAAAATAATGACCAAGAATTTGTAAATAATCTAGTGAAATTAATTGTGTTTGTATTGTAACAAGTATGTGAGGTAAACAATGTGTATGTAGTAGAAATTGATTTTAATAATAATAATATTTTATCAGACAAAATAAATAATGAGTTGGTAATTAATGAATTGTAATTGTTGGAAGTAAGGTAATTAAAAATGTTGTGTTTTCAATACTTGATGGAATGAAAGTAATTTGAGATGTTTAAATATTTTTGGTTGATTTAAAATGTTGTATAATTGAATTTTGATGATGAAATTAAATTATTTTAGTTGTCTTTATTGTTCATCTCTTCTTTCACAGCACTATCACTTTACTAAAAATGAACTTCATCTTGTGAAAAACTTACTTTTTTCGTCGGACGCGTTTCGGCTTAAGTATCCGCCTTCTTCAGCTTTTAGTCAGACTGCCATCATTTCGTAACGGTTTTTGTGTGGAAGGTGTAGTGGGGGTGGTGTGTGGAGGAAGGGGATTGGTGCAGGGATTCAACTTGATGTTTGTTTTTTGTAAAATTGTGTCAAAAAGTGTATGTGATTTATATTGTAATTGATCGTTGAGTATGTTGTTTGGTTGTGTTGTGTGGTGTTTATATATTTCGTATTGTTCAGTTGTGTTGAGTTTTCGGCCTTTAGGTAAGTAATGTAAAATTTCGAGATTGGTGTCTATGTTGGTGTAACTGTGGTTTTCTGTGTGTATGTGTGTGGCAGATGCGGAGTGTATATTGTTGTTGGTTAGAGCTTATAAATGTTCAGAATAACGGGATGAAAAAGATCTTCCTGTCTGGCCGATGTAGAAACTATTGCAGTCATTACATTTTAATTTGTAAACACCTGTTTTGTTATATTTGTCTATGTCTGTGTTTGTATTATTGATGTGTTTTGTAATGGTATTGGTTGTTCTGTATGCTATTTTGTATTTGTGTTTTCTGAATGTGTTGGCGATTTTGTGTGTGTAGGAGTTGTGGTATGTGAGTGTGATGTATTTATTGTGTTGTGTGTTGATGGTATTTTGTGTTTTGTTGTTTTTGTTTTTGATGCGTTTGTGTAGTGTGTTTATTAAATTAGGGTTGTAACCATTTTCGATTGCTATGTATTTTATTGTGTTGAGTTCGTCGGTGTAATCTTGTTTATTTAAGGGTGTTTTAGTTAGTCTATGGAGCATATGGTTGAAGGCCGCATGTTTATGTTGTGTTGGGTGGTTTGATGTGTTGTGTATAAGCATGTCAGTTGTGGTTGGTTTCCTGTATATTTTGTACGTGTGTGTGTTGTTAGTTTTGTTAATTGTTAGGTCTAGAATTAACAAAACTAACAACACACACACGTACAAAATATACAGGAAACCAACCACAACTGACATGGTTATACACAACACATCAAACCACCCAACACAACATAAACATGCGGCCTTCAACCATATGCTCCATAGACTAACTAAAACACCCTTAAATAAACAAGATTACACCGACGAACTCAACACAATAAAATACATAGCAATCGAAAACGGTTACAACCCTAATTTAATAAACACACTACACAAACGCATCAAAAACAAAAACAACAAAACACAAAATACCATCAACACACAACACAATAAATACATCACACTCACATACCACAACTCCTACACACACAAAATCTCCAACACATTCAGAAAACACAAATACAAAATAGCATACAGAACAACCAATACCATTACAAAACACATCAATAATACAAACACAGACATAGACAAATATAACAAAACAGGTGTTTACAAATTAAAATGTAATGACTGCAATAGTTTCTACATCGGCCAGACAGGAAGATCTTTTTCATCCCGTTATTCTGAACATTTATAAGCTCTAACCAACAACAATATACACTCCGCATTTGCCACACACATACACACAGAAAACCACAGTTACACCAACATAGACACCAATCTCGAAATTTTACATTACTTACCTAAAGGCCGAAAACTCAACACAACTGAACAATACGAAATATATAAACACCACACAACACAACCAAACAACATACTCAACGATCAATTACAATATAAATCACATACACTTTTTGACACAATTTTACAAAAAACAAACATCAAGTTGAATCCCTGCACCAATCCCCTTCCTCCACACACCACCCCCACTACACCTTCCACACAAAAACCGTTACGAATGATGGCAGTCTGACTAAAAGCTGAAGAAGGCGGATACTTAAGTCGAAACGCGTCCGATGAAAAAAGTAAGTTTTTCACAAGATAAAGTTCATTTTTAGTATAGTAAATTATTTTATTAGATTTAAATTTGATAATAATTAATAAATAAATAAATGTTAAATTGTGTAGTTTGTGGAATAACATGGTTGTTAAAATGTTTCAGAAGGTACATGGAGTATTGGTGTTTGATGTTTATATTTGTTTGTCTATGGTAGTGTTGAGTGATGTACTGTAAGTATGAATTTTATATGTAATTTTGTGTTTTGTATTAATTGTATGTAGTATATTAAGGGTAAGAATTATGAACATGTGTACTTTATATAATTTTGAAATATATCTATAGTAAGGTCATTCACCTTGCCAAGAATGGGACACAACAGTGACAATTAAATAGCAGGCATTGTTTTCCACTTTTAAAAGACGCAATCTAGTTGGCAGTGAGCGTAGAGACGCTTCTAACCAGTCCACGAGAAACTGCAACAGCTAATAGATGCAGTTAGTGCCGCGAGGGCCCGGTCGGTCTGAACTTTCTAAATATGAATAACTAAGTGTAATACCGCCTTCCTACCGACCGGGACCCAAGGAAATAATGGATTTATAACGGGAGAAGTGCAGTGGTCGGCGTGTAAAGTAATTAAAGTGTAGTGAACTGACGAACCGAGAAACCGTGTCCGGGCGGTGTCTAGATATATACCTAAATTAAAATAAAATGGGGTGTTTCAAAATAAAGGGTTTTAAATCGTGTGAATGTGCGTGTGAGCAAGCTGGGCTGTCCTGTATAGGGTAAGAAATGTATCTAAATGTAAGACATATATATCTGTTTCAGAATTGGTTTTTACGTGTTCTTGTTATAATGATTTGGTTTGTCTTAATATTAATTAAAACTATTTAAGTCGCTGTAAAACAATGTGTTAGTCTAGTTATTTCGTCATTACCACTTTCTCATTTCTGTGCTACAAGATTCGTCTAAACGTTCCCGGATTTCTTCTGAATTATTATTGGGGGGTAGTCAGATTGCAAAATTGTCCCGTTTTATTAAGGTAGAGTGTTAAGGTTTCGATATTATAGCCAAAAAATATCGTGCCGACTCTGGGCTTCTGATCGAAATTTAAAAAGGTAGGTAAGTAAAAAAGATCGCAGGTGAGTTCTGGCAGTATTTTTATTATTTATTTATTTCGATAAGGTTTGTTTATTCACAAATTTGGGTGATTATTATTTCGTTAGGACATTTAAATCAGTCCAAGTTAAGATTAAAAGGGGAGTTGAACAAAGTAAGATTGTGAATAAATGTAATGTAGAATTTGAGAGGTAATAGTGACACAGTAGCTATGGGGAAAATATGTAGAGTAATGATTGATATATTGAGGTAATAAATAAATGAAGATATTTTGTAAATGAAAGTGAGGTAATGGGAGAGTAATTAGTGATAGGTGATTTTGTAAGGGGGGTGGTGTGATAAGGAGTCCTCAATGAAAAGCGTTGTGGCAGGAGGGGAACCGATAGGCGCCGGAAAGGGTTACCTAGGGAGGGTCCAGGAACCAAATAAGGGAATGAGCATTGGGAAGGGAACACACATCCTAGAGTACAAAGGGGTAGAGGGTATTTTGTTAGAAGGGTAGAATGATGCGAAATGAGTTAGAGTAGTAAGTTAGAGGTACAGAATGGTTGTTAGATGTTTTGATAGATGGGTGTCATACTAGTTAAAGCTGTTAGTGAGTGTTAGAGTCAGGGGGGGTGAGGTTTTATGTAATCACCCAATTATCAGTTGAATCATTATGAATAATTGAGTCACCCAAACTAATTGAGAGTGGAAATATTAAAGAAAGAAAGTCATAGTTAGAAATATAAAATAATTGAAACAAGTGACAGATTTTAATAGAATTTGAGAATAATATAAAGCTATAAAATGCATAATTTTTGGTCAATTTAAATGTAAATTTTATTGTTTATTGTAAGATAATAGTAACCATGTTAATTTTGAATGTATTATTTTATTATGTTGTACTATGTTTGAAGGTAAAGAATTTTAAAGATGCTTCATGTATTTTATGATGTAGCTTTGTGTAATGTATGTCAAGGTCGTTCACTTGACCCAGAAAGATCAGCTGATAGTTGATGTTAGAGACAAGACCTGTTTCTAGTAGTTGATTGATGCCATTTTGTTTCTTAAGCGCATTAAATATTTTATTTTTGTCTGAATATTGAGAAAAAGGATATTGTTGAGTATATCTGTGTAAACAAATGTTAGAATAAGTGAAATAATGATTTAATAAGATGCTCAATTTGTGTTTTTTATGATTATTAGTAGTAGTGAAGAAAATTGATAGATTTGATAGATTCATGTAAAAGATTTTTTATTCTTTTGAGAAAGTAATGGAGATATAACAATTTGATTTTAAACTTAAATGAATTTTTGAATTTAAAAAATAAATATTTTATGAATTTCAAATAAGAAATTTGTTAGGATGTATTAATGAATATTGTCACGACACAAATAGCCAACCCCGTACCAGAGATAAAAAATATATTTATAATTGTAAAAAAATACTTCTTATCAAATGAACTGATTGATTTTAAATAAAAGTATAAGGAATATAACACGACAATACGACGACTTTAACCCAACCCAAGTGATTGAGCCAACAACCTAAGCATAAAGAAGGGAACCACAAATAAACAACGAGGATAAGAAAATAATAAACCTAAACCACAAGGAAACAAGTTTATGGGTTTAAATGACCCCAAAATGTCCAAAGAAACGGATGAAAGGACCTAATATATTAAACGAACAAGGAAAATGAAGAAGGAGGGAGACAAGCAAGTACACCAAAATAAGTAAAATAGCACTCAACAAGAACATTGAAACCAAAACAAGGGTTATCAGGAGGAAGGAGAGATAACGGTTACTACCCATTAAAAAGGCAACCTAAACCACCAATAAGAATTGTTATTAGTTAGTAAGTATTAGTTAGTAAGTATTAATTGTCATTAGGATTAAGTCATGAAAGAGAAATAAGTATAGGGGTCACCCACTATCAAACAAATGATATAAACAGTGATACAGTGCAATAGTGTAGGTGTAAGAACCCCAAAGTGAAGTGTGACACTAGTGAAATTGTAATTAACAATAAGTGATTTACAAGTGAAGGTAAGGTAAAAGTTGGAAATAAACAGTACATAAATAGCTGATGAATAAGTAGTATTAAGAGTGAATTATAGTATGAGGGATAGAAAACACTAGAAGTGATAATGACTTTTTATTTAAAAGAGATGTTCAATAGAGTTAAGTTTAACTGTAGCTAGTAGTAAGTAAAAAGGGAGGATTCCAGAATAGAAAAATTGAAGATGTTACCATGGAGGGAATATAAAAATTGTTTAGTGATTGAGAAGTCAAAAAACTAACAAAGATACCTAATTTATAAAGGACTATTATTAATTTAATAACAAGTGATGTGGTTTATCACAACACAAATAATATGTGTTATAAACTAGAAAAACAGCAAATAAGGATAAGTTAGGAGTGAGTGAGGATATTTCTTAATCAAAATAATAACTCTAATAACTTATAAAAAAAATTGTGTTCATGTTATTGTTATAAGAGGATATGGCTGAATGCAATGTGCAGTCCATAAGCCTAATGTTATATTTTTAAGATTGAAATAGGGAAAGCAATGTTGAATAATAAACAACACACCTACAGACTCAAAACACAACACAACTAATAAAAATAACAAAGTAAGGCCAAATAGGCTGAACCAAAATGTGATTTGAACGAAATAAGTAAATTATTATAATGGCTACTTAGGCCTAGAAAAAAAACATAACTGTCAGAACCCAACAACCAAAAATTATAACAAATTGAATCAGAATTTAGAAAATCTGAGGTGAAGGAATCACCAAGAATAAATTGTAGATCATTTATAACACAAAATATTGTAATAGGCATTATTATATAAAAAGAAATGTAATTAACAAGCATTAACATAATTGTAAAAACTTAAAATCTGAAAATACCCAAGCTTGTGGGGTATCAAAATAATCTATGAACGAGAATAAATACTATAGTGACAATATTTAATAACCAGGAAGGAAGATGGAGGAATGACAGTAATCAGAAGATATACGAAGAATTCAAATTTTTGATAACAATACATCAACTCAAAATAAGCCTATTCGGAAAATACCGTTACTATGGAAACAGCGGTTGTTGACAGAAAATACCGTTAGAAATTAGTAGAAAAAAAAGCGAAGCGTCACCAAGCCAAGATAGATGCAAGAGTTCAGCAGAAAGTTTTTTCAGTGTAAATCATGAAAATAATAGTATAAAGTTGCTGAAAACCGATCATCAAAGAAGCAGATGACCACTACAACCAATATTACAAGACCCAAGACCTGAATAAACGGAAATTATCCATAAATAGAACGTCCAAACACAAGACGAAAAGGACGCCACATTTACAGAAGACCAAAATCCAAGAAAACTGATTGTATGCAGCCAATTCCTATCTCGAACCAACTACAAAGGCCTAGACATGTCGAGTTGTTAAGTACTATCAAATTATTTATTTTCCACCAACCCTAATCACTTTAAATAATTTTGAAAGGTAAATTTACCACACTATAAAGATAATATTTCTCTTTCATAGAGTATTTAAGCAAATTAAAACATAATGAAACTTGTTAACATAAAATAACCTAAGAATTGAACACGAACTTACAGAACACTTTTACAACACAACACCACAGATTGTAACAGCACACTTTATCTTTCATGTACACTTAGATTAAGGTAATTTGTATTTTTTATTGTAACCATTGTAGTTCTTTAATTCATAGCCAAAAGAATCCACGGATTTTGAAACCAAAACATTGTAATACGGTCAACGTAAACAGCGAAGCCAGGTTAAATGGTTTCTAAATCAATTCGCCGCCCTGTAAACAAGATCTCATGTAATCAATCGATAATTATTTTGTTGTAATTGTAAATGTTTCCAGTTATCACCATTAAAAAATATTCATTACAGGGAGTAACCAGCGTTATTATTTCATAGGGAGTGCTATATAATAATTACTTGTATTGAAGAATAAATTGTAGCAGTAAGCTAGTGGCCAGTTATTCGTCAGAAGCGACGATTGAGACGGCTGTGCGAGCGGGAACGATTCGAATACACCAACCCGCTACGCTGATAACTTTTTCAAACACAGTTTTTAGTTGTTTTGTAAAACGACTTGGCGCCACCCGGGATTATTACACCCCCTAAGAATAACAGGTAAGGTTACTGCCGTAATATACAGGTGATCAGAACTACGCTACGAACATCGCTAGCCACAAAATTACTGTAACAACCCGGTGCGAGGCGAACGCACTAATCATCCAAACACATTATTTTTTATGTACACATTTTGCAGGTACGTCTTATATAATTCGTTACAGAATTGACGAATACCAGGTGAGGTTTGAAGGTAGACGGGACGACCTTCTATTATTATACGTTACAAATTGACGACTCCAACGTGAGGCTTGAACCAAGAAGAGGGCGTCTTCTATTATATTATTATACGTTACAAATTGGCGACCAACCGGTGAGGCCGTAAAAGAAGGTCAACGGCGGCTATGAATAGACACGATATGGTTACGAGGAGCAAAGGGAAGGAAGCACCAAACCAAGAAGGAAACCCAGAAGAAATGGAGGAAGTTGAGGAAGTAGAAGTGGAGGAAACGACTGGAGAATTGTCAGAAGAAAACCCACAGGAGGACCAAATGGAAAATCCAATTCAACCAGAACCGGAAGTGGAAGTCATGGTGACTGAACAACCAGTCAAACCGACAGAAGAAACGAATTTAAATAGCATGATGAAGTTCATGATGGAACAATTTGGACAAATGAACAGGAGCCATGAAGATTTGAATAAAAAATTAGAGTCAGACAAAGAAGAATTGAATAAAAAATTAGAGTCATTGAGAAGGGAAGACAGGGAATTCCTGAACGAAAAACTGGACCAAAATCAGGAAGAATTGAAGAAGCAATTCAAGGAGGACTTAGAGATCCTGAATAACAAAATGGAAAACAACCGAGAGGCGTTAGAAGAGAAGAGTGAGGAGTTGAAGAGACAAATAACAAAGGATCTTGGAGTGTTAAATGACACGATTGAAAATACTCATGAGACACTCCTACAGCAAATAAAGGAAGATGGTGAGAAGAACAGAGAAGAATTAAGATTCATGCTAGTAGAGTTTCGTGAAGAAGTCAAACCGGCAAAAACAGGGATGAACAAGAGATGGGAAGAAACGAGTTACCCAGCAGACCAACTTAAAGAAACATTAGACAGCGATTTCAAACCAGTGGATGACGAACCAGACACCACTTCTGAAAGTATAAAAGATACGTTGAATGAGAACATGGAACCAGGGAATCAGAAAATAACACAGAAGGAGATGGAAATTGTAGAAGAAACAAATATATTGTTTTCTGAACATACAGATAACAATGACACCAAGAAAATCAAACACATAAAAACCAACCACAGAAGAGGAAGAAAGAAGAACCGAATAATTAAGAAAATTAAGAAAACAAAGGAATTAAGAAAGGTATATAAGAGGAAACTCATCAAAACACGAGAAGAAGTGGAGATGATGAAGAACGGACTGATCGATGTGTTTAATTTGCCCATTACCTACCAAAACAAATTAATAAAGTACAAAGATTGTAGGAGGACTCTGAGGGAAATTATAAAAGAAATTCACAACCAAACAGCGGATGAAAAATTCAACAAATCAATACTTAGATGGAAGATGCCAGAAATAGAAATGACTGACAACAAAACAGAGTATAACAGATCAAGAAGGTCAATAAAATACTGGAGCACACCAGAAATAGAAATACCAAATAAAAAAGCAAAGATAATATTAATGAGAGATGCACAATTAACTTCTCTGATTAATGGACAAAATAATCAAATGTTTGCGGTAAACATAAAGACTACAGAACATATGGTATTAGAGGAATTATGGTACAAGACGGAGGAGACCTATTTCACCAGTAAGAAAACAGTTCTGCAATCCAGAGTTATCCGAACCATAAGGGCAGAGGAACTGATGGACCATGGGTAAACTAAGTGAAGATACCACAAACCAAGAAAAGGGACGGATCTTCAAGTTACCAGCCGAGCAACCCAATGGAATAGAAGAAAAAATTAAACTATAACAGACTTAAAATAACCTTCATCCAGAATAAGTGTGACTATCATACACTTGAAGGAGAAGAGGTGCATAATAACGAAGTGTCGAACAAAAAGGAGAAGGCTATAATATGGAATGGAAATGATAATATAATAAATCCACAACTGTGAGAATTGAATTGATACCAAAATAAAATTATATATAATAAAATGTACGGCCATATGTCATCACGAAGGACAAGTAACTGTAAATAAAATACAGATACCAAAATTCAAAAATTATGTGAGCACAACTTGCAACAACATTTCGATGACTTATGAGGCCTAAAATAAAATAAAAAAATATCAAAACAAAGGACTGAGTTACATAAATTCCTACTAAGTGAAATCAACTTACAATATATTAAAAAGTTGATGTGTGAAGTATATGAAATAATTAAACAAAATGTACCAAAATAGGAATACGCTACACAAATTCCTATGGTGTAAGAAAATTAACTTACACGCTGAAATATACAAAAATAAAATCAGACCAAACCTGATAAGATAAGTACATGAAATTATAATGAATCAAGGGTATTCAAAAATATAAAATAAAAAATCGAAACTGGTACAAAAAAGAGGGAGATTATGTATGAATCAAGTATACAAGCTATGGCTAAAGCAAAATGTTGCTAGATAACTGAGAAAAGTATACCAGTGTCTAAGATAATTAAAATGATCACAATGAGAATCGAAAACCGAATAATGAAAAGTTAATGATGAGATTAACATATAAATAAATAAAAAACAATAAATGTATGAGCAAATGATAGTATATAGTTAAGGTACAGCGGAAAGAAGAATGAGTAAAAGGCCAAAGTGATCTAAAAACAAACCACAAGGTGGACAATCCCAAAATATATTATTATTATTAAGTCACAAGTTGACAAAAAAGGTATTTATGATTGACTGTTGAAAAGTCCAGCAATCAAATAAACTGAGCAGAGATGACGTGCCTCTGGTCTCAGAAAAATGAGTAGTAATGGGAGAAACCAGCTACTAAAGTTAGGGAAAAAATTGTGTATAAGGGAGAACACACCAATGGAAATAAAAAAAAAAACAGATCCACATAAAATGGAATGAATTCAGTAAGAAGAGAAATAAAGAATGGAGAAACGACCAAGAAAGAAAAGGAAAAAGATTATGTATAACTGATAATTTCATAAAAAACTATACTAGTGTTTTATCAAAATGATCAATTTTAAAGAAGAGGCATTATGTCACGACACAAATAGCCAACCCCGTACCAGAGATAAAAAATATATTTATAATTGTAAAAAAAAACTTCTTATCAAATGAACTGATTGATTTTAAATAAAAGTATAAGGAATATAACACGACAATACGACGACTTTAACCCAAGCCAAGTGATTGAGCCAACAACCCAAACATAAAGAAGGGAACCACGGAACATACTTATTAAAATGTAAATATTTTAAAGTGATTGAGCCAACAACCTAAGCATAAAGAAGGGAACCACAAATAAACAACGAGGATAAGAAAATAATAAACCTAAACCACAAGGAAACAAGTTTATGGGTTTAAATGACCCCAAAATCTCCAAAGAAACGGATGAAAGGACCTAATATATTAAACGAACAAGGAAAATGAAGAAGGAGGGAGACAAGCAAGTACACCAAAATAAGTAAAATAGCACTCAACAAGAACATTGAAACCAAAACAAGGGTTATCAGGAGGAAGGAGAGATAACGGTTACTACCCATTAAAAAGGCAACCTAAACCACCAATAAGAATTGTTATTAGTTAGTAAGTATTAGTTAGTAAGTATTAATTGTCATTAGGATTAAGTCATGAAAGAGAAATAAGTATAGGGGTCACCCACTATCAAACAAATGATATAAACAGTGATACAGTGCAATAGTGTAGGTGTAAGAACCCCAAAGTGAAGTGTGACACTAGTGAAATTGTAATTAACAATAAGTGATTTACAAGTGAAGGTAAGGTAAAAGTTGGAAATAAACAGTACATAAATAGCTGATGAATAAGTAGTATTAAGAGTGAATTATAGTATGAGGGATAGAAAACACTAGAAGTGATAATGACTTTTTATTTAAAAGAGATGTTCAATAGAGTTAAGTTTAACTGTAGCTAGTAGTAAGTAAAAAGGGAGGATTCCAGAATAGAAAAATTGAAGATGTTACCATGGAGGGAATATAAAAATTGTTTAGTGATTGAGAAGTCAAAAAACTAACAAAGATACCTAATTTATAAAGGACTATTATTAATTTAATAACAAGTGATGTGGTTTATCACAACACAAATAATATGTGTTATAAACTAGAAAAACAGCAAATAAGGATAAGTTAGGAGTGAGTGAGGATATTTCTTAATCAAAATAATAACTCTAATAACTTATAAAAAAAATTGTGTTCATGTTATTGTTATAAGAGGATATGGCTGAATGCAATGTGCAGTCCATAAGCCTAATGTTATATTTTTAAGATTGAAATAGGGAAAGCAATGTTGAATAATAAACAACACACCTACAGACTCAAAACACAACACAACTAATAAAAATAACAAAGTAAGGCCAAATAGGCTGAACCAAAATGTGATTTGAACGAAATAAGTAAATTATTATAATGGCTACTTAGGCCTAGAAAAAAAACATAACTATCAGAACCCAACAACCAAAAATTATAACAAATTGAATCAGAATTTAGAAAATCTGAGGTGAAGGAATCACCAAGAATAAATTGTACATTATTAATAACACAAAATATTGTAATAGGCATTATTATATAAAAAGAAATGTAATTAACAAGCATTAACATAATTGTAAAAACTTAAAATCTGAAAATACCCAAGCTTGTGGGGTATCAAAATAATCTATGAACGAGAATAAATACTATAGTGACAATATTTAATAACCAGGAAGGAAGATGGAGGAATGACAGTAATCAGAAGATATACGAAGAATTCGAACTTTTGATAACAATACATCAACTCAAAATAAGCCTATTCGGAAAATACCGTTACTATGGAAACAGTGGTTGTTGACAGAAAATACCGTTAGAAATTAGTAGAAAAAAAAAGCGAAGCGTCACCAAGCCAAGATAGATGCAAGAGTTCAGCAGAAAGTTTTTTCAGTGTAAATCATGAAAATAATAGTATAAATTTGCTGAAAACCGATCATCAAAGAAGCAGATGACCACTACAACCAATATTACAAGACCCAAGACCTGAATAAACGGAAATTATCCATAAATAGAACGTCCAAACACAAGACGAAAAGGACGCCACATTTACAGAAGACCAAAATCCAAGAAAACTGATTGTATGCAGCCAATTCCTATCCCGAACCAACTACAAAGGCCTAGACATGTCGAGTTGTTAAGTACTATCCAATTATTTATTTTCCACCAACCCTAATCACTTTAAATAATTTTGAAAGGTAAATTTACCACACTATAAAGATAATATTTCTCTTTCATAGAGTATTTAAGCAAATTAAAACATAATGAAACTTGTTAACATAAAATAACCTAAGAATTGAACACGAACTTACAGAACACTTTTACAACACAACACCACAGATTGTAAACAGCACACTTTATCTTTCATGTACACTTAGATTAAGGTAATTTGTATTTTTTATTGTAACCATTGTAGTTCTTTAATTCATAGCCAAAAGAATCCACGGATTTTGAAACCAAAACATTGTAATACGGTCAACGTAAACAGCGAAGCCAGGTTAAATGGTTTCTAAATCAATTCGCCGCCCTGTAAACAAGATCTCATGTAATCAATCGATAATTATTTTGTTGTAATTGTAAATGTTTCCAGTTATCACCATTAAAAAATATTCATTACAGGGAGTAACCAGCGTTATCATTTCATAGGGAGTGCTATATAATAATTACTTGTATTGAAGAATAAATTGTAGCAGTAAGCTAGTGGCCAGTTATTCGTCAGAAGTGACGATTGAGACGGCTGTGCGAGCGGGAACGATTCGAATACACCAACCCGCTACGCGGATAACTTGTTCAAACACAGTTTTTAGTTGTTTTGTAAAACGACTTGGCGCCACCCGGGATTATTACACCCCCTAAGAATAACAGGTAAGGTTACTGCTGTAATATACAGGTGATCAGAACTACGCTACGAACATCGCTAGCCACAAAATTACTGTAACGACCCGGTGCGAGGCGAACGCACTAATCATCCAAACACATTATTTTTTATGTACACATTTTGCAGGTACGTCTTATATAATTCGTTACAGAATTGACGAATACCAGGTGAGGTTTGAAGGTAGACGGGACAACCTTCTATTATTATACGTTACAAATTGACGACTCCAACGTGAGGCTTGAACCAAGAAGAGGGCATCTTCTATTATACTATTATACATTACAATATGTGTACGTGCCCAGTTTTGCCAAAGGCGACCCTGTATGCATGTAAGGGGGAACATATCGGTTGAGGATCTGGCATGGTATAAGACCAGGGGTTTGGATTTAAGGGCAGAATGATAGAAGGTTGGGTGCATTATGGTGCGTGTCTGTTCGATTTTATGGTGTTGGGATCTCGGATAGAGAAGTCCATTAATATCGTTCAGGTGCAGCCATAGTCGCCGAGCTAGGGGGGTAGTTTACCCATGATGCGTTAAGAATGAATGGTGGGTTGTTGGCACCATATCCTCTCCGATCCTCTTAGGGGTAGCAATGAGAGTTTTTCTGTCTCGACAAAAGACCTCTCATGGGGGGGGTATTGTAATGGGACAAAAGGGGGTATTTTATTATAATATAAATTTTATTCAATATCGGTAAACACATTTGTAATCGACGCAGAAAGTCCACCACATAAAACGGTATGGTTCAGACAAAGGACAATGGAATGCAGAGTGTGCCCGACAATGCAGTACAATTCCAAGAACTTCAGTGCTGTGTGGCGCACACAAACGCGCGAACACCAGCGGGGCGCACAGACGACGCTTAGACGCATCGGGCCGAGCCGAACCAACATGGCTTAACTATAAAATTTGTTCGCCATGCGGTCGGGTGCTGACGGAAGTACGATTACGAATACGCCCCTTTGAGTGACGTAACTAGTGGCCTCAAGATTTCGTCAACGTCTAACACCTATGAACAACAGCGTACTTTAAGTACAGTGACGAATGTTTTATCGCCAGAGGGCATTGTTTTTCCATCTTGTCCAAAACTTGGGGAGTGGGGTATTTTGTTAACGCTTATCGCAGTCTTCACCCACGCTTCGCCTGGCCAGGCAGAATAGCAACCGTGGTTCATCAGTAAATTTTTCAAATATTAATTAAAAAGAACAGTGTAGTGGTGAAACAAGTTTCAGAATGAACAGTGCGGATAGGGTTTAATTAAAGAAGAAAAAATATGACTCAACTTTCGGACACCTAAAAGAGGACTTTGTGTGTGACGCGGCACGAGGTCAGGGGAGACGCCGCTACAACAAGTAAACGTATTCATGCAAAAAATTTTAATGATTGCCTAAAATAAATAAACGGGGGGGGGGGGGTAAAATGGAATGAGAGTTGTGTGTGGGCATTGCTGGGTCGTCTCAATTAGAATTTAAGCTAATAATTTAAGAACCTTATATTTTTTTTAGTAAAGAATAATTTTAGAGAATATGTAGAATTTATTTCTATTATTTGGAAATTAACTCCGGGAGAAAGACAATTTAAAAATAATGAATATTCACAGTATAACAGAATAGATAAACTACTATGTTTGGTTGACATACGTTTTTTGAAAATGGTAACAGAGATCAATGTTAGTTTTTGAGAGTAAATGAAAGAATACAACAATAAAATTCAATGTCACAGAATGAGTAAATAAATACGTCTATTTCTGAATACAATTGAGAGTATGATTTATTGAAGAGTGTTAACTTAAGTCATGCTTATTTTTCACGAGTTCGTGCGAAGAACCTGGGACCCGAACAAGGTAAGAGTTGTAAGGATTGTGTATTATTTTTAAATAATTACTTTGCTATTAATTAGTAGCTTCTCAGTTCACAAACTGGACCCTTAGTATAAACCAAAGGCCAGTTGAACATGTAAGCAAAATTATATATCTTGGTACTATAGTCAATGAACAATGGGACTCTCAAGAAATAATGAGCAGAATTGAAAAGGCAAGAGCAGTGTACACTAGAATGAGCAGTTTATTCAAAAGTCATGATTTAACATTAAACACAAACATGAGACACACTGGTACGTATTCTCATCCTCTTCTACGGTGTAGAATCGTGGACTTTGACTGAAGCCACAGTTACAAAATTGGAATCTTTTGAAATATGGCTTTACCATAGAATATTGAGCATTTCATGGACAGCACATATAACTAATGTTGAAGTTTTTAGAAAGATGAAGAAAGAAAGGGAAGTTATTACTACAGTGAAGATAAGAAAGCTTCAGTATCTGGGACATCTCATGAGAAATGAACAGAAATTTTACCTATTGCAGTCCATACTACAGGGAAAAGTACTTGGAAAGAGAGGAGTTGGGCGACCGAGAATATCATGGCTGAGAAATTTAAGGACCTGGTGTTTGGCATGAATTATTCCATGCAGCAGTACAGAAAGTTGAAATAGTTTGTAATATCCAACATCTGAAACGGATAGGCACTATCAGAAGAAGAAGATGATAAAAATTGATGCCCTAGTGATTAGATGATGTCTTCTTTGCTTCACATTCTGGATCAGATTATTTTTGTGGCTTTGTAAACAGTTTGACGTCAGACGTGTTGTTTGTTATGGTGAACTCCTTATAGTGCTGTTTAGTTACTGGTGAACTGATTCAGACTTGTACTGTACTTGCATTGCATTTATGTTCAATTTATAACATTTGTACAACCATCTTCCTATAGTGTTAACTAAGATAAGCTAAAAACTGAAGTATGTCATTAATGCTTTGAAGGTACATTGTCAAGTTATTAGTGTGGTGGCTTGGGATTTATTTATTTATTTTTCAACAATGTTAGTTGAGGTTGTGTGCATGATTAGCCAAGTGTACAATAATACTGTTCATGTAATACATTTTGTTCCTAAAAATTTCCTAGAGATTACGGTACTATTTTAATGTAGCGGTTCAATTATCCAGATGATCCGCTTACCTAAAAAAGAGCAAAATCAGTCAGTCTGTATTATGGTTTACTGAGCATTATGTTCTCACTGTCTACAAATAATCTTGTCTGCGTGTACTACTGTTTCTACAGTATATAAACCTTCTTTTTCTGTGTAGAATACAGAAGTGAAATTTAACACAGGTGTTGGATGTTTTTTTTTCTTTTTACAAAATACAACAGAAATATATTTGCATACAAAAAAATAATATGTACACAAAATAAATACATAGTAAAAGCAACAGCGATATGATAATCGTTAATATTTTCATGTCTCTAACGAAACTATGACTCGCGTCTGCTGACCTTTGAACCTCTTCTGTTCATTGATTGAGATGATCTTCTTTGGATCAGTTCACCATTCCATGGCTGTATCTCTCCAGAACCAAAGAATATGAAAGGAATGCTTAAAATAACCAGTACAGCTGCACAAATGACAAATGCAATTCTCCATTCGTATATGGAACCTTCCTATCGGCAAAACAATGATCAAAAGGTAATAGTAAAACCAAGTTATTATTGTTTATGTGGAACTTTCATGTATGGTATGTGTATTGATATAATAAGTGTGCATAGAAAAATCTAAGGTGATGTCCGTTTGGCCAGATACCATTATCTACTTGTGTGTGTATGTACGTGCGTGCGTGCGTGCGTGCGTGCGTGCGTGCGTGCGTGCGTGCGTGCGTGTGTGTGTGTGTGTGTGTGTGTGTGTGTGTGTGTGTGTTTTACATTAGATTACAATACATAAGTTATAATTGTAACGAAACAATGTTCTAATGTTTGCAAGAACAAAAATTGTGTTTTTTCATAATACTTTTAAATCTCTTATATTACACTATAAAATAATAATTACTTCAGGTGTATTGTTCATATTTTCTGTAACTGTACTTGCACCTAACAGATTTAGCCTATTCAGTGGTTTCTATGTAAGTTAAGGAATAATCAGTTTTATTTCAATTTAAATTTTTTAACTGTTGTAATGTTCGTTTATGTAATTAGAATATATTATAAGTATAACATAAAAATACTGCAAGAAACATCAAGAGGTACATACAGATAAAAGATACATTCAAATGTAATGATTTAGTGTAATACAGATGAATAAAAAAATAGTGGGCCACAGGAACATGGACCAATGACCAATTTTTGTAGTACAAACTAGTGCATTGTGTTTGTGGAAAAAAAAACTGTGACATAGTTGTATTTATGCAGCAAACTTTGTAAGCATAAATTTCATTAAAATTATTTCATAAGTATTGCTCCTGGTAATTTTTGGTATTTCTTGTGTAAAATATTAAAAGCCTCTCTCCCATATCATCGCATGTTATCTTTATCTTTTATGTCATGTAATTTGTTACCGCACTTTAATCGCATCCAGCTGCCGTCTCCATTCATTGTTGTAGTAGTGTAGTAGTTTGTGTTGTAGTGGTATAGTAATAATGACTCTCAAATTGCAGGAATAATGATGTCTGCAGTTCTCAAAGCTCAAGAGAAGTCATGGAAATACTTTCTGTACTAGTGAAAGAGTGCTTTACTTGGTATATGGCAACAGAAAATCATATGGCGAGGTTCTTGTTTAACATTGTCAGATTCACAAATCTTCCAGGTATTTTATAATTTATAAGTATAATTAAACAGCTCTTACTTCAATTTACTTTTATGAAATCCCAGGATTTTTGTTGTCCATGACATGTTCTTTGATTGACTAATTATAAATATATCACTACTGACCCGGAGCACTAATTTTTTATTGGAAAAAATATTAGAACATTTACCTTATAACCTGAACCAGTTTTTGCTTATTATAAGCTTTGTCAGAGGCTACCACTAGGAGCACTGTCTGTCTTGTTTTTGGTGACAGCGCCATCATTCGAAAGATCGATGTGTGCATGTGTGTGTGTGTGTGTGATGTTAAAATATTACATGAGATTTACATTGTGTCTGTTCATTTAGGATGGGATTTCTATATGT
The DNA here is from genome assembly GCA_034769895.1 of Magicicada septendecula. Classification (NCBI taxonomy): domain Eukaryota; kingdom Metazoa; phylum Arthropoda; class Insecta; order Hemiptera; family Cicadidae; genus Magicicada; species Magicicada septendecula. The sequence continues at coordinate 23,825,770 of CM068374.1, forward strand.
TTTTATGTGTTTGTATATTTCTAGTTGTGCAAGAGTGTCTAGTTTTCGGTCTTTTGTGTATACATGTAGAATTTCCATGTTTTTGTTTATGTTTGTGTATGTGTGGTTTGCCTCAATGAGGTGGTTTGCAAAGGTGGATTCGGTGGTGGAGTGTAGTGCCTTTGTGTGTTCAATGTATCTCTGTTTGAAGTTATGTCCTGTCTGGCCTATGTAGAATTTGTTAGAGCCTGAGCAGTTTAGTTTGTATACACCAGGTAAACCTAATTTGTTTTGTTTTTTGTGTTTTTTTTTTTTGACAGTGTGTGTTCTGATTTGTTTGTAGTTCTGTGTGCGATTCTGTATCCTGCTTTTTTAAATTTGCAGGCTATTTTTTCAGTGTGGTTATTGATATATGTTAGTGTTATGAATTTGTTGTTTTCTGTCTTTGTTGTTTGTTTTGGTTTTTGTGTACGAGTTTATTGATTATTGCTCTATTGTATCCGTTGGTTTCTGCTAGATATTTGATCGTATTTAATTCATCTCGGTATTCTTTTTCATCTGGCTATGTAGGTCCTGTCAGGACGTACCTTCAAACACATTGAACACACAAAGGCACTACAATCCACCACAGAATCCACCTTTGCAAACCACCTCGTTGAAGCAAACCATACATACACAAACATAAACAACAACATGAAATCCTACACGTACACACAAAATGCCAAAAACTAGACACTCTTGAAAAACTATAAATATACAAACACACATAAACATAGAAACAACATCCTAAACAAACAGACACAATCATTAGAAAAAATGAGTGTATCCACAATCGCTTTGTAAATTTTAAAATTTTGATAAAAATGCTGCCACGTAATAGTCATTGTATAAATTGTGTAGGAGGTTGGATATTCGTGATTTTCTCCTTGATTAAGTGAAATGCTATTTTCTGACCCCTTGGTGTCTGCTAATAAAGTTATGAAACACACAAAATAACAAGCTGCTACAAAGTGATGTCAACAGTATGTTAAAGTGAACACAACAAATGTACAAAGTATTTACAGTGAAAACATAACATAAAATAGAGATTAAAGTTTGTTGACAAGCTTGTTAATATGTATACCACTTACACCAACTATCACAAGTCTGACAACTTCGGGTGTTAGAAAACCAGTAATTGCTCCAGAACCATTCATGACGCCCATCAGTAAGCCAGCATAGTTGGGACTCAAATCAATGTTGTTTACTCTGAGTGATGGATAAGCAATACCCTTGCAGAACATCATCAGTACGAAGCAAGCAGACGCTAGGATAGCATTGCAGCCAGCAAAAGAAGCTCCCAGCAGGAATGGTATGGGAAGAATATTACCTGAGTGCAAATTTTTGTACAAAATAATAATTTTATTGAAAGGCTATTGGACACACACACACACACACACACACACACACACACACACACACACACACACACACACACACACACACACACACACACACACACACAAATGTTTACTTATTAATAAAAGAAATGTTTGTTAGCTCTACACATGAAAGTGACTTCCTTCTTCTGAAAAATGTATTCATAAAATTATAACCATACAAATTCCTTCTATATATATTTATGTTTCTCTTTTGTTTTCGTTTCAAGTAACTCTTGTTATTCTAGTTTCGTGCAGTATTTCTTTGATATTATTCAAGAATAGATTACTTCTGCAAGTACATTTTAATTTTTTAACAGTATCTATGAAAACCTGACGTTCATTTCACCAAACAGTCTGCATCATAAGATGTTCCAACGTGAAACACATTGATATATTTTTTTTATATACTGATAAATATTGAGTTATATATTGATATATTTTTAAACACTTGTCCTTAGTTATAGCTAACTACACTATAGAAATACTGTAGATGATCTCTTTTATGTTTTATTTTACATGAAATTTCACATAAAAGATTCAACACTAAATAACGACTGCACTTCCCCTTCTCTCTAGAGCAGCCGTTCTCAACCTGGTGCTCGCGAGCACTGTAGTGCTCGCGTAACTCAAAATGGTGCTCATCATGGATGTATAAAAAAGTGCTCGCGAGCAACAGTGACCCCTAATTTTCAATTATGAACTATATAGCACGACTGTACAGCTGTTGTCCACCAACAACTGAGTATAGCAGGAATACTGTTTGGAAACCTTTGTTACTTCTAAGAGCACTACTTGCAATGGTTTCCGGAATTGTCCGTAGTTTACAAGCCGATACCGACTATTGTTTGCAGCTTTAAAAGGCAGAGACAGCCTACGAGGGGTTTATTACTATAGGTGTCAGGTTGTCTCATCTTGTAAATGGGCTGTTAAACACGTACTAGTACCCTCAAAAGAAGCGGTTATTCAGAATATTTTAATTTTATTGCATCTGAAATCCCTAAACTTGGCAGCTTTAAGTACGTTCTCATAGAAATAGTCACGTAGCATTTTACACTTAGCTCAACCAATCAGTTTTCAGATTTTAAATAGAAATTTTGGAATTTGCCAATGAGACTTTAAGAGCAGCCACTACCATAGAGGTATATAGATAGAGGTGGTGAACTGGCTGAGAAACCGTCCGGCTGGAAAAGAGAGATGGAATCACGAAAAGCAAATTGTCAAAGACATTATGAAACTCCCATTATGGTGCTCTCCCACTTGCCCCGGATTATGAAAGGTGCTCTCAATCACAAAAAGGTTGAGAATCCCTGACTTAAGCCATCCGTATATGGAATTTCTGTTATAATTTTTTCTACTGGATGTGTGATCTTTCCGTAGAGGTCCAGATTAAAATTTACATGTGGTATACTTATAGAAGGACCTGGTGGTGCATTAGGCGTCGTAAACGCGTACTTACTGGAACGGTATTGATGACCACTAGGCTGTGGGGCTTCCGATATCTTTAGGGTATTCACGTCTCTATCTGGTAGCTGTACATTAGGGTGGAACGAAAAAATCAAGTTTGGATTTTTAATTTTTAATTTGCCAATGAGACTTTAAGAGCATCTACTACCATAGAGGTATATAGATAGAGGTGGTGAACTGGCTGAGAAACTGTCCGGCTGGAAAAGAGAGATGGAATCACGTAGGGGTCATTTCTGTCCTTGTCTGCCTCTAACGCTGAACTGACGCTGAATCAGCTGATCCGCGCGAGTTCCGCTCTCGCGCATGCGTCAGTAGACAAGGATAGAAATTACCTCTATGAATGTTTCTGTGTGGACATTTCCACTTACACGAGCGCCTATACTTTGCCCCCTCTATCTATGCCACTACTCTTCTCCCATCCCGTTTGAGGGCACGGAAAGCAGAAATTAGATGTGTTGTTGATTTATCAGTTTTATTTAGATTGTGACTGGAGTGACATAGTGTAGCGGTGTACACCAGTTTTGTGACGTATTTTGGTTGTAGTATTGCTGTTGCTGTTCTGTTATTTGTGAAATACGCGTAATTATTGTCAGTTTGCAATTTTCCTTTTGCCTTGAAGTGTGTTGTGAACGTTCTTAAAAAAGAGACATGGATAAATTTGTAATACGAAAACGTAGTGAAGAATTGATACCTAAGTTACCTTCTTCATCAACCCAAGATTCCAATAAAAGTAGCGAAGCAAAAAGAAAGAAACTGTATTCTTTTCAAGGTAACTTGAAGACAGATTTTTTGGTGGTCATTAATGACGAGATACCGGAGTTATTTGCGTTTTGTGTCATGCACCTTTATCGGGTTTCAGAAAAGCAAATTGTCAAAGACATTATGAAACTCATCATAGTGCGTTTTCTGATCAATATCCCATGGGATCAGATGCAAGGATACATAAAATCAAAGAGTTAAAATCACAACTCCAACATCAACAGAAGTCTTTTTCATTTAATGTTAATAGTTCTGTTAACAAACTTTCAACCGAAGTGTCTGTATCTGTGTCTCATAAACTTGTTCAGCATGGGATGCCATTTACAAGTGGAGAAATTGTGAAGGAGTGCATAGTTTCCGCAGTGACAACTCTCGCTGAAAGTATACCTGAGAAATACAGAAGTGTTTTGATTAATGCGGCAAAAAATGTGACACTTAGTAATGCCACTGTTGCCAGCCACGTTGACCTCATCGCGGCTCAAATTAAACAAAAAGCACTCCAGAAACTTTCTGAATGTAGTTATTTTTCTCTTGCTGTTGACGAATCAACAGACATTGCTTCTGTAGCACAATTGGCGTGCTTTGTACGTTGTATATATAATGTGGGAATTGTAGAAGATTTCTTTTTAACAATTTTACCACTCCCGGGTACAACTACGGGGCAAGACATTTACAACGATGTCGCGAATTTCCTGAAACCTAATGGCATTGAATTATCAAAGCTCGTGTGTGTGGTTACTGATGGCGCACCTTCCATGGTAGGTAAAAATAAAGGATTTGTCGCTCTTCTGAAAAATGATGAACATTTTCCTCCCTTTGTTCACTATCATTGTTTAATTCACGTTGAAAACTTAGCCAGTCATCTTATATCTGTTCCTGAAATTTCAGAACAGTTAAAACTGATAGTTAAGTTGATCAACTTTTTGGTTTCTAAACCCCTGAATAAACGCTTACTAAAAGTCTTCTTGGATGATTTATCAGCACCACATTCAGAACTAATCCTACATGTGGATGTTCGTTGGTTAAGTCGCGGGGAAGCAATTACAAGGGTCTGGAAAGTTTTCGAAGAAATCAAAGCATTTATTTCTGCCAACGATTATGTCACTAAGTTTCCAGAAATATTCGGGGATGATTTGAAGATCAATCTTGCTTTCATGGTAGACCTATTTCAATATCTCACTGAGCTGAACAAAGGTCTTCAGGGTTAGAAAAACACAATTTGTGAACTGAAAGAAATTATATTTTCCTTTCGATCAAAGTTACAAAGATTCCTCGGGACGGCAAGTAAAAATGACTTGGTTCATTTTCCTGAACTGGCACATACACTCTCGAGTCTTGGTCGTCCCCACTCGGAGTGTCCTAAAATTGTCGTTCTGGCAATTCAAGATCTGTTGAAAGAGTTTGCTACATGTTTTCATGTACTCGAAGAAAGTGAGCCATTGTTTAATATGGTGCTCAATCCATTTGAATTCAATGTGGACTCTCAGAAAAATTCAGATTATTCAACAGCACAATCTTGCTCGCGCGGAACTTGAATTATTAGAGCTCCAGTCCTCTCAAGCCTTAAAATATCTTTTCGAAAAGGAAAGGTCACAGATTTCTGGGGTGCAAATGATACAATGAAATTTTTAACATTGCAAAATGCTTCTCTCAAATGCTTGGCGATGTTTGGGACAACCTACCTGTGTGAAAAATGTTTTTCATTAATGAAATACATCAAGAACAAAGCAAGATCAAGATTAAATGACTCACATTTGGAGGACTGTTTACGTGTGGCTGCAAGCAACTTCTCCTTAGATATTAGTGAAATTCTGATGAGTGTATTTATTATTATTATTATTATTAAATTTTCATGGTGCTCTCCCACTTGCCCCGGATTATGAAAGGTGCTCTCAATCACAAAAAGGTTGAGAATCCCTGACTTAAGCCATCCGTATATGGAATTTCTGTTATAATTTTTTCTACTGGATGTGTGATCTTTCCGTAGAGGTCCAGATTAAAATTTACATGTGGTATACTTATAGAAGGACCTGGTGGTGCATTAGGCGTCGTAAACGCGTACTTACTGGAACGGTATTGATGACCACTAGGCTGTGGGGCTTCCGATATCTTTAGGGTATTCACGTCTCTATCTGGTAGCTGTACATTAGGGTGGAACGAAAAAATCAAGTTTGGATTTTTAATTTTTAATTTGCCAATGAGACTTTAAGAGCATCTACTACCATAGAGGTATATAGATAGAGGTGGTGAACTGGCTGAGAAACTGTCCGGCTGGAAAAGAGAGATGGAATCACGTAGGGGTCATTTCTGTCCTTGTCTGCCTCTAACGCTGAACTGACGCTGAATCAGCTGATCCGCGCGAGTTCCGCTCTCGCGCATGCGTCAGTAGACAAGGATAGAAATTACCTCTATGAATGTTTCTGTGTGGACATTTCCACTTACACGAGCGCCTATACTTTGCCCCCTCTATCTATGCCACTACTCTTCTCCCATCCCGTTTGAGGGCACGGAAAGCAGAAATTAGATGTGTTGTTGATTTATCAGTTTTATTTAGATTGTGACTGGAGTGACATAGTGTAGCGGTGTACACCAGTTTTGTGACGTATTTTGGTTGTAGTATTGCTGTTGCTGTTCTGTTATTTGTGAAATACGCGTAATTATTGTCAGTTTGCAATTTTCCTTTTGCCTTGAAGTGTGTTGTGAACGTTCTTAAAAAAGAGACATGGATAAATTTGTAATACGAAAACGTAGTGAAGAATTGATACCTAAGTTACCTTCTTCATCAACCCAAGATTCCAATAAAAGTAGCGAAGCAAAAAGAAAGAAACTGTATTCTTTTCAAGGTAACTTGAAGACAGATTTTTTGGTGGTCATTAATGACGAGAATACCGGAGTTATTTGCGTTTTGTGTCATGCACCTTTATCGGGTTTCAGAAAAGCAAATTGTCAAAGACATTATGAAACTCATCATAGTGCGTTTTCTGATCAATATCCCATGGGATCAGATGCAAGGATACATAAAATCAAAGAGTTAAAATCACAACTCCAACATCAACAGAAGTCTTTTTCATTTAATGTTAATAGTTCTGTTAACAAACTTTCAACCGAAGTGTCTGTATCTGTGTCTCATAAACTTGTTCAGCATGGGATGCCATTTACAAGTGGAGAAATTGTGAAGGAGTGCATAGTTTCCGCAGTGACAACTCTCGCTGAAAGTATACCTGAGAAATACAGAAGTGTTTTGATTAATGCGGCAAAAAATGTGACACTTAGTAATGCCACTGTTGCCAGCCACGTTGACCTCATCGCGGCTCAAATTAAACAAAAAGCACTCCAGAAACTTTCTGAATGTAGTTATTTTTCTCTTGCTGTTGACGAATCAACAGACATTGCTTCTGTAGCACAATTGGCGTGCTTTGTACGTTGTATATATAATGTGGGAATTGTAGAAGATTTCTTTTTAACAATTTTACCACTCCCGGGTACAACTACGGGGCAAGACATTTACAACGATGTCGCGAATTTCCTGAAACCTAATGGCATTGAATTATCAAAGCTCGTGTGTGTGGTTACTGATGGCGCACCTTCCATGGTAGGTAAAAATAAAGGATTTGTCGCTCTTCTGAAAAATGATGAACATTTTCCTCCCTTTGTTCACTATCATTGTTTAATTCACGTTGAAAACTTAGCCAGTCATCTTATATCTGTTCCTGAAATTTCAGAACAGTTAAAACTGATAGTTAAGTTGATCAACTTTTTGGTTTCTAAACCCCTGAATAAACGCTTACTAAAAGTCTTCTTGGATGATTTATCAGCACCACATTCAGAACTAATCCTACATGTGGATGTTCGTTGGTTAAGTCGCGGGGAAGCAATTACAAGGGTCTGGAAAGTTTTCGAAGAAATCAAAGCATTTATTTCTGCCAACGATTATGTCACTAAGTTTCCAGAAATATTCGGGGATGATTTGAAGATCAATCTTGCTTTCATGGTAGACCTATTTCAATATCTCACTGAGCTGAACAAAGGTCTTCAGGGTTAGAAAAACACAATTTGTGAACTGAAAGAAATTATATTTTCCTTTCGATCAAAGTTACAAAGATTCCTCGGGACGGCAAGTAAAAATGACTTGGTTCATTTTCCTGAACTGGCACATACACTCTCGAGTCTTGGTCGTCCCCACTCGGAGTGTCCTAAAATTGTCGTTCTGGCAATTCAAGATCTGTTGAAAGAGTTTGCTACACATTTTCATGTACTCGAAGAAAGTGAGCCATTGTTTAATATGGTGCTCAATCCATTTCAATTCAATGTGGACTCTCTCAGAAAAATTCAGATTATTCAACAGCACAATCTTGCTCGCGCGGAACTTGAATTATTAGAGCTCCAGTCCTCTCAAGCCTTAAAATATCTTTTCGAAAAGGAAAGGATCACAGATTTCTGGGGTGCAAATGATACAATGAAATTTCCGACATTGCGAAATGCTTCTCTCAAATGCTTGGCGATGTTTGGGACAACCTACCTGTGTGAAAAATGTTTTTCATTAATGAAATACATCAAGAACAAAGCATGATCAAGATTAAATGACACATCTGGAGGACTGTTTACGTGTGGCTGCAAGTGACTTCTCCTTAGATATTAGTGAAATTCTGAGTAACATTCAGGGCCAAGGATCTCATTAGCCTGGTGAGTGTATTTATTATTATTATTATTATTATTATTAAATTTTCATGGTGCTCTCCCACTTGCCCTGGATTATGAAAAGTGCTCTCAATCACAAAAAGGTTGAGAATCCCTGCTCTAGAGAAAAAAAACACATTCTTTGCCACACGTGCCATGTCATAGGTAATATTAAGTGAATGGCATATGTGAGGTGAAGAATACAATATAAGCTTTTAGATTTTGTGCTGGATTTAACAAGAAAACTGTTGACTGTCTTACTCAGAACTGAAAATAATTTCCTGTTGTTGGTCACAGTCATCAGTTCATGCCTGGAAATCCAGTCTATGATTGGTCCGAAACCACAACTAGTAAACCACATAGCAAAGTACGGTAATGCTGATACTGCTCCACTCTGGAAAATAAAAAAGCACTTTCCAATTTAATATAAAAGGCCATTGTTGTCTAATTACAAAAGGACCTCAGCAACATATACAATTGTACACTAAACAGATGTGGCAGATTTACCAAATTCTAGATTATTTGTAGTGAAATCTTAATATTAGTACAGTAGAGTCTCGATTAACCAAGTTAATGTGGACCACGGCAACCTCGGATAAGCAAAATCTCGGATAACACGGATAGAATAAGAAAACAGGTTGTCTACTTTGAGATACATAAAATAATTACTTTATTAGCAATAAGGAGTCAACTCTTTGTTGTTTTAATTGTGTTAGGGCTAACAGGACGTTTAAAAAAGTACCGCAAACAGTTATTTCTTGACAGAGTACTCCAGTTTATTTTACAAGAAAAATTAGATCAAATTACAAAAATAGCAGTTGTATTACTGTACTGTACGATGAAAGGACTAATACATACTAAACATTATTTACATTACAGTACATACCTTAAACACACTTGAAAATCAGTGATTTACACATTTTGAAAAAAGTCGTTAACAGTATTCTGTTTCATTGCACTGCCTCGCTTCTTGGACGCCATACTGCACAGATGCCGCAACATAATGATGTCAGCTGGTGACGTGTCATCTTGTTGTTCTATGTAGAGTAGTGCCTTCTCGATAGCGCTCAAACCCTCAGTGTGACTGATTCTGCTTTCCAGGCCTCCCTGTTGATGTGTCGTCATCTTCGTCGTCACTATTTTTATTTTGTGACATTGGCAATAGCCTCATCAGAAAGTTCACATTGCTCGTTGTCATTCATCCAATCGTTTACATCTTTCTCTGTGAGTGTTTCTGTAACTGGAAGCATATTTAAAAGGTGGCTTAGGGGCAAATCATCTTCGTCATCTGAATTGTCTTGGTTTTCAGTTGGCCCAGTGGTATCATTTTTCAGGGTGATGTTTTTTCAGCTTTTCTTCAGCGTAGATTCTTTCACATCACTCCATGACTTGCCCAACCAGTAAATGACATCTTTGAGGTTAATTTTCTTTAGGCTTTCAACAACGGTTAGATCATTTTCTAGGTCCTCAAGCAAATGTTTCAACAGTCTTTGCCGGTAATGGCACTTTAGATTTTCTAAGACCCCTTGGTCAAAGGGTTGAATTAAAGAGGTAACGTTGGGGGGCAAGAAAAGAGCTCTTACATCACCACTAACCAATTCGCATTCATCTGGGTGAGTGGGCGCATTGTCCAGATGGAGAAGAGGTTTATGTGGAAGATTTTTTTCATCACAGAATTTTTTTACACTTGGCACAAACTGCTCAAAAAAGATTCCATCCAAGCGTTTTTTTGGTTTGTGTAATTTACCGGAAGATTATCCATGTTCACATTTTTGAAAGCCCTGGGTTTTTTGGCCTTGCCTATCAATAAAAGTTTAAGTTTGTGGTCATCACACTGATTAGCACACACTAGAACTGTAACTCTCTCCTTGGTGTTTTGTAACCGGGAGATGATTGTTCCTGCTTAGCTGCTAGAGTCTTGCTCGGTAACATTTTGAAATTGTAATGGGGCAAAACCTAGGGGTTTATGTTATTTTTCATAATAACTGTAAACAGCAGTAGCAACCCAAACTGAACAACGTTTTGATCACAAACGCTTGACATTTTTGAACACCCTGTAGTCCACTTCGTGCCAAGCTTACGAGGCACAAAAGCTGTTAGCGTCTGGGAATGTGTATGAGCACGCAAGTGTGCCGCCTTTTCACAACATGAAAGTCACGTATCGAAAATTCCATAGCCGAACATGTGATGGAAACAACGCATCACAGAGTACGAGTTGACGGCGACGCCTAACGCATGGCGGGTAGGCAACCAAGCGCACACAGACAGTCGACAGTCGTCACCGGGCAGTTCGCCACAACTAATCACACAGTACAGTTGTAAATATAACGCAGCCTTGGAATTTCGGTAGACTGACGTGAATTGAGTAGCTGAGGTATACCGAAACTGGTGTAAAAATAAAGAAGCAAACCCGGAAGGAAAGTGGCAGTAAAGTCTACATAATACGTAAACTTGAAGTATACGAACAGTGTTTAGTGATGGAGTGAAAGTGCGGTAAGGAAATTGGCGGGACATAGTGGATAACTCGGACAGGTAGGAATACAGAAAACAATCAGTTTGATCTGAAATAAAGTAAATATTAAAGAGCTCATAAATAAAACAGGGGGTGTAAAGCCATGTAAAAAGAAAGAGTGAGAGAGTGACTGTACGTAAAAATAACGGGAAAATAAAACATAAAAGTACTGGTTCAATAGTAGGGGTTAGTATAGTAAATACTATGTAATAGAAGTTAGTAGAAAGAAGTGATTAAATTTGATTAAATAAATAAGATTTGTTTCACCAGAATAAATATGTGTTAGAGTAATTATTTTGTTGTAACCATTTCCTAGTGTTCTGTGCTGAAAAACTCGTCTAAACATTCCGGGGAATTTTCTGAATTGTGGGAAGTCAGATTGCAAAATTGTCCAGTGTTGTAATTAAGGTAAAGTATAAAGGTCTCCATATCTGTCCTTTAAAGATATTGGTGGCGGCCCTGAACTTCTGTTGGTGTTTATAAAAGGTAAGTCAGGGAGAGAAAGATCGCAAGGTAAGGTTCTGGCAGTATTATTTTTATTTTAAATTTTATAATTATGTTTGTTTCTTAACAATTGGCGTATCCCTGCCAGGATATTCATATATATTATATGAATTAAACCTGTTTTGAGGCACAGAAAATAGGATTTGGGTAACGGCATAAGTTGTGAAATTATTATATATATTTATGTTGAATAAGGTTATGTTTTGGTAGAATTGTTGTGTTTACTTTTACTTTTGGATAACGATTGTGTTAGGTGTTTTGATTTTATGGATATAATTATTGAATAATAGAAGGGTAATAGTGTTTTTTTTTTATATATAAAGAGTATTATATGAAAAATTGGAAAAGCGTGGCTGATGTAAGAGAAACCGAAGAAAAAGGGCGTTCAATGTATGATGTGATGAGTCTTCTGAAAACAATGTTTGATCAGATGAATAAACGTTTTGACGAGAGTGACGAAAAATGGGATAAGTTGATACAATCAACAAAACAAATGAATAATGATTATAATATTGAGAGTGTAGTCGTGATAGAAAATGGTACAGTTACAGGTGAGTGTAACGAGACCAAAAATAACGAAGTAACAGACGACGATATAAATAATGATAGTAGTGCGAATAATAAGGTAAGTGACAGTGTTAGCGATATGACGAATAAGAATGAAGAACTATGTAACGAGGTAAGTAGTAATAATAGTGCTACGACAGCATAGAACAATCTAGGCGTTCATCGAATGTGCCAGAAAGATCTCGACGTAAGCGTGTGGTGTACATGCTACTAAACGTATGTTGTGAGAATTTTCTTGACTTTGCCAGCCTTCGCTCGGGCGCTCGGACTGTGTCAAGGCCGCAGCAATTACGTAGTTCGCGAGAGATAAGACGCAGTTTGGAAGCTTCTGGTGTGTGAGCGTAACTATAAATACATCGCGTCGCGGCCTTAGTTTTCAGTTCAATGCGAGATTTTTGACTGTGCAGTTCGAGAGTATTAGTGCGATATATTTTACAGAGCGGTTCGGGTTATTACGGTGTACGTTCAAGTAGTTATTAGTGAAGTGTTGCGTTTATATTCGGACGCTATAATTGTAATACAGTTGAGTTTTAATATTAGTGGACATTTTATTGCGTATGAACAATTTCATTTGATTTCTTGTAGACACTGTGTTGTTAATTACGAACTGTTTTACTATAACAATTAAAGGTGTGATTAGTGACTTAATTGGTGTCTTGTACTTATTTTGTTTCCACTGTACCTACGACGATCGAGTAGACCATCGTAACAGTGGTGTCAGAACTGGGATAGAACGGTTAACAGTGGAAACAGTGGATACTTTGTACAAGACGAGTGTAATTCGTAATTAATCGAAAAACAATGGATGCCAGTCAGATGATGGAAAATTTCCAGGCGCTGTTGTTGCAGACAGAAGAACGACGACGACAGGATTCAGAGAAAGCGGAAGAGAGACAGAAAACCCTACTGCTGGAAGCAGAGGAAAGACGCAGACAGGAGGCGGAAGAAACAGAAAGACGACAGGATGAAAAACGCAAGCAGGAGGCAGAGGAACGGAAGCAGGAAGCAGATGACATCAAGGAGTTAATACAGCAGCAAAAGCAGACACATGAACAAACCGCTGCAGAGTTGGGTCTCCTACGAGGTGAGCTTAATAAGCAAGTAACTAAAATATCGGAGGTACAAGAATCAATGACATTAAAAATAGCTGAAGTAGAAAAATCTGTCTTGACTGTGGAGGAATCGATGTCTACAAAAATATCTGTTATAGAAGAATCTGTGTCAAATAAAATATCTGCAGTAGAAAACTCAATGGCAAACATGAGAGAACAAATTAAAACTGAAGTTGAACAGTGCATGAAGATTCAACCAAAACAAATTTCTGAACAGACTGTACCAGTGATCAAGACAGAAAATAAGTTAACAGAGAAAGTCACTTTGCCTGCAGTAGGGACAGTTCATGTCAAAGCTCCAACCTTTGACGGAAACACTCACTGGGCAACGTACCTCCGCCAATTTGAAGCTGCTGCATGCGCAAATAATTGGACAGAAAAAGACAAGGCTGTTTCACTTGTTCTTGCATTAAAAGGACCCGCGGCAGAACTACTACAGAAAGTGCCACCTGACAGCCAGAACATCTATGCCGAGTTGGTAAAAGCTCTAGAATTACGCTACGGTGATAAACATTTGCGAGAGGTGTACTACGCTCAGTTGAGAACAAGACGACAACGTTCCGGGGAAAGTCTTCAAGAATTTGAAGCAAGTATCGACAGATTGATTAGATTGGCCTATCCTGAAGCACCAGAAGACTTCCGAATAAGGTTTACGGTGCAAACATTTATTGATGGCATCGGAGATTGTGAACTTCAGCAAGTGTTACGAATGGCAAGACACCGAGATAGCTCAGAAGCTCTTGTTCACGCCCTAGAGTTTGAAGCTGCCAAGTCAGCGTCCCGCTACATTAATGGGTTTATGCATCACGTTGCAGTCAGAAGATCTCTGTATCACATTACCGTTACGATGGGTGCAGAAAAACAGTGTTGTCGGACAAACAATTCGAAAATTCAAGAGAGTCGCAACGATTTGAAAAAGACAGAAGACCGAAATGTTACAACTGTGGAAAACGTGGTCATCTACAGGTAGACTGTTGGGAGAAGAAGATACCGAGAGAAGAGACTGATCGCACCAATTGGAGAAGTAAAGGCCCAGAACAGCACACAGTTTCCACGCTACATAAGATCAGTGGAAACTTGATTGTTAATGGATTTGCGGATGGTAAACCAACATCATTTACAGTTGACACGGGCGCAACAGTGTCCATTGTGCGCCCTGACTTAGTCTGTAACCGCCATCCTCTAATTAGCTCTTGTACAATACAGACTGTGACTGGAAGCCCCGTCAAGGTGCTAGGAAAGGTAGACGTACGTGTACGCCTGGGTCTTCTTAAGTTTAGCCACCAAATGCTCGTTGCAGACATTGTCGATGAAGTGATTCATGGCACGGACATTATGAATGCCTACGGATTCGTTGTGGACTTAAGAGAGAATGTCCTGAAAGTTGGCCAAGAGAAGATAAAGCTTTGCATGGCTAAAATGACAGGGTCTACCAACCATTCGATTAAGTGAGTGGCATTAGTCGAAGAAAAATTCAACAAGTCTGGTCAAGAGGAAACCTCCCTGTTGCAAGCGGAAATGGAGGAAGAACTAGCAGAGGAAGTACAAATAAGTATAACGACAAAAGAAGTGATTGGAGAGCCAACTATGGGTGTTGAGACAAAACTCTTGCTTGTTCCTGAGCTGATAGAAGCGGCCGAGGGTAAAGTGGCTGAAGATGAGGTTGCGCAAGAGGTTGTTGACGAGAACCAAACAAACTTGGATCAGCGAGTGGTATTTAGGTCATTAGTATCTGACGCAACGCGAGTGATTCCAGCGAAGCTAGTGGTTACGCGAAAGATTCGCATTCCTGGGAACGTGATGTTCGGATCACACGAGACTGAATTCGAAGAACGGGAAAATTATCCTTCTCAAGGACGGCCACCTAGATCGCCTGGTCGAGTATTACTTGGAAGACGCTTTGCCAGTTCGGGACGAACAGGCTTAAGGAGGGGGCAGTGCTACGACAGCATAGAACAATCTAGGCGTTTATCGAATGTGCCAGAAAGATCTCGACGTAAGCGTGTGGTGTACGTGCTAATAAACGCATGTTGCGAGAATTTTCTCGACTTTGCCAGCCTTTGCTCGGGCGCTCGGACTGTGTCAAGGCCGCAGCAATTACGTAGTTCGCGAGAGATAAGACGCAGTTTGGAAGCTTCTGGTGTGTGAGCGTAACTATAAATACATCGCGTCGCGGCCTTAGTTTTCAGTTCAATGCGAGATTTTTGACTGTGCGGTTCGAGAGTATTAGTGCGATATATTTTACAGAGCGGTTCGGGTTATTACGGTGTACGTTCAAGTAGTTATTAGTGAAGTGTTGCGTTTTTATTCGGACGCTATAATTGTAATACAGTTGAGTTTTAATATTAGTGGACATTTTATTGCATATGAACAATTTCATTTGATTTGTTGTAGACACTGTGTTGTTAATTACGAACTGTTTTACTATAACAATTAAAGGTGTGATTAGTGACTTAATTGGTGTCTTGTACTTATTTTGTTTCCACTGTACCTATGACGATCGAGTAGACCGTCGTAACAATAGTAATGAGTTTAATCGCGAAATAAAAAGTGATAAAAACGCGGTGTTAGAGAGTAAAGTGGTGAATAATGATAGTGGCGATGAAGTTTTAGTGGAAAGAGAAAGTAGTAATGAGATAGTGGTTGATGAGATTGAGAGAGAGTGTGAAGAGAGGTTAGATTGGCAAAGGGCAAATTTTCCCCATTGTTTAAGTGGAGTAAAGACTCCACTAGTGATTTATGAGGACAAAGTTTCCTCCAGTAATTGGGTGAGAGACGAGGTGTCTCTAAGTAGGTCCCCTGTGTATCATGAGTTCCCTGGAAAAGCCAGGATGTGTTATGATAACGTTGTGTTGCCCTTTGCGTGGATTGAGAGAGAGAAAGGAAAATGGGGTTGTGTAAGCGATTTTGAGAGAGTGAGAGAGATAGAATTGTGTTGAGAGAGAGAGAGGTGGTGTTATTTGATGTTATTAGAAGTTATGAAGAATTATTGGAGAGGATAAATATTGAGAGAATTAGTAATATTGTAGACTTACCTTGGGGAGTAATGAGTACAGAAATAAATGAAAATAGTGTTATGGAGAAAAAGCACTTACCTTGGAGTAGCACCAGTGTACTTGTAGGAGATGATTGTGGTGATGATATAACTTACCTGATTTTAACCAAAAATACTAAGCGAGACTGGACTAAAAATACTAATGTAGACAGTTTTTATAAAAGAATATATAGTAATCCTGGGGATTATTATGTGGGTGTAATGGAACAATGGGAAAAATTGAATAGTTGGTATATTGATAGTGACAAGATGAAAATAATTAAAAGTGAATTGTGTTATAAAAACATAAGATTGCTGTTTGATAATGGGGGATAAACATTTGCTACTAATGAACATTTAATTATTGAGTTAATGGTTTTTGAAAATTGACTGAATATGTAATGAGTTTGGTTAACAATGATATTTGAGACGTGAATGATATATAAATATATAGTGATGTTAAATGTATTGGTGTAATAGGTTATGTTGTACTCTGTATTTTATGTAAACAATGAATGTATGTAATAGGAATGGATTTAATAATAATAATAATAATAAAATATTACCAGACTAAATAAATAGCGAGAATAATTGTGTTTATAATGAAATTAAATGAATTGTAATTGTTTTGAATCATGGAATCAAAGTAACTTAGTGTTTTAGAAACTGTGACGTGGCTTAAAGAAGGGGTTTTTGATTTTATTTAAAAAAACGTAAATTCATTTTCATCTGTGTGGCCAGCCACGTGTTAAACAAAAGCTTTGTTCAGACAAAGAAACGGTGAGGTGAACTAAGTACAATGGAATGTGTCGTGTTGCACACAACTTCTTAATTCTCAGAACTGTAGTACTGTGTAATGCGCCCAAACGCACTAACATCTGCGGAGTGCATAACCCACGCTAACCAAAAGTCGCACAAAATGGCTTGGGCGAATTTTGTTCAACAATGTGCTCGGGGCAAGGCGGATATAAGATTAAGGACACGCCTTTCCAATGACGTCAACTAGTGGACACCAGATTTCATCGACGTCCAACACATGGGAGTTGCATGTGTTGCATGAACAGTGACAATGACTTTAACGCACAAGGCATTGCTTTCCGTCTTGTCCAAAAAATCTAAGTGGTGGGGACTTGGTGAACGCTCCTGGCAGTACCTCACCGACACTCGCCTGCGCAGGCAGCCCGCCAAACAGGGCTCATTAATAAAGTCTCAATATCAAGTAAATGTGAGTACAGTTTTTCGGAAAATGCGGAAGTGAGAACAGTTTTCGGAAGAGAATAAAAAGCGTAAATTGTTTCGGACAAATAGAGTGAATTTTGTAAGTGAGGAGCCACGAGGTCGGAGAAACACCACGTTGCCGGCAAGGGTACTACGTAATGTATCCAAACAAGTATATAAGTAATCTGGAATAAAATGGGCCTATCTAATTAAAGGGGTAAAATTTTTCAATGGTGTGAATGTGTGTGTGAGCAGGCTGGGCGGCCACTTTAAGGTAAGATGTTTAATTGTAGGATTGTAGTATATCCAATCATGTCATAAATATTATTAAAAAAAGTTTTATTTATTTTGAATTTCTGGCAAGAAGTAATAGATTGATGGAAAGAAATTGAGGTAGAGAAATGAATAATTAATAATGAACATGTTGAAAGTTTTAAAGAAAAGAGTTTAATAAAATTTAATCTGCTTCTCTTACTAAATGCGAGTTGTGTACGTTATTAATACAACCTTGAAATCATACTTGCATTTCCACGTTCGTGTGACGAACTCTGGGCGAAGAAGAAAATTGGGTAAAATTTGAAGGTAAGTGGAGAACAAAAGATTTTTTCGATTTTAATATATTAATAAAAAGTAAAATAAATATCACAGAGTTGCCCAGAACTAGGGACTTTATTTATTTTCAATAAACGAAATGTCACAAAACTGATTGAATTAAATAATTGGAGATGAATTAATTAATTTAAAATGTTGTATAGATGAATTTTGGTAATGAATTCAAAGGATTTTTCTGAGATTTAAACTTTATAATAAATAGTAAATGATTAAACATACAATGTGTTTAGGTATTGAGTTATATTGTTATTATAAGGTATCAGAAGGTACATATGGTTATGTACATTATATTTGTTGGGATAAATGTTTATAATTTTGAGTTTATGACAGCAATCATGTTTATTTGATTAAATGATTGACCATGTGTAAGTATGAATTTTATAAGGAAATTGAAGTAAAGTAAAATGTTTTAATAATGAAATTAAATGAGTTTGAAAGAATTTAACTTAGGTAAGGTGTTCATGTTGATTGTTTATTATGTTGATTATAAATGTTTATCTGATTAGGGTGTAATTAGGTATACATGTGAAACAAATGTTATAAATTTTAAACATGTGATTCCCCACTTTCGGGCGGTCACGGCGTCACCGAACCCTGACCATCGATTTGAATTATTGGTAACAAGGTGTGGGTAGGCTTATTGTACCCTAACCATACTTGTTATTATTTTCAAAATTGGTGACTTTAGAAATTAACCGGGGGGGGGGGGTGAATTAGGGGATCACCATAACTATGGAACAGCGGCTATCCATCGAATGGGATGGTAGACCGTATAAGGGAATATAACTAAATTTTAATAGGATTATTGGTGTCCTCGGGCATCAGTAATGCCGAATGTTTTGTAACGCCGAAGCAAGAACGGTGTAGGCAGCGTCTACACCCTAAATAACTTCAGTTCTTGTGGAGCCAACTGGGCGCTACAGTTCAGGGGGGGGTCATAGTGTGTGTGGAAGAAGGTTGTTAAATTGTTAATAAATAAGCTCTGATTGAATAAAGAGAAGATAAAGTTGCTGATTATGGTAATTATATGCTAATAGTAAGGAAGTATTATGTTTTCATGTTCTCTATATGAGGTTATGCTATTATGATGAGATATCTGCTGGTGTTATGTGTATATTATATTTTGTGTAAGCAATATATGGTTGCAATTGATGTTATGATAGTAATACATTTTTTATTTGAATAATTGTCAGGATGTAATGGTGAATGTTTATAATGAAAATTAAATTAATGAAATTAAATTCAGTTTAGAGATAGAAATTTTAATAATCAATTTGAAAGTTTTGATTTGAAGGTTATGAATTGTTTTGAAGTAATTTACAGTGTTTGATTATGAGGTAATTAACATTTATGTGAGAGGATTTAATTAATGTAAAAGGTTTCAAGTAAAGCAATTAAAGTAATTAATTGAAAGAGATGGATAAATTAATTTAAAAGATGGAAAAAGGGTAATAAATTTGAATCGTTTATTTTTTGACTTGAAATGAATAATAAATAGTAGACAATTAAATTTAATTGATTACAATTTTGAGAAAAATTCCAAGTTGAAATGATAATGCGAGATAAATAGTTAAAATGTTTAGTTAGTAGAAATTGAAGGGTTAGTAATGTATTTTGATGGTTATTTGATTAGGAATGTAGTATAAACAAGTGTAATATGTTTATGGTAAGAATGTATGTATAGGTGCAACCAGTGCTTCTTAACGCAAACCAGTACGGGCTAAGAGGAAAACAAACCAGTTGGGGATGTGGCACGGTAAAAGACCAGTTGTTGATTTTTTATTGAATGCTACAGAGTTTGGGGATACTGTGGTGATGTGCCTGTTTGACTTTATGGTGTTGGGATCTCGACCAGGGAAGTCCAGTAAGGTCATTCAGGTGCAGCCATAGTCACCGGACTAGGGGGGTAAGTTACCCATGATTTTAGTAAGGATTTAAGGGGGGTTGTTGGCGCCATATCCTCGCTTGTCCTCTTAGGTTTTTTGGGGCAATGGCAGTTTTTCTGTTTCGACAGAAAACCTCTCATTGGGGGGGGGGGGTATTGTAACAGGGCAAAACCCAGGGGTTTATGTTATTTTTCATAATAACTGTAAAAAACAGTAGCAACCCAAACTGAACAACGTTTTGATCACAAACGCTTGACATTTTTGAACACCCTGTAGTCCACTTCGTGCCAAGCCGTACGAGGCACAAAAGCTGTTAGTGTCTGGGAATGTGTATGAGCGCGTTGGTGTGCCGCCTTTTCACAACGTGAAAGTCACGTATCGAAAATTCCATAGCCGAACATGTGATGGAAACAACGCATCACAGAGTACAAGTTGACGGCGACGCCTAACGCATGGCGGGTAGGCAACCAAGCGCACACAGACAGTCGACAGTCGTCACCGGGCAGTTCGCCACAACTAATCACACAGTACAGTTGTAAATATAACGCAGCCTTGGAATTTCGGTAGACTGACGTGAATTGAGTAGCCAAGGTATACCGAAACTGGTGTAAAAATAAAGAAGCAAACCCGGAAGGAAAGTGGCAGTAAAGTCTACATAATACGTAAACGTGAAGTATACGAATAGTGTTTAGTGATGGAGTGAAAGTGCGGTAAGGAAGATGGCGGGATATAGTGGATAACTCGGACAGCTACATTATAGAAAACAATCAGTTTGATCTGAAATAAAGTAAATATTAAAGAGCTCACAAATAAAACAGGGGGGGGGGGTAAAGCCATGTAAAAAGAAAGAGTGAGAGAGTGTGTGTACGTAAAAATAACAGGGGAAAATAAAATAAAAGTACTGGTTTAATAGTAGGGGTTAGTATAGTAAATACTATGTAATAGAAGTTAGTAGAAAGAAGTATAAAAGTAAGAGAAAGAAAGAAGTGATTAAATTTGATTAAGTAAATAAGATTTGTTTCACCAGAATAAATATGTGTTAGAGTAATTATTTTGCCGTAACCATTTCCTAGTGTTCTGTGCTGAAAAACTCGTCTAAACGTTCCAGGGAATTTTCTGAATTTTGGGAAGTCAGATTGCAAAATTGTCCAGTGTTTTAATTAAGGTAAAGTATAAAGGTCTCCATATATGTCCTTCAAAGATATTGGTGGCGGCCCTGAACTTCTGTTGGTGTTTATAAAAGGTAAGTCAGGGAGAGAAAGATCGCAAGGTAAGGTTCTGGCAGTATTATTTTTATTTTAAATTTACAAAATGTTTGTTTTTTAACAAAATTGAGTCCCATTTCATCACAATAAATTGTAAATTTGCTGCGGTCTTAATTTGGTTTTCTTAACTATTCCATCCAGTTTACTTACGAAAGAATCAACTGCACTTGAATTGGCGACAAAATTTCGCTTGAAATTTTTAACTGCCTTACGCCATACCGCGTCTTCCAGCGATCTAGCCAACCTATGCTAGCAGTAAATTCTTCTTCTCCATCTTCAAAACGCTTAAAAAACTCTAAGGCTTTGGCTTGTAACATCGGACCAGATAATGGACTACCCTTATCTCTCATCTGCTGGAACCATAAAAACAACGCCTCCGATGTTTGTTCATAATCACTAGTTTTCATTGTTTTCCTATTTTGTGCGACGTTTTTATCTCCCGTTGATTGAGCGTGCTGAGTCACCCACTCTTCAATCTGTGCCCTTTTCCTCCTCCAGTTGCCTACAGTCACTTCACCAACACCCAAATGACTTCCACTTTTTTTAAGGTTTCACCCCGATCCAAACGTTTAATAGCATTAAGCTTATCTTCCAGAGAAAGAACAACGCATTTCCTTTTCGCACTCATTACTGTACTTTTAACAATCACTGGACAGATGAACCCTTCACTCACTCTGGTTGACGGTTGACACTTGACAGACAACTGAAAGGTATCAACCAAAAGCGGGTAGAAGTGGGGAGCTGAAGGGAGAGAGTGTGACTCATGTGATCAAGGAACTCGCGTACAGGCAGGTGCAAATTGAAGTCGGTCGGCAAAGACTCACGTGGTCAAGAAACTCGCGTACAGTCAGGTGCCAATTAAAGTAGGTCGGCAAGTTCTTTATTTTAATTTTTTCTGTTTTAATTTTTTCTGGTTTAGGCTCGGATAATACGGAACCTCGGTTAATCGAGACTACTGTATACCGTGCGGGCTAGAAAAAAAATGTAGAGCTAATTATTGCCATATAGAGAGAATTTAGAATACAGTGCACTTGATTCGCAACATTGCGCGCATGAATATTGTAACATCACAAAACGTTCCATACTCTTAAAACGACCAGAAGAGTGAAGATAATACAACATAACCAGGCGATTTGACAGAGACGAATTGACAAAAGACTAGTTCCCAAATAGATTGTTTAAGTGAGCATAACAAACCATTAATAAACCAAGTCAAACACCATAAGTAGTATAAGGTGAAAGAAATAATATTTATAACATGTATTAGTAAACAGTAATTAGCTGAATAATAGAAAAAAAAATTTGAATAACGAACAAAAGGAAATGTATTGTTGATAATCATGAACTATGAAAGAATTATAATAAATGAACCATTCAAATAAGATTAACAGTGTAGACTCAATATTAGATCAACCTTCAAAGAAGGGTGTGCTAAGGCATAATGAATAAAGATAATGGAATAATTAATGAGGGAACAAATTATAGATGTTCTAATAATAATATGATATCAATGTAATCAACAATGTAAAAACTATATGTGTTTAAAAATGTTATAAAAGTGTAAATTATTGTAGAAAGAAGTATTATCAGTAAAGGTAAACAAAACCTTATTATGAATTATGTAAACTAAGAGACTGGCATAAGATGAGTTAAGATGACTCAATGAATAATAAATAATATGATAAAAACTCAAAATAATGACTCACGACTACTTATGTGGAGTCCATAATGAAAAGAAACTTGAAATGATAGACAAACCAATGATGACCAAACAGATTATGAAAATCATAATCATGTATAATAAAGAGTATAGGAAAATGTAGATATATTGATAATGAAAAAGGTGTAAGTCACCATACAATGTCTAGTATAATAAGTATAGCAATTAAGAATAATTTCGAATAAGTAATAATGAAGTAAAGAAGCCTTGAAATAATAATAAACAAATATGTTATAATGATTGTTAATGTTCAGCTGTATGCAGCAATTTTATATTATATGTTAATTTCAATAAGATTATTATGTTCAAAATAGAAATTAAGGAGAGTTGAATCAATGTTAAAAAATATTAAAAAAGTATCTGCAAAATGTAGCAGAAGACATATGAAAACAATGCAATATTTAAGATAGGCTTTCATTAAGATAGATTTTATTAATGAAAGATGTATCCAAACTGGCCTCTATTCATTTCAAAATAACCAGAAAGGAATGAGCAATACGATGCTAGTAATAGAACCAAATTTGTAATTAATATAACAGATATAAAAGTAAATATGATAAATTTTGTGAATTTTGGATGGTTACAAGGAACACCAACAACAATAATAAAACCCACACTTAACACAATTATGTAAGGGCTAAAAATAGAATGACCGCATCATGACGTCATTTTTAGTGAATCAGGAAATTAGTTGAAAAATTAATTGTCGCTGCCTAGCGTCATTTTCAGCAGACTATATATAGGAGAGAGGGGGGCACATTTGAACACTTTTTATTATATCTTTTCTGTAATCAGGACCAAGGGCTAAAAAACAATTCTGTTATATGTTGCAAACTCTTCATTTATTTTTGTATAAGATTATAAAACAAAATAATAAATTATTACAATATAACTAATTTTTTATAATTTTTTTATAACTATAGTTTTTTGTTCAAACCTGCCCCATAGTGGGGCACATTTGAATGAGCATGGGACACGTTTGAACAATATGATTAATTTGAAAATTTTTTAATTTCTTTGACATTTTATAAATAAAATTGTAAAATTTTGTTAACTTTTCAAATTAAAGTTACTCCGTTAATGGCAAAGAAAATATAAAAAACAATAACTAAACTTAAAAACAAAATAAAGTAAAAAACAGCAACAATACAGATTTATAAACATAATTATTTTAATTCATTTTAATAAACTTGTAATTTTTAATGTAAACAGTATTTTGAAAAACCGACTGGTTTAAATTGAAATACTGATGAAATTGTATAACAAGCAACTATATGCCTAAACTATAATTCACATCAAAACCTTTCTTCAATTAAACATACTTCATATTAGATTAACTTCTTAATTTGATAAACAGCTGGATTATTATTGAAATATAGTAGTGTATTAATATTTAATTCTAGTTATAATAAAAACTAGCTCTTAATAAATTGTTTGTAACAAAGACAACAGCAAAGTTTATTAAATTGTACTTAATAAACAACGGTCAACTG
The DNA here is from genome assembly GCA_034769895.1 of Magicicada septendecula. Classification (NCBI taxonomy): domain Eukaryota; kingdom Metazoa; phylum Arthropoda; class Insecta; order Hemiptera; family Cicadidae; genus Magicicada; species Magicicada septendecula. The sequence continues at coordinate 23,849,993 of CM068374.1, forward strand.
ACCGAACCCAATCTAAAGTTGCTTAGATTTACTTTGAAGTCATCAGTCCCATTGATCGTTGAGTTGTACCTCTTATAGGCTGTGGCAACACAGCTACTATGTCAGATATTTCAACTGTCCACTTATCTTCTTTTTCAGGAAAGAAAAATGTGACACTGTCTGTGCTTGTCTTTAAACATTTAACAACACATTCTCCCTTATCTTTGTCTAACACTTCTCCAATCTAATAAATAATCTTCTTTTTCGTAGCAATCTTGACTAAAACATAATCCTTTACTTGAAAATCTTTGAAGTTTACTTTCTTCTCTGAAATCATATCATGTTCTTTACCACGTACGTCTTCATTTTCAACATGACTGGATTCTTCAAAGAATCATCACTGCTAAATTCTGGTTCTTTTTCATAGTCTTCTTTTTGACTACTGATTTTTAAGAAATACACTCGATTGAAATTTTTGAACTTTTCTTAACCTTCTGTCAGTTTCAGCCATAATTTTATTTTTTTCTGGTGTAGAAGTAAGAATTCTAGATTTACCTTTCTTCCTTACTCTTCTTGGTGTATCTCAATTTCTTTTTTCATTCATTACTGACAAAGGATATGGCCGGATACTTTCTGGTGTACAGGTTTCATTAAAAGGTCTAGATGCTCTGACTTCGGTCGTTGTATCCTCTTTGTTTCTATATTTGATTGGGGTTAATTCGCTATCTACCTGCTCGCCTGTTTTCAGACAAAATTTGTATTTTAATAAATGTTATTTTAATACAAAAATTTCATTAAGGGGCAGTTTTGAACATGTTAAAATGTGCCCCACATGCCATGTTCAAATGTACCCCCTAAGACATTCTAAAACAAAAGTGACTTGCATATAATTGACGTTAAGCAAGCCATACAACTGAGTACATATAAATATTAAGAATTAAACTTACTTTTAATGGGCATCTCATTACAATGTTGTTACACTCTCTTGAATTCACCAGTCTCTTACAAATTCAAGCTTCGAGAGTCATAAAAATATGTCTAAAACAGACTTCTTTAAACAAATGTTTTCAACTGCAAGCAAAATGGCTGCTGACTGAAAAGGTTTTTAGGATGTAGTGTTACCAACATACTGGTAAAATAGTTAAATTATTGTATTAGATAACTGTTCAAATGTGCCCCCAGTTGAAATGTAGCCCCCTTTCCCTACGATTGTACGAGTGAAGAGAAACACATTTTGTCAAATTCCATTGCAGCAGCTACTACAGGACTACATATTTAAATTGTCATCAAATCTTATTAAACAACAACAGTGAAGAAGTTAATACCTTTTAAAGTGCATCACAACAAGTAGTGTTCATTTTTACTAGTTGTGTGAATTAAAAGAACGAGGTTAGGTGAAGTACCTAACCCAGTATTTAATTTCAAGAAGTAATCATCGTTCTTTCGTGTGAAGTGAAGTATACGATCAGTGTACCCGATCGTAAAGTGCAATTAAAAATAATCCAAGCGATTATAAAACAGGGAGTACAGTGCAATATATCATTACAGTGTACGAATATTATGTGACTAGAATAAGAAATAATACACCCCTGTACTAACGCAAAAACATTAGTATTATAAGTAATAAGCACTGTCTATACTTTTTTCAATAGGAATTATACGATTCCGTATATAATAATTCATGTACTAGGCTAACCGTAGTTAACCTCAAACTTGTAGAGGTTAAACGAACATTTCGTAAATCAATTTGAATATTTTAAAGGTGTCTAACATATTAAATTCAACTCTTGTAAAGCATCGTAACTCAAGGCATAGGTATTTTATTCTGTAGTTTAAAAGCATTCACCCTTGAGATATAAATATTTGGTAAATAAACAAACCAAAAACAATAGTCATCATTCCCAACCTTCTGGGTTAGGAAAGATTGAAGCCAGGTAGATTGTAATCAATTATTATTGTTAATTTGAATGTATAAAGTTAAAGTAAACACCTTGTGAGCAATAAACAAGTAAATTGTCAATTAACAAACGTTGTAAACAATTATTGAAACAGTTATTAATTATTTTTCTCAATTAATAGAGCTGCGATTTCAAGGCACTCAAACAATGAAGTTGGCGGTTTGGACGTGTGAAGCGCCAACAGTTTAAAAACATAAACAAACCATAAGGAAAATAATTAAATAAATTATTTTAATTACTCAATCAAAGAAATAATTTAACATCAATTAAATTTATTTATTTTTATTCTTTGAATAAATTCTTTTTTGTGGAATAAGAACTTGCGATTCCATATGGCGCCCAAGTAAAATCATTTTAGCTCACTTACTTACAAACAGTGCAGTTATACTGTTTTGACAAACCAACAGTATAATAACATACTGAGAGCATCTGAACAACCAGTACAGACAGAACTAACATACCAGTGCTACACCAAAGGTACATGAAGGTTTTAAATTACTTAATAATTTTGTCAAACAACACAGTAGTGTACACAGACGATCTAGGTCCATGGAAGTGCTACTGAACTTCAATTGAACCTGAAGTGAACCACATTCGATTAACAGAGATTACAATACTTAATTAGTATTAAACTAATAAAAATTAATTAAACAAATTATGCAAGATAAATCAATTTAATTAAAATTAAAAATTATTTATCAACCGAAGTTAAATAAAAAATAATCAACGTGTGACGAATTTTAAAGAGTTTACGTAAGTAGTTACGTACAATACGTAAGTAGTTAGTTACAATATGCATTGTATTTTGTAAAGGTGTCCATGTGAAAGCCTTGTAATTTAACTACAATAATTACTTCACAGTTCATAACGATTAATTTTGGCACAGATGAGGTGAGATTTGCAAGTACAGAATTGTCCAGATGTAAAACTAAAATACATCACCTTATTTTGTCCAAAACCGTACATTACACACACAGTTCGATCAACTTTTGTTTTTCTTTGATCCGACTTGTTTTTCATTTTAGACAGAGAACTTGCACAATATGGACAACATTACAGTATATTGTCATTAGCTCTGTAGAATACTACACTACTGTATTAAAAGGAAATGTTTGAAATAATAAATTTAGATTACTGAATATGCTCACAACAGAAATTATTTTAATTGATTTTTAGAGGTAGTAGATGATTTGGGAAGGTACTGTAGAAGAAGTTATTAAGTCATTTGTAAATGATGTCAATATTAATGATAATAATTTGCAGTGTAAGGAAGAGAGGTGGGAAATTCAATTGAATTATCTGGCTAAAAAAAAAAAACAGGAATTTGATACATTCAGGAAAGAATTGTACCACCCATAGAGGTGTAAAATGGTGGCAATAAATGTATTTTTTTATAGAGTACAGAAATAAATGAATAAATGATAGGAAGTTGAAAAGGCTAAAGAGAAAGGTAAATAATAAGTGCCTATTTTAAACGGCTGTCCATACTAACTGAAACCAATTGTGTCCATAGTGTTTGTCACTAACTCTAATGGTCTTATTTCTAACCCTGTCTGGCCCTTCCAATCCTTCAACAGTGACTCTTCCAAAAGTCCATCTCTGTTGCTTTTAGTTCCTTAAGATCTCTCACATCTCCGAGTGTAAAACTTTCTACTTGCGTTTTATATATTTCCCTCTTTATGCCACTCATAAAATTGTATTCTATAAAATTGGGTACTGCTGTTATGTTACCACTTTCCCTTTGTCTATTAAGCATTTAATGTGAATCATTATTTTACTGAAGTTCAGGGAAGTGAACTCTCAGTTTTACTCGAATGATTGGCATTTGTCTGCTTGTCTGTTTGGGGTATGACTCACAATAACTTTTGAATCTATCAACTGATTTTCATAAAACTTGGCACGCGTGTCCATACTTTTACCGTATTGAGTATGAGATTGATATCCAAAATATTAACAGGGCAGCAGGCAAAAATGTGAGGGGTCAAAATTTTGAAAAAACTGCAGTAGTCCATGTAGGGTATCAAATTGAAAGGAATTTTAACTAAGAATGTATTTAGTGTTAGTTTTGGAAAATTAAAATTTTGGGATGCTGAGGGCCAAAAAGCGGGTACAAATTTTGATAAAATCGCTAACATTTATGTGGCCTATCAAATTACAAGGATGGGGTAAAAAGTTCCAGGCCTGAATAAAAAAACATTTTTTTTAATAGTAATTTGCTTTTATTTCTCAACATAATCTCCATTTAGCTCGATACACTTTTCCCAATGATGTTATAGAGCAGTTATGCCAGAGTGATACGCTAATTTGTCGAAATAGCCTTTACAGCATCACTGATTTGATTGTTATCCCCAAATATTTCTCCTCTGAGCCATTTTTTAGGTTAGGGAAGAGATAAAAATCACTCGGGGCCAAATCTGGCGAGTATGGTGTGTGAGGAAGCAATTCGAACTTTATAATTCATTTATTTTAGCCATTGGAACAATTGATGTATGAGCTGGTGCATTGTCTTGGTGAAACAGCACTTTCTTTTTCGCTAAATGTGTTTTTTTTTCTTGATTTCACCATTTAAATGGTGCAGTAAGTTTGCATAATACTCACCAGTAATTATTTTTCTGTTTTCAAGGTAGTCAATGAAGAGTACTCCACGCGTGTCCCAAAAAACAGTCGCCATAACCTTACCAGCAGATGGAATTATATTTGCCTTCTTTGGAGTTGGTTCACCTTTAGCAGTCCATTGTTTTGAGTGTTTTGTTCGGTCTCGGGAGTGTCGTGGTGGACCCAAGTCTCATCAACAGTCATAAATCAATGCAAAAATTCGGTTTGATTGTGCTTATAGAGTGCCAATCAATCAGTTGAAACATCCTTTTGTCATTGTTTTTGGTCAGGTGTGAGCAAACGCAGCACCCATCTAGTCCACAGGTTTCTCATACTCAAGTGTTCATGTAAGATATTACGCACACGTTCCACTGATATGCCAACAGTCTCTGCTGTCTCACTCACTTTCACTCCACGGTCTGCCAAAACAATTTTGTGGATTTTTTCTATTGTTTATGGCATAGTCACTTCAATTTGTCCACTGCGTGGTTCATCAGTTGTGCTCACCCGACCCATTTTAAATTCAGAAATCTAGTGCTTAACCATGGAGAAGAGTCCCCAGTGTTGAATCCAGCTCCTTTTGTTATATTGGTTGCAGTTAAGCCTTTCAAAAAAAAATATATTTAATCACGGCATGAATTTCCAATTTGTCAATTGTTTAAACAATGCTTGTGGCGTTTACTTTGGTGGATTGTCAAACTAATTCTAAACAGCTGATTGACTTGAAGATTCGAAGTTCAGCCCATGAGGTATGCAACCATACAACACAATCGAAATAATGAGTATAGCGGTGCCATCTCTGGAACTTTTCACCCCACCCTCGTAAAAGGAATTTCAACTAGAATCCAAATGTGTTGTTAATTTTTTTACATTTCAAAATTTTTTGACTCTGAGGTCTAAAAATGGGATTAAAAAATTGTGAAAATATTGTAAAAATTGAGTTGGGCATCAGACTAAAGGGAATTTAAGACAGATCCGATTGTTTGAAAGTTTTAGCGTTTATTCTGTGATTACTCTACAAATTTTACATTACTAAACAAAAAAATAGTAGGGTAATTGTTATTTTCATATTTTTTCCAATAATTGAAAATTACAATCAAAATTTATTCAATAATAAATGTACTTTGTTCAAAATAGTGACCAACTTCTGCAGCTCAATAAGCATACTTATTCCTATTTTGTTTAGACATAATATACATAGCGAGATGCATAATATGAGGAGAAAGTATATAAACAATATTACTGTACGTTTATAATATTACATATATCCAAATGTGAGGTGACCAATACACACTGTTTTTATGTCAAAGTGTAGCACATTAGACAGGTACATGGGTAGCTCGGTGGACATCATAAACAGCAGCCAGGTATGTGCAAAGTTAATCAACAACAGAGACCAGTACGGTTTTGATTTGATTATCTCCCAGACTGGAGGGCAACCTTTAGGTTTCTGTAACAAAGCAACTTAAGTGTTAAGAGACTTACACTTACATTTATTTATACTGTTTTGTAACACAAAAGCATTCTTAAAATTTTGTCTTCGAAAGAAAACATTTGTTATACTTCTGATATAAACAGATAACACATATTAACAGTTTGCAAGAGCACATGTGCATGTGCCTCACGTGTTTTGACACAATTGTGGTATGTACAAGGTGTGATAAAAAAGTATCAGGACTGGTTTTATTTACAGAAATATACAAGAATTACAGATTTTTAAATTTGTCCCCTTACGCAGCCACACACCGTCCCCTTCTTCCAGCGTTTTCCAACTGCTCGAAGCACGTCTTAACACTTTGAGGACCAATGGCATAATATTGTGCTGCCAGTGGACTTAGTATTTTGACAGACGGTGCACATTTATGCCGCTCACTTTTCAAATGGTTTCAAACGCTTCACGTCTTACTATTACGCCACAGAATGAGTGCAGAAGTTTTATTTGACATTTTAGTTCGTGTTTCAGCCATCAGATTGCAGCACTGACTGAGAGAAATAGTTTTTAGGAAATAATTTGTATAGTTGGCAAGCGTCATGAATTTGTTTACATTTTGCGTGTTCAAGGTGGAAGTTGCAGTTTTTGTTTATGTGAGGTTTGCGGGTTTTCTGACGTTACTTCGTGTTTATTTTGCATGTAATTGATAGTGGTGTATGTGTTTTTGTTTTAATTACTATATTATTAGTTACAAAATGGTAAACAATATTTGATAGAATTTTTCTGGTTAAAATTGCACAATATGTTGTATTTTTAAACAGCTTCAGTTGCAATATATAAAATCAATAATAAAAATATTATGAGTATTTTACTTCCATATTCCTTAAGGAAATGGAAGTATGGTGATGGCAAAAAAAATCGTGTTCGAGATTATTGCAGATTCTGATTGTACTACACTCAAAACATGAAAAAAGTCGTTTTTCGAAAAGTGTCTGTGTGTGTGTCTGTCTGTCTGTCTGTCTTCTGTAGATTTTTTTTCTATGGCAAGCGATAACAGCCGCAAATTCAAACAGAATCAAATAATTTTTGCATACAGCCCTGATTTGTAGAGTACTCACGACCTATTGTTTTTGGTGAAGATCGGTTGAGGGAAAGGGGTAGTTTACCTGCAACGGTTTTTTTTATCAAGGGTAATTTTTTTTTTTGGGCAAACGATAACAGCCGCAAATTCAAACAGAATTAAATAATGTTTCGCATACAGCCCTGAATTATAGAGTTCTCAAGACCTATTGATTTTGGTGAAGATCGGTTAAGGGAAGGGGTAGTTTACCTGCAACGTTTTATGTTTTAACAAGTGTATTTTGTATGGCAAACGATAACAGACGCAAATTCAAACAGAATCAAAAGATTATTTGCATACAGCCCTAAATTGTAGAGTCCTCAAGACCTATTGTTTTTGGTGAAGATCGGTTAAGGGAAAGGGGTAGTTTACCTGCAACTTTTTTTAACAAGGGTATTTTCTATGGCAAACGATAAGAGCCGCAAATTCAAACAGAATCAAATAATTTTTTGCATACAGCCCTGATTTGTAGAGTACTCAAGGCCTGTTGTTTTTGGTGAAGATCGGTTAAGGGGAAGGGGTAGTTTACCTGCAACGTTTTCTATCAAGGGTATTTTCTGTGGCAAACGATAACAGCCGCAAATTCAAACAGAATCAAATAATTTTTTGCATATGTCCCTGAATTGTAGAGATCTCAAGGACTTTCGATTTTGGTGAAGATGGGTTAAGGGGAAGGGGTAGTTTACCTGCAACCTTTTACGTTTTAACAACAGTAAAGTACTTGAAAATTCATTTAAAGTTTTTCAAACAATGGTAATTGTTAAAAATAAAATAATTTTGTTGCCAGGCAATAATTTTTATTTATAATTATTAATTAAAATTATTATAATTTTTTCATTTTAATGTAAATTATGTATGAGTTAATATACATGTATAAAATAATATATCGTTCGTGGCAGGTAAGCATATCTCAGTTATTTAATGTTTACGTTTCCATTTTATTATTATGACTACAGCGGTAAAAAGGCAGGGAACACACACACACACACACACACACACACACAAAATTCGCGTTATTTCTGGCCTCACTCATGTTTATTTTCTTACATTTGCACGCTTTGTAATTGGAAAGTGCTGAAACCAACACCAACATAACGCATGCAAGCCGAAAAAATGGACATCAATTTGCTTCCTGTGGATCGCTGGGCAGTGTAACTGCACGTGTTTACAGAGGAACGATTCATAGACAGACTTTTCGTCTTTAGGGAATGAACCCTCTGCAAGATGCTGAGGGTCCATGAGTGACTTCCGAGCGCTCCTTCTTTTTCGCGTGTTTGTTCTGTGAAACATACACTGTAGATTCGCAGCTTTACTCTAAGCAACGCTCAATAGGAAATGTTGAAAATTTTTGTCCACAGTGTACCCTCATTCACACTAAACCTGCTCTGATGTTTTAATTACGGACATCATAATATTAAAACTTTGGAAACTTGAGCACTACTTAATGGAGATCAATCATTAACTTATACAAGCCATTAATTTTATGCATATTTTATATATATATAAAATATATATGTATATATATGTAATATATATGTCAATATGTATATATATATACATATAATATATATATAATATGTATTTTATACATATATATATATATATATGTGTACAACGTTATCGGCAACAAAGAAGTAGTTTTTGTTAAAATTCCTTCCCGGGATATTTGGCCGTAGTCCAATGTTTTCTACAAAACTAGACGTTTCGGCAATGCCATCGACTTCCATCATCAGTGAAAATCGAGTGCGATAACGTGAGGTGGTATACGTTAGTGACCACAGTACTGTGGTTAAGGCTGAAGCAGTAAGTAGAAAGAAGTAGTTTCTATGGTAATATTTCATTTCGAAAATGATTTTAAATATAAATCTTAGAATATGGAAGTCATGTATGGTTCTCCATACCGATATTTTATAAGAGGGAAGTGTAGGAAAAAGTGTGGTATAATCATTTTTTCAGTATTAAATTGTATTAAGTATTTATGAATGTTTAAACAACAGTGTTTTTTTTTTAAGAAAAATCTCCTGGTCATAGGGGATGGTCTATGTACAAACGCCATGGTACTCAAAATGTAAAGTCATCTTCTGTAAAAGCCTTAAGTTCTCTCATCGCATTTTGTTTTTGTCTCTTCTGTGTGTTGAAATGATCTCACTTTCAATTGATTTATTATCTTTGGAAAGAGAAAATATCGGTATGGAGAACCATACATGACTTCCATATTCTAAGATTTATATTTAAAATCATTTTCAGCCAAACAGCCAGGCTGTGTCTTACCTGCCTTTTTATTGCTGTATTAAATGAAAAATATTATATTACATTAAAATGAAAAAATTATAATTTTATTGCCTGGCAACAAAATTATTTTATTTTTAACAATTACCATTGTTTCAAAAAGTTTAAATAAATTTTCAAGTACTTTACTCTTGTTAAAACGTAAAAGGTTGCAGGTAAACTACCCCTTCCCCTTAACCGATCTTCACCAAAATCGAAAGTCATTGAGACCTCTACAATTCAGGGACGTATGCAAAAAATTATTTGATTCTGTTTGAATTTGCGGCTGTTATCGTTTGCCATAGAAAATACGCTTGATAAAAAAACGTTGCAGGTAAACTACCCCTTCCCCTTAACCGATCTTCACCAAAAACAATAGGTCTTGAGTACTCTACAAATCAGGGCTGTATGCAAAACATTATTTGATTCTGTTTGAATTTGCGGCTGTTATCGTTTGCCATAGAAAATAAAACGTAAAAGGTTGCAGGTAAACTACCCCTTCCCCTTAACCGATCTTCGCCAAAAACAATAGGTCTTGAGTACTCTACAAATCAGGACTGTATGCAAAACATTATTTGATTCTGTTTGAATTTGCGGCTGTTATCGTTTGCCATATAAAATACCCTTGTTAAAAAAACGTTGCAGGTAAACTACCCCTTTCCCTCAACCGATCTTCACCAAAAACAATAGGTCTTGAGAAATCTACAATTCAGGGCTGTATGCGAAACATTATTTGATTCTGTTTGAATTTGCGGCTGTTATCGTTTGCCAAAAAAAAAAAAAATTTCCCTTGATAAAAAAAACCGTTGCAGGTAAACTACCCCTTCCCCTCAACCGATCTTCACCAAAAACAATAGGTCGCGAGTACTCTACAAATCAGGGCTGTATGCAAAAAATTATTTGATTCTGTTTGAATTTGCGGCAGTTGTCGTTTGCCATAGAAAATACGCATGATAAAAAACGTTGCTGGTAAACTACCCCTTCCCCTCAACCGATCTTCACCAAAAACAATAGGTCTTGAGTACTCTACAAATCAGGGCTGTATGCAGAAAATTATTTGATTCTGTTTGAATTTGCGGCTGTTATCGTTTGCCATAGAAAATACCCTTGTTAAAAAAACGTTGTAGGTAAACTACCCCTTTCCCTTAACCGATCTTCACCAAAAACAAAAGGTATTGAGAACTCTACAATTTAGGGCTGTATGCAAATAATCTTTTCATTCTGTTTGAATTTGCGGCTGTTATCGTTTGCCATAGGAAATACCCTTGTTAAAACATAAAACGTTACAGGTAAACTACCCCTTTCCCTTAACCGATCTTCACCAAAAACAATAGGTCTTGAGAACTCTACAATTCAGGGCTGTATGCGAAACATTATTTGATTCTGTTTGAATTTGCGGCTGTTATCGTTTGCCAAACAAACAAAATTTCCCTTGCTAAAAAAAAACCGTTGCAGGTAAACTACCCCTTTCCCTCAACCGATCTTCACCAAAAACAATAGGTCGCGAGAACTCTGCAAAACCGGACTGTATGCAAAAAATTATTTGATTCTGTTTGAATTTGCGGCAGTTATCGTTTGCCATAGAAAAAAAATCTACAGACAGACAGACACACAGACACACAGACACACAGACAGACAGACACACAGACACTTTTCGGAAAACGACTTTTTTTCATGTTTTGAGTGTAGTAGAATCAGAATCTGCAATAATCTCGAACACGATTTTTTTTGCCATCACCATACTTCCATTCCTTAAGGAATATGGAAGTAAAAAGTCACAAGGAGCCATGCCTTGCGAACATGGAGGATGCTGAAGCTGTGAAATATTGTGTTTAACAAGAAAATGCTGATCAGCATGTTACATGTGGGCAGGTGTATTGTCGTGTTGAAGCTACCTTTCACCACTCTGATTCAGCTGTGGCCTTTCGTTGAATTGCATCCCTCAGCTGTGTAACGTGTCAAAATTGGGTCAGTTTATTTATTGTATTTATGGGGTATTTGTATTCATTTATTTTATTTTTCGGGGCTTCATAAAAATATTGTGCAAGTTAATTCCAATGTAACAGACCACGTGGCAAGTAGAACAGTTTCAGAACAAAGGCAAGACGTAATATTCCGTTGTGAAATTCGCACCGAGGTATGCACCACCCTCTATTTCTCAGAACTGTGCGTGAATGTGGTCATGTGCTTGTACGCAACGACTCAAGTATGCGCGCTGTTGGGACGCCAAGAAAATTAAACAACGCTGTAAAAAAAATGGCGCAGGAACGAACAATTTGTGAACCCAACAAGCCGACCTACAGGAAACGTAGCTAAGGACCGCCTCCTGTTCGTGACGTTAGTCCAGCAGTGCCTAGAGATCATCGACACACATGACTGATACAACCACTATGTATCATGAATAGAGTCGGTAGAATGCAGCAAATCAACTTTGAACGACAACGAGATCTATTGGCAGTGGACCACAGTTTCCTCCCGCTCGCCAAGAAAGTTGCGCAGTTGTTCGTCCCAAGAGTAACCGGCCGGTTCACTTAGAAGAGGTAGCTCTTCTCAAAATTTAAACATGTGGCAGTAAAGTGATTCAATCGTTATTTAAACCAGTGGAAGTGATGGGTGAATAACTACAGGACATTAACATACAAATTTGATATTTTTTTGTTTGTTTTCGGGACGATTACAAACTCACCACGTAACGACCACGAGGTCGCGGATACACGCGTTGCCGGGGGGACTATTATGCAATAGATTGATCAATCAGGAAAAAGGGGGGTTGTTTTTAAGAATGTGAGTAGTGAGTGAAAGGCAGGCTGGCTATCTTATTAAGAGTAAGTAGTATTATTTAAGTATATAAAAGTAAAATGTATGAACCAGAGTTGCACAACATTTGACGACATGTAAGTAAATGTATTTGGTAAACAAAAATTTAAAATTGCAATAGTTGATCATTAAAACTAATTATTTCTCTTCATAACGATGTGTAGAGTTAGTTATTTCGATAACCCATGAAACACATGTTTGTATCTAGCGTTCGTACGAAAGAATCCTGGCCCCAGAGAAACGAAACATTGAAGGTAGGTGAGAGTCATATTTATGTATTTTTATATATTTAGTAGTGTATTAGAATATCACAGCTGTGCCAAAACAAAAATGCAGTAATCCTGGTTTACTGACTGGCCTGCTAGAGCATATTTATTATGAACAATATGATGATCCTCTTGTGATAAAAAAAAAACTTTGTGCATGGTCTTCAGTTTGCTTCAGTTCTGTGTTGCTTTTTTGGTCTTGGATAATTTGCCGTCTTTCACCATTAAGATTGGGATTTTTCTGGATTGTATCCATGAACCCATGATTTGTCACCTGATATGATCATTTAAATGAAGTTCTTGTCACTTTTTCCACATTGAAGATGGTCTCAAGCGACTGACACCTGGCCATCTTTTTGGCCAGATGTGAGCACTTTTGGTACAAACTTTGCAGAAACATGTCTCATTCCCAACTCATCAGTAAGAATGGACTGATCCAAAACTAATATTTAAATCATCTGCTATCTCACGAATGATGATTCGGCAGTTTTCTCGCACAGCACAAGTCACTAAAGAGGTTTTAGAGGCAGTACATATGTGGCTACAATCGTAAGTCACTCTAGTGGAATTTTTCTAGAGGTATCCATGTACTTCCTAGGTACTTGAACATGTGTATAACACTTAGGGAAACTAAATTGAAAAATGACGTGTTTTTCTATAGTGTTCAACAAATTACAACATAAAAACTATTTAAGGTTTTCATTTCATTCTCTCATATTTAGTTGAACTATGATTGTGAGAGGCACTTGTAAGAAAGCAGCTGTTTTGAAAAAATATGCAGATAAGCGCATGAAATAAATACATGTGTAAAAAACAGTGCATAATGGTATAAACAGAAAACAATCAATGCAAGAAAAATTTAATAGATAATCCATATTATTAATATAAAGATAATATCTTATGTTAATTTATAAATATGGTAAATATTAGCTTGCATTTTTTTGTAGTTTGGTTTTATTTTAATACCTGTATAACATACATCATTTTCAGCAAGGGTATATTTTTAATTGAATAAATAATGTACATTTGAATAATCTGAAACTATTATTGTCAGAATTAAAACTTTCAAAAATGAACAACGTATTTTTTTTTTAACTTAATAAGAAACCACAAATGTTATCATCCAGCTTTCATTTTTGTGATTATGTTAATGATGGTTTTTTGCTGGTTTGGATACTTTTATTTTTGTATTCTATTTCTTTACATTTCATGAATATTTCACATCTAAAAATTGAAAAAAAAGAATCCTATCCACTAGTGGATTGGCATCATTCACAGTAAATTGAAGAGTCATTCCTCTGGACAAACAAACAGTGTATAATAAAAGAAAAGCTAGTAAATTGTGAAAATTCATACAGTAAGTTTACCACGTGCAGTTTGGATTGAGCTAATATCATCGTCTTTTCTTCTTCAGTGACAAATGGATGCTTTGTCGGAGTGCTGTACACGACTAGGTACCAGTATACACACCACATACAACCTATAGTACCGTATATGTAAAACACAGGCTCCCATCCAGGTATGTAGAACAGTATCAGGCCGCTGATCAGGTTACCAATCGTTGAACCAAACATTATACCTGTACATATGGCAGACACATTTGCAACTTGACTTTCTTATTCAAACTATTTAAATGTGTACATACATGGTTTGTATAAATGTAATGATACTGATTGAATGGAAATAGTCCTTTGTAGGGGCCTGGGGTACAGCCCTCACGAAGGGGACTCCACAGTGGCTCTGACTTCTGTCATGTCCACCTGGCACACACTGCCTCATCTTTACGCAGGGGTGAACTGATATTTCGGCTGGATTGGGTCTGATATAAACAAGGCCAAGGAGTATTTCTGGTAAATGGAAACCAGGGCTGCTAAGTTCCTGACAAAGTAGCTACACTAAGAAACCACTTCTGTCCCAACATCAAATGCAAGTGAACCCTAATAACGTAGCTTGCCATGTGGTGTATCATCTTCTGGTGGGGGAAGGCTGTTCAGGGTAAGTCACTGCATGGCTGGCTGAACCCTGCCAGGTGTGGGTCTAAGGCTACAACTCTGGGAGCTGTGAGCTGGTGTTATACCACTGTTTACCTGATGCTTCCTTGTCCCCCTGTAACACCCACTCTGGCACATGCTGCCTTCCGGGGTGTAGAGTTTTCAGTGGTATTATGGCTGGTAATCAGAACAAACCATGTGTTCCGCATTCGGTGGTGCGACCTGAGGGTCTGTCTTACCGGTGCTGCAGGTGCCTGTATCTGACTCAAGTTCAGGCAATTGACCTCCATGAGGCCTCCGCCAGGCAACGTTATGTCTTATATCAACAGTTTATATGGTCTAGCGGTAAAGTGCAATAGCTCCTTTTTAATGGAGAGTATTCCACCCTGCTTGATGACATCCAGTGGATGGAGAGCAGGGAATTCACTACCCTCTCCTGGTTTACAGCAGTGGTGGTAGGTCAAGGTGTTAAATATGGTCTCTGGAGCTGGTATGCCGTAACTGACATTAGGGTACAGTGGCGAGGCTAAGCCACCCTCCATAACAGATGGAATTAGTTATTGACACAGAGAACAAATTTATCGAATTTACAGTAATTACGTTGGGAAGATTTACAATTAGGGAGACATTGCAACAATACCACAAGGCCTTTAGCTGGCCTCACAGTCTTTTAGATCTTGTTTTGCATTTTAAACAGCAGCCCTGAAGTTGGCTGTAGGATGTAATTACATGAACTAAGCTCAATAGAGTAACTATAGCCCAGGAAAAATAGTCCAAAAATTTGACTTTAAAGGAAAAAATTAGATAATAGCTAATTTTTTGTACATATGGTCCTTGAACCATAAATTATACAAAACCAATGAGTATAAAGTAAAAAAGTTCTAGGGGTGGTTTTACAGGGGTTGAAAGAGATGAAAAAAAATTTTTGTTGCATATAACATAAAAATGAAGTATTTTATCAAAAAAATGTTTCAAAAAAGTTGTAGCTTACAAAATTCCCTATAATTTGGTGGGTCATTCCTGTACATTGAAGATTGTTGGAATAGGCCACATTTAAAACTTAGAGTGTACTGTATTTTGTGTGTATTGCATGTGAATTTTTTTTTTGAGAGAGGATGGTGCCTACATAAGCCGAAGCTTGTGCGTAGATAATGAGATGGGAATTACTTGAATGATGAACAAATGTAATGATGACCTTACTGGGAATCAAACCCTGAACCTTTTGGTCTAGAAACCAGTGCCCTAACCACTAGACCAAACCGGTCGGTCAATATTTAACTTAAAATATTGTCTCAGGGCAATTTTACCCATATTAAAATATGTAAATTTTTTTTCTGATGCAAATGAAGAATTTTGTCAAAAAAAGTATCAAATAAAATAGTGTTTCACATTTTTAGTAACTTCTATACAATGAAGTACAGAAAGCAACTATATTAGTCCAGTCGCCAGAGTAAAAATAATGGTAAAATTTCGTAAAAAATTGAGGCAAAGTGATATTTGGTATAGTTATTGAAAAAGGTCTAAATATCGGTTTAAAATCATCTTTGCATGTTTATAAGGTCAGGCTTTAAAAAAAAACCTTATTTAAGGGCAGCGCGCGGTAAAATCGATAAAAACGTTTACATTCCGTCAATTTCTTTTCTTACTACTAAATAAACCATTGGATCATGATAAAGTCTTCATTCTTTTTGTTTAAAATAGTTCAAATTTTAATAGTAATAAAATCAAAATAACGATTTTGTTATTATTTCATCGTTAGGAGTATTAAATCGATAGACGGAATGGTCAATTTTAACAAATCTTCCTCTGTTGAATAATATTATTAAATATGTGTATCTTAATATACGTACATAAAAGTCATTGTGTGTATTTATATTTCACACCTCCTACTAAACCACTGGACCGATTTCAACAAAACTTAGCACAAATATTTTATGCAACGGGAGAACCAACATAAGATAGGTGTTTTGGGCCCTGGGGGATGTCAAAAATGGAAAATATGAAAATACCGCATGTAGGGTATCAAATTAAAGGGGATTTCAATGCAAGTAACAATTTTTCATGCATATAAGCACTATTGAAAATTCTTGGGCCCTGGGGCTCAATAAATGGGTGGTTTTGGGGGAGGTCAAAAATGGAAAATATGAAACTGGACCGATTTCCACCAAACTTGGCACAAATTTTTTACGCAATGGGAGAACCAACATAAGATAGGTGTTTTGGGCCCGGAGGGATGTCAAAAATGAAAAATATGAAATATGAAAATACTGTGGGGTATCAAATTAAAGGGAATTTCAATGCAAGTAACAATTTTACATGCATATACGTACTATTGAATACATTTGGGCCCTGGGGCTCAATAAATGGGTTGTAATGGAGGGGTGTAAAAAATGGAAAATATGAAATATCATATGTGACATGCATATACGCACTATTAAAAATTTTGGTTTTTAAAACTTTTGGGCTCAATAAATTAGTGGAATTGGCGGAGGGGTGATGTCAAAAATGGAAAATATGAAAATACCGCACGTGGGGTATCAAATTAAAGGGAATTTCAATGTAAGTAACAATTTGACGTGCATATAATTTATCATATAATTCTAAGGCTGTTTTCACAATTAATAAGTCTGCATCATCGTCAGCTTGTTTAACGTTAGCTTTCTTCTTCCAAACATCTCGTTAGAATTTCAATAAATCGAGTTTTATTAGTTTTATTCAAAAGAAATTGTTCTTGGGTCACTGTGACACACATATCTTCATAGAATAAAATATCTAAAGAGGAATTTTGATTGGTACGGCGATAACGCTCCATAGCTTTGATGCTGTTAGAATTGTTTGTATAGCCATCAAAAACTACAGTAACTTTTGATCCAAAGTGTCTCTTGACATAATTTACGTATCTTTGAAAAATACATTTGAACTTGTCCTTTTTTGACCATACTACTCTATACAGTAACATACCACCATCAATGACGTAAATGCAATCTTCAAGGTTAATCTCAGTGCGGTCCACTTCAAACATATCATATAGTTTAGACTTATCTGTTTTCCGAAATACACCTTCGTAAAACATAGATGTTGGGTACGGTGCAAGTTCATAACGCATGTAATCTTTTAATTCGTCGTCACTTTTTCTTGCTACACAAATGCGTTGAAATATAAACATTGGATCTATAGGGACAATTTCCTCTTGAATTTTCAGACTACTATTAACACTTTTTAATGACAGTACTCTATTTTTCGTTTAAACGAAACTTTATGGAAGTTTGTACCAGCAATTTCTTCTAACCCTGCTTTTCCAACCTCAAAAGCATTATGACAGTTAATATTATTACCGCCAGTAACGCCAGTAGATATAGACATTATTGAATCTTGATAAGGATATGTCTCATGACAATCAAACCAGGATTTTATTTTGAGAATATCTTCAGTATCTCGTTTTATTCGAGAATCTCTAGCATCTACATGCTGATCGGAAGTAGAAAATTGTATACCACAAAAATTTTCTACTTCTTCGCAGATATCATGTGTATATGGCATCTCTAAAATCCATTTATTTGCAGTACTGGTAGTTACTCCCCGTCCAATCATACCACCATCAACTTTCATGACTCTCATTAAGTCCTGTTCGATTGTCATATCAGTATGAGTTCCTGACCAGAATTTCTCAGTTCGTCTTACAGTACAAAATCTGTTATTTATAAAATTTTGAAGTTCTTTAATTTTTAAAGCGGTAGTTTCTGGAATTACATTTTGGTTTTGCATTGAGGTGAAAAGTTTTTCAGATTCTTTTATAAATTGATTCATATATTGTACATATAATAAGGCTGATTTCGTATAATTAAAATGTCCAGTCGCATAAAACTATGGCAACATTTGCTGAATAACTTGTAATTGAATTTTTATATTACCCATTTTTTCAGAGCGCGCAAATGCTTTTGCAATAGAGATCATTCGTATGTATTGTATCCATAATTTTGCAGTTTTACCGCATTCCTCAATTTCAATAATTTTTTCTAGAAATTTACCATTTAAGATGTTAAAAAAATTATGATCTTGTACTTCTTTGTAAGTAAGATTGTCATCTAAAAATTCTTGTAGTAAAGATTTCATATTTTAATATTCAACTTCTGAAAGATTCATTTCCTCAATCTTTTTACACAAAACTATCCAAATTAATGTGTGGCCTCGTACTGCTCTAGCATAAGCATGGCCATCTAACATCTTATCTACAGTTCCTGGCGCATAGTAACAGCTTAATGCTTCTTTTAAACCGCTTCCTGCCATCACATAACCGATTGAACCAAGAAAAGACATAAGCAGATGAAATCCTCCAAGTCGAACAATTACATTATGTATATCATCATCAGGTGAGGATTGGACCATTTTAAACGCTTTCTGATACAAAGGTTGATCGAAAGTAACAAAACAATTAAATAGATTTAAGTTTTCACTAGTTTTACAGCGTATTTTAAAACGGTGTATATTGTATTTTTGTCAGTTGGAGGAGAGTGTACAAAAGGCAAGCAAACAATTCTAGATAATGTATACGTCATATTTTCCAAAAGCTTGGACATAAAGGCATTCCAGCCAGTAATGCCTGGTTTGGTCACTCCATAAATCCAAAGCAAGTCAGCATTAGAAAAATCTATATTATTAAAACTCGGGTTATCTACTTTTTCAAAAACAATGTTTTGGAGTGCATGTGTATTAATATTTTCAAAAATTTGGAATGGTATTTTGTCAATTTTGCTAATTTCTTTTGCAGTAGGCTTAACTGTCAATCGTTTTAAGGGAACTTTGTTATAATAACAATCTCTGGGACTTACAATCATAATACCTCCCATACTATGAAAAGTATTTTTCCCGTCTATAGTATTGATGTTAATATCTGAATTGTCAAATGCCAATTGTGCAAAACAACCAGATCTAAATGGAGAACGTGGACTAAGCAATACACTATCCTCATAAAGTGTTGCTTCTTTGTATGATGAACACACTCCCAGATGCGACAATATATCTATAATTCGTTTTGAAGCAAATTTCCTGTGCAACATTACAGACAGACCAACTTGCAATGGTGATAGAAAGGTTCTAGGCCTTATGCAACTCATAATTGAATGAGTAATTGCTGTGCATTTTGTTTCATATGAACGAATATCACCTTTTTTATTTTTTAAAATTATTTCTTCTATCAGAAACTGAAGGGATTCTGGGATATTCTCATTAATATTTTGGAATATATTATCACTTGGAGGATAAAATTCTGTATTACTTTTCTTCAGATTAACATCGTTTCGAATAATTGCTGCTGCAGATTTTAAGATTTTTCTTTTTTCTTCATTTTCATCTTTTTTTGAGGCTATCCATGTCTACGTTTAATTTTTTTAAATGGTCAAAAAATGGTGTCAGAAAGGCCAAAAAATTTTGTTAATTAACCACCCGAAAGTATTTTTAATAAGCTTTAATTTAAGCCGTCGTACACCTTTGTGCCACAATCTTGCCGTACTTTATGAGCACTCAAAGTTTTTTTGTGAATTGCGATTTTTTTGAGGTAATATTCGACATTTCAATATGAAATTTTTGGGGTTTATAGTACTCCACAAAGGTTACCTTTCCCTCAAGTTTTATCAACTTTCATTAATTTGTGTTAAAACGACAGCAATTTGTTTATAAACGCCATCGCCACTTTATTTATTTATTAACAATAATAATAACATAATAATCTCCGTATTAAGGCTAGAAATGTTCTTAATTTATTATAGAATACTGAAAAAAAATCACATTAAAATCGGCTTGTTAGGTCCAACGATATTTATAAAAACGCTATTTTGCAACTTAAATTGTTAATAAAAAAATAAACGGGTTGTTTTTACACAAAACTTAACTATTAGCTCAACTTGATCCCATTAACCAATTTAGCACACAAAAAATCGACTCCCAAAACAATTCACATTTGATTTTTATTTTGACTCCACTACACGTGCTCACAAATAAATAAATATTAGCATGTATAAAAAGTGTAAATAAAAACTTTAAACTGCAATTTTTTTACCTGTTTATATGATAAAAACAAAAATATTTGTAATGTTTTGATTATAACCTTTGAAGAAATATCAACTGCGTTACTGCTCCGTTCTTGTATAGCAAATGTTTGTATGGCACACCACAACAATGGGTGTTGCGCGCGCAGCTACATTTACAGTTCACACTCGAGGGGAATAGAACGCCGCGCCGTTTAAAAATTTTACCTGTTTTCTAGGGTCTTGTTTTTAGAGTATAGGTATAATCAGGTAAGAGAAATAACATGAATAGATAGATTTAGTATTGTAGTAGCTGTAACGTTAATTTCAAGTACTCAAATAAACCCACTTAAAAGATACATGTATGTAACGCAAAGGAGGCACCTTTTTTTAGTATACACAATTTTTATTTATTTTTTTTAATTTCGAAAATGATTTTAATTTTTATGAGTATAGTTTTTGATGCAGAACACTTGCAGCTTTCAAATACAATTTTTTGTATTTCGATATCTCTATTTTTAAGATTAATAAAGGCAGATAAACTCTGAATTTTCGAGTAAATTTAAAATACGTCGAAATACTCACTTTTGAAAAGGTGTTTTTTTTTAAAATAACAACTTCAAAAGTATTTTTCATTATTATAAAATAAAAAGTTTATCTCTTTTAAAGGTAACTTAGTAAAGAACTACTATTTTTTTAAATTTTATTGTATAGTACTTGTAATTTTGTGGTTTCACTTCTTTTTGTATCTACAGTAAATATTTATACACTATATTCTTTATGTTCAAATAAAATATTTATGTAAAAATCAACAAATTTTGAAAGCTATACTGTTCCCCTTCAAAACTAGCCTTTATTTAACTGGCTATGCTTAGATTAAAGAAAGTTATGATATTTTTGAATAGACGCGCCTGGCTAATTTAGCGAATTACGCAAGATCGGGGGCAAACGCTCTTTTTAAAACGCAGCGCTCATCATTACCAATTTTCAGGAAAACAGTTCCATTAACGTAAAAATATGTAAGGAGACTTTCTGAAGGAAATTGTTTGCTCTTCAATATACACCTTTTTATTTCTTCCAACTGTACATATTTACGGAGTGCTTTAAGAAAATCTGTCTTTACGATTTTTCCAGACCATTTTCAGAAAACCCTATAAAGGTAAACATGCAAAGATTTTTTTATATTAATTATTAACGTTTATTTAACACGTGCACCAAATATTGCTTTGCCCCAATTTTTTATCAAGTCAAAATCTCTGGCGACTGGACTAATATAGGTTAATGCAGACCAAATGACCTAAATATTGTAAAAGTAAAGTAAAAACATTTTTCCTTTTTTTTTAGTAGGAAGGTACCATTAATTCCCTTCCCTAGCAGTGAAAGTCACGAAGACCTCTATGACCTATTTGTCAAGAACTTGAAAATTTTTGCAGCACTACATATTTCACATCTGAACAACATGTTGAGTTAAGAGAAACTCGAATTGCAAGAATTGATTCAGATGTCAATAAATTGTATGATTGGCTTATTAATCAATCCGTTTTCAAAAACGCAAATCATTACATCACTAGGTACTGGAATTATTGGAAATGATGCTATTGTCATAAATCAAAGGAAATTGGTGAAAACTATATGAAAAAATTGTCTGGGAAATTGTATAAGGACATTGTCATAAAATGTGAAAACAGAGTACGTCCTCTGAGTGCCATTAATTCCTCTATAACGGTACGTGAAAAGGGTATTACTATAGATCCTTTAATTCTCTATCAGAGAATGCTGTTGTGTAGAGAATCGTGCAATGATATATCAGAGTATTTGAAATTTGAAATTGCGCACCGTACACAATGTCTCTTTTCACGAATACTGGAATGAAAAAAACCCACAAAGTCCGCTTTATGTGATGAGTTTAAAAATATCGATGAAAATTTACTGAACAAGACAGACATCTACATAATAGATGGAGGGTATTTGTTGCACAAAGTGAAATGAAATACTAATAATGATATACTAATATATTTTGGATGTAGAGATGTAATTTTTATGTTACTTAGGAATATTCAAATACAAGTATTTATTTATAGATGCATATTTTGTTGAATTGGTTGTTTCTACACTATGATTTAAATACATTATGCTAAATTGTTGCTTTACTTATTTGTGTTATATTAAATATCTTAATATTAAGTGTTTTGTATGAATTATTTAATTTACTATAATTAATACTGTTTATGATGATTTCTACTGTATAAAATTAAAATTTTTACATTTATTTCTTTCCATAGCAATAAGTAAAAATAAATGAACATCTAATCTGGATTCTTGGGCCAAAAATGTATATAGAAAAGTTGAAATTCACAGTTTCAAGATTGTTATTTCCAGTGTCTGGATATATGTAGTTTAGTCCCCACTACAGAAGATGATTGCTGTGTATTCTGCTGAAATGTGTAGAAGTGAAAATTTGAGCATTAACAAACCACGGACAAATCACCCTGGAAGTTTGATGATATGGGCTGCAGTGAAAGCCTTGCAAACATGTGGAGAATACATTTTGTCAAAACGATACAAATTTTTGTAAATTGTGTCTAGTTAATGACCTAACATGTCAGAACATTTCACTGTTTATTAATTCACTGTCACTATTTCACTAAGGGTGATTTCTAGTGTCAGGCAACTTATAGTCCATCCTGTAAATATGTAAATAAATTTTGGTTACCCAGGTTTGGAAAAAGAAGACATAGTATTGGAATTGTAAACAAACATCAGAGTACCAATTGAGGGTGAACAGTTATACGATGGTGAGTGATGAAAATTGAAAGCACTCTCTTCCTAAGGTGGGTAATTCTGTCAGAGAAAAAGAAGTTTGTGGCATGAGTGACTGCCCATGTGTAAGGCAATTTCTAAATCTGTGTTTATAAAACAAACTCTACCAAACAATTACCTTTTGTACAACTGAAGATGGTGTTAATAAAGAGGGAGGTATGCTGCCAATGCGAACTGTACAACCTGTAATGTAAACAATCTGGCCAATCACAATTTCACCATTTTAATGTTATCATACATACTTCACTTCTACCAATCAAGTCAACCTGGAGGCTAAAAATATAGCTTAGTTTTTAAATCAGTGCCAGGACATGTATATTATAGCCAAATGCAATAGTTGCTGGTCTTCTAAGCTACTTAATAATATACAGTTTTCAGGCAGATACTGGCGAGCGTGGAGGGGGAAAAGTTGCTGATCATAGACATTAGTTGCATCATTAGTCCCTCGCTGTGTGCAGTGCTGTTTATTTGCAGTTGGTTTTTTCCTGGAGTAATTATTTGCCATGTTTACATAACTTAAAATTGTGAATGCAAAATGTTGTCTCAGTGCAAAAGAAAACATAAAACCTTAACACTACTTTAAAAAAATGAGGTTAATGGCAACGTAGATGCTGAACTGCACAAGTTGCGAGATACAATCGCTGAGAAACTAGTAGATAAAACAGACAATTTGACAACCTACAATGTAAACAAGTGGCTGGTGAGTGACAAAGATGAAGAAACAGCTTATGACAGATGATGAAATACTTAACATGATGACCAAAGAAGAGGAGGAGGAGGAGCAAGAGGGAGAAGCAGCGACAGCTGTTCATACAGTAGGCCATGATATGGCCGTGGACACCTTCACAACTTCTATTAAATGGACAGGAGAAAATGCATGTCTGCTTACAAAATTATCATGTTGAAAAAAATGGAAGAAAAAGCGTTAAAAGTGTTGTTTCAAGCCAAGCCATGAAACAGAAAACAAATTTTCAGCTTTTTCATTCCAATGGAATAGTAGAGCAGGTGCCCAATGGATGGTGTAGGGAAAATATGAGCACCTCATTCTGACAGTAGATATTGTTTATAGAGATCATAGACATCATATTTATGAATGTTGCCAGGTAAAAAAGTGGTCGGATAATTATTTAAGGAAATTACATGGGATTTGCCATAAGGTGAGGAATAAAATCGAGTTTATGTTTTCTATCAAAAGTAGGGGTAAAATAGAATGTAGGCAAGGGAAAACATTAAAATTAAACATTAAGAATGTAGTATAAACATAATTTATTGAAAAAATTAAAAAAAGATGCAAAAACATGATTAAACATGAACAAATATTAAAATTTTTTATTATATATTTTCACAGTCTTTGTTAACACATTTACATAATGAAATACAGGTCAAATTTAGTTTTTTACAGTAACAAGACATTGTCCGACAATTAGAACTGCATTTACATGGGTTTATTAAGGTTTCTGGCAAAGGAGTTCTTGTCATTTGCTTAGGATATAAATAATGTTCATGTATCCAAAGTCCAGAAAATTCATAGGTTCAATAATTGGTTCCGAACCATTTTTCCATAAATATGTTTGTGCTGCAGCTCGTAAACAATGCAAGTAGAGTGAATCAGAAGTACATATTATTCGTGATATATTTAAACCAAATCCAATATTCTGGGATAGCATTTTGTATTGAAGTTCATCCGCAGTGGTTTTTTGTTTCGAAAATAGATAGGTGCAAACCAGTGGCGTAACGTTTTTCGGCCGGGCCCCCCCGCAAAAAATTTTTTCGGGCCCCTCTTTATTGAAAAAAAAACATACAAAAAATCAAATTATTACTGCATTTATTAGGACAGATAAATTAAGTGCCACAGTGTTATAAATAGCCTCTACAATCATAATGAAACATTGTTCACATAAAATAAAATTTTGAGATCTAAGATGATATTTTAATAGTGCGTACAACAAAACTTTTCATTAGAAGTATTATTTTTTAATTCACATTTTTAAAAAAGATAGCTTAACTTTGATATACCAGGATAAAATAAAATCTGAGCTACTGTACTTAAGTTCCAAAAGTTTTAATGGTACAAAAAGAAATATACATATACATATATATTGTAACATAACATAACCCATGCCCAGTACTGATAATAAATAAAGAAGTATTAATATCATCATAAGAGTAATAAAATCAGTAATTACCCATTCAAAAAGTCAGAAATGAGGATTAAATATCATACTATAAAAACAATGTACAAAGTGTAACATAGTATAATATGTGGAAGTGTTAAAAAACTTTAAAGGACATCAATCACAAATATGTGACGATGCAGTGTTGTAGCAATAAACTGTAATACTAATGATAAGTTGTTGTAGTTTTGTATTGTTAGGCCACAAAGGCAATACCACTGTAATTAATATATTATTTTTGTTTATGTTTAAAGGAATCCAGGGTTATATCAAATTAATAATGGCTAATTAATATAAAATAGAGAGATGGAGTGTAAATCAAAATAGTGTAGAGTAAGAATACATTAATTGAAATATAAGTCCGAAATAAACTAAGTAAAAAACCATTAAATTATAAAATACAAATAGCCAAACTTAAGTGAAGATATGAAAAAAATCCTTATATAAATTAAATTTAATTATAGTTAAAATTTGTAAAGGAGTATTTTTTCTAAAAGAAGAAATGAAGTAATAATAATTAATACTAGTCTATTTACTAAAACGATACCTAGGTAAGCCAATAAAAAACCATCAATTTCTTGGTTACCAAGAGTAACTAATCAACAAGAAATTAAATCAATTGTTCAGTGGTGTTAAAAGTGATCAGATGAAACAAAAATAATGTCCAGTAAAATTGTAAAAAATTAATAACTATCATTCGGAACAAATCACTACAAAATTAATGAAACGAGTCAGCACCATCCACTACATCAGAGACATCCTTTGAACTACAATAATTCACACCAGAAAATCGATGGAAACCGTAAATCCCGCTAACCATCTCTCGGCCGAGACGTCGGAATAAAAAATCTTTGGGTGAGATCGCTTCCTTTCATAAATAAAAAATTACACATCACCAATAAGTAACAGACACTAGAAACAGTACCACATCTTACAATTTATAAGAAAACTGAGTGTGAACAATATAAACTTTATTTTATTTAACAAAAAATTTGTCAAATATGTATGCATGGTGAAGCTATGGCAGCCATCTTCCTTTCCTTACTGTACATGAAGACACGTAGTCTGCGCTCTGGCGGTTTAAAAAACAAACTTATTGAATCAGATTTTAAAGTAAACAAATATTACTTAATGTACAGTATGATACTAAAAAATATGGATTTCTGACTTTCTTAAAGTTCAAAGAACCTCAAATAACCCTGGGATATATAATTAATTAATTTTCTTTCTAAAAAACTGTAATTGAAAACCTTTGTTGTGTTATATGTAATGTAAAACTAATATTGAAAAAATGTTGTGATATCAAAAAATAATCGATTGTGAATTAATGATTTGGAGACAAGAATTTCCATTGAATCAAAATAAATTCAATAAATACCTTTCTTTTAGGTAATTGACTGTGTATTATTTCTGGTAGATGGAAGTTTGTTACAGGAAAAGAAGGAATAGCCGAGAAGAGTAAGAAAATTAGCCCAGTCATCAGAAAATTATTAAGTACTGCAAAAATAACATAACCTTAAATGGGTTCGTAAATAGAAAACAGCTGATGCAATGAGCAGAAAAATTTTAAAAGACTAGATCGTATACAAAGAGAGTAATTCTCTTTCAATCTCTTTCACTCTCTCTCCTACCTATTTTCAAACAACTACCCTCATTAAATACGAAATTAAGATAACTTGGTTAATATTATTCATAATCACACTCTCGATTTAAAAAAAAAATAATAATATTTTTGTGGATACAAACGTATTACGCATAACAGATAGAGATAAAAAGACAAACAACCCCGATAAAGGAGACGTTTTCGTTACAAATGATGCTAACTGGGTAGGGTTTAAAAAGAAGAAAACCCGATACAGTAAAGGATCGTTACAATATATATGAATAAAAACTTTCATATAGAGTAGATTGGTATTAAAATAATAGATACATTATCTTTTTATTTAGTTTTGGCAAACAGTCTCTCTTTTCTTCTCACTTTGTTTGATGCAAACACCTTGATTACTTCGTTTAGATCCAGGTTTCTTGCTCATTCGTTTTCAATACTTAGTAAACTGAGGCCACTCAGTCTCTCTTGGGTCATAGTGCTCCTTAAATAATTTTTAATGAGCTTTAACTTGGAAAATGAGCGCTCCGCACTCGCCACAGTTACGGGTAAGGTTAAGAAAAGCATAAAAGCAGTGCACAAGTCTGGGAAGCTAGATGCTGTTGAAAAGTTTTCCAGAAAGAGGAGATCTGCTAACTGTCGAATTGATGTCTTCTTTTCAATGTCTGATTTCAGTGCCATTCTAAAAGAGTTGATTTGAAAATTTAGGTCAACACGTAGATCCTCTTCATATTCTTCGACTAGGGCATTCACTTTTTTTTAGACATCTCAATATCTGTTGCCTCCAATAAATATTTTGGTGAAAGAATTGAGAAAAGGCTGCTGATTTCTTTCATTGCTTCAAACCTAGTTGTTAATTGGGAAATCACTGTGTCTAGAGTTGCATAAAAAACAGATACGTTGAAGTGTTTTTCGCTATCTGTCAACCTCTCATCTTAACAAAGCTCGTCAAAATGCTTCTTTACTCTCTTACCTCTTTTGTCTTCAAACTGTGTATTGACTCCCCATGCATTTGCAAGATCTGTTGCAGAGTTCTTCATTCCTTCAAAATTGTTCCTAATGTTAGTTAAATTTTTTGATACTGTCTCTAACTGTGTAGTTGCTTCAAACAAATCATATCCTTCGGTTTGCAGTCGTTTTGATACTATATTTATTACTTCAAGAATTTGTGTCTGAATTACTACTTGAAAAATGAATGAAAAATTTTCAAGCTGCTTTTTCAGACCCATTGCTTCAGCCCTTTCTTGAGGCTTTTCCGACAACAGAATTATGTTTGAAAGAGCCTTCATTACGACTGTATAAGAATACCTAAGGGCTTTCAAAGAATCTGATCTAGAAGACTATCTCGTTGGGCAAAGTTTCTCAGAGTTCGTGAAGATGAAGAAAGAAGTTCCCACCTTTTAATGCTTTGACTGAAAAAAATATACAGTTGTTCAACTGTTCCAAAGAAATTGACATTTTCAGGAATACCAGACATTCCATCATTCGCTACTAGGTTCAAGTTATGGGCAGCACAGTGTACAGCACAGTTCCAAAAATATTTTCGGAATTTTAGCCCCGATAGTTTACAGCAAAAATGCATAGGGCCTACCAAGCCTTCGGGCCCCCCCCAATGCCCGGGTCCCCCCGCAGTGCGGGGGCGTAAGTTACGCCACTGGTTAAAACTTTCTCTGATCTTCGAACTGCTGAGAGAATCGACCATCTGCCGCTCCGGCAACATACATTTTTTTTTAACCTGAGGGTCTCAGGTATATGACTCAGTACTCAGAATGCAGTGCTCATATTTTACATACACCAGTTTTCTGAGCGCCTGGTCTATAGTACTGTACGTTGCTGTGTGTTTCATTTTTTCCTACGTTTGACTAAATTATAAACATAAAACTAATATGAATAATTTTAAGAAAATACAGAAGATAATTTACTATATTTTTAATCTGATGTTTTAATCAGGCGTACGTTTTTTCACGTTTTACCATTATGTGCAGTATATGCTACATTGTGCCATTTAAATGTGTTTTTTTCTAATAATCTTCCATTAATCCGGCACTACCCTGGTCTGATATCTGCCAGATTAGTGAGAGTGTACTGTACCAAAATTTATTGGAAATATTTTTTTTTAATCTATAAATAAGCATTCTCTTTAATGTCTTATTGTCATATTTGTGATGTACATACCTGAGCTACAGATTCCATTCATAGTAGCACGTTCATTGGCTGGAGCCCATTCAGCTATTAATGCACTCATTGACGGAAACATTAGCCCCTTGTAACAGCAATGTTAACCAATATTTTAAACATATACCAAATACACTGTTTCTGACTACAGAATACTAGCTAGGTTTTAAGTATAACTTGTAACAAAATTTTATCTTTGCCTGAATGAGCTTTTGCTTTTGCAAGTCTTGTCAGAGGCGGCTCCTACGAGCACTGTTAGTTCCAATGGTGGAAGTAGCACTGTTGTTTTTAATAGTTATCAGATTTTTGTTTGGATGTTTGCTGTTGTGTGATAAAATCGAAAGAGTATGCGATTTCAACTGTCTGTTCATTCAGAACACTTTCCAGTTTTTGTTGTTGTAACATTTATATATTTCTAGTTGTTTAAGTGTGTCTCAAAAACATATGGAAATTGGCACATTAAATAATCAGAAACAGTTTGTATTACATGTACTCTTAGCACACATCAGCAACACAGCACACACACAATCAAGCCTGATACAACAGCACTACTCCTAACCAGTACCGGATTTAAGCATAGGCTACATAGTCCGCACCACAAACAAAATGAAAAGAAAGATCATCTCCAAAGTTGAAACTTATTCAAAATAGGCTTCGGACAACCATGTCAGAAATCGGCTGAACTTATGAGCATAGAGAGTAATATTTTGAAACAGTTATCTTACAAAGATGTCATAAGTAAATTTGTAAAAGTGTTGGCGAGGACCAATAAATCAAACCAAATCCTAATGAAAGTAGTATAATACAATCTTTTTATGATGTAGAAAAATTATGATTTACTTACAGATTTGTACAGTGTACATATACCATAATACTTAACATTCTTTTTAAAAATATGTTTAATTTGTGATAATTACAATGACATTGTTTACTTTCCTTTGGAAATAAGTTGCTTTTATTTGCCCTACATTTTTATTCTGTTTATGGTCTTTTGAGTATAATACAAAAACGAGTGCGATCTTTTATTATTATTTTCATAGATTCCAGAATGCCATTGTACATTGAGACATCCTGAAACCATTAAATTGTTTAACACACCATTAAAAAACAGTGTATTACAACTTAATTGGTACACTTAACAACTATTTTATTTACAGTTATGGAAGATTTATTTTTCAAAATTTTTCCGGGATGGACCCAGGACCCCTGGTAGTTGGGGGGGCCCGCACCATATATCAACCTAGGGGTCCACTGACTCTAAATCCAGCCCTGCTTCTAGCCTGAGAACAGACAGTGCTCCTGGAGGCTTTCTTGGATCAAGAGTGCTGTAAATTAGGCTCTTGATTATAATAATGGCTTCTTTAGCTAAGACAGTTCTTGTTTTTACCTCTGCACGGGTCCTCCTCCAGTCCCTCTGGTAACAGTCACCCAAATTTTATCAATTTGTTTCATTTCCCATATCATGTGTTTACACAGTTGTTAACCTGGTTATCATTTCCATACATTCATCATTATTGCATATTTCTTAATTAGATCCATGCTTTTTGGTATCCAGGCCACTTATATGTATATAAATAGTAAAACAGTTTTACCTTTTTCTTTTCCGTCTGGTGGCCTTTATCCTTTACGAAACTCTACGCGTTTCGGGACATATGTCCCATCATCAGGAATATCCCTTGGTGAAGTTCGTCAATAGTTAAAATATTAAAAACAACTTTTTATACAACTTTACACATCACAATAAATATAAATATAAACACAAAAAACACATAAAACCCCCAACCGTGAGAACACACGTGATATCGCTGGTGCGCACCACGAATTACTGTAGTTGACTGTTGTGCTCATGTTGTTATAGGTCACGCACTATGGACCTTGTTTTGTATTCTTATCGCTGTGTCGTACAGTGGATTTGATTGGAAATTCAATTGTTCATTAAGAAGGACCACTTTTGTGTTTTTATCTTTATAAGCCTTATATATTTCGAATTCTTCGACAGGATTCATATTGTTACGATGTTACGATACAATTAAGCCAAATCCCATACCAGTGATAAAAAAGATAATTCTTAATATAAAAATACTTCATGTAAAATAAAATGTTTAAAAATGTATAAAATGTAAATATTATGACACGACGTATGACGATATTACCCAACCCAAGTGATTGATCCAACAACATAAACACAAAGAAGGAAACCACGAACCATACTCAAGAAAAAAGGTGATGGACCAAACAATTATGAACTAACAAAGGAAGATATGAACCCAAAACTAAAGAAGAATCAAAGGAAGAGAGCAGATCCCTACGATTAAACAGAAAGCAAATCAGATGAGAAGAGGAGAACCGAACCAAGATGAAGACAATTGAAGAAGATGAAGATAACGAAGAAGAGGAAGAATGAAGAGGAGACAGGTTAAACCCAAGGGGAGACTAACACACATATAAAGGGGAAAAATAGTATACTCAAGGATAGAATATTGTAAATAAACCCCAAATAATTATTTCTTGATGAACCAAATATTATTGTTATAATTGAATTAACTTATGTACCCATTTTAAAGACAATACGATTGTAAAGTAATGTAGTGTAGAAAAAGTACAGTAACACAGTTAGAAAGGTTAGATTTCACAAAAAATAACTAACCTTATATTATTAATAATAAATATTATGCTAGAAAGAAATAGTGAGAAATGATAGGAGAAAGTATAGGATTACCCATTAAATAACACTCAATACAAACAGTGAACCAAAGTGAAGTGCCATAGTGAAGTGTAAGTACCCTAAAAATAGTGAAAGTGTATGTTAAGCATTAAAAATGTAATGATAGGCAAGAAACACTTTATAAAACACTAGCGAGTACCCGGCATGCATTGCAATGCCACCCAAAGAAAGAAAGTGTTTGTATATATTGTAACATTACAGATGTATGCATAATATTGAATGGCAATTGATCATTAGAATAATGAAGTTATAATATTTAAATTTGGAAGAAAGCATTAAGTTTAATATAAATAGATTAATTCATAGCAACTGTGGAAATAAATCATTATTATAAAGAAAATACAAGTTCAAATAAAAGGAGTTACTAGTGATGAGTCATCCAAGACCAGTCTCATAACCAAAGGTTTTCAAGGTATAACCCAGGAAGGTAAAAAAGTAAATAACAAAGCAGTACTGAATATGACCAAACCCACAACGAGGAAGAATAAATAGAAGAGAAACCCTGAAATAAGCCAAGATCAAACAATACAGGTGGTGTATTTCTGAAATAAAGAAGAAGATGGAGAAGATACCAGTCCCAGAAGGCAGGAGAAAAGAAGACTGATGAAAGAAGAAGAAGGCAGCATCCTGAAGAAGATGTCATGCTCTTATAAAAGACACCCAAATCCCTATATCCCCAAAATAAATATCTAAAAACAAAAGTATAACGAAATAAAAACCACATGTATATAAATTTAAGAGAGAGAAGTGTATAAAGTAAAAGTTGCCTGTGAACTAAGATGAAACAATAATATAGTACCCATGGAACAAATCTCCATTGAAAAAACGCTAACCAATTTATTGTGTTAATAAGACTATACGACCATTTAGCATTAACATAATATATAAGTGCAAAGTGAACCAGTGATAGTTTTGGGTATTATAAAAAATGAACCTTGTGTTTCATTCTTGGCAATCACAAACATTGAATGCAATGAAATATGCAATTTTCAATGACTTGAAATGTGTACTGTGACAATATGTTGTTTATAAGACATAAATCTGTTTAAAATAACATTTTGTTTTATATGCAAAAAGAAAAACAGATTTCATTATACTTTTCGAACAATTCATACTATTTATTTATTAATGACAGGGTACAATTCCCCAAAGACAATGTGTAAAAGACGGTATAAAAACTGTAGAATCCTACTTATAATAATAGTTAGAAATAAGAATATAAATATAAGGTTTTTATGTATATAGTATAAGAATGTTTAAAAATGTTTTAGATATAAGGCCATTTGTTTGGGTCTGATACAACTAACATCAGAACTATAAAAATAGTTACTACTTGTAAATAGTAGAGAGTAATTAAGATGTTAGTTAGTAAAAAACCTTTTTTGTAAACCATATTTCCATGTTAGAAATAAGGATTTTGTTGTAAAATGTCTGACTTGAAGACAACCATTTATTTAAAAAAAATATTCTTTATTTGTTTTAACTATTATTTGTATTGTAACCAATACTAATTGTTATTGTGTAATTTGAAAACATGTTTAATTTATAATACTATATGTAAAAGTCAGAGAGGGTATCACACATCATATATTGTTTGTAAAATATTTTGTAAGAAAAATTGTTAAAAAATCATAGGCCAAAAGAATGGAAACCAAACTTCATCAAAACAGAGAAATTGCTCATTTAAATGCAAATAAACAAAAGGGGTTTAGACAAAATAAACTTGAGATCAAGCCATATAATTGCACATACCATTTAGGAAGATTTTAATAAATTATATTCAGAATTATAAATAAAAATGAAAATGACTAAACTCAGAAATTTAGACATGGCAGTCATATATTCCAGAATAATGTTTCAGAATACAACTAATTCAATTAATTACCAGAAAATCAGGGAATATAAACCTTTTAATACAATATAGGATTATTAATATTAAATATAACTGATAAAATGGCTGAATTTATATAATGACAGGAAGTAAATTTTGATGTTTTGACTTTTCAGAGTATACCAAAATGAAAGTAAAGTTACTAATTTTGGACAGAAAACACTATAAAACGGCATTATTTAATCTGAAAATAAGCTGAATGAACTGAAAGATTAATTTAAATAACATCTAGTGAATAAAATTGATAAATAACCCAAGTTTAGGTATTTATATAGTGAAATATTAAAGTGTGCACAGGATATGAAAATATATTTGAACAATGTTAAGAATAATATTATATTGGCTAAGAGTTTAATTGAAACTGGAGGAAACAGTTAGTTGATTATTGGTATTCGAACGGTTAACATAAACGAGAGTTTTGTGACGATCTAACCTATCTTACAACGGTAAAGTTAAGCGGCGAATAGTACGTTACTGTGAAATCGAGAGTGATTTATAAAATCCTTCCAGAACATATACATTGTGACAAAAACAATCAAGAAACACTAATTAACACTAAACAATACATATCTACTCCGAAAAACACCACAAAACACCAGAAAACTGTATAACACATTAACCAAGTATTAGTGTCGGAATTGGGAAAAGTGTTTTGACTTATAATTACACGGATATACTAAATACAACCCAGAAACATTACACCAGTCACTACACAACATTTAACAAGAGATTCGCAGACACCAGAACAGGAATACTACAGGAAAATCTTTTATTTGGAACGTCGAATATACGAATGACATTTTACTAACTTCACGGCAGCCATTTGCAATATTGGTCGTCATCGCCAGGGCAACGCCTCCTAGTTCAACCCAGCTGTTGGTGAAAACAATTATTTTATTTTTCAAATTATTATTCAATGTCTGTGTTTAGTAATAATTATTAATTTGTTGTAACGTTATACTTTTTAAATATTGGCCCGATTTCTCTGACTTTGATAATAATTGGCTGTTTAAAGAACCCTGTATGATTTTTATATAATATAATTTGTAACCTTTTCGATATCCTGAGAATCGATATTATAATCGATAAGAGTCAATATTGCTATTAATTAATAAAACATTAATCTTCTTCAACACTAAATAGTTCTTTATTTCATAAATATTACTAATTATCACTAATATAAGTCTAATTAATAATATATCAGGACTTTACCACCTATAAGTGAAGATAACCTAAAAAATAAAAAGGTAAACAAGTATCGATTGGTTTGAAGACAATCTTATGAGTGGTGATAGTTTATTTAAAATATACCAAAACTTTAATAAAAATTTTCAGAAGAGCATTACACTTTTTAAAACTTCACAGCCCTATATTAATTAATTGATTATAATTAATTAATTAATAAAATTAAAAAAAAATTTTTTAATTATTTTTTTTTATAAACATAATTTTTTTTTTTAATTTCCTTCAAAACAATAATTTTTGTTTTGAAACTTTCGGTGAAGCTGAACATATTTTTCTTCATCAACATTACGCTACTCGACCGGTCTTGCTACCATTGAGACTCGACCAGCTGGGAAACTTAAGGAAGTGTTTCAGGCCAGTAAGATGTCGAGAGCCACACCAATTAAACATAAGCACATTACAACCTACAGACTCAATCTAAATCAATTAAACATACATCAAGTCTTATTTTTATTACAATATATATAACATATAAAGACTTCGTTCGCGTGGTCTTCAATTTAATGCGATAATATATTTAGAACAGAATCTATTCCATTGGGTTGCCATAGTAACCAGATCTAATAAGTTAGTTTCTTAAGACTCCAAAGGACCCCCCAGAGGATCGTATCGAAAAAAAAACACCTGTCCTATGTTGGTTCTCCCGTTGCGTAAAATATTTGTGCCAAGTTTGGTTGAAATCGGTCCAGTGGTTTAGGAGGAGATGTGGAAGACCCCAAAGAACCCCCAAAAGAACCCCATCGAAAAACCACCTATCCTATGTTGGTTCTCCCTTTGCGTAAAATATTTTGTGCCAAGTTTGGTTGAAATCGGTCCAGTGGCTTAGGAGGAGATGTGGAAGACCCCAAAGGACCCCCCGAAGTATCATATCGAAAAAACACATATCCTATGTTGGTTCTCCCGTTGCATAAAATATTTGTGCCAAGTTTGGTTGAAATCGGTCCAGTGGTTTAGGAGAAGATGTGGAAGACCCCAAAGAACCCCCAAAAGAACCTCATTGAAAAAACATTTATCCTATGTTGGTTCTCCCTTTGCGTAAAATATTTGTGCCAAGTTTGGTTGAAATCGGTCCAGTGGTTTAGGAGGAGATGTGAAATACCCCAAAGGACCCCCAAAAGGACCCCCAAAAGGACCCCCCCGAAGGATCATATCGAAAAAACACATATCCTATGTTGGTTCTCCCATTGCGTAAAATATATGTGCCAAGTTTGGTTGAAATCGGCCCAGTGGTTTAGGAGGAGATGTGGAAGACCCCAAAGGACCCCCCAATGGACCCCTTCGAAAAAAACACCTATCCTATGTTGGTTCTCCCGTTGCGTAAAATATTTGTGCCAAGTTTGGTTGAAATCGGTCCAGTGGTTTAGGAGGAGATGTGGAAGACCCCAAAGGACCCCATCGAAAAAACACCTACCCTATATTGGTTCTCCCGTTGCATAAAATATTTGTGCCAAGTTTGGTTGAAATCGGTCCAGTGGTTTAGGAGGAGATGTGGAAGACCCCAAGAACCCCCCAAAGGACCCCATCGAAAAAAATTCATAAACCTTCGCGGGCATGCGCACAATAACTCACCGAAGTTTCATCGCAATCGGATGAATGGTATAGGAACGCATACGGGACAAAGAAAGAAACAAACATTCATTTTTATAGATATAGATTGATGAACAATCAATGATTGGAGTGACCTTGTACACATTTATATAACTAAAAATAATATTCCAAATAAATATAAAAGAAGCATGTAATGTTATTCAGGGAGAAAGCCCAGACAAAAGCAATTTGTGTTAACATGGTATGGAGGAGATAGTAGAATAGAAATAAAGTTTTGTTGTTAAAATTAAGACTACAATGAATAAAACACCCCATGTTCAAAGGGGAATTAACTTTCATAATTTTGCAAGAAGTGATGATGTTTATCACTCTAGGTAGTAACAAAAGAAAGGAATCAATATTAGAACTAACAATAACTAGTAACTTATAAAAAATAATTTGGTTCAATGTTATGAAGGGGATATGGCTGAAGGGAACCTACAGTCCATAAGCCTAATTATTATATTTTAAAATATGTGTAATGAAAATGTATGTTGAATAGTAGTTAAAACACAAACAAATATGATAACTAAGTGAAGCACATCAGGCTGAATTCAAAATGTAATTTAAAATGAAATACACCAAAAAACCATCATGGCTAATCTTGGCTATGAAAACATCTAACTGTCAAAGACACTCAAATGTAAATTGTAGCAATTTCACAAGAAACCTTACTAATCTAAGACCAGTAAATGGCCAGTAATTATATGTCAATCATTTTAAAACAGAAATGTTATTATAAAAGTTTAATTTAAGAAAGATATGTAATTTATCAAATGTCAAATATTTAGACTAAAGTTAATGTATAACAGAATATGACCTTATGAGGTATCATTGTAAACTTTGAAAGGAAAGAAAGATAATAGTGATATCATTTATTACCCCAAAGGAACTATAAAGGAATAAAACCATTAGGAAAATACTTAATAAATTTGAATAAAAATTCAAATATCTTAACAATGTCTTTGAAAGAGTAATTAACCAATCCCAGGATTGCTGTTTCCATAGTAACGATCCGTTGAAGGCTTATTTTCCGTTAAATATATGAGACTCGAAGAAACGACGCGTGGGTAAGCGGCACCCAAAATTGGAATGATAAAATTTTTAATTTAAATAGTTACAAAAAGTTTCGAAAGTGAACCAAGATGACCAAAGACGAATAGATGTCGACCTACAAGTAATTAACGATGTCCAGGAACCAAATTGAATAAATTAATTATCAAAAACCCAAGACAAAATTGAAAAAGATGTTCGAAGCTTAAAACCAGCCCAAATTTGAAGAATATCCACTACCCCGATGACTACACATCAACGATATCTGAACTGATAAGTATCGAATAAATTCCTTAATCCCAAAAAACCAAATTACCTTAAATATTTTCCAAATGATAAAATTTCTCACTATTGAACAAATATTATTTTCTTTCAAAGGTGTTAATGCATAATTTACTCACATAAAAACATTTTATTAATCAAAATATAACCTCGCTTAAGAGCACAATTTTGTAACAGAAATACGACACTACCGAACAATTTGTAAAAACACATTATACTTTCTAAGTACAGTACGTATAAGGTATGGTAGTGTACTTTTTTTAATGTAACCAACGTTTATGTCTTGTTTTATAATCCAAAGAACCCCAGATTTTAAACATAGTAATTTATTGTAATGTAACTGACGCCACCTCGGCAAACGAAAAGTGTTTTAAAATCAATTTTGCCAACTCTGAGATATTTGTGTTTCATGCTGTAAGCCGGAGTAATCGGTTATCAAATTATTTATAATTCATTTGTCATATTAATTAATGACCAAATTTGTATTAAAATCACAATACCGAGTATTACTATCTTTTTATTTCATAGGACGTTGTAGAGTATATGTGTGTTAGCAAGTTTTATTCAATAACCAACTAGCGCTCATCACGAGTGGTCGAGACGGCAACCTGTATAGCGGCGGGAAACATTCGAACGCTCCAGCTGTCCATGCTAATAACACATAGCATCTTAGAATTTAACTATTTTAATTGTTTTAATAGAAACAATTTGGCGCCACCCAAGATTCGCAACCCCTATGGATTAAAAGGTAGGTTGTACTGGTGATACTGACAACGCTACAGACTCCAGTAGTGACGTCGATTTATGTAACAACCGGTGTGAGGCAAACACACTACATTCACACTAATACACAAAATAAACAAGTGTGACACATTTTAACAGGTACGACCTCGTTTATTTGTTACATATTGACGAACCCAACGAGGGGCTTTAAGGAAGAAGGACGTACCACCCAAAAACTTGTTACATATTGGCGCCCAACGTGGGGCTAGAAAGAATAACTAGCGGCGGTAATGAATAGACACGGTATGGTTACGAGGCGCAAAGGGAAGGAAGCATTAAACCAAGAAGGAAACCCAGAAGAAATGGAAGAAGTTGAGGAAATAGAAGTTGAGGAAACGACTGGAGAACTGTCAGAAGAACATCCACAGGAGGACCAATTGGAAAAACCAAATCCACCTGAACCAGAAATAGAAGCGGAAGTCATGATAAATAACCAACCAGTCAAACCAACAGAAGAAACGAAACTCGATAGCATGATGAAGTTCATGATGGAACAATTCGGACAAATGAATAAGGATAGAAGACAAGACAAGGAAGACTTGAATAAAAAATTAGAATCACTGCAAGAGGGAAGAAAGGAAGACAAGGAAGACTTGAATAAAAAATTAGAATCACTGCAAGAGGGAAGAAAAGAAGACATAGAATTCTGGTATAAAAAACTAGACCAAAACAGTGAAGAATTGAAGAAGCAAATGAAGGTGATACATGAAAGTCAGGAGGTATTGGAAAAGAAGAGCGAGGAGCTGAAGAAACAGATCAAGAAGGATCTGGAGATAGTAAATAAAAAGATGGAAAATAATAATGTTATTCTCCAACAGAAAATTGAGGAAGAAAGTGAGAAGAACAGAGAAGAATTGAGATTCATGTTTGTAGAGTTTCGTGAAGAAGACAAACGGACGAAAACAGGGATGAATAAGAGATGGGAAGAAACAAGTTACCCAGTAGATCGACTTCAAGAAACAGTAGTTAGTGGTTTCAAACAATTGAATGAAACACTAGACAGCACTTCTGAAAGTATCAAAGAAACGTTGAATGAGAACATGGAACCGGGGAATCAGAAAATAACACAGAAGGAGATGGTCAAGGAACTAGAGGAGAGGCACCGAGAACTACAAACAGATGTAAACAGTCGTATGAAGAGGAATCGAATCATTAAGAAGATTAAGAAAACAGAGGAATTAAGAAAGGTATATAAAAGGAAACTTATCAAAACACGAGAAGAAGTGGAGATGATGAAGAACGGCCTCATCGATGTATTTAATTTACCCATTACTGATCAAAGCAGATTAATAAAGTATAAAGATTGTAGGAGGACTCTGAGGGAAGTTATAAAAGGAATTCACAACCAACCAGTGGATGAAAATTTCAGCAAATCTATACTTAGATGGAAATTACCAGCGATAGAAATGACTGACAACAAAACAGAATATAACAAATCAAGAAGATCAATAAAACACTGGAACACACCAGAAATGGAATTTCTGAATAAAAAGGCAAAAATAATATTAATGAGAGAGGCACAAATAACTTCTCTGATTAATCGACAAACTAATCAAATGATGGAGGTAGAAATAAATACTACGGAACACATGGTATTAGAGGAATTGTGGTACAAGACGAAGGAGACCTATGTTGCAAGGAAGAAAACAGTTCTACGCGCCAGAGTTATCCGAACCATAAGGGCAGAGGACCATGGGTAAACTAAGTGAAGATACCACAGACCAAGAAAAGGGACGGATCTTCGAAATACTGACCAAGCAACCCAATGGAATAGAAGGAGATATTAAAATTAAATAAAGTTACTAGACAATCACCAAAACAAGAGGGTACAAGAAACGACTAAGACAAATTAAATGAGAAAAAAATAAACCATAATTAATAAATAAATTTAAAAATATTATCCAGAATAAGTGTGACTATCAAACACTTGAAGGAGAAGAGGTGCAGAATAACAAAGTGTCGAACAAAAGAAGAAGGCAATAATAAAGGAAAGAAAAGGAGAAGTCAACTTACAAAAATATAAATAACAAGGACCGGTATAAAGCAATATGAATAGAACAATTGTGTATATCATAATAGTCTGTATATCATCACAAAAGATAATGGTAATAATACTTATCAGATAAGCAATATCAATACAAGAAAAATCAAGGGAGTTTATAACCAAACTTCGATAAAAAAGTTTTACGAAGAAGAATAAAACCATTGTGAAATGAAACATATTTCAAAATTCCAAAAAAGATTGTAAGAGCCACTTACTCAATTATTTAGATGATATATGCGGAATAATAAAAAGAATTAATATAAGTGGATAATAATAATGGAAAAAAACACAAAGGAAACAGTTACACAAATTCCTGTCAATTTAAATCAATTTACAGTCTAATAAAAGATTGAGATATGAAGTATGAAGTAAAAAGTGAGAGAATAAGGAATAAGTTACACATATTCCTATATAATAAAAATGTAAGAATCACAAACTTACTATTATAATTAAAGAAAAAATAACTAAAAAGGAATACGCTACAAACATTCCTTTAAGGTGAGACAATTAACTTACCAAAGAATTATCAAAAATGATATTTAATGCAGAATGAAATAAACCAAAAAATAAAATCAAGCTCAAATTACTTAGATAAATACCTGAGATTATAATGAATCAAAAGTATTCTAAGAAAAAAATAAATTTTTAACTGGTACAAGGAGAGAGAGAGATTATGTATTAAACAAATATACAGATATGGCTAAAGCAGAATCTTGCTAAGTGACTAAGAAAAGAATAAAAAATGTCTAAGGCAATTAAAATGATCATAACGAGCATTGAAAACAAAATAATGAAAAATAATGATGTGATGAAATTAACATATGAATAAATATAAAAACAATCAAGTGTATGATTAGATGATAGTGTATAGTTAAGGTATAGCGGAAGGAAGAATGAGTAAAAAGCCAAAGTGATCTAAAAACAAACCACAAGGTGGACAATCCCAAAGTATATTATTATTATTATTATTATTATTAAGTCACAAGTTGACAAAAAAGGTATTTAAGATTGACTGTTGAAAAGTCCAGCAATCCAAATAAACTGAGCAGAGATGATGTGCCTCTGGTCTCAGAAAAATGAGTAGTAATGGGAGAAACCAGCTACTATAAAAGTTAGGGAAAAAATTGTGTATGAGGGAAAATGCACCAATGGAAATAAATAAAAACAGATCCAAATAAAATGGAATGAATTAAGTAAGAAGAGAAATGAAGAATGGCGAACAAACAAGAAAGAAAAGGAAAAAGGTTATCTATAACTGATAATTTCATAAAAAACTATGCTAGTGTTTTATTAAAATGATCAATTTTAGAGGAGAGGCATTATGTTACGATACAATTAAGCCAAATCCCGTACCAGTGATAAAAAAGATAATTCTTAATATAATAATACTTCATATAAAATAAAATGTTTAAAAATGTATAAAATGTAAATATTATGACACGACGTATGACGATATTACCCAACCCAAGTGATTGATCCAACAACATAAACACAAAGAAGGAAACAACGAACCATACTCAAGAAAAAAGGTGATGGACCAAACAATTATGAACTAACAAAGGAAGATATGAACCCAAAACTAAAGAAGAATCAAAGGAAGAGAACAGATCCCTACGATTAAACAGAAAGCAAATCAGATGAGAAGAGGAGAACCGAACCAAGATGAAGACAATTGAAGAAGATGAAGATAACGAAGAAGAGGAAGAATGAAGAGGAGACAGGTTAAACCCAAGGGGAGACTAACACACATATAAAGGGGAAAAATAGTATACTCAAGGATAGAATATTGTAAATAAACCCCAAATAATTATTTCTTGATGAACCAAATATTATTGTTATAATTGAATTAACTTATGTACCCATTTTAAAGACAATACGATTGTAAAGTAATGTAGTGTAGAAAAAGTACACTAACACAGTTAGAAAGGTTAGATTTCACAAAAAATAACTAACCTTATATTATTAATAATAAATATTATGCTAGAAAGAAATAGTGAGAAATGATAGGAGAAAGTGTAGGGATTACCCATTAAATAACACTCAATACAAACAGTAAACCAAAGTGAAGTGCCATAGTGAAGTGTAAGTACCCTAAAAATAGTGAAAGTGTATGTTAAGCATTAAAAATGTAATGATAGGCAAGAAAACACTTTATAAAACATTGATGGACAATCAACGATTGGAGTGACCTTGTACACATTTATATAACTAAAAATAATATTCCAAATAAATATAAAAGAAACCTGTAATGTTATTCAGGGAGAAAGCCCAGACAAAAGCAATTTGTGTTAACATGGTATGGAGGAGATAGTAGAATAGAAATAAAGTTTTGTTGTTAAAATTAAGACTACAATG
This sequence comes from Magicicada septendecula, assembly GCA_034769895.1. Lineage (NCBI taxonomy): Eukaryota > Metazoa > Arthropoda > Insecta > Hemiptera > Cicadidae > Magicicada > Magicicada septendecula. The sequence goes on from CM068374.1 coordinate 23,893,182, forward strand.
AATAAAACACCCCATGTTGAAAGGGGAATTAACTTTCATAATTTTGCAAGAAGTGATGATGTTTATCACTCTAGGTAGTAACAAAAGAAAGGAATCAATATTAGAACTAACAATAACTAGTAACTTATAAAAAATAATTTGGTTCAATGTTATGAAGGGGATATGGCTGAAGGGAACCTACAGTCCATAAGCCTAATTATTATATTTTAAAATATGTGTAATGAAAATGTATGTTGAATAGTAGTTAAAACACAAACAAATATGATAACTAAGTGAAGCACATCAGGCTGAATTCAAAATGTAATTTAAAATGAAATACACCAAAAAACCATCATGGCTAATCTTGGCTATGAAAACATCTAACTGTCAAAGACACTCAAATGTAAATTGTAGCAATTTCACAAGAAACCTTACTAATCTAAGACCAGTAAATGGCCAGTAATTATATGTCAATCATTTTAAAACAGAAATGTTATTATAAAAGTTTAATTTAAGAAAGATATGTAATTTATCAAATGTCAAATATTTAGACTAAAGTTAATGTATAACAGAATATGACCTTATGAGGTATCATTGTAAACTTTGAAAGGAAAGAAAGATAATAGTGATATCATTTATTACCCCAAAGGAACTATAAAGGAATAAAACCATTAGGAAAATACTTAATAAATTTGAATAAAAATTCAAATATCTTAACAATGTCTTTGAAAGAGTAATTAACCAATCCCAGGATTGCTGTTTCCATAGTAACGATCCGTTGAAGGCTTATTTTCCGTTAAATATATGAGACTCGAAGAAACGACGCGTGGGTAAGCGGCACCCAAAATTGGAATGATAAAATTTTTAATTTAAATAGTTACAAAAAGTTTCGAAAGTGAACCAAGATGACCAAAGACGAATAGATGTCGACCTACAAGTAATTAACGATGTCCAGGAACCAAATTGAATAAATTAATTATCAAAAACCCAAGACAAAATTGAAAAAGATGTTCGAAGCTTAAAACCAGCCCAAATTTGAAGAATATCCACTACCCCGATGACTACACATCAACGATATCTGAACTGATAAGTATCGAATAAATTCCTTAATCCCAAAAAACCAAATTACCTTAAATATTTTCCAAATGATAAAATTTCTCACTATTGAACAAATATTATTTTCTTTCAAAGGTGTTAATGCATAATTTACTCACATAAAAACATTTTATTAATCAAAATATAACCTCGCTTAAGAGCACAATTTTGTAACAGAAATACGACACTACCGAACAATTTGTAAAAACACATTATACTTTCTAAGTACAGTACGTATAAGGTATGGTAGTGTACTTTTTTTAATGTAACCAACGTTTATGTCTTGTTTCATAATCCAAAGAACCCCAGATTTTAAACATAGTAATTTATTGTAATGTAACTGACGCCACCTCGGCAAACGAAAAGTGTTTTAAAATCAATTTTGCCAACTCTGAGATATTTGTGTTTCATGCTGTAAGCCGGAGTAATCGGTTATCAAATTATTTATAATTCATTTGTCATATTAATTAATGACCAAATTTGTATTAAAATCACAATACCGAGTATTACTATCTTTTTATTTCATAGGACGTTGTAGAGTATATGTGTGTTAGCAAGTTTTATTCAATAACCAACTAGCGCTCATCACGAGTGGTCGAGACGGCAACCTGTATAGCGGCGGGAAACATTCGAACGCTCCAGCTGTCCATGCTAATAACACATAGCATCTTAGAATTTAACTATTTTAATTGTTTTAATAGAAACAATTTGGCGCCACCCGGGATTCGCAACCCCTATGGATTAAAAGGTAGGTTGTACTGGTGATACTGACAACGCTACTGACTCCAGTAGTGACGTCGATTTATGTAACAACCGGTGTGAGGCAAACACACTACATTCACACTAATACACAAAATAAACAAGTGTGACACATTTTAACAGGTACGACCTCGTTTATTTGTTACATATTGACGAACCCAACGAGGGGCTTTAAGGAAGAAGGACGTACCACCCAAAAACTTGTTACATATTGGCGCCCAACGTGGGGCTAGAAAGAATAACTAGCGGCGGTAATGAATAGACACGGTATGGTTACGAGGCGCAAAGGGAAGGAAGCATTAAACCAAGAAGGAAACCCAGAAGAAATGGAAGAAGTTGAGGAAATAGAAGTTGAGGAAACGACTGGAGAACTGTCAGAAGAACATCCACAGGAGGACCAATTGGAAAAACCAAATCCACCTGAACCAGAAATAGAAGCGGAAGTCATGATAAATAACCAACCAGTCAAACCAACAGAAGAAACGAAACTTCGATAGCATGATGAAGTTCATGATGGAACAATTCGGACAAATGAATAAGGATAGAAGACAAGACAAGGAAGACTTGAATAAAAAATTAGAATCACTGCAAGAGGGAAGAAAGGAAGACAAGGAAGACTTGAATAAAAAATTAGAATCACTGCAAGAGGGAAGAAAAGAAGACATAGAATTCTGGTATAAAAAACTAGACCAAAACAGTGAAGAATTGAAGAAGCAAATGAAGGTGATATATGAAAGTCAGGAGGTATTGGAAACGAAGAGCGAGGAGCTGAAGAAACAGATCAAGAAGGATCTGGAGATAGTAAATAAAAAGATGGAAAATAATAATGTTATTCTCCAACGGAAAATTGAGAAAGAAAGTGAGAAGAACAGAGAAGAATTGAGATTCATGTTTGTAGAGTTTCGTGAAGAAGACAAACGGACGAAAACAGGGATGAATAAGAGATGGGAAGAAACAAGTTACCCAGTAGATCGACTTCAAGAAACAGTAGTTAGTGGTTTCAAACAATTGAATTAAACACTAGACAGCACTTCTGAAAGTATCAAAGAAACCTTGAATGAGAACATGGAACCGGGGAATCAGAAAATAACACAGAAGGAGATGGTCAAGGAACTAGAGGAGAGGCACCGAGAACTACAAACAGATGTAAACAGTCGTATGAAGAGGAATCAAATCATTAAGAAGATTAAGAAAACAGAGGAATTAAGAAAGGTATATAAAAGGAAACTTATCAAAACACGAGAAGAAGTGGAGATGATGAAGAACGGCCTCATCGATGTATTTAATTTACCCATTACTGATCAAAGCAGATTAATAAAGTATAAAGATTGTAGGAGGACTCTGAGGGAAGTTATAAAAGGAATTCACAACCAACCAGTGGATGAAAATTTCAGCAAATCTATACTTAGATGGAAATTACCAGCGATAGAAATGACTGACAACAAAACAGAATATAACAAATCAAGAAGATCAATAAAACACTGGAACACACCAGAAATGGAATTTCTGAATAAAAAGGCAAAAATAATATTAATGAGAGAGGCACAAATAACTTCTCTGATTAATCGACAAACTAATCAAATGATGGAGGTAGAAATAAATACTACGGAACACATGGTATTAGAGGAATTGTGGTACAAGACGAAGGAGACCTATGTTGCAAGGAAGAAAACAGTTCTACGCGCCAGAGTTATCCGAACCATAAGGGCAGAGGAACTGATGGACCATGGGTAAACTAAGTGAAGATACCACAGACCAAGAAAAGGGACAGATCTTCGAAATACTGACCAAGCAACCCAATCGAATAGAAGGAGATATTAAAATTAAATAAAGTTACTAGACAATCACCAAAACAAGAGGGTACAAGAAACGACTAAGACAAATTAAATGAGAAAAAAATAAACCATAATTAATAAATAAATTTAAAAATATTATCCAGAATAAGTGTGACTATCAAACACTTGAAGGAGAAGAGGTGCAGAATAACAAAGTGTCGAACAAAAGAAGAAGGCAATAATAAAGGAAAGAAAAGGAGAAGTCAACTTACAAAAATATAAATAACAAGGACCGGTATAAAGCAATATGAATAGAACAATTGTGTATATCATAATAGTCCGTATATCATCACAAAAGATAATGGTAATAATACTTATCAGATAAGCAATATCAATACAAGAAAAATAAAGGGAGTTTATAACCAAACTTCGATAAAAAAGTTTTACGAAGAAGAATAAAACCATTGTGAAATGAAACATATTTCAAAATTCCAAAAAAGATTGTAAGAGCCACTTACTCAATTATTTAGATGATATATGCGGAATAATAAAAAGAATTAATATAAGTGGATAATAATAATGGAAAAAAACACAAAGGAAACAGTTACACAAATTCCTGTCAATTTAAATCAATTTACAGTCTAATAAAAGATTGAGATATGAAGTATGAAGTAAAAAGTGAGATAATAAGGAATAAGTTACACATATTCCTATATAATAAAAATGTAAGAATCACAAACTTACTATTATAATTAAAGAAAAAATAACTAAAAAGGAATACGCTACAAACATTCCTTTAAGGTGAGACAATTAACTTACCAAAGAATTATCAAAAATGATATTTAATGCAGAATGAAATAAACCAAAAAATAAAATCAAGCTCAAATTACTTAGATAAATACCTGAGATTATAATGAATCAAAAGTATTCTAAGAAAAAAATAAATTTTTAACTGGTACAAGGAGAGAGAGAGATTATGTATTAAACAAATATACAGATATGGCTAAAGCAGAATCTTGCTAAGTGACTAAGAAAAGAATAAAAAATGTCTAAGGCAATTAAAATGATCATAACGAGCATTGAAAACAAAATAATGAAAAATAATGATGTGATGAAATTAACATATGAATAAATATAAAAACAATCAAGTGTATGATTAGATGATAGTGTATAGTTAAGGTATAGCGGAAGGAAGAATGAGTAAAAAGCCAAAGTGATCTAAAAACAAACCACAAGGTGGACAATCCCAAAGTATATTATTATTATTATTATTATTATTAAGTCACAAGTTGACAAAAAAGGTATTTAAGATTGACTGTTGAAAAGTCCAGCAATCCAAATAAACTGAGCGAGATGATGTGCCTCTGGTCTCAGAAAAATGAGTAGTAATGGGAGAAACCAGCTACTATAAAAGTTAGGGAAAAAATTGTGTATGAGGGAAAAATGCACCAATGGAAATAAATAAAAACAGATCCAAATAAAATGGAATGAATTAAGTAAGAAGAGAAATGAAGAATGGAGAACAAACAAGAAAGAAAAGGAAAAAGGTTATCTATAACTGATAATTTCATAAAAAACTATGCTAGTGTTTTATTAAAATGATCAATTTTAGAGGAGAGGCATTATGTTACGATACAATTAAGCCAAATCCCGTACCAGTGATAAAAAAGATAATTCTTAATATAATAATACTTCATATAAAATAAAATGTTTAAAAATGTATAAAATGTAAATATTATGACACGACGTATAACGATATTACCCAACCCAAGTGATTGATCCAACAACATAAACACAAAGAAGGAAACCACGAACCATACTCAAGAAAAAAGGTGATGGACCAAACAATTATGAACTAACAAAGGAAGATATGAACCCAAAACTAAAGAAGAATCAAAGGAAGAGAACAGATCCCTACGATTAAACAGAAAGCAAATCAGATGAGAAGAGGAGAACCGAACCAAGATGAAGACAATTGAAGAAGATGAAGATAACGAAGAAGAGGAAGAATGAAGAGGAGACAGGTTAAACCCAAGGGGAGACTAACACACATATAAAGGGGAAAAATAGTATACTCAAGGATAGAATATTGTAAATAAACCCCAAATAATTATTTCTTGATGAACCAAATATTATTGTTATAATTGAATTAACTTATGTACCCATTTTAAAGACAATACGATTGTAAAGTAATGTAGTGTAGAAAAAGTACACTAACACAGTTAGAAAGGTTAGATTTCACAAAAAATAACTAACCTTATATTATTAATAATAAATATTATGCTAGAAAGAAATAGTGAGAAATGATAGGAGAAACTGTAGGGATTACCCATTAAATAACACTCAATACAAACAGTGAACCAAAGTGAAGTGCCATAGTGAAGTGTAAGTACCCTAAAAATAGTGAAAGTGTATGTTAAGCATTAAAAATGTAATGATAGGCAAGAAAACACTTTATAAAACATTGATGGACAATCAACGATTGGAGTGACCTTGTACACATTTATATAACTAAAAATAATATTCCAAATAAATATAAAAGAAACCTGTAATGTTATTCAGGGAGAAAGCCCAGACAAAAGCAATTTGTGTTAAAATGGTATGGAGGAGATAGTAGAATAGAAATAAAGTTTTGTTGTTAAAATTAAGACTACAATGAATAAAACACCCCATGTTGAAAGGGGAATTAACTTTCATAATGTTGCAAGATTGATGATGTTTATCACTCTAGGTAGTAACAAAAGAAAGGAATCAATATTAGAACTAACAATAACTAGTAACTTATAAAAAATAATTTGGTTCAATGTTATGAAGGGGATATGGCTGAAGGGAACCTACAGTCCATAAGCCTAATTATTATATTTTAAAATATGTGTAATGAAAATGTATGTTGAATAGTAGTTAAAACACAAATAAATATGATAACTAAGTGAAGCACATCAGGCTGAATTCAAAATGTAATTTAAAATGAAATACACCAAAAAACCATCATGGCTAATCTTGGCTATGAAAACATCTAACTGTCAAAGACACTCAAATGTAAATTGTAGCAATTTCACAAGAAACCTTACTAATCTAAGACCAGTAAATGGCCAGTAATTATATGTCAATCATTTTAAAACAGAAATGTTATTATAAAAGTTTAATTTAAGAAAGATATGTAATTTATCAAATGTCAAATATTTAGACTAAAGTTAATGTATAACAGAATATGACCTTATGAGGTATCATTGTAAACTTTGAAAGGAAAGAAAGATAATAGTGATATCATTTATTACCCCAAAGGAACTATAAAGGAATAAAACCATTAGGAAAATACTTAATAAATTTGAATAAAAATTCAAATATCTTAACAATGTCTTTGAAAGAGTAATTAACCAATCCCAGGATTGCTGTTTCCATAGTAACGATCCGTTGAAGGCTTATTTTCCGTTAAATATATGAGACTCGAAGAAACGACGCGTGGGTAAGCGGCACCCAAAATTGGAATGATAAAATTTTTAATTTAAATAGTTACAAAAAGTTTCGAAAGTGAACCAAGATGACCAAAGACGAATAGATGTCGACCTACAAGTAATTAACGATGTCCAGGAACCAAATTGAATAAATTAATTATCAAAAACCCAAGACAAAATTGAAAAAGATGTTCGAAGCTTAAAACCAGCCCAAATTTGAAGAATATCCACTACCCCGATGACTACACATCAACGATATCTGAACTGATAAGTATCGAATAAATTCCTTAATCCCAAAAAACCAAATTACCTTAAATATTTTCCAAATGATAAAATTTCTCACTATTGAACAAATATTATTTTCTTTCAAAGGTGTTAATGCATAATTTACTCACATAAAAACATTTTATTAATCAAAATATAACCTCGCTTAAGAGCACAATTTTGTAACAGAAATACGACACTACCGAACAATTTGTAAAAACACATTATACTTTCTAAGTACAGTACGTATAAGGTATGGTAGTGTACTTTTTTTAATGTAACCAACGTTTATGTCTTGTTTCATAATCCAAAGAACCCCAGATTTTAAACATAGTAATTTATTGTAATGTAACTGACGCCACCTCGGCAAACGAAAAGTGTTTTAAAATCAATTTTGCCAACTCTGAGATATTTGTGTTTCATGCTGTAAGCCGGAGTAATCGGTTATCAAATTATTTATAATTCATTTGTCATATTAATTAATGACCAAATTTGTATTAAAATCACAATACCGAGTATTACTATCTTTTTATTTCATAGGACGTTGTAGAGTATATGTGTGTTAGCAAGTTTTATTCAATAACCAACTAGCGCTCATCACGAGTGGTCGAGACGGCAACCTGTATAGCGGCGGGAAACATTCGAACGCTCCAGCTGTCCATGCTAATAACACATAGCATCTTAGAATTTAACTATTTTAATTGTTTTAATAGAAACAATTTGGCGCCACCCGGGATTCGCAACCCCTATGGATTAAAAGGTAGGTTGTACTGGTGATACTGACAACGCTACTGACTCCAGTAGTGACGTCGATTTATGTAACAACCGGTGTGAGGCAAACACACTACATTCACACTAATACACAAAATAAACAAGTGTGACACATTTTAACAGGTACGACCTCGTTTATTTGTTACATATTGACGAACCCAACGAGGGGCTTTAAGGAAGAAGGACGTACCACCCAAAAACTTGTTACATATTGGCGCCCAACGTGGGGCTAGAAAGAATAACTAGCGGCGGTAATGAATAGACACGGTATGGTTACGAGGCGCAAAGGGAAGGGAGCATTAAACCAAGAAGGAAACCCAGAAGAAATGGAAGAAGTTGAGGAAACGACTGGAGAACTGTCAGAAGAACATCCACAGGAGGACCAATTGGAAAAACCAAATCCACCTGAACCAGAAATAGAAGCGGAAGTCATGATAAATAACCAACCAGTCAAACCAACAGAAGAAACGAAACTCGATAGCATGATGAAGTTCATGATGGAACTATTCGGACAAATGAATAAGGATAGAAGACAAGACAAGGAAGACTTGAATAAAAAATTAGAATCACTGCAAGAGGGAAGAAAGGAAGACAAGGAAGACTTGAATAAAAAATTAGAATCACTGCAAGAGGGAAGAAAAGAAGACATAGAATTCTGGTATAAAAAACTAGACCAAAACAGTGAAGAATTGAAGAAGCAAATGAAGGTGATACATGAAAGTCAGGAGGTATTGGAAAAGAAGAGCGAGGAGCTGAAGAAACAGATCAAGAAGGATCTGGAGATAGTAAATAAAAAGATGGAAAATAATAATGTTATTCTCCAACGGAAAATTGAGAAAGAAAGTGAGAAGAACAGAGAAGAATTGAGATTCATGTTTGTAGAGTTTCGTGAAGAAGACAAACGGACGAAAACAGGGATGAATAAGAGATGGGAAGAAACAAGTTACCCAGTAGATCGACTTCAAGAAACAGTAGTTAGTGGTTTCAAACAATTGAATGAAACACTAGACAGCACTTCTGAAAGTATCAAATAAACGTTGAATGAGAACATGGAACCGGGGAATCAGAAAATAACACAGAAGGAGATGGTCAAGGAACTAGAGGAGAGGCACCGAGAACTACAAACAGATGTAAACAGTCGTATGAAGAGGAATCAAATCATTAAGAAGATTAAGAAAACAGAGGAATTAAGAAAGGTATATAAAAGGAAACTTATCAAAACACGAGAAGAAGTGGAGATGATGAAGAACGGCCTCATCGATGTATTTAATTTACCCATTACTGATCAAAGCAGATTAATAAAGTATAAAGATTGTAGGAGGACTCTGAGGGAAGTTATAAAAGGAATTCACAACCAACCAGTGGATGAAAATTTCAGCAAATCTATACTTAGATGGAAATTACCAGCGATAGAAATGACTGACAACAAAACAGAATATAACAAATCAAGAAGATCAATAAAACACTGGAACACACCAGAAATGGAATTTCTGAATAAAAAGGCAAAAATAATATTAATGAGAGAGGCACAAATAACTTCTCTGATTAATCGACAAACTAATCAAATGATGGAGGTAGAAATAAATACTACGGAACACATGGTATTAGAGGAATTGTGGTACAAGACGAAGGAGACCTATGTTGCAAGGAAGAAAACAGTTCTACGCGCCAGAGTTATCCGAACCATAAGGGCAGAGGAACTGATGGACCATGGGTAAACTAAGTGAAGATACCACAGACCAAGAAAAGGGACGGATCTTCGAAATACTGACCAAGCAACCCAATGGAATAGAAGGAGATATTAAAATTAAATAAAGTTACTAGACAATCACCAAAACAAGAGGGTACAAGAAACGACTAAGACAAATTAAATGAGAAAAAAATAAACCATAATTAATAAATAAATTTAAAAATATTATCCAGAATAAGTGTGACTATCAAACACTTGAAGGAGAAGAGGTGCAGAATAACAAAGTGTCGAACAAAAGAAGAAGGCAATAATAAAGGAAAGAAAAGGAGAAGTCAACTTACAAAAATATAAATAACAAGGACCGGTATAAAGCAATATGAATAGAACAATTGTGTATATCATAATAGTCCGTATATCATCACAAAAGATAATGGTAATAATACTTATCAGATAAGCAATATCAATACAAGAAAAATAAAGGGAGTTTATAACCAAACTTCGATAAAAAAGTTTTACGAAGAAGAATAAAACCATTGTGAAATGAAACATATTTCAAAATTCCAAAAAAGATTGTAAGAGCCACTTACTCAATTATTTAGATGATATATGCGGAATAATAAAAAGAATTAATATAAGTGGATAATAATAATGGAAAAAAACACAAAGGAAACAGTTACACAAATTCCTGTCAATTTAAATCAATTTACAGTCTAATAAAAGATTGAGATATGAAGTATGAAGTAAAAAGTGAGATAATAAGGAATAAGTTACACATATTCCTATATAATAAAAATGTAAGAATCACAAACTTACTATTATAATTAAAGAAAAAATAACTAAAAAGGAATACGCTACAAACATTCCTTTAAGGTGAGACAATTAACTTACCAAAGAATTATCAAAAATGATATTTAATGCAGAATGAAATAAACCAAAAAATAAAATCAAGCTCAAATTACTTAGATAAATACCTGAGATTATAATGAATCAAAAGTATTCTAAGAAAAAAATAAATTTTTAACTGGTACAAGGAGAGAGAGAGATTATGTATTAAACAAATATACAGATATGGCTAAAGCAGAATCTTGCTAAGTGACTAAGAAAAGAATAACAAATGTCTAAGGCAATTAAAATGATCATAACGAGCATTGAAAACAAAATAATGAAAAATAATGATGTGATGAAATTAACATATGAATAAATATAAAAACAATCAAGTGTATGATTAGATGATAGTGTATAGTTAAGGTATAGCGGAAGGAAGAATGAGTAAAAAGCCAAAGTGATCTAAAAACAAACCACAAGGTGGACAATCCCAAAGTATATTATTATTATTATTATTATTATTATTATTATTATTATTAAGTCACAAGTTGACAAAAAAGGTATTTAAGATTGACTGTTGAAAAGTCCAGCAATCCAAATAAACTGAGCAGAGATGATGTGCCTCTGGTCTCAGAAAGATGAGTAGTAATGGGAGAAACCAGCTACTATAAAAGTTAGGGAAAAAATTGTGTATGAGGGAAAATGCACCAATGGAAATAAATAAAAACAGATCCAAATAAAATGGAATGAATTAAGTAAGAAGAGAAATGAAGAATGGAGAACAAACAAGAAAGAAAAGGAAAAAGGTTATCTATAACTGATAATTTCATAAAAAACTATGCTAGTGTTTTATTAAAATGATCAATTTTAGAGGAGAGGCATTATGTTACGATACAATTAAGCCAAATCCCGTACCAGTGATAAAAAAGATAATTCTTAATATAATAATACTTCATATAAAATAAAATGTTTAAAAATGTATAAAATGTAAATATTATGACACGACGTATGACGATATTACCCAACCCAAGTGATTGATCCAACAACATAAACACAAAGAAGGAAACCACGAACCATACTCAAGAAAAAAGGTGATGGACCAAACAATTATGAACTAACAAAGGAAGATATGAACCCAAAACTAAAGAAGAATCAAAGGAAGAGAACAGATCCCTACGATTAAACAGAAAGCAAATCAGATGAGAAGAGGAGAACCGAACCAAGATGAAGACAATTGAAGAAGATGAAGATAACGAAGAAGAGGAAGAATGAAGAGGAGACAGGTTAAACCCAAGGGGAGACTAACACACATATAAAGGGGAAAAATAGTATACTCAAGGATAGAATATTGTAAATAAACCCCAAATAATTATTTCTTGATGAACCAAATATTATTGTTATAATTGAATTAACTTATGTACCCATTTTAAAGACAATACGATTGTAAAGTAATGTAGTGTAGAAAAAGTACACTAACACAGTTAGAAAGGTTAGATTTCACAAAAAATAACTAACCTTATATTATTAATAATAAATATTATGCTAGAAAGAAATAGTGAGAAATGATAGGAGAAAGTGTAGGGATTACCCATTAAATAACACTCAATACAAACAGTGAACCAAAGTGAAGTGCCATAGTGAAGTGTAAGTACCCTAAAAATAGTGAAAGTGTATGTTAAGCATTAAAAATGTAATGATAGGCAAGAAAACACTTTATAAAACATTGATGGACAATCAACGATTGGAGTGACCTTGTACACATTTATATAACTAAAAATAATATTCCAAATAAATATAAAAGAAACCTGTAATGTTATTCAGGGAGAAAGCCCAGACAAAAGCAATTTGTGTTAACATGGTATGGAGGAGATAGTAGAATAGAAATAAAGTTTTGTTGTTAAAATTAAGACTACAATGAATAAAACACCCCATGTTGAAAGGGGAATTAACTTTCATAATTTTGCAAGAAGTGATGATGTTTATCACTCTAGGTAGTAACAAAAGAAAGGAATCAATATTAGAACTAACAATAACTAGTAACTTATAAAAAATAATTTGGTTCAATGTTATGAAGGGGATATGGCTGAAGGGAACCTACAGTCCATAAGCCTAATTATTATATTTTAAAATATGTGTAATGAAAATGTATGTTGAATAGTAGTTAAAACACAAACAAATATGATAACTAAGTGAAGCACATCAGGCTGAATTCAAAATGTAATTTAAAATGAAATACACCAAAAAACCATCATGGCTAATCTTGGCTATGAAAACATCTAACTGTCAAAGACACTCAAATGTAAATTGTAGCAATTTCACAAGAAACCTTACTAATCTAAGACCAGTAAATGGCCAGTAATTATATGTCAATCATTTTAAAACAGAAATGTTATTATAAAAGTTTAATTTAAGAAAGATATGTAATTTATCAAATGTCAAATATTTAGACTAAAGTTAATGTATAACAGAATATGACCTTATGAGGTATCATTGTAAACTTTGAAAGGAAAGAAAGATAATAGTGATATCATTTATTACCCCAAAGGAACTATAAAGGAATAAAACCATTAGGAAAATACTTAATAAATTTGAATAAAAATTCAAATATCTTAACAATGTCTTTGAAAGAGTAATTAACCAATCCCAGGATTGCTGTTTCCATAGTAACGATCCGTTGAAGGCTTATTTTCCGTTAAATATATGAGACTCGAAGAAACGACGCGTGGGTAAGCGGCACCCAAAATTGGAATGATAAAATTTTTAATTTAAATAGTTACAAAAAGTTTCGAAAGTGAACCAAGATGACCAAAGACGAATAGATGTCGACCTACAAGTAATTAACGATGTCCAGGAACCAAATTGAATAAATTAATTATCAAAAACCCAAGACAAAATTGAAAAAGATGTTCGAAGCTTAAAACCAGCCCAAATTTGAAGAATATCCACTACCCCGATGACTACACATCAACGATATCTGAACTGATAAGTATCGAATAAATTCCTTAATCCCAAAAAACCAAATTACCTTAAATATTTTCCAAATGATAAAATTTCTCACTATTGAACAAATATTATTTTCTTTCAAAGGTGTTAATGCATAATTTACTCACATAAAAACATTTTATTAATCAAAATATAACCTCGCTTAAGAGCACAATTTTGTAACAGAAATACGACACTACCGAACAATTTGTAAAAACACATTATACTTTCTAAGTACAGTACGTATAAGGTATGGTAGTGTACTTTTTTTAATGTAACCAACGTTTATGTCTTGTTTCATAATCCAAAGAACCCCAGATTTTAAACATAGTAATTTATTGTAATGTAACTGACGCCACCTCGGCAAACGAAAAGTGTTTTAAAATCAATTTTGCCAACTCTGAGATATTTGTGTTTCATGCTGTAAGCCGGAGTAATCGGTTATCAAATTATTTATAATTCATTTGTCATATTAATTAATGACCAAATTTGTATTAAAATCACAATACCGAGTATTACTATCTTTTTATTTCATAGGACGTTGTAGAGTATATGTGTGTTAGCAAGTTTTATTCAATAACCAACTAGCGCTCATCACGAGTGGTCGAGACGGCAACCTGTATAGCGGCGGGAAACATTCGAACGCTCCAGCTGTCCATGCTAATAACACATAGCATCTTAGAATTTAACTATTTTAATTGTTTTAATAGAAACAATTTGGCGCCACCCGGGATTCGCAACCCCTATGGATTAAAAGGTAGGTTGTACTGGTGATACTGACAACGCTACTGACTCCAGTAGTGACGTCGATTTATGTAACAACCGGTGTGAGGCAAACACACTACATTCACACTAATACACAAAATAAACAAGTGTGACACATTTTAACTGGTACGACCTCGTTTATTTGTTACATATTGACGAACCCAACGAGGGGCTTTAAGGAAGAAGGACGTACCACCCAAAAACTTGTTACATATTGGCGCCCAACGTGGGGCTAGAAAGAATAACTAGCGGCGGTAATGAATAGACACGGTATGGTTACGAGGCGCAAAGGGAAGGAAGCATTAAACCAAGAAGGAAACCCAGAAGAAATGGAAGAAGTTGAGGAAACGACTGGAGAACTGTCAGAAGAACATCCACAGGAGGACCAATTGGAAAAACCAAATCCACCTGAACCAGAAATAGAAGCGGAAGTCATGATAAATAACCAACCAGTCAAACCAACAGAAGAAACGAAACTCGATAGCATGATGAAGTTCATGATGGAACAATTCGGACAAATGAATAAGGATAGAAGACAAGACAAGGAAGACTTGAATAAAAAATTAGAATCACTGCAAGAGGGAAGAAAGGAAGACAAGGAAGACTTGAATAAAAAATTAGAATCACTGCAAGAGGGAAGAAAAGAAGACATAGAATTCTGGTATAAAAAACTAGACCAAAACAGTGAAGAATTGAAGAAGCAAATGAAGGTGATACATGAAAGTCAGGAGGTATTGGAAAAGAAGAGCGAGGAGCTGAAGAAACAGATCAAGAAGGATCTGGAGATAGTAAATAAAAAGATGGAAAATAATAATGTTATTCTCCAACGGAAAATTGAGAAAGAAAGTGAGAAGAACAGAGAAGAATTGAGATTCATGTTTGTAGAGTTTCGTGAAGAAGACAAACGGACGAAAACAGGGATGAATAAGAGATGGGAAGAAACAAGTTACCCAGTAGATCGACTTCAAGAAACAGTAGTTAGTGGTTTCAAACAATTGAATGAAACACTAGACAGCACTTCTGAAAGTATCAAAGAAACGTTGAATGAGAACATGGAACCGGGGAATCAGAAAATAACACAGAAGGAGATGGTCAAGGAACTAGAGGAGAGGCACCGAGAACTACAAACAGATGTAAACAGTCGTATGAAGAGGAATCAAATCATTAAGAAGATTAAGAAAACAGAGGAATTAAGAAAGGTATATAAAAGGAAACTTATCAAAACACGAGAAGAAGTGGAGATGATGAAGAACGGCCTCATCGATGTATTTAATTTACCCATTACTGATCAAAGCAGATTAATAAAGTATAAAGATTGTAGGAGGACTCTGAGGGAAGTTATAAAAGGAATTCACAACCAACCAGTGGATGAAAATTTCAGCAAATCTATACTTAGATGGAAATTACCAGCGATAGAAATGACTGACAACAAAACAGAATATAACAAATCAAGAAGATCAATAAAACACTGGAACACACCAGAAATGGAATTTCTGAATAAAAAGGCAAAAATAATATTAATGAGAGAGGCACAAATAACTTCTCTGATTAATCGACAAACTAATCAAATGATGGAGGTAGAAATAAATACTACGGAACACATGGTATTAGAGGAATTGTGGTACAAGACGAAGGAGACCTATGTTGCAAGGAAGAAAACAGTTCTACGCGCCAGAGTTATCCGAACCATAAGGGCAGAGGACCATGGGTAAACTAAGTGAAGATACCACAGACCAAGAAAAGGGACGGATCTTCGAAATACTGACCAAGCAACCCAATGGAATAGAAGGAGATATTAAAATTAAATAAAGTTACTAGACAATCACCAAAACAAGAGGGTACAAGAAACGACTAAGACAAATTAAATGAGAAAAAAATAAACCATAATTAATAAATAAATTTAAAAATATTATCCAGAATAAGTGTGACTATCAAACACTTGAAGGAGAAGAGGTGCAGAATAACAAAGTGTCGAACAAAAGAAGAAGGCAATAATAAAGGAAAGAAAAGGAGAAGTCAACTTACAAAAATATAAATAACAAGGACCGGTATAAAGCAATATGAATAGAACAATTGTGTATATCATAATAGTCCGTATATCATCACAAAAGATAATGGTAATAATACTTATCAGATAAGCAATATCAATACAAGAAAAATAAAGGGAGTTTATAACCAAACTTCGATAAAAAAGTTTTACGAAGAAGAATAAAACCATTGTGAAATGAAACATATTTCAAAATTCCAAAAAAGATTGTAAGAGCCACTTACTCAATTATTTAGATGATATATGCAGAATAATAAAAAGAATTAATATAAGTGGATAATAATAATGGAAAAAAACACAAAGGAAACAGTTACACAAATTCCTGTCAATTTAAATCAATTTACAGTCTAATAAAAGATTGAGATATGAAGTATGAAGTAAAAAGTGAGATAATAAGGAATAAGTTACACATATTCCTATATAATAAAAATGTAAGAATCACTAACTTACTATTATAATTAAAGAAAAAATAACTAAAAAGGAATACGCTACAAACATTCCTTTAAGGTGAGACAATTAACTTACCAAAGAATTATCAAAAATGATATTTAATGCAGAATGAAATAAACCAAAAAATAAAATCAAGCTCAAATTACTTAGATAAATACCTGAGATTATAATGAATCAAAAGTATTCTAAGAAAAAAATAAATTTTTAACTGGTACAAGGAGAGAGAGAGATTATGTATTAAACAAATATACAGATATGGCTAAAGCAGAATCTTGCTAAGTGACTAAGAAAAGAATAAAAAATGTCTAAGGCAATTAAAATGATCATAACGAGCATTGAAAATAAAATAATGAAAAATAATGATGTGATGAAATTAACATATGAATAAATATAAAAACAATCAAGTGTATGATTAGATGATAGTGTATAGTTAAGGTATAGCGGAAGGAAGAATGAGTAAAAAGCCAAAGTGATCTAAAAACAAACCACAAGGTGGACAATCCCAAAGTATATTATTATTATTATTATTATTATTAAGTCACAAGTTGACAAAAAAGGTATTTAAGATTGACTGTTGAAAAGTCCAGCAATCCAAATAAACTGAGCAGAGATGATGTGCCTCTGGTCTCAGAAAAATGAGTAGTAATGGGAGAAACCAGCTACTATAAAAGTTAGGGAAAAAATTGTGTATGAGGGAAAATGCACCAATGGAAATAAATAAAAACAGATCCAAATAAAATGGAATGAATTAAGTAAGAAGAGAAATGAAGAATGGAGAACAAACAAGAAAGAAAAGGAAAAAGGTTATCTATAACTGATAATTTCATAAAAAACTATGCTAGTGTTTTATTAAAATGATCAATTTTAGAGGAGAGGCATTATGTTACGATACAATTAAGCCAAATCCCGTACCAGTGATAAAAAAGATAATTCTTAATATAATAATACTTCATATAAAATAAAATGTTTAAAAATGTATAAAATGTAAATATTATGACACGACGTATGACGATATTACCCAACCCAAGTGATTGATCCAACAACATAAACACAAAGAAGGAAACCACGAACCATACTCAAGAAAAAAGGTGATGGACCAAACAATTATGAACTAACAAAGGAAGATATGAACCCAAAACTAAAGAAGAATCAAAGGAAGAGAACAGATCCCTACGATTAAACAGAAAGCAAATCAGATGAGAAGAGGAGAACCGAACCAAGATGAAGACAATTGAAGAAGATGAAGATAACGAAGAAGAGGAAGAATGAAGAGGAGACAGGTTAAACCCAAGGGGAGACTAACACACATATAAAGGGGAAAAATAGTATACTCAAGGATAGAATATTGTAAATAAACCCCAAATAATTATTTCTTGATGAACCAAATATTATTGTTATAATTGAATTAACTTATGTACCCATTTTAAAGACAATACGATTGTAAAGTAATGTAGTGTAGAAAAAGTACACTAACACAGTTAGAAAGGTTAGATTTCACAAAAAATAACTAACCTTATATTATTAATAATAAATATTATGCTAGAAAGAAATAGTGAGAAATGATAGGAGAAAGTGTAGGGATTACCCATTAAATAACACTCAATACAAACAGTGAACCAAAGTGAAGTGCCATAGTGAAGTGTAAGTACCCTAAAAATAGTGAAAGTGTATGTTAAGCATTAAAAATGTAATGATAGGCAAGAAAACACTTTATAAAACATTGATGGACAATCAACGATTGGAGTGACCTTGTACACATTTATATAACTAAAAATAATATTCCAAATAAATATAAAAGAAACCTGTAATGTTATTCAGGGAGAAAGCCCAGACAAAAGCAATTTGTGTTAACATGGTATGGAGGAGATAGTAGAATAGAAATAAAGTTTTGTTGTTAAAATTAAGACTACAATGAATAAAACACCCCATGTTGAAAGGGGAATTAACTTTCATAATTTTGCAAGAAGTGATGATGTTTATCACTCTAGGTAGTAACAAAAGAAAGGAATCAATATTAGAACTAACAATAACTAGTAACTTATAAAAAATAATTTGGTTCAATGTTATGAAGGGGATATGGCTGAAGGGAACCTACAGTCCATAAGCCTAATTATTATATTTTAAAATATGTGTAATGAAAATGTATGTTGAATAGTAGTTAAAACACAAACAAATATGATAACTAAGTGAAGCACATCAGGCTGAATTCAAAATGTAATTTAAAATGAAATACACCAAAAAACCATCATGGCTAATCTTGGCTATGAAAACATCTAACTGTCAAAGACACTCAAATGTAAATTGTAGCAATTTCACAAGAAACCTTACTAATCTAAGACCAGTAAATGGCCAGTAATTATATGTCAATCATTTTAAAACAGAAATGTTATTATAAAAGTTTAATTTAAGAAAGATATGTAATTTATCAAATGTCAAATATTTAGACTAAAGTTAATGTATAACAGAATATGACCTTATGAGGTATCATTGTAAACTTTGAAAGGAAAGAAAGATAATAGTGATATCATTTATTACCCCAAAGGAACTATAAAGGAATAAAACCATTAGGAAAATACTTAATAAATTTGAATAAAAATTCAAATATCTTAACAATGTCTTTGAAAGAGTAATTAACCAATCCCAGGATTGCTGTTTCCATAGTAACGATCCGTTGAAGGCTTATTTTCCGTTAAATATATGAGACTCGAAGAAACGACGCGTGGGTAAGCGGCACCCAAAATTGGAATGATAAAATTTTTAATTTAAATAGTTACAAAAAGTTTCGAAAGTGAACCAAGATGACCAAAGACGAATAGATGTCGACCTACAAGTAATTAACGATGTCCAGGAACCAAATTGAATAAATTAATTATCAAAAACCCAAGACAAAATTGAAAAAGATGTTCGAAGCTTAAAACCAGCCCAAATTTGAAGAATATCCACTACCCCGATGACTACACATCAACGATATCTGAACTGATAAGTATCGAATAAATTCCTTAATCCCAAAAAACCAAATTACCTTAAATATTTTCCAAATGATAAAATTTCTCACTATTGAACAAATATTATTTTCTTTCAAAGGTGTTAATGCATAATTTACTCACATAAAAACATTTTATTAATCAAAATATAACCTCGCTTAAGAGCACAATTTTGTAACAGAAATACGACACTACCGAACAATTTGTAAAAACACATTATACTTTCTAAGTACAGTACGTATAAGGTATGGTAGTGTACTTTTTTTAATGTAACCAACGTTTATGTCTTGTTTCATAATCCAAAGAACCCCAGATTTTAAACATAGTAATTTATTGTAATGTAACTGACGCCACCTCGGCAAACGAAAAGTGTTTTAAAATCAATTTTGCCAACTCTGAGATATTTGTGTTTCATGCTGTAAGCCGGAGTAATCGGTTATCAAATTATTTATAATTCATTTGTCATATTAATTAATGACCAAATTTGTATTAAAATCACAATACCGAGTATTACTATCTTTTTATTTCATAGGACGTTGTAGAGTATATGTGTGTTAGCAAGTTTTATTCAATAACCAACTAGCGCTCATCACGAGTGGTCGAGACGGCAACCTGTATAGCGGCGGGAAACATTCGAACGCTCCAGCTGTCCATGCTAATAACACATAGCATCTTAGAATTTAACTATTTTAATTGTTTTAATAGAAACAATTTGGCGCCACCCGGGATTCGCAACCCCTATGGATTAAAAGGTAGGTTGTACTGGTGATACTGACAACGCTACTGACTCCAGTAGTGACGTTGATTTATGTAACAACCGGTGTGAGGCAAACACACTACATTCACACTAATACACAAAATAAACAAGTGTGACACATTTTAACTGGTACGACCTCGTTTATTTGTTACATATTGACGAACCCAACGAGGGGCTTTAAGGAAGAAGGACGTACCACCCAAAAACTTGTTACATATTGGCGCCCAACGTGGGGCTAGAAAGAATAACTAGCGGCGGTAATGAATAGACACGGTATGGTTACGAGGCGCAAAGGGAAGGAAGCATTAAACCAAGAAGGAAACCCAGAAGAAATGGAAGAAGTTGAGGAAACGACTGGAGAACTGTCAGAAGAACATCCACAGGAGGACCAATTGGAAAAACCAAATCCACCTGAACCAGAAATAGAAGCGGAAGTCATGATAAATAACCAACCAGTCAAACCAACAGAAGAAACGAAACTCGATAGCATGATGAAGTTCATGATGGAACAATTCGGACAAATGAATAAGGATAGAAGACAAGACAAGGAAGACTTGAATAAAAAATTAGAATCACTGCAAGAGGGAAGAAAGGAAGACAAGGAAGACTTGAATAAAAAATTAGAATCACTGCAAGAGGGAAGAAAAGAAGACATAGAATTCTGGTATAAAAAACTAGACCAAAACAGTGAAGAATTGAAGAAGCAAATGAAGGTGATACATGAAAGTCAGGAGGTATTGGAAAAGAAGAGCGAGGAGCTGAAGAAACAGATCAAGAAGGATCTGGAGATAGTAAATAAAAAGATGGAAAATAATAATGTTATTCTCCAACGGAAAATTGAGAAAGAAAGTGAGAAGAACAGAGAAGAATTGAGATTCATGTTTGTAGAGTTTCGTGAAGAAGACAAACGGACGAAAACAGGGATGAATAAGAGATGGGAAGAAACAAGTTACCCAGTAGATCGACTTCAAGAAACAGTAGTTAGTGGTTTCAAACAATTGAATGAAACACTAGACAGCACTTCTGAAAGTATCAAAGAAACGTTGAATGAGAACATGGAACCGGGGAATCAGAAAATAACACAGAAGGAGATGGTCAAGGAACTAGAGGAGAGGCACCGAGAACTACAAACAGATGTAAACAGTCGTATGAAGAGGAATCAAATCATTAAGAAGATTAAGAAAACAGAGGAATTAAGAAAGGTATATAAAAGGAAACTTATCAAAACACGAGAAGAAGTGGAGATGATGAAGAACGGCCTCATCGATGTATTTAATTTACCCATTACTGATCAAAGCAGATTAATAAAGTATAAAGATTGTAGGAGGACTCTGAGGGAAGTTATAAAAGGAATTCACAACCAACCAGTGGATGAAAATTTCAGCAAATCTATACTTAGATGGAAATTACCAGCGATAGAAATGACTGACAACAAAACAGAATATAACAAATCAAGAAGATCAATAAAACACTGGAACACACCAGAAATGGAATTTCTGAATAAAAAGGCAAAAATAATATTAATGAGAGAGGCACAAATAACTTCTCTGATTAATCGACAAACTAATCAAATGATGGAGGTAGAAATAAATACTACGGAACACATGGTATTAGAGGAATTGTGGTACAAGACGAAGGAGACCTATGTTGCAAGGAAGAAAACAGTTCTACGCGCCAGAGTTATCCGAACCATAAGGGCAGAGGACCATGGGTAAACTAAGTGAAGATACCACAGACCAAGAAAAGGGACGGATCTTCGAAATACTGACCAAGCAACCCAATGGAATAGAAGGAGATATTAAAATTAAATAAAGTTACTAGACAATCACCAAAACAAGAGGGTACAAGAAACGACTAAGACAAATTAAATGAGAAAAAAATAAACCATAATTAATAAATAAATTTAAAAATATTATCCAGAATAAGTGTGACTATCAAGCACTTGAAGGAGAAGAGGTGCAGAATAACAAAGTGTCGAACAAAAGAAGAAGGCAATAATAAAGGAAAGAAAAGGAGAAGTCAACTTACAAAAATATAAATAACAAGGACCGGTATAAAGCAATATGAATAGAACAATTGTGTATATCATAATAGTCCGTATATCATCACAAAAGATAATGGTAATAATACTTATCAGATAAGCAATATCAATACAAGAAAAATAAAGGGAGTTTATAACCAAACTTCGATAAAAAAGTTTTACGAAGAAGAATAAAACCATTGTGAAATGAAACATATTTCAAAATTCCAAAAAAGATTGTAAGAGCCACTTACTCAATTATTTAGATGATATATGCGGAATAATAAAAAGAATTAATATAAGTGGATAATAATAATGGAAAAAAACACAAAGGAAACAGTTACACAAATTCCTGTCAATTTAAATCAATTTACAGTCTAATAAAAGATTGAGATATGAAGTATGAAGTAAAAAGTGAGATAATAAGGAATAAGTTACACATATTCCTATATAATAAAAATGTAAGAATCACAAACTTACTATTATAATTAAAGAAAAAATAACTAAAAAGGAATACGCTACAAACATTCCTTTAAGGTGAGACAATTAACTTACCAAAGAATTATCAAAAATGATATTTAATGCAGAATGAAATAAACCAAAAAATAAAATCAAGCTCAAATTACTTAGATAAATACCTGAGATTATAATGAATCAAAAGTATTCTAAGAAAAAAATAAATTTTTAACTGGTACAAGGAGAGAGAGAGATTATGTATTAAACAAATATACAGATATGGCTAAAGCAGAATCTTGCTAAGTGACTAAGAAAAGAATAAAAAATGTCTAAGGCAATTAAAATGATCATAACGAGCATTGAAAACAAAATAATGAAAAATAATGATGTGATGAAATTAACATATGAATAAATATAAAAACAATCAAGTGTATGATTAGATGATAGTGTATAGTTAAGGTATAGCGGAAGGAAGAATGAGTAAAAAGCCAAAGTGATCTAAAAACAAACCACAAGGTGGACAATCCCAAAGTATATTATTATTATTATTATTATTATTATTATTATTATTATTATTAAGTCACAAGTTGACAAAAAAGGTATTTAAGATTGACTGTTGAAAAGTCCAGCAATCCAAATAAACTGAGCAGAGATGATGTGCCTCTGGTCTCAGAAAAATGAGTAGTAATGGGAGAAACCAGCTACTATAAAAGTTAGGGAAAAAATTGTGTATGAGGGAAAATGCACCAATGGAAATAAATAAAAACAGATCCAAATAAAATGGAATGAATTAAGTAAGAAGAGAAATGAAGAATGGAGAACAAACAAGAAAGAAAAGGAAAAAGGTTATCTATAACTGATAATTTCATAAAAAACTATGCTAGTGTTTTATTAAAATGATCAATTTTAGAGGAGAGGCATTATGTTACGATACAATTAAGCCAAATCCCGTACCAGTGATAAAAAAGATAATTCTTAATATAATAATACTTCATATAAAATAAAATGTTTAAAAATGTATAAAATGTAAATATTATGACACGACGTATGACGATATTACCCAACCCAAGTGATTGATCCAACAACATAAACACAAAGAAGGAAACCACGAACCATACTCAAGAAAAAAGGTGATGGACCAAACAATTATGAACTAACAAAGGAAGATATGAACCCAAAACTAAAGAAGAATCAAAGGAAGAGAACAGATCCCTACGATTAAACAGAAAGCAAATCAGATGAGAAGAGGAGAACCGAACCAAGATGAAGACAATTGAAGAAGATGAAGATAACGAAGAAGAGGAAGAATGAAGAGGAGACAGGTTAAACCCAAGGGGAGACTAACACACATATAAAGGGGAAAAATAGTATACTCAAGGATAGAATATTGTAAATAAACCCCAAATAATTATTTCTTGATGAACCAAATATTATTGTTATAATTGAATTAACTTATGTACCCATTTTAAAGACAATACGATTGTAAAGTAATGTAGTGTAGAAAAAGTACACTAACACAGTTAGAAAGGTTAGATTTCACAAAAAATAACTAACCTTATATTATTAATAATAAATATTATGCTAGAAAGAAATAGTGAGAAATGATAGGAGAAAGTGTAGGGATTACCCATTAAATAACACTCAATACAAACAGTGAACCAAAGTGAAGTGCCATAGTGAAGTGTAAGTACCCTAAAAATAGTGAAAGTGTATGTTAAGCATTAAAAATGTAATGATAGGCAAGAAAACACTTTATAAAACATTGATGGACAATCAACGATTGGAGTGACCTTGTACACATTTATATAACTAAAAATAATATTCCAAATAAATATAAAAGAAACCTGTAATGTTATTCAGGGAGAAAGCCCAGACAAAAGCAATTTGTGTTAACATGGTATGGAGGAGATAGTAGAATAGAAATAAAGTTTTGTTGTTAAAATTAAGACTACAATGAATAAAACACCCCATGTTGAAAGGGGAATTAACTTTCATAATTTTGCAAGAAGTGATGATGTTTATCACTCTAGGTAGTAACAAAAGAAAGGAATCAATATTAGAACTAACAATAACTAGTAACTTATAAAAAATAATTTGGTTCAATGTTATGAAGGGGATATGGCTGAAGGGAACCTACAGTCCATAAGCCTAATTATTATATTTTAAAATATGTGTAATGAAAATGTATGTTGAATAGTAGTTAAAACACAAACAAATATGATAACTAAGTGAAGCACATCAGGCTGAATTCAAAATGTAATTTAAAATGAAATACACCAAAAAACCATCATGGCTAATCTTGGCTATGAAAACATCTAACTGTCAAAGACACTCAAATGTAAATTGTAGCAATTTCACAAGAAACCTTACTAATCTAAGACCAGTAAATGGCCAGTAATTATATGTCAATCATTTTAAAACAGAAATGTTATTATAAAAGTTTAATTTAAGAAAGATATGTAATTTATCAAATGTCAAATATTTAGACTAAAGTTAATGTATAACAGAATATGACCTTATGAGGTATCATTGTAAACTTTGAAAGGAAAGAAAGATAATAGTGATATCATTTATTACCCCAAAGGAACTATAAAGGAATAAAACCATTAGGAAAATACTTAATAAATTTGAATAAAAATTCAAATATCTTAACAATGTCTTTGAAAGAGTAATTAACCAATCCCAGGATTGCTGTTTCCATAGTAACGATCCGTTGAAGGCTTATTTTCCGTTAAATATATGAGACTCGAAGAAACGACGCGTGGGTAAGCGGCACCCAAAATTGGAATGATAAAATTTTTAATTTAAATAGTTACAAAAAGTTTCGAAAGTGAACCAAGATGACCAAAGACGAATAGATGTCGACCTACAAGTAATTAACGATGTCCAGGAACCAAATTGAATAAATTAATTATCAAAAACCCAAGACAAAATTGAAAAAGATGTTCGAAGCTTAAAACCAGCCCAAATTTGAAGAATATCCACTACCCCGATGACTACACATCAACGATATCTGAACTGATAAGTATCGAATAAATTCCTTAATCCCAAAAAACCAAATTACCTTAAATATTTTCCAAATGATAAAATTTCTCACTATTGAACAAATATTATTTTCTTTCAAAGGTGTTAATGCATAATTTACTCACATAAAAACATTTTATTAATCAAAATATAACCTCGCTTAAGAGCACAATTTTGTAACAGAAATACGACACTACCGAACAATTTGTAAAAACACATTATACTTTCTAAGTACAGTACGTATAAGGTATGGTAGTGTACTTTTTTTAATGTAACCAACGTTTATGTCTTGTTTCATAATCCAAAGAACCCCAGATTTTAAACATAGTAATTTATTGTAATGTAACTGACGCCACCTCGGCAAACGAAAAGTGTTTTAAAATCAATTTTGCCAACTCTGAGATATTTGTGTTTCATGCTGTAAGCCGGAGTAATCGGTTATCAAATTATTTATAATTCATTTGTCATATTAATTAATGACCAAATTTGTATTAAAATCACAATACCGAGTATTACTATCTTTTTATTTCATAGGACGTTGTAGAGTATATGTGTGTTAGCAAGTTTTATTCAATAACCAACTAGCGCTCATCACGAGTGGTCGAGACGGCAACCTGTATAGCGGCGGGAAACATTCGAACGCTCCAGCTGTCCATGCTAATAACACATAGCATCTTAGAATTTAACTATTTTAATTGTTTTAATAGAAACAATTTGGCGCCACCCGGGATTCGCAACCCCTATGGATTAAAAGGTAGGTTGTACTGGTGATACTGACAACGCTACTGACTCCAGTAGTGACGTTGATTTATGTAACAACCGGTGTGAGGCAAACACACTACATTCACACTAATACACAAAATAAACAAGTGTGACACATTTTAACTGGTACGACCTCGTTTATTTGTTACATATTGACGAACCCAACGAGGGGCTTTAAGGAAGAAGGACGTACCACCCAAAAACTTGTTACATATTGGCGCCCAACGTGGGGCTAGAAAGAATAACTAGCGGCGGTAATGAATAGACACGGTATGGTTACGAGGCGCAAAGGGAAGGAAGCATTAAACCAAGAAGGAAACCCAGAAGAAATGGAAGAAGTTGAGGAAACGACTGGAGAACTGTCAGAAGAACATCCACAGGAGGACCAATTGGAAAAACCAAATCCACCTGAACCAGAAATAGAAGCGGAAGTCATGATAAATAACCAACCAGTCAAACCAACAGAAGAAACGAAACTCGATAGCATGATGAAGTTCATGATTGAACAATTCGGACAAATGAATAAGGATAGAAGACAAGACAAGGAAGACTTGAATAAAAAATTAGAATCACTGCAAGAGGGAAGAAAGGAAGACAAGGAAGACTTGAATAAAAAATTAGAATCACTGCAAGAGGGAAGAAAAGAAGACATAGAATTCTGGTATAAAAAACTAGACCAAAACAGTGAAGAATTGAAGAAGCAAATGAAGGTGATACATGAAAGTCAGGAGGTATTGGAAAAGAAGAGCGAGGAGCTGAAGAAACAGATCAAGAAGGATCTGGAGATAGTAAATAAAAAGATGGAAAATAATAATGTTATTCTCCAACGGAAAATTGAGAAAGAAAGTGAGAAGAACAGAGAAGAATTGAGATTCATGTTTGTAGAGTTTCGTGAAGAAGACAAACGGACGAAAACAGGGATGAATAAGAGATGGGAAGAAACAAGTTACCCAGTAGATCGACTTCAAGAAACAGTAGTTAGTGGTTTCAAACAATTGAATGAAACACTAGACAGCACTTCTGAAAGTATCAAAGAAACGTTGAATGAGAACATGGAACCGGGGAATCAGAAAATAACACAGAAGGAGATGGTCAAGGAACTAGAGGAGAGGCACCGAGAACTACAAACAGATGTAAACAGTCGTATGAAGAGGAATCAAATCATTAAGAAGATTAAGAAAACAGAGGAATTAAGAAAGGTATATAAAAGGAAACTTATCAAAACACGAGAAGAAGTGGAGATGATGAAGAACGGCCTCATCGATGTATTTAATTTACCCATTACTGATCAAAGCAGATTAATAAAGTATAAAGATTGTAGGAGGACTCTGAGGGAAGTTATAAAAGGAATTCACAACCAACCAGTGG
The DNA here is from genome assembly GCA_034769895.1 of Magicicada septendecula. Lineage (NCBI taxonomy): Eukaryota > Metazoa > Arthropoda > Insecta > Hemiptera > Cicadidae > Magicicada > Magicicada septendecula. The sequence goes on from CM068374.1 coordinate 23,921,410, forward strand.
ATGAAAATTTCAGCAAATCTATACTTAGATGGAAATTACCAGCGATAGAAATGACTGACAACAAAACAGAATATAACAAATCAAGAAGATCAATAAAACACTGGAACACACCAGAAATGGAATTTCTGAATAAAAAGGCAAAAATAATATTAATGAGAGAGGCACAAATAACTTCTCTGATTAATCGACAAACTAATCAAATGATGGAGGTAGAAATAAATACTACGGAACACATGGTATTAGAGGAATTGTGGTACAAGACGAAGGAGACCTATGTTGCAAGGAAGAAAACAGTTCTACGCGCCAGAGTTATCCGAACCATAAGGGCAGAGGAACTGATGGACCATGGGTAAACTAAGTGAAGATACCACAGACCAAGAAAAGGGACGGATCTTCGAAATACTGACCAAGCAACCCAATGGAATAGAAGGAGATATTAAAATTAAATAAAGTTACTAGACAATCACCAAAACAAGAGGGTACAAGAAACGACTAAGACAAATTAAATGAGAAAAAAATAAACCATAATTAATAAATAAATTTAAAAATATTATCCAGAATAAGTGTGACTATCAAACACTTGAAGGAGAAGAGGTGCAGAATAACAAAGTGTCGAACAAAAGAAGAAGGCAATAATAAAGGAAAGAAAAGGAGAAGTCAACTTACAAAAATATAAATAACAAGGACCGGTATAAAGCAATATGAATAGAACAATTGTGTATATCATAATAGTCCGTATATCATCACAAAAGATAATGGTAATAATACTTATCAGATAAGCAATATCAATACAAGAAAAATAAAGGGAGTTTATAACCAAACTTCGATAAAAAAGTTTTACGAAGAAGAATAAAACCATTGTGAAATGAAACATATTTCAAAATTCCAAAAAAGATTGTAAGAGCCACTTACTCAATTATTTAGATGATATATGCGGAATAATAAAAAGAATTAATATAAGTGGATAATAATAATGGAAAAAAACACAAAGGAAACAGTTACACAAATTCCTGTCAATTTAAATCAATTTACAGTCTAATAAAAGATTGAGATATGAAGTATGAAGTAAAAAGTGAGATAATAAGGAATAAGTTACACATATTCCTATATAATAAAAATGTAAGAATCACAAACTTACTATTATAATTAAAGAAAAAATAACTAAAAAGGAATACGCTACAAACATTCCTTTAAGGTGAGACAATTAACTTACCAAAGAATTATCAAAAATGATATTTAATGCAGAATGAAATAAACCAAAAAATAAAATCAAGCTCAAATTACTTAGATAAATACCTGAGATTATAATGAATCAAAAGTATTCTAAGAAAAAAATAAATTTTTAACTGGTACAAGGAGAGAGAGAGATTATGTATTAAACAAATATACAGATATGGCTAAAGCAGAATCTTGCTAAGTGACTAAGAAAAGAATAAAAAATGTCTAAGGCAATTAAAATGATCATAACGAGCATTGAAAACAAAATAATGAAAAATAATGATGTGATGAAATTAACATATGAATAAATATAAAAACAATCAAGTGTATGATTAGATGATAGTGTATAGTTAAGGTATAGCGGAAGGAAGAATGAGTAAAAAGCCAAAGTGATCTAAAAACAAACCACAAGGTGGACAATCCCAAAGTATATTATTATTATTATTATTATTATTATTATTAAGTCACAAGTTGACAAAAAAGGTATTTAAGATTGACTGTTGAAAAGTCCAGCAATCCAAATAAACTGAGCAGAGATGATGTGCCTCTGGTCTCAGAAAAATGAGTAGTAATGGGAGAAACCAGCTACTATAAAAGTTAGGGAAAAAATTGTGTATGAGGGAAAATGCACCAATGGAAATAAATAAAAACAGATCCAAATAAAATGGAATGAATTAAGTAAGAAGAGAAATGAAGAATGGAGAACAAACAAGAAAGAAAAGGAAAAAGGTTATCTATAACTGATAATTTCATAAAAAACTATGCTAGTGTTTTATTAAAATGATCAATTTTAGAGGAGAGGCATTATGTTACGATACAATTAAGCCAAATCCCGTACCAGTGATAAAAAAGATAATTCTTAATATAATAATACTTCATATAAAATAAAATGTTTAAAAATGTATAAAATGTAAATATTATGACACGACGTATGACGATATTACCCAACCCAAGTGATTGATCCAACAACATAAACACAAAGAAGGAAACCACGAACCATACTCAAGAAAAAAGGTGATGGACCAAACAATTATGAACTAACAAAGGAAGATATGAACCCAAAACTAAAGAAGAATCAAAGGAAGAGAACAGATCCCTACGATTAAACAGAAAGCAAATCAGATGAGAAGAGGAGAACCGAACCAAGATGAAGACAATTGAAGAAGATGAAGATAACGAAGAAGAGGAAGAATGAAGAGGAGACAGGTTAAACCCAAGGGGAGACTAACACACATATAAAGGGGAAAAATAGTATACTCAAGGATAGAATATTGTAAATAAACCCCAAATAATTATTTCTTGATGAACCAAATATTATTGTTATAATTGAATTAACTTATGTACCCATTTTAAAGACAATACGATTGTAAAGTAATGTAGTGTAGAAAAAGTACACTAACACAGTTAGAAAGGTTAGATTTCACAAAAAATAACTAACCTTATATTATTAATAATAAATATTATGCTAGAAAGAAATAGTGAGAAATGATAGGAGAAAGTGTAGGGATTACCCATTAAATAACACTCAATACAAACAGTGAACCAAAGTGAAGTGCCATAGTGAAGTGTAAGTACCCTAAAAATAGTGAAAGTGTATGTTAAGCATTAAAAATGTAATGATAGGCAAGAAAACACTTTATAAAACATTGATGGACAATCAACGATTGGAGTGACCTTGTACACATTTATATAACTAAAAATAATATTCCAAATAAATATAAAAGAAACCTGTAATGTTATTCAGGGAGAAAGCCCAGACAAAAGCAATTTGTGTTAACATGGTATGGAGGAGATAGTAGAATAGAAATAAAGTTTTGTTGTTAAAATTAAGACTACAATGAATAAAACACCCCATGTTGAAAGGGGAATTAACTTTCATAATTTTGCAAGAAGTGATGATGTTTATCACTCTAGGTAGTAACAAAAGAAAGGAATCAATATTAGAACTAACAATAACTAGTAACTTATAAAAAATAATTTGGTTCAATGTTATGAAGGGGATATGGCTGAAGGGAACCTACAGTCCATAAGCCTAATTATTATATTTTAAAATATGTGTAATGAAAATGTATGTTGAATAGTAGTTAAAACACAAACAAATATGATAACTAAGTGAAGCACATCAGGCTGAATTCAAAATGTAATTTAAAATGAAATACACCAAAAAACCATCATGGCTAATCTTGGCTATGAAAACATCTAACTGTCAAAGACACTCAAATGTAAATTGTAGCAATTTCACAAGAAACCTTACTAATCTAAGACCAGTAAATGGCCAGTAATTATATGTCAATCATTTTAAAACAGAAATGTTATTATAAAAGTTTAATTTAAGAAAGATATGTAATTTATCAAATGTCAAATATTTAGACTAAAGTTAATGTATAACAGAATATGACCTTATGAGGTATCATTGTAAACTTTGAAAGGAAAGAAAGATAATAGTGATATCATTTATTACCCCAAAGGAACTATAAAGGAATAAAACCATTAGGAAAATACTTAATAAATTTGAATAAAAATTCAAATATCTTAACAATGTCTTTGAAAGAGTAATTAACCAATCCCAGGATTGCTGTTTCCATAGTAACGATCCGTTGAAGGCTTATTTTCCGTTAAATATATGAGACTCGAAGAAACGACGCGTGGGTAAGCGGCACCCAAAATTGGAATGATAAAATTTTTAATTTAAATAGTTACAAAAAGTTTCGAAAGTGAACCAAGATGACCAAAGACGAATAGATGTCGACCTACAAGTAATTAACGATGTCCAGGAACCAAATTGAATAAATTAATTATCAAAAACCCAAGACAAAATTGAAAAAGATGTTCGAAGCTTAAAACCAGCCCAAATTTGAAGAATATCCACTACCCCGATGACTACACATCAACGATATCTGAACTGATAAGTATCGAATAAATTCCTTAATCCCAAAAAACCAAATTACCTTAAATATTTTCCAAATGATAAAATTTCTCACTATTGAACAAATATTATTTTCTTTCAAAGGTGTTAATGCATAATTTACTCACATAAAAACATTTTATTAATCAAAATATAACCTCGCTTAAGAGCACAATTTTGTAACAGAAATACGACACTACCGAACAATTTGTAAAAACACATTATACTTTCTAAGTACAGTACGTATAAGGTATGGTAGTGTACTTTTTTTAATGTAACCAACGTTTATGTCTTGTTTCATAATCCAAAGAACCCCAGATTTTAAACATAGTAATTTATTGTAATGTAACTGACGCCACCTCGGCAAACGAAAAGTGTTTTAAAATCAATTTTGCCAACTCTGAGATATTTGTGTTTCATGCTGTAAGCCGGAGTAATCGGTTATCAAATTATTTATAATTCATTTGTCATATTAATTAATGACCAAATTTGTATTAAAATCACAATACCGAGTATTACTATCTTTTTATTTCATAGGACGTTGTAGAGTATATGTGTGTTAGCAAGTTTTATTCAATAACCAACTAGCGCTCATCACGAGTGGTCGAGACGGCAACCTGTATAGCGGCGGGAAACATTCGAACGCTCCAGCTGTCCATGCTAATAACACATAGCATCTTAGAATTTAACTATTTTAATTGTTTTAATAGAAACAATTTGGCGCCACCCGGGATTCGCAACCCCTATGGATTAAAAGGTAGGTTGTACTGGTGATACTGACAACGCTACTGACTCCAGTAGTGACGTTGATTTATGTAACAACCGGTGTGAGGCAAACACACTACATTCACACTAATACACAAAATAAACAAGTGTGACACATTTTAACTGGTACGACCTCGTTTATTTGTTACATATTGACGAACCCAACGAGGGGCTTTAAGGAAGAAGGACGTACCACCCAAAAACTTGTTACATATTGGCGCCCAACGTGGGGCTAGAAAGAATAACTAGCGGCGGTAATGAATAGACACGGTATGGTTACGAGGCGCAAAGGGAAGGAAGCATTAAACCAAGAAGGAAACCCAGAAGAAATGGAAGAAGTTGAGGAAATAGAAGTTGAGGAAACGACTGGAGAACTGTCAGAAGAACATCCACAGGAGGACCAATTGGAAAAACCAAATCCACCTGAACCAGAAATAGAAGCGGAAGTCATGATAAATAACCAACCAGTCAAACCAACAGAAGAAACGAAACTCGATAGCATGATGAAGTTCATGATGGAACAATTCGGACAAATGAATAAGGATAGAAGACAAGACAAGGAAGACTTGAATAAAAAATTAGAATCACTGCAAGAGGGAAGAAAGGAAGACAAGGAAGACTTGAATAAAAAATTAGAATCACTGCAAGAGGGAAGAAAAGAAGACATAGATTTCTGGTATAAAAAACTAGACCAAAACAGTGAAGAATTGAAGAAGCAAATGAAGGTGATACATGAAAGTCAGGAGGTATTGGAAAAGAAGAGCGAGGAGCTGAAGAAACAGATCAAGAAGGATCTGGAGATAGTAAATAAAAAGATGGAAAATAATAATGTTATTCTCCAACGGAAAATTGAGAAAGAAAGTGAGAAGAACAGAGAAGAATTGAGATTCATGTTTGTAGAGTTTCGTGAAGAAGACAAACGGACGAAAACAGGGATGAATAAGAGATGGGAAGAAACAAGTTACCCAGTAGATCGACTTCAAGAAACAGTAGTTAGTGGTTTCAAACAATTGAATGAAACACTAGACAGCACTTCTGAAAGTATCAAAGAAACGTTGAATGAGAACATGGAACCAGGGAATCAGAAAATAACACAGAAGGAGATGGTCAAGGAACTAGAGGAGAGGCACCGAGAACTACAAACAGATGTAAACAGTCGTATGAAGAGGAATCAAATCATTAAGAAGATTAAGAAAACAGAGGAATTAAGAAAGGTATATAAAAGGAAACTTATCAAAACACGAGAAGAAGTGGAGATGATGAAGAACGGCCTCATCGATGTATTTAATTTACCCATTACTGATCAAAGCAGATTAATAAAGTATAAAGATTGTAGGAGGACTCTGAGGGAAGTTATAAAAGGAATTCACAACCAACCAGTGGATGAAAATTTCAGCAAATCTATACTTAGATGGAAATTACCAGCGATAGAAATGACTGACAACAAAACAGAATATAACAAATCAAGAAGATCAATAAAACACTGGAACACACCAGAAATGGAATTTCTGAATAAAAAGGCAAAAATAATATTAATGAGAGAGGCACAAATAACTTCTCTGATTAATCGACAAACTAATCAAATGATGGAGGTAGAAATAAATACTACGGAACACATGGTATTAGAGGAATTGTGGTACAAGACGAAGGAGACCTATGTTGCAAGGAAGAAAACAGTTCTACGCGCCAGAGTTATCCGAACCATAAGGGCAGAGGACCATGGGTAAACTAAGTGAAGATACCACAGACCAAGAAAAGGGACGGATCTTCGAAATACTGACCAAGCAACCCAATGGAATAGAAGGAGATATTAAAATTAAATAAAGTTACTAGACAATCACCAAAACAAGAGGGTACAAGAAACGACTAAGACAAATTAAATGAGAAAAAAATAAACCATAATTAATAAATAAATTTAAAAATATTATCCAGAATAAGTGTGACTATCAAACACTTGAAGGAGAAGAGGTGCAGAATAACAAAGTGTCGAACAAAAGAAGAAGGCAATAATAAAGGAAAGAAAAGGAGAAGTCAACTTACAAAAATATAAATAACAAGGACCGGTATAAAGCAATATGAATAGAACAATTGTGTATATCATAATAGTCCGTATATCATCACAAAAGATAATGGTAATAATACTTATCAGATAAGCAATATCAATACAAGAAAAATAAAGGGAGTTTATAACCAAACTTCGATAAAAAAGTTTTACGAAGAAGAATAAAACCATTGTGAAATGAAACATATTTCAAAATTCCAAAAAAGATTGTAAGAGCCACTTACTCAATTATTTAGATGAGATATGCGGAATAATAAAAAGAATTAATATAAGTGGATAATAATAATGGAAAAAAACACAAAGGAAACAGTTACACAAATTCCTGTCAATTTAAATCAATTTACAGTCTAATAAAAGATTGAGATATGAAGTATGAAGTAAAAAGTGAGATAATAAGGAATAAGTTACACATATTCCTATATAATAAAAATGTAAGAATCACAAACTTACTATTATAATTAAAGAAAAAATAACTAAAAAGGAATACGCTACAAACATTCCTTTAAGGTGAGACAATTAACTTACCAAAGAATTATCAAAAATGATATTTAATGCAGAATGAAATAAACCAAAAAATAAAATCAAGCTCAAATTACTTAGATAAATACCTGAGATTATAATGAATCAAAAGTATTCTAAGAAAAAAATAAATTTTTAACTGGTACAAGGAGAGAGAGAGATTATGTATTAAACAAATATACAGATATGGCTAAAGCAGAATCTTGCTAAGTGACTAAGAAAAGAATAAAAAATGTCTAAGGCAATTAAAATGATCATAACGAGCATTGAAAACAAAATAATGAAAAATAATGATGTGATGAAATTAACATATGAATAAATATAAAAACAATCAAGTGTATGATTAGATGATAGTGTATAGTTAAGGTATAGCGGAAGGAAGAATGAGTAAAAAGCCAAAGTGATCTAAAAACAAACCACAAGGTGGACAATCCCAAAGTATATTATTATTATTATTATTAAGTCACAAGTTGACAAAAAAGGTATTTAAGATTGACTGTTGAAAAGTCCAGCAATCCAAATAAACTGAGCAGAGATGATGTGCCTCTGGTCTCAGAAAAATGAGTAGTAATGGGAGAAACCAGCTACTATAAAAGTTAGGGAAAAAATTGTGTATGAGGGAAAATGCACCAATGGAAATAAATAAAAACAGATCCAAATAAAATGGAATGAATTAAGTAAGAAGAGAAATGAAGAATGGCGAACAAACAAGAAAGAAAAGGAAAAAGGTTATCTATAACTGATAATTTCATAAAAAACTATGCTAGTGTTTTATTAAAATGATCAATTTTAGAGGAGAGGCATTATGTTACGATACAATTAAGCCAAATCCCGTACCAGTGATAAAAAAGATAATTCTTAATATAATAATACTTCATATAAAATAAAATGTTTAAAAATGTATAAAATGTAAATATTATGACACGACGTATGACGATATTACCCAACCCAAGTGATTGATCCAACAACATAAACACAAAGAAGGAAACCACGAACCATACTCAAGAAAAAAGGTGATGGACCAAACAATTATGAACTAACAAAGGAAGATATGAACCCAAAACTAAAGAAGAATCAAAGGAAGAGAACAGATCCCTACGATTAAACAGAAAGCAAATCAGATGAGAAGAGGAGAACCGAACCAAGATGAAGACAATTGAAGAAGATGAAGATAACGAAGAAGAGGAAGAATGAAGAGGAGACAGGTTAAACCCAAGGGGAGACTAACACACATATAAAGGGGAAAAATAGTATACTCAAGGATAGAATATTGTAAATAAACCCCAAATAATTATTTCTTGATGAACCAAATATTATTGTTATAATTGAATTAACTTATGTACCCATTTTAAAGACAATACGATTGTAAAGTAATGTAGTGTAGAAAAAGTACACTAACACAGTTAGAAAGGTTAGATTTCACAAAAAATAACTAACCTTATATTATTAATAATAAATATTATGCTAGAAAGAAATAGTGAGAAATGATAGGAGAAAGTGTAGGGATTACCCATTAAATAACACTCAATACAAACAGTGAACCAAAGTGAAGTGCCATAGTGAAGTGTAAGTACCCTAAAAATAGTGAAAGTGTATGTTAAGCATTAAAAATGTAATGATAGGCAAGAAAACACTTTATAAAACATTGATGGACAATCAACGATTGGAGTGACCTTGTACACATTTATATAACTAAAAATAATATTCCAAATAAATATAAAAGAAACCTGTAATGTTATTCAGGGAGAAAGCCCAGACAAAAGCAATTTGTGTTAACATGGTATGGAGGAGATAGTAGAATAGAAATAAAGTTTTGTTGTTAAAATTAAGACTACAATGAATAAAACACCCCATGTTGAAAGGGGAATTAACTTTCATAATTTTGCAAGAAGTGATGATGTTTATCACTCTAGGTAGTAACAAAAGAAAGGAATCAATATTAGAACTAACAATAACTAGTAACTTATAAAAAATAATTTGGTTCAATGTTATGAAGGGGATATGGCTGAAGGGAACCTACAGTCCATAAGCCTAATTATTATATTTTAAAATATGTGTAATGAAAATGTATGTTGAATAGTAGTTAAAACACAAACAAATATGATAACTAAGTGAAGCACATCAGGCTGAATTCAAAATGTAATTTAAAATGAAATACACCAAAAAACCATCATGGCTAATCTTGGCTATGAAAACATCTAACTGTCAAAGACACTCAAATGTAAATTGTAGCAATTTCACAAGAAACCTTACTAATCTAAGACCAGTAAATGGCCAGTAATTATATGTCAATCATTTTAAAACAGAAATGTTATTATAAAAGTTTAATTTAAGAAAGATATGTAATTTATCAAATGTCAAATATTTAGACTAAAGTTAATGTATAACAGAATATGACCTTATGAGGTATCATTGTAAACTTTGAAAGGAAAGAAAGATAATAGTGATATCATTTATTACCCCAAAGGAACTATAAAGGAATAAAACCATTAGGAAAATACTTAATAAATTTGAATAAAAATTCAAATATCTTAACAATGTCTTTGAAAGAGTAATTAACCAATCCCAGGATTGCTGTTTCCATAGTAACGATCCGTTGAAGGCTTATTTTCCGTTAAATATATGAGACTCGAAGAAACGACGCGTGGGTAAGCGGCACCCAAAATTGGAATGATAAAATTTTTAATTTAAATAGTTACAAAAAGTTTCGAAAGTGAACCAAGATGACCAAAGACGAATAGATGTCGACCTACAAGTAATTAACGATGTCCAGGAACCAAATTGAATAAATTAATTATCAAAAACCCAAGACAAAATTGAAAAAGATGTTCGAAGCTTAAAACCAGCCCAAATTTGAAGAATATCCACTACCCCGATGACTACACATCAACGATATCTGAACTGATAAGTATCGAATAAATTCCTTAATCCCAAAAAACCAAATTACCTTAAATATTTTCCAAATGATAAAATTTCTCACTATTGAACAAATATTATTTTCTTTCAAAGGTGTTAATGCATAATTTACTCACATAAAAACATTTTATTAATCAAAATATAACCTCGCTTAAGAGCACAATTTTGTAACAGAAATACGACACTACCGAACAATTTGTAAAAACACATTATACTTTCTAAGTACAGTACGTATAAGGTATGGTAGTGTACTTTTTTTAATGTAACCAACGTTTATGTCTTGTTTCATAATCCAAAGAACCCCAGATTTTAAACATAGTAATTTATTGTAATGTAACTGACGCCACCTCGGCAAACGAAAAGTGTTTTAAAATCAATTTTGCCAACTCTGAGATATTTGTGTTTCATGCTGTAAGCCGGAGTAATCGGTTATCAAATTATTTATAATTCATTTGTCATATTAATTAATGACCAAATTTGTATTAAAATCACAATACCGAGTATTACTATCTTTTTATTTCATAGGACGTTGTAGAGTATATGTGTGTTAGCAAGTTTTATTCAATAACCAACTAGCGCTCATCACGAGTGGTCGAGACGGCAACCTGTATAGCGGCGGGAAACATTCGAACGCTCCAGCTGTCCATGCTAATAACACATAGCATCTTAGAATTTAACTATTTTAATTGTTTTAATAGAAACAATTTGGCGCCACCCGGGATTCGCAACCCCTATGGATTAAAAGGTAGGTTGTACTGGTGATACTGACAACGCTACTGACTCCAGTAGTGACGTCGATTTATGTAACAACCGGTGTGAGGCAAACACACTACATTCACACTAATACACAAAATAAACAAGTGTGACACATTTTAACAGGTACGACCTCGTTTATTTGTTACATATTGACGAACCCAACGAGGGGCTTTAAGGAAGAAGGACGTACCACCCAAAAACTTGTTACATATTGGCGCCCAACGTGGGGCTAGAAAGAATAACTAGCGGCGGTAATGAATAGACACGGTATGGTTACGAGGCGCAAAGGGAAGGAAGCATTAAACCAAGAAGGAAACCCAGAAGAAATGGAAGAAGTTGAGGAAATAGAAGTTGAGGAAACGACTGGAGAACTGTCAGAAGAACATCCACAGGAGGACCAATTGGAAAAACCAAATCCACCTGAACCAGAAATAGAAGCGGAAGTCATGATAAATAACCAACCAGTCAAACCAACAGAAGAAACGAAACTCGATAGCATGATGAAGTTCATGATGGAACAATTCGGACAAATGAATAAGGATAGAAGACAAGACAAGGAAGACTTGAATAAAAAATTAGAATCACTGCAAGAGGGAAGAAAGGAAGACAAGGAAGACTTGAATACAAAATTAGAATCACTGCAAGAGGGAAGAAAAGAAGACATAGATTTCTGGTATAAAAAACTAGACCAAAACAGTGAAGAATTGAAGAAGCAAATGAAGGTGATACATGAAAGTCAGGAGGTATTGGAAAAGAAGAGCGAGGAGCTGAAGAAACAGATCAAGAAGGATCTGGAGATAGTAAATAAAAAGATGGAAAATAATAATGTTATTCTCCAACGGAAAATTGAGAAAGAAAGTGAGAAGAACAGAGAAGAATTGAGATTCATGTTTGTAGAGTTTCGTGAAGAAGACAAACGGACGAAAACAGGGATGAATAAGAGATGGGAAGAAACAAGTTACCCAGTAGATCGACTTCAAGAAACAGTAGTTAGTGGTTTCAAACAATTGAATGAAACACTAGACAGCACTTCTGAAAGTATCAAAGAAACGTTGAATGAGAACATGGAACCAGGGAATCAGAAAATAACACAGAAGGAGATGGTCAAGGAACTAGAGGAGAGGCACCGAGAACTACAAACAGATGTAAACAGTCGTATGAAGAGGAATCAAATCATTAAGAAGATTAAGAAAACAGAGGAATTAAGAAAGGTATATAAAAGGAAACTTATCAAAACACGAGAAGAAGTGGAGATGATGAAGAACGGCCTCATCGATGTATTTAATTTACCCATTACTGATCAAAGCAGATTAATAAAGTATAAAGATTGTAGGAGGACTCTGAGGGAAGTTATAAAAGGAATTCACAACCAACCAGTGGATGAAAATTTCAGCAAATCTATACTTAGATGGAAATTACCAGCGATAGAAATGACTGACAACAAAACAGAATATAACAAATCAAGAAGATCAATAAAACACTGGAACACACCAGAAATGGAATTTCTGAATAAAAAGGCAAAAATAATATTAATGAGAGAGGCACAAATAACTTCTCTGATTAATCGACAAACTAATCAAATGATGGAGGTAGAAATAAATACTACGGAACACATGGTATTAGAGGAATTGTGGTACAAGACGAAGGAGACCTATGTTGCAAGGAAGAAAACAGTTCTACGCGCCAGAGTTATCCGAACCATAAGGGCAGAGGAACTGATGGACCATGGGTAAACTAAGTGAAGATACCACAGACCAAGAAAAGGGACGGATCTTCGAAATACTGACCAAGCAACCCAATGGAATAGAAGGAGATATTAAAATTAAATAAAGTTACTAGACAATCACCAAAACAAGAGGGTACAAGAAACGACTAAGACAAATTAAATGAGAAAAAAATAAACCATAATTAATAAATAAATTTAAAAATATTATCCAGAATAAGTGTGACTATCAAACACTTGAAGGAGAAGAGGTGCAGAATAACAAAGTGTCGAACAAAAGAAGAAGGCAATAATAAAGGAAAGAAAAGGAGAAGTCAACTTACAAAAATATAAATAACAAGGACCGGTATAAAGCAATATGAATAGAACAATTGTGTATATCATAATAGTCCGTATATCATCACAAAAGATAATGGTAATAATACTTATCAGATAAGCAATATCAATACAAGAAAAATAAAGGGAGTTTATAACCAAACTTCGATAAAAAAGTTTTACGAAGAAGAATAAAACCATTGTGAAATGAAACATATTTCAAAATTCCAAAAAAGATTGTAAGAGCCACTTACTCAATTATTTAGATGAGATATGCGGAATAATAAAAAGAATTAATATAAGTGGATAATAATAATGGAAAAAAACACAAAGGAAACAGTTACACAAATTCCTGTCAATTTAAATCAATTTACAGTCTAATAAAAGATTGAGATATGAAGTATGAAGTAAAAAGTGAGATAATAAGGAATAAGTTACACATATTCCTATATAATAAAAATGTAAGAATCACAAACTTACTATTATAATTAAAGAAAAAATAACTAAAAAGGAATACGCTACAAACATTCCTTTAAGGTGAGACAATTAACTTACCAAAGAATTATCAAAAATGATATTTAATGCAGAATGAAATAAACCAAAAAATAAAATCAAGCTCAAATTACTTAGATAAATACCTGAGATTATAATGAATCAAAAGTATTCTAAGAAAAAAATAAATTTTTAACTGGTACAAGGAGAGAGAGAGATTATGTATTAAACAAATATACAGATATGGCTAAAGCAGAATCTTGCTAAGTGACTAAGAAAAGAATAAAAAATGTCTAAGGCAATTAAAATGATCATAACGAGCATTGAAAACAAAATAATGAAAAATAATGATGTGATGAAATTAACATATGAATAAATATAAAAACAATCAAGTGTATGATTAGATGATAGTGTATAGTTAAGGTATAGCGGAAGGAAGAATGAGTAAAAAGCCAAAGTGATCTAAAAACAAACCACAAGGTGGACAATCCCAAAGTATATTATTATTATTATTATTAAGTCACAAGTTGACAAAAAAGGTATTTAAGATTGACTGTTGAAAAGTCCAGCAATCCAAATAAACTGAGCAGAGATGATGTGCCTCTGGTCTCAGAAAAATGAGTAGTAATGGGAGAAACCAGCTACTATAAAAGTTAGGGAAAAAATTGTGTATGAGGGAAAATGCACCAATGGAAATAAATAAAAACAGATCCAAATAAAATGGAATGAATTAAGTAAGAAGAGAAATGAAGAATGGAGAACAAACAAGAAAGAAAAGGAAAAAGGTTATCTATAACTGATAATTTCATAAAAAACTATGCTAGTGTTTTATTAAAATGATCAATTTTAGAGGAGAGGCATTATGTTACGATACAATTAAGCCAAATCCCGTACCAGTGATAAAAAAGATAATTCTTAATATAATAATACTTCATATAAAATAAAATGTTTAAAAATGTATAAAATGTAAATATTATGACACGACGTATGACGATATTACCCAACCCAAGTGATTGATCCAACAACATAAACACAAAGAAGGAAACCACGAACCATACTCAAGAAAAAAGGTGATGGACCAAACAATTATGAACTAACAAAGGAAGATATGAACCCAAAACTAAAGAAGAATCAAAGGAAGAGAACAGATCCCTACGATTAAACAGAAAGCAAATCAGATGAGAAGAGGAGAACCGAACCAAGATGAAGACAATTGAAGAAGATGAAGATAACGAAGAAGAGGAAGAATGAAGAGGAGACAGGTTAAACCCAAGGGGAGACTAACACACATATAAAGGGGAAAAATAGTATACTCAAGGATAGAATATTGTAAATAAACCCCAAATAATTATTTCTTGATGAACCAAATATTATTGTTATAATTGAATTAACTTATGTACCCATTTTAAAGACAATACGATTGTAAAGTAATGTAGTGTAGAAAAAGTACACTAACACAGTTAGAAAGGTTAGATTTCACAAAAAATAACTAACCTTATATTATTAATAATAAATATTATGCTAGAAAGAAATAGTGAGAAATGATAGGAGAAAGTGTAGGGATTACCCATTAAATAACACTCAATACAAACAGTGAACCAAAGTGAAGTGCCATAGTGAAGTGTAAGTACCCTAAAAATAGTGAAAGTGTATGTTAAGCATTAAAAATGTAATGATAGGCAAGAAAACACTTTATAAAACATTGATGGACAATCAACGATTGGAGTGACCTTGTACACATTTATATAACTAAAAATAATATTCCAAATAAATATAAAAGAAACCTGTAATGTTATTCAGGGAGAAAGCCCAGACAAAAGCAATTTGTGTTAACATGGTATGGAGGAGATAGTAGAATAGAAATAAAGTTTTGTTGTTAAAATTAAGACTACAATGAATAAAACACCCCATGTTGAAAGGGGAATTAACTTTCATAATTTTGCAAGAAGTGATGATGTTTATCACTCTAGGTAGTAACAAAAGAAAGGAATCAATATTAGAACTAACAATAACTAGTAACTTATAAAAAATAATTTGGTTCAATGTTATGAAGGGGATATGGCTGAAGGGAACCTACAGTCCATAAGCCTAATTATTATATTTTAAAATATGTGTAATGAAAATGTATGTTGAATAGTAGTTAAAACACAAACAAATATGATAACTAAGTGAAGCACATCAGGCTGAATTCAAAATGTAATTTAAAATGAAATACACCAAAAAACCATCATGGCTAATCTTGGCTATGAAAACATCTAACTGTCAAAGACACTCAAATGTAAATTGTAGCAATTTCACAAGAAACCTTACTAATCTAAGACCAGTAAATGGCCAGTAATTATATGTCAATCATTTTAAAACTGAAATGTTATTATAAAAGTTTAATTTAAGAAAGATATGTAATTTATCAAATGTCAAATATTTAGACTAAAGTTAATGTATAACAGAATATGACCTTATGAGGTATCATTGTAAACTTTGAAAGGAAAGAAAAGATAATAGTGATATCATTTATTACCCCAAAGGAACTATAAAGGAATAAAACCATTAGGAAAATACTTAATAAATTTGAATACAAATTCAAATATCTTAACAATGTCTTTGAAAGAGTAATTAACCAATCCCAGGATTGCTGTTTCCATAGTAACGATCCGTTGAAGGCTTATTTTCCGTTAAATATATGAGACTCGAAGAAACGACGCGTGGGTAAGCGGCACGCAAAATTGGAATGATAAAATTTTTAATTTAAATAGTACAAAAAGTTTCGAAAGCGAACCAAGATGACCAAAGACGAATAGATGTCGACCTACAAGTAATTAACGATGTCCAGGAACCAAATTGAATAAATTAATTATCAAAAACCCAAGACAAAATTGAAAAAGATGTTCGAAGCTTAAAACCAGCCCAAATTTGAAGAATATCCACTACCCCGATGACTACACATCAACGATATCTGAACTGATAAGTATCGAATAAATTCCTTAATCCCAAAAAACCAAATTACCTTAAATATTTTCCAAATGATAAAATTTCTCACTATTGAACAAATATTATTTTCTTTCAAAGGTGTTAATGCATAATTTACTCACATAAAAACATTTTATTAATCAAAATATAACCTCGCTTAAGAGCACAATTTTGTAACAGAAATACGACACTACCGAACAATTTGTAAAAACACATTATACTTTCTAAGTACAGTACGTATAAGGTATGGTAGTGTACTTTTTTTAATGTAACCAACGTTTATGTCTTGTTTCATAATCCAAAGAACCCCAGATTTTAAACATAGTAATTTATTGTAATGTAACTGACGCCACCTCGGCAAACGAAAAGTGTTTTAAAATCAATTTTGCCAACTCTGAGATATTTGTGTTTCATGCTGTAAGCCGGAGTAATCGGTTATCAAATTATTTATAATTCATTTGTCATATTAATTAATGACCAAATTTGTATTAAAATCACAATACCGAGTATTACTATCTTTTTATTTCATAGGACGTTGTAGAGTATATGTGTGTTAGCAAGTTTTATTCAATAACCAACTAGCGCTCATCACGAGTGGTCGAGACGGCAACCTGTATAGCGGCGGGAAACATTCGAACGCTCCAGCTGTCCATGCTAATAACACATAGCATCTTAGAATTTAACTATTTTAATTGTTTTAATAGAAACAATTTGGCGCCACCCGGGATTCGCAACCCCTATGGATTAAAAGGTAGGTTGTACTGGTGATACTGACAACGCTACAGACTCCAGTAGTGACGTCGATTTATGTAACAACCGGTGTGAGGCAAACACACTACATTCACAAAATAAACAAGTGTGACACATTTTAACAGGTACGACCTCGTTTATTTGTTACATATTGACGAACCCAACGAGGGGCTTTAAGGAAGAAGGACGTACCACCCAAAAACTTGTTACAATATAACTTCCTTTTCTGCATACGTGGAGGGGTTGAAAGTTCGTCATGAAATCGGTATAATTATGGTTTTTGTCCATCAGATGGTGCACGTAATTTGACACAGTTTTACTAATTTATTTTTTAGGTAAATGTTCTTTAAAGCGTTCTTAAAGGGTCTACCAGTTTGGCCAATGTAGAAACTATCATAGTCATTGCACATTATCTTATAAACCCCCGTCTTGTCCTCAACTGATTTTGAATTTTTAGGTAGAAGTATCTTATTAACGTTGTTATTAGTTCGGTAAGCCATTTTTATATTTATCTCACCGAATACTTTGTTTAAAATTTTGGGTAGGGTGTTACCATATTCTGATGCTACGTACCTAACTCTATTTCTATTATTTTCTTGTAATTCTATGTTGTTTTTCTTTTTTTAATGTGTTTCTTGACTAAACTTACCACAGTTGAACCTTTATAACCATTGGCCTTAGCTATGTATTTGATCGCGTTTAGTTCTTCATGAAACTCTTTGTCTTCCAATGGTATGGAAAGTAATCTATGTATTAAACTATGATATGCTGCCATTTTTAGAGAAAATGGGTGATGTGTTTCAGCATTTATCGTGAGATCCGTGGTTGTCGGCTTCCGGTATATTTGATATTGAAATTTTTCATCCAGTCTTGTAATTGAGGAAGTTAAGTTTATTATTTACCTCTGTCTCAAGTGTGAACTGTACGTTTTTATTGATACTGTTCATGTACTTTTTCATATTTTCTATTTGTCGTAATGTCCCATTAAAAGTTATGAACGTATCATCAGTGTAACGTGTATATGATATTATTTTCCCGGAAAGTTTATTTACGTTATTGAGCAAATACGTATTCTCATAGTGATTTAGGTATATATCAGGTAGTAAGCCAGACAAAGGTGACCCCATGGCTAGACCCTTTTTTTGGATATAATAATTATTATTAAATGTAAAGTAATTTTGGTTAAGTACAACTTCCAGCAAATTAATTATATAATTGATTTCTTCAGAGTTACGTAGTTTGGCATTAATAAGATTTGCCTTAAGGATAGTGAGTGCTTCTTGAACAGGGACATTCGTATACAAGTCAACAATGTCAAATGAGGCTATTTTATAATTAGGTCGTATTTTAATGTTTTTCATTTTGTTAACAAAGTCAGTGTTATTTTTTATACTGTGGTTATTATTTATCTTTATACTGTTTTTTTTCTGCAAGCTTTTGCTGACATTGTAGCTCGGCGCAGTTGTCAAATTTATCAGTGGCCTGATCGGTATATTGGTCTTAAGGATTTTTGGTAGGCCAATAAACTGTGGTGCCTCTGTATTAATGGGTTTTAGTGACCGGCGTGTGGCGTAATCAAACAACTGTGTACATTGATTAAGTTTGTTATTCAAAACTTTGACATACTCTGTAGTTGGGTCCGTTTGTATCATTACAATATTATTATTTAATATGAACTCATTAACCTTTGACGTGTATTCGTCTCTGTCTATTATGACTGCAGTATTCCCCTTATCCGCTTTTGTAATCAATGCATTGTTATCTATCAACTTAGTTTTTATTTGTTTCAGGGTTTTATTTTCTTTCAAGTATCTGTGATTTACCTTATGGAGCTTTTTGTCATTTGTTATATTTTTTAGGCATTTATTCAATCTATTGTTAATTATGGCACAGGTTTCGTTTTGTAATGTCTGACTTGGTATTGTTTTTACGGCAGCCTGCGCACTAATAATTTCTCGAATTATGTGGTCTTTACCGATATAAGGAATATTATAATTCAGCCCTTGTTAAGGATATCTACTTCATCAGACGTAAATTGTGTAGACATCAAATTTGAGACACGCGTGTAGAACTTGTGTTTACATACAAAGTTTTCCTCCTTTATCTGTCTGTGTTTAAGAGCTTGAAGTTTTATCTTTTGTTTCTGATAAACACGTTGTAGTGTGTGATGAATGTGTGGTAGTAATATAAACGTGAATGTAGTGAAAATATAAATGGCAGTGGCAAGGGGCAACACTGTTGATAGATGGACACTTACGGACATTGTTATTGTTACACAGTAAAGTTATAACCTATCCTTGTTAATACTTGTGTTTATAAGCTTGTGATAATAAAACAATCAAAATTCATATTTCCGCTTTCATTAAATAATAACCATCCATATTTGGTGACACCGACGTGATTCGAACACATAACCGACGTGATCTTGTGAAATAAAGTGAATTCGTTCAGTGCATTTATTTATAACATTTACAACTGTGCTAGGAAATGGCGTATAGTGATTCTTAGCTAGTGAATTAGCAAAGGTGTCAGTGAAATTTCGACCGTTTTGGAGATCCGATCCGGAAATATGGTTCAATCAAATCGAGGCACAATTTATTAACTTGGGTATTACTAAGGACGCAACTAAATATTACCACATCATTGGTACAGTAGAAAGTGATGTATTGTCTAATGTAAGCGATATTGTTAAAAATCCACCTACTGAAAACAAATATAAAGCTTTGAAAGAACGATTAATTCGTCAATTTGCTGATAGTGAAAATCTAAAACTTAAAAAAGTACTAGCTGGCGTACAGTTTGGAGATAAAAGGCCATCAGAAGTATTACTTGAAATGCACAATTTAGCCGGTCATCAATTAAATGATGACGTTCTTAAATCGCTATGGATGGACGGTCTTCCTAGTCAAGCACAGGCTATTTTGGCTGATAGCGAAGATAATTTAGACAAACTTTCTATTATGGCAGACAAAATAGTAGAAACTGTCTCACATACAAAAAGCAGCTCTATCATGGAAACGTCCTCTAGCAATAATATTGAAACACGCTTAGAATTGCTTGAAAAACAAATAACATCTCTTAATAATAATATTGCAGCCCTTAGTATTGGTCATAATTCACGATCACGCAGCAGATCTAACTCCCCTAATAAAAATCGCTCAATTTCAAGGCCCCGCTTTAACAAAGCAGGCACATTTTGTTGGTACCATTTTACCTTCGGCAGTGCTCTCAGCCTTGTAGTTTTAATAATAATAATAAGGAAAACCCAAAGGCTTGAGTGTTGACCAGACGACCGATGTTCAAAGCCAAAAATCTAGTCGTCTAACCATCTACAATAAAAATAATAATATACACTTTTTAATCGACACAGGTGCAGATTTATCTGTTTGTCCTCCATCACGGCTAGAAAAAATTAACACAACTTCATATACATTATTTGCAGCTAATGGGACCCCGATTCCTACCTATGGGCAAAACATATAATGTCATTAAATTTAGGTTTAAGGCGTGAATTTAACTGGCCATTCGTGATTGCAGATATTTCAAAAGGTATCATCGGTGATGATCTAAAGAAACAACATCTGATTGATGCAACAACAGGAATTAAAATAATTGCCACTGTTACAAACATTCCCAACACCGATTGCATGTTCACTACTTTTGATAACACTAATACGATTTACAACAAAGTTTTAGTAAAATTTCCAAATCTTACAAAACCGGTAACTGAAAACAAGTTTTTGAACATTTGTAAAAACAAAACACATAATATAACGCTTGCCATAGAAACGAAAGGACCCCAAGTTCATTGCAAACCTCGAAGATTACCGCCTGACAAATTAAAAATAGCTCAAAAAGAATTTCAAATTATGGTCAATCAAGGAATCTGCCACCCATCTAAGAGCGCCTGGGCAAGTCCTTTACAAATGATAAAAAAGAAGAGTGGCGACTGGAGACCCTGCGGAGATTATAGACTATTAAATTCGGTTACAGTTCCCGATAGATATCCGGTACCTCACATTCAAGACTTTGCATCCGCTTTATGTAATAAAAGTGTTTTTTCAAAAATAGATATTGTTAGAGCTTATCATCACATACCTATGGAACCTACCGACATTAAAAAAACTGCCACAACACCATTTGGACTTTATGAATTTATAGTAATGCCATTTGGGTTGTGCAACGTCACACAAACCTTCCAAAGGTTTATGCATTCTATTTTAGGTGATTTACCGTTTTGTTTTCCATGTCTAGATGGCGTTTTAATTGCATCAAAAGATGAAACACAACACATTGAACACCTCCAAACAGTTTTTGAAAGGTTTGACAAACACAATATCTCTATCAATCCAACAAAATGTACATGTGGGGTAACCACAATATCCTTTTTAGGTTACAAAATTTCTAAGAACGGTACAAGACCGCTTCCAGAAAAGGTATAAGCGATTCAACAGTTTGAACGCCCCAAAACAGTAAAAGGACTCCGACGCTTCTTAGGCATGCTAAATTTTTATAGGAGATTTCTACCTCACACAGCAAGAACTCAAGTTCCTCTTCATGACCTCACGAAAGGCGATAAACAAGGCAACAAAACAATCAAGTGGACACCACTCACTTTGGAAGCATTCGACCGTTGCAAAGAAGAATTAGCCAATGCTACCAGCTAGCACATCCTTCTACTCTTCCCTTAGTACTCATGGTCGACGCCTCCAATTCATCAATAGGTGCCGCTCTCAACCAAATTCGCCAAGATTACTTAGAACCACTTGCATTCTACTCACATAAACTAACACCTTGTCAACAGAACTATAGCACGTACGACCGCAAACTATTAGCAATCTATAGTGCAATTAAATATTTTCGGTATATGCTGGAAGGAAAGAACTTCACCATATATACAGACCATAAACCGCTAAGATACGCATTCAAACAAAAAACCGAAAATGCGTCTCCAAGGCAAGCACGGCATTTAGATTTTATTGGGCAATTTTCCACTGACATACAACACATACCAGGAAAAAATAATGTGGTAGCTGATACATTGTCAAGGTTAGAAACAATTTCAGTCCCAGATAGTTTGAATTATGAAGAACTGAGTAGCGAACATGCGAATGATGATGAATTACGAGACCTTTTGAACAATCCAGACAAGCATTCACTTCAGCTAATAGCTATTCAATTACCAGACACGGAAACAACTATCTATTGCGACACCTCCACAAAAAAGGCAAGACCATTCATCCCAAACAATATGAGAGAAAAAGTATTTCGTTTAATACACAATTTGGCTCATCCTGGGATCCGGAAAAGCACAACAATGTTAAAAGACAAATTTATCTGGCCATCTCTTGCAAAGGATTCAGCACTATGGGCAAAATCTTGTCTAGTTTGCCAAAAAACCAAAATCTGGAGGCATACTAAAACAGGCATCGAACGATATCCAGAAGTAATGGAACGCTTTCAACACATAAACATAGACATTATAGGCCCATTACCACCTTCAGAAGGTAACCTATATTGCCTAACTTTTATCGATAGATACACAAACTGGCCGGAAGCATTCCCTATCTCAAACATTACAGCAGAAACAATTGCCCGCACGTTATACGCTGGTTGGTTCGCTAGGTTTGGAATACCTCAAACCATTTCATCAGACCAAGGCAGACAATTTGAAAGCTGTTTATTTAAAAATCTTACCATCCTTTTTGGCATAAAGCATAAAAGAACCACACCTTTTCACCCACAAGCGAATGGAAAAATCGAACGCTTCCACCACTCTTTAAAAAGTGCATTGAAATGGTACGACAGCGATAAATGGACCATTGCCTTGCCAACTGTTTAATTAGGATTACGTTCCTCAATCATTGAAGGAATGAACAAAAACACCAGCTGGATACGTTTATGGCACAGCGTTAAAGCTTCCAGGTGAATTCTTTGGTTCTGAAACGAAAGACATGACTCTACCACAATAGTCGGGAAACTCCAAGCGGACTTAAGGCAACTGCAACCCGCACCGATACGACATAACACCAACAACCAAATCTTCATTCATCCCCATCTACACACTTGCTCACATGTCTTCATTAGACACGATGGAATCAAAAAACCCTTGTAAGCTCCTTACAAAGGGCCATATAAAGTCATCAAACGCCAAGAAAAATACTTCACTGTGCTAATTAATGAACAAAGTAAAAACATATCTCTGGACAGGTTAAAACCAGCCTTCGGCATTTATGATTCTACAGTGGAATCTCCGACGACGACCCACCAAGGATCTTCAACTTCTACGAGTCTCCCAGCACGTTTCGTCAACAAGACATGATTTTGGTAAAGTACGTGAGACTTCGACTGGGAGAAAAGTGCGTTTTCCAGCAAGGTACCTCGATTGCATAACAACGCTGTCGCTGGAAGGGGAGTAGTGTGGTGGTAATATAAATGTGAATGTAGTGAAAATATAAATGGCAGTGGCAACACTGTTGATAGATGGACACGGACAGACATTGTTATACAGTAAAGTTGTAACCTATCCTTGTTAATACTTGTGTTTATAAGCTTGTGATAATAAAACAATAAAAATTCATATTTGCGCTTTCATTAAATAATAACCATCCATAAATGTATTTGTTGATAAACTGAATTACGTTATCTAGCAAGGCCACATGAATGCTATCAAGTAGCTTTAAATGAGTCATATATAAATCTCTGTTTAATTTTGCTTTCTTCTTATACAAATATTTAAGTTCCTCTTTCATCCACATTGTTTCAGCATGCCTTATGATTTTCATCGGAGTCTCTGACTTTCTGTTTATTTTGACGAAGGCATAATTAAGTATTATATTATTTTTAATGGACTCTTGATTGAACTTTATGTGTAATTGAAATTAATAAATACCTTTTTCTTTATCCGTGCTGCGACTACGTCTTTGATGTCTTACGACATGTTTCGGGAACACGTTCCCATCATCAGGTAAAATTGTTTTTTCTTCTAGTTCATAACGAATGATTATTATAAAGAGTATAATAATCAAAACACATCAATACACAAACACATAACACAATGATCTTTGTATCTATCTTTAAATTTCCTACCCGTTTGTCCTATACAGAATTTATCACATTCACTACACTGGATTCTATATATGCCAGAACTGTTTTCGGTTGTTTTTTGTGTTCGAGGTTTTAATATGTTCAATATGTTATTGGTAGTCTTGAAGGACACGATGATGTCTAATTTTCTTAATTCATTTTTTATTATATTAGGAATCACATTAGTATATTCAACTGAAATATAACGGTTCTTTTTACCATCCAATTTTGATTTTCTTTCCATTTTATTCCTATGTTTGCGTATTAAGTTATCTATTATATCACTTTTATATCCATTATTGACAGCTATATGTTTAATAATATTTACTTCATCTTGAAAATCTTCCTGGTTCATAGGTATAGTTAAAAGTCTTTTTACGAAAGCATTAAAAGAGGCCATTTTCTGTGTATATGGGTGGAATGAATCAGCATGGACAGTTATATCCATGGTAGTGGGTTTCCTGTATATTTTATATGTGATACAATCAGCGTTTCTTCGAACGGAAAGGTCTAAAAAGTTTAGGCAATTTTCATTTTCTACTTCCATGGTGAATTTTATGTTGTTATTTATGTTGTTCATGTATTTGAGTAACATGTCCATTTGTCTACAAGTGCCATTAAAAACCATGAACGATCGCGTGTATGAGATAATTTTATCATGGTAACTGTTACAGTTAGATAGTAGATAATTATTTTCATAAAAGTTAAGGTATATATCTGCCAGTAATCCACTTAAAGGAGACCCCATGGCCAGCCCTTCTCCTTTTCAAAAAACTTGCCATCAAACGTAAAATAATTTTGTTTCAATACTATTCATAATATCAAGATTAATTCGTTAATTTCCTGTGGATTTAATATTCCCGTATTAAGTAAATTGTTTTGGAGAATCTATTGTTTCTTTTATAGGTATATTTGTGTATAAATTGACAATATCAAAAGAAACCAGCTTATAACTCGGTAACAAGTCAATGGAATTAATTTTGTTTATGAAATCTTTATTGTTCTTGATACTATGATTATTCTCTAGCTTTATACTGTTTTTTATTATATGTTGAAGTTTTTTTGCGATTTTGTACCCAGGTGACGACGTGTAGTTAACTAAGGGACGTATTGGCATGTTGTCCTTATGTATTTTTGGCAAACCTGTGAATGCGGGTGCCTGTGCATTTATTTGTTTAATATGGTGTCTAACATTTGCATCAAATAAATTTATGCATTTGTTCACAGTGGAATTTAGTTCCTTTGTGTACGTGCTGGTGGGGTCATGCTCAAGTATCTTAATATTGTTATTGTTAATAAATTCATAACCTTTCTGCGTGTAATCTGCTTGACACAATATAACTACAGTATTGCCTTTATCGGCTTTGGTAACTATTGCCTTATTTACGTCAATCTTTTGTTTTATTGTTTTCATAAGGTTGAGCTCCTTCTTGTATTTTAGAGACTGGTTTTTATTTTTTACGTAAGCCATCCATTTTCAATATGCTATCCAGTTCTCAAATAGGCAAAGATTAGAGCTGGGCACTCCAGCAGTTCCTCACACGTCCCACACCTCTCCGTCCCCTCGGCTTATAGGCCTAGTTTCAGAGTTGTTTGGGGATGCGGCAGTCATCCATTCGGCAAAGATGCCCCACCGATACTGGGCGATCCTGTCGAGTATACTGATAATATTCAGTTCCTGCCATGTACCTGTTTCTTCTATGATCATGGAGAGTATACTCTGCCATGTGCCTGAGAAATCTCATTACAGCCGCTTATTAAAAGTAATTTTAACCACAATCTGAATACAATGTTTATTTTTTAAAATTTCAAAATTTTTGAACATCAGGGTCCAAAAAAAGTAGGTGAAAATTGTTGATATTATTAGAAAAATTCATGTTGGGTGCCAAATTAAAGAGAATTTAAATTTGAATTTTTAGTACCCTAGGCCCTAAAAAGAGTTCGAAAATTAAAAAAAAGTCCAAGGTTTCAGACTAAAAGGAATTGTAACTCAAATCCAAATGTTTTGAATGCTTCGAAATCCAGTATTACAGCTCTGCTGCCTTTCATTGTAGTGAGATAAAGGGCATTTCATATGACCTATAGAACAATACAAAGCACATACATAATTAAATACATAATTCTGTCACACAAATTTGTGTGCAAGGCATCATGTAATCAGTCCGTGATCCGGTACTATTTATTTCCTCAGCGTTCCAATATATTGAATTTGTGTTTTCTTTTTGCGTTAAAATGAATCAAATGAACTTTGTGTATTTTTTTATTTGTTAATGAACCAGCTTTATTATAATACTGTTATGTAAAAGTGAATTGCTACATTTATTGAATTAGCATCTTGATATGTTGTTGTAATTAATGGAAATACATGTTTTTTATATTGTATTTACGTAACTTACATCTGCAAGAGTAGGCATTGAAAAAAGTAAAATGAAATAAGTATATTGACTGGTATTGCAGATGAATGCTTACCTGTGCGAGTCCTTGCACAATGCGACAAACAAGTAGTGCATATGGACTGACCCGTGCCATTGCCGGAGTGACCAGTGACCCAATGGATGCCATCACGACCCCGCCACCAAACACTTGTTTACCACCAAAATAATCCGCCATTATACCGCCAGGCAAGTGAGACAGGAAGTAACCAATATAAAAAGCCGACAGAATGTCGTGTTGTAGGCTGGCGCTCCAGTGAAATTCTGCCTGGTAGTGTGTGCACAAAAAATATATATTTGATAATTTGATTTTAACTCTTTGCACCACATTCTGCCAGATATACAGATGCATTGCATATTACACACACGTGCTCATACACTGCGTGTCATCAGTCATAATCATGATGTTGTGTTCTGTCAGTGTAAAGATAAAACATTGTTTTTTGAAGTCAGTTTTCTGGTACTTTTAGAACAACTAACTTGGAAATTACTGCAGGTACTAATACTATTCAATAACCTTTTTTTGTAGTTTTACTGATATAAAAAAACTTTAATTTGCCTGCTAATGTGTGTCCAAACAATGTCAGTGCAGGCACACACACACACACACACACACACACACACACACACACACACACACACACACACACACACACACACACACACACACACACATATTGTTACAACACAAACAAGCCACCTCAATACCAGGGAAAAAACAATGAATCAACTATATAAAATGTTTAAACTAAAGAAAATAAAATGACGACACGACAAACGACTACATGACCCAACCCAAGTGATTGAATCAATAGATAAACCAAATAAAATGAAACCAAATGAGAAGTGGAAAACCAAAATAAAATGAAATCAAAGAAGAAGGAAAATGAAGGTGAAACAAACCAAGTATAAAGGAAATAAAATGAAATCAAAGGATAAAACACAAACAAATAATATAGAACAGAGAAAGGAGAAATGTTACACTCAAATATAATAATGAAAAAGAAACCAATAAATAACAAATGTAAAAGATAGTTATTAGTATCGACTAAATAGTCAATGTAAATAATAATTGATAAAACCAGATAAAGTAATGGCAAACTACACTAACCAGAGAAATAGAGTTTAAATGTAATAAAGGACTCTCTAATGAACTGTATAACTAACCTTTGTAAAGAGAGAGATAGTGAGATAGTGAACATAAGTAAGTGACAAAGAAAATGTAATGTTAGGGATTACCCACTAGTAACACTTAAAAGAAGTGCAAAGTGATAGTGTAAAACCCCAAAATAATAAGAAACCCTATTGATAGGTATCACAGACTCAATAATCTGTGATGAACACTATAGGTTTAATGGTGAACATTATTATTCAATAAGAATTTTGTTAATGATAGTATTAAGATTAATTGTAAATGAGGGATACAATGGTATTCAGGGAAGGAATCCCATAGAATATCAAAAGTTAGTGTTACCATGGCTAGAGAGTAAAGTAATATAAGAACAAAATATAGTAAAGAAAATAAAGGCAAAATCAATAAACACCCTATATTCTAAGGGATAGTCAGTTAAGGAAATTTGAGTGGTGTGATGATGTTTATCACCCAAAAATAATTAAGAATGAAACAAATTGTAAACAAACGTTGCATAATAGGTGTTAAAGAATTGTTCGATTAAATCTATGAATAGGAATATGGCTGAAGGGATTACACAGACCATAAACCTAAATGTTATATTATATTTTATAAAGAATAGTAAATAATTGCCCAATAATAAACATTGGCAAAATAAATAAGAAAAAAAGATAAAGTAATACAAATCTGATAATACTGGAAGGGCAGTTAGAAAATAATAAACAAACCATAATGTAGAAACTAATGAAAACATTCAATTATTATAAAACAAGTCAACAAGTAAACAAATCATTTATAATACCAACACAAAACATGTATGAGGGTAAATTAATAAGTAATTAGTATAAAATAAGTAAATAAGGCTAATTACTACTTAGGCCTATGAAATGCCTAACTGTAAAAAACAAATAACTACAAATTGTAAAAAACTAACAAGAATATTAGCAAATCCAAGGCAAGCAACTAGTCAAGGATAATTAGTGAATCGTATTAAAAGATAAATGTTAAATTAAGGACATAAAATAAGAAAGAAATGTAATTAGATAATATCAACATAAATGTTCAAACAATAATACATAAGAAAACCCAGCTTTGTGGGATGTCAAAATGATCTTTGAAAGAAAATACGAACAGTAGTGATAATATTTAATACATAGGGAGGAAGACTGAAGAATAATAGCAATCAGAAGATATACAGTAATTTTGAATAAAAATTCAAATATGATAACGATGGTACTAAGTCAAGTTCAGCCAATCAGGACCTATAAGTTACCATGACAACTGAAACGTTATTTATGAATTTTCCGTTAAAATTATTATTCCATTCTTGACGCTCAACAGGAATAGACGCCAGGCCGCAAATGACCAAAATTTTAATATAAAACGTTTAAAAAGTAACCCAAATTCGAAAAGATGAAGACATAAGAAGCTGATGAAGGACTAGAACATTTAACTGATGCCAAGGACCAATTTAACAAATTCCAAATTAATAAATTTCAACAACTAATACAGAAAAGAAGCCAGATGTACTTAAGTTCCAAAATAATTGAAGATTGAAGACTGCTGAAGACCCCAACCCATTTCAACTGAATGACAGTTCACCTCAAGTCGACTGATTTGATAAGTATTGCTAAATTACCCAAATTTCTGAATTAAATTCTCTTTAAATTTTTCTCACAGCAATCTGAACTCTCACTATAAACTGATATTATTTCTTTCAAAGATTAATAAAAAAATAAAACACTAAACTTATGTTAACTAGTAAAATAACCTGTATGAAAATTACGAACTTTTGAAACACACTTTACCACACTTCAGGAACAAATTATAATTACACTAAGTAACCTTTACTAACTATGGCAGCTAGTTTAATTAACAGCAACCAATTAAACTGGTTCCCTATGTTATAATGTCTTAACAGGAGAGACATTATAAAATGAGCAGAGTGGCGCATTTTATAACGTCTCTCCTGTTAAGACATTATAACATAGGGAACCAGTTTAATTGGTTGCTGTTAATTAAACTAGCTGCCGTAGTTAGTAAAGATTACTTACCAACAAATTAGGACGATGTATATATCAGGAATTTGTCCAAGGTTACATAAATTTATTCACTCTCTGGATATTAGCAAAACATCTCTTTATTATTGTATCTTAACTACGGATTTAAACATAATACCTTTAATGGTCATCTTTTTGTTTTTACTTTACTTTAAAAGAAAATTCTTATAGATTCTGCATCAAATACTCTTTAAATTGTTACTCTTATTAACTGAAAATCATACAGCTGTGTATTACTTTGATTACCACGGATCCGGGTTCTAACTTTATAATATTCTAACATACTTGAACATCATCCAAACTATTTGAAGAATAGTCTGATGTAATTTCATATTAACTTTTACCATTAACCATCATCAGATTACTACTATCTCATTACAGAAACTACAAACATTAATATGCTAATATTTATGTGATTTAAATGAGTCTTTACAAGAAACTTTACTGTTCTTTTTGTTGAGGTTGTTAAAAACAATATATGCACAGAAGTTACGGTTTAGTGTCACCTGAGTATAACGTGAATCTGCGGCTGGTCGTCTTGATGATCCTCTTCAGTAGGTTTTCCTGGATGTAGTTCGTTGTCGTTCTGGTTCCTCCATTTAG
This sequence comes from Magicicada septendecula, assembly GCA_034769895.1. Lineage (NCBI taxonomy): Eukaryota > Metazoa > Arthropoda > Insecta > Hemiptera > Cicadidae > Magicicada > Magicicada septendecula. The sequence goes on from CM068374.1 coordinate 23,952,111, forward strand.
TTTGTTGTTTCAGAATTGTGATCTAGGTCATGACGCTGGGATTCTGCTACTTGGAGCTTGTACAGTTGTTGTCGTAACTGCACTCCTGACGTTGGTGTTCTTTTCACATTTAATTTTTTTTTTTTACAGCACTTATGTTACCTTTTACATGGTATGGAACATGTCTTACCATTTACTTTTCATAAAGAGATGTGTCGGCTAAGTTTTTTTTTTATTAATAATACTTTCTCAACATCTGAACTACATTACTAGTTTTAAGTTTCATTTCGTTTTAGCTACATGTGGATTATGTAAATGAGAAACACTAACTTCTTGTTACATCGTTTTAGCAACAAAACGTAAGTTTAACTTCACGAGACATTTTCAAGCTGCTTACATGTCAGAGATTCTCGGTCGACTGGCGTTAGTTTAGCGGCAGAGAGTAGGGAAGCGGGCGCAGTTAACACGCCGAGAGAAAAGTAGTTCGTACTTTATTATTATTAATTGTCCATTAATTAACTACTATAAATTATCCTACCTTTTCTTAGTTAGGAGTTTGGTATTTCATTTATTATTATTACGTCTTTTATTTAAATAGAATGATTATTAGTTTTCGCTAATAACAGTGTACTTTGCATGTTCGTACTAGCTTTTTTACAAGTTGGTACAGGTATCTAGGTACAGAGGGAGGGTGGATTATACTCTCACTTGTTATAAGAACAAAAAATTTATTTGTGCTATTTAAATTGCCTTTAAATCGTCACACCCGCCACGTTCAAATTTCTTAATCTCACTGGTAGTTTGCCGAGCTTACCGTCACTTTTGCTCGTCTCTATAATACACAAATCATATAATGCACTTTCCTATGAAATAAAGAACAGTGGTTACAACTCTGTACTAGTTTATTAAATTGTGATTAGTAGTTATTCAGTATTACACAAAATTATATTTTGTTATTAAACAAATTTGCACCGGCGGTAAAAGACAATTGTATCTCAAGGCTTGGTGAAATCGATTGTGAACGAGTTATTTAGACATGGCGTCTACTTTGTTGTTTATTATTAATTTCGTTCATGAATCTGGATTCTTTTGGTTTACAAAAAAATATCAATTTGATTACAATAAAGTACACTACCTTACATTACTGGTACTTACATACTATAAGGAGTAATTACAATTTGTTCCTGAAGTGTTATAAAGTGTGTTCAAAAGTTCGTAATTTTTATACAGGTTATTTTTCTAGTTCATATAAGTTTAGTGTTTAATTTTTTAATTAATCTTTGAAAGAAATAATATCATCAGTTTATAGTGAGAGTTAAAAGTGTTATGAGAAAAAATTCAAGTACCGTCTGCCTAGTGGCAAAAGCTAAAGAGCATGATAATGTCTTTCGGCCGCCAGCTAAACGCAACATTTGCAGAAAGGAAACAATCAGTCAGTCAGTAACCATAATAATGTTGCGTATTTTATATACAGCAGTGTATTTCACCACAACACAAAACAAACCTTTATTTACAACAATCCCAATGACATTATGTATCTGTGTTATACTTCACATTTCTGCGGTGAGTAATTAAATATAAAGAACAGTAGATTTGCATTTACGATGACAAATATTTTAATGAATAGATCGTTAGCTGAATCACATACGAAGACAACCATTAACTAGAGACAATAACCCCAATAACCTATCTACAGCTATGCAGTGTTGTTTGCTTGTTAGGTCTTTAATCTGCGACGACGTTAGCATGTTAGCGGTCGCGGTTTTAGTTAACGATTCCCGGCTGGTAAATTGTGCTAACACTTGATTTTAAACTTTCAGGACGCTTTATAAATCTGGTTTAATTGTTTGCAGTGATATTATTTTTAACACATTATATATATTGCGACGTATCAAAACAAACGTTTATTTACAACAATCCCAATGACGTCACGCAAGAATGACGTCATGCAGCGTGATGCGTTACAGTTTACAGCGTTACAGAAATTTTCAAATGATGGCCAGCCAAAAGACATTATCATGTCAAAAATTAAAAAGAATTTATTCCTTAAATTTGGGTAACTCAGCAATACTTATCAATCAGTTGAATTCAGGTGTAATGTCATTCAGTTGAAATAGTTTGGGGTCATCTATGGTCATCAATCTTCCATCATTTTAGGCCTGGCTTCTTTTTCGTATAAGTTGATTGAAATTTATTAATTTAGAATTTAATAAATTTGTCCTTGGCCTCAGTTGGATTTCCTAGTCCTTCATCATCTTCTTACTTGTTCATTTTATTAAATTTGGATTACTTTTTATCGTTTTGTATTAAAATTTGAGTCGTTTACGGCTTGGCGTCTCTTCGTCTTGAGCTTCAATAATGGACTAACAGTTTCTAACGGAATATTTATAAAAAACGGTTGGTTGTTATGGTAACGGTTTGACTCTCATTGGCTATTCATGACTTAAGACCATTGTTATAATATTTGAATTTTTATTCAAAATGACTAAATATCTTCTGATTGCTATTATTCTTCTGTCTTCTTATCTATGTATGAGATATTATCACAACTGTTCGTATTTTCTTTCAAAGATCATTTTGACATCCCTCAAAGCTGGGTTTGCTTATGTATTAATATTTTGACAGTTATGTTGATATTATCTAATTACATTTCTTTCTTATTTTATGTCCTTAATTTAACATTTATCTGTTAATATGATCCACTAATTATCATTAACTATTTCCTTGCCTTGGATTTGCCAATATCGTAGTTAATTTCTTACAATTTGTGGTTTTTGGTTTTTTACAGTTAGGCATTTCATAGGCCTAAGTAGTAATTGGTTATCTTTTCTTATTTTATACAAATTACATATTATTTTACCTTTATACATGTTTTGTTTTGTGTTACAAATGATTTGTTTACTTTTTGAATTGATTTGGGTGTTTTTTAATAATTGTATGTTTTCATTATTTTACATATTATGGTTTGTCTATTATTTTCTAACTGCTTTTCCAGTATATTAGATTTAGGCCCTATATGAATTTATCTTTTTTCTTATTTATATTGCCATTGTTTATAACTGGTCTAGTATTTACGATTCTCTATAAAATATAACACAACATTTAGGCTTATGGTCTGTATAACTCTTTCAGCCATATTCCTACTCCTAAACTTAATCAAACAAATCTTTTAACAGTTATTATGCTACTCTTGTTTACATTTTGTTTATTCTTATTTATTTTTTGGTGACAAACATCATCACACCATTTACTTTCTCTAATTAACTATCCCTTTGAACATAGGATGTTTATTGATTTTGCATTTATATTCTTTACCACATTTTTTCTTTTCTAAACTTTCCTATCTACCCATGGTAACACTATTACTTTGACTCTTCCTGGGATTTTTTCCCTGAATATCCTTGTATTCCTGATCTACAATTACTCTTAATACTAATAATAACAATATTCTTATTTTCTAACACTTTTCACCATTAACCTTTAGTGTTTATCATTGATTTTTAGGTGTCTATACCTATCAATAGGGTTTCTATTTATTTTGGGGGGTTTACACTGGCACTTTGCACTTTTTATATTATTTAAGTGTTACTAGTGGGTATTCCCTAACATTAAATTCTCTTTCTCACTTAATCATGTTCACTATCTATCTATCTCTCACTTTACAATGGTTAGTTATACTGTTAACAAGTTCATATCATTATAGAGTTATTTATAACATTTACTCTCTATTTATTTGGTTAGTGTACTTTAGTTTGTCATTACTTTATTGGACTTTAATAATTATCATTTACATTGATTAATTAGTCGATACTAATAATTATCATTTACATTTATTATTTATTGGTTTCTTTTTCATTACTTTATTTGAGTGTAACATTTCTCCTTTTCTGTTCTATATTATTCGTTTGTGTCTTTTCATTTCTTCTCATTTTATTTCATTTATATTTTGTTTTGTTTCCTTTTCATTTACCTTCTCATTTGATTTTATTTTATTTCATTTTATTGAGTCAATCACTTGGGTTGGGTCATAGTCGTTTGTCGCGTCATAGTTATTTTATATTCATTAGTTATTTAAACATTTAATATAATTGATTCTAAGAAACGTTGACAGAAGGTAATTAACCTATTTTATAGTTGATTCATCATTTTCTCCCTGGTATTGGGGGTGGCTTGTTTGTGTTGTAACATAGGTCATCAGGCACTTTCACGACGATCCTGAAGCTGGTCACCTGGAAACAGAAGAGCCGTTTCGGGCCATTGGCAAGAGTATGGACTGGTCTAACGATTGACGTCTGCAACTACATCTGAGGCTTCCACAAGCGTGGTCCAAATCCTGAACTGGCCCAACAGCGCCTTCGACATCATGGGTTCATATGCGCTTACACAAGCTGGTAAGTGTAACATTGTCATGGCCATGGACATGATGTTGAGATGGGTGGAAGGGAAGGCAGTGTGTGGGTGGGTGGTGGTGTGGACGCTGATACCCATTATCTGCTACCTGGAGGATGATATGCCCTTGCTTGGGGTATCCAGAGGCATTGCTGACAATGGAAGTGTGAAGCCACTCACCAGCTACAAGTGGAAGCAGATCCCACATATATGATAATCCAAGCCAGCCTCAGTTCCAATTAAATCATATTACAGTTCTAGTTCTACTGTACTAGGTGGTATTGGAAAGTTACTGGATTGTACTTACAGCAAATATGCAGTGTGGCTATACTGAACGAGGGATACTGATGGTCACTGCTCCCAAGCCTGCTTTGTGAGGCTTTTCAAGAACATTTGTTAAGGTCAAACACAGGTTTTCATATGGCATGCTCAGTAGAATGTCACTTGGAGATGATCGTTCAGGATGACCTTCCATACGTGAAAATTTGGAAAAAATTTATAAACTCATCTATAAGGACATAGCCAAATAATTCATCAATTGTGCGACGTTGTTGGAATTGGTTATGAGACCTGCCAATAAATTCTAACTGAAAGTTTAGTCATAACTTGTATTGCTGCAAAGATTGTCCTTCGGCTCTTGTCATTTGATAGCAGCGTCTTGATATATGCTATTGAGTGTCATTGTATGGCTAACAATAATCCTATTTTCATCTCTTGGATCATAACAAGAGAGATAAAAGGTGGTTTTATGGCTACAATCCAGAGACAAAACAGTCATCGCAGTGGAAGATGGCACAGCAGATCAGAAGCTGAACAAAATGCATGCCCATCGTGTATTTGACATCTCACCAAGAATTTGCTCCATCTGGTGTTGTGGTGAATTGTGGCTTGTATTGTCATGTTTTGAGAGAACTGAGAGAAAAATGTGGCAAAAAAATCACAGTATTGTTGAACCACCATAACTGACTCCTGCAACATGACAATCCACCTGTGCAAATCTCCTTCAAAACGACACGGTTTCTTACATAGAACAACATGGAATCACAGAATTGTGGAACCAACATAACTGACTCCTGCAACATGACAATCCACCTGTGCAAACCTCCTTCAAGATGACACGGTTTCTTACATAGAACAACATGGAATCACAGAATTGTTGAACCAACATAACTGACTCCTGCAACATGACATTCCACCTGTGCAAACCTCCTTCAAAACGACACGGTTTCTTACATAGAACAACATGGAATCACAGAATTGTGGAACCAACATAACTGACTCCTGCAACATGACAATCCACCTGTGCAAACCTCCTTCAAATCGACACGGTTTCTTACATAGAACAACATGGAATCACAGAATTGTGGAACCAACGTAACTGTCTCCTGCAACATGACAATCCACCTGTGCAAACCTCCTTCAAAACGACACGGTTTCTTACATAGAACAACATGGAATCACAGAATTGTGGAACCAATGTAACTGACTCCTGCAACATGACAATCCACCTGTGCAAACCTTAAAAACGACACGGTCTTATATAGAACAACTGGCAGTTGTCCAAAGGACGTAGCTTCAAACAGAGATACAGTGAACACACAAAGGCACTCCACTCCACTACAGAATCCACCTTTGCAAACCACCTCATTGAAGCAAACCACACATATAAAAACATCGACAATAACATGAACATTCTATACGTACACACAAAAGGCCGAAAACTAGACACTCTAGAACAATTGGAAATATACAAACACACAAAAACAAATAAAAACGACATCCTAAACGAACAGACACAATTCAAATCGCACGCATTATTCGAACATATCTCACCCACACACACACACACACACACACACACAGCATCAAGCTTTCAAAATTCGATTTCGTCACCCACAACAAGACGGACAGCGCTACCTGCGGCAGCCTCTGAAGAAGCCTTTTAAAGGTGAAAACCAGTTAAGGCTGTAAGGTAAAACTTTTTGCTTTTACTTATAAAAAACCTAGTGTTCCGAGTCGTTAAAGTAATAGTGATATTTAGTTAAGTAACGGACACGTCATGGACAACGAAATCCAAGAACTTTACTTTTGTTCAAATATAAAACATTGCAGGTAAGCTACCCCTTCCCCTTAACCGATCTTCACCAAAATCAATAGGCCTTGAGTCCTCTACAACCCAGGCACATATAAACAAAATTATTTGTTTCTGTTTTAATTTGCGGCAGTTATTGTTCACCATAGAAAAAATTCTACATGCAGACACTTTTCAGAAAATGACTTTTCATCATGTTTCGAGGGTAGTACAATCAGAATCAGCCCTTATTTTTTTGCGATTACCATACTTCCATTTCCTTATTCATTTTTTAACAAGCAAATTACTTTTTTAAGCCCAGTCTGGTAACTTTCCAATAACACCTTGTACATACAAATATACACTATTTGTGGAACTTTGTACGCATGTTGTGCACCACTTACATTTCTCGAACTGGTTGCAGACGTTTTGTTGCCGCCGAACGGACAATAACCTCCTTCCGTTGTTATGTTTTTTAATATTTTAAATGTCATTTCTGACATCGCCAAACTGATACAGTTTCTCGTCATATAACTGAAGCCTATACCAAAGACAACGCTGATGCACATTACGTAGCGTTGTGGGAAGTGCCTGCAACCTACAAAACAACACAAATTTATATTCAACTTTTTCATACTTACAATACATGTTTTGCAGTTCCAGACTTTTGTAGGTTATTTTACGCATGTTTCGAGCGTTAGCCAGTAATAAACTCACATGGCTGATGGTAAGAGTACTGCTTAATGGTGTTTATGTGTCTCAAAAAAAAAACTTAATAGTACAGTAAAATAATATAAAGTCACACACACACACATGCACATTCAGTTACTAACTCATACACATATTAAAACACTTGTTCTTCTGGATTTGATTGCATCTGTTTTTATGTTTACATCAACTTTTCGACAACCTTCTTCTTAACACTTTCAACCCTGGCCATTTCAGCATAGGCATGTCCCAGCAGCTGGGGTGTTTCCCATATTTTCCCCTTTTTTGTTAGTAGTAAAATTTGTCAAAAACAACATAAATTACATGTCAAATTAAAGATTGGACCTTCTATTTTCATACAATGATACACTATTTATTTCTTCTGTAGGTGGAATTAATTTTTAGTATCTAGATCAGGAGCATGTTTTTGACAAATAAAAAAAGTTTTACAAGGTAAATCACATAACAAATGGTTTCTTATTTGTAACTACTGTACAAAAATGACTTTTCTTACAATATTAAGGCACAGAATATAGTACAAATCAGTCTATATTCAATAATCTGGTTTTGTATGATATAAAATGAAACAGTCAGGGTAACACAAACCCTACATTACAAGTTTCACAATAGTCAGAAATCACAGATCAAAAAACTGATTTGTGGTGCTATCTGTGTATTCAGTTGGCAACTACAAAGTATAGTCTACAGTTCAAACAACAGAAGCTTGTAAATGTTTTGTACAAATGCTGTTAAATGCATGTGAAGTGGCAAACATAAAATTTACAGGCATCGGGTTTTTGAGAAAAATCATGTGCCCATAAATTTTATGGGCAACGGCTCAAAAGTGTTAAATACCAACATTCTTCAAGAATGTACCATGTCTTCGGGCATTTATTCTTTTTTATTTGGCCCAACAAGCTCTGTTGGCCCCCGTGATTCCTTCATGTTTGGCACTGTTAACTATGGCCGGTGCTGTTTCTTCTATCAATACATAACTGCACTTCTTTGTTTGTGATTTTTTTACCATTCTGTAGGACTTACACAGACCATCCTCCACTGTGCAGAGAGTCATTATAAAAGCATGACATTTCTTTGCATTCAGTATAGCAGTATTCATGGTTTTATATACCACCGTCTCACTTCGATAGCCAAATATGCCACCTGTCATTGTATTTTTTCATCCATCCATGTGACACTTGACTTCATCATCCATTGGACTCTTGATTTCATAAGTGAAGCTAAGTGGATGCTTTAAATATACATCTAGTATTTTTCTTTTATGCCCAATTTATTCCATCCATCCAGATTTGAAAAAATTATTTTCTTAATTCAGTAAATTATATCTGTTCATGGAAAACTTGTTCACACTGTTGAACTGGGGCTTATGTTCAACACGTTCACTGCTGTTGTCAAGATCTGTGACATGGCATATGCTCTCTGTGGTGCTCATGCCATGGGTCTGTGACATTTACTCAACACATTATAATGTGTTAATACAGAGCAAGCATGCAGTGTGACCGTTTTTTGTTGGAGAGTTGTAACAGTACATAATGACCCAATACCATAATTATGGGATTTAAAGGTATTTTTCAATGTTTTATATTGTTTAATCATTAAAGTACAGAATGGTTAGGTCCATTTTCCCTATATACGGAGGAACAAAGCCGATTCAGCAAGAGTATCATACCAAGGTCACCGTTAGAACGTGCAGGAGCCGGTAAAAGCCATGGCGGTGTTTGTGACGAATGACTGTAAATATGCATTGTGATTGGATCATAGCACTGTTCTGTCATAACCAAAAACAATGACGCACTGAGTACAATACGTACAACGAGGCGTTGTCCAGTAAGACAAAGCTGGATGACGTAAGAAACACACACACAAGCGCAAATTTACATTTGCCTCGTTCTCATTTCAACGCAGTTCTTAAAAGGATACACAGCGATGTATCGCTGTGTGGTCAATTCTATAACAAAAGTTTATAATGACTAGATTCAAAATTACCAGTATAATAGTGGAGCAATAAAGGCTCAAATATAGTAACAGTATGAACTATAGTCTGTAGAATCAGTGCTTATATTTACTTCATTAAAACGCAGCAGAACTAGAGGCGAACACCGGCCATCAACATGGGTGTCAACCACCAGCAGCGAAGGAGTAACACCGAACAACAATAAGAGAAGTCCAATTTTACCATCTTTCTTATAGTTTAATGAGCTCATTAATAAAAAATTAATTAATTAAACGGATGTACTTGTTCAAGGGTGAATGTGTGTGAGAGTGAGTGAGTGAACTCATGGCCATAACTATATATGCCGAGGGCATTGGTTTGTGTGTAAATCAATTACTAAGTAATAAATGATTAAAGCTGCAGCAATATAAACGTTACACTGATCTTGATTTAGAAAACAAAAAAGAAGTATTAAGAATAATGTTGGATATTAAACTAACAGCCATTTTGTTTTTGGTCATCTTGTATGACGTCATTTTGACCGCATGGTCGTGTATGTAAAACATTCTGGAAAATTAAATTTTGATAGTTATTTTCAATAATACAGTGTTATCAATTGTGTCATCATCTGTGTATCAAAATCTCACTGTAAATGAATCCTGGCCCCCCTTAGGTAAAAGCACATTTAAAAAAGAAGAATATGAGCCCGGCAGTGACTGAAATTGGTAAGTACCCAGAGGTACCATATTATGGTATTTTTATAAATATAAATATCAATATATGTGTAGTAATAAATAATAGAGTAGGGGGAAATTCACAGAGTAGTGAAACTTATAAAATTTCTGTGTAGTCTTACTTGGTTCCTCGTATTTAAAGAAAATGGCTTGTTTACAAAAGAATAACAAAACACTTGAGTATCTAGGGTATGTCACATAAAAAAAATTTTATCAGTGAATGTGTTAAACAGCCAAACATTTTATATAATCCATTCTAAGTGTCAGGTTTTTCACCATGTATTGAAGAGCCAACATAATAAAAACCCTTCCAATGTTTTAATGAAGTCAGCCATTTTTACGTGGCAATGAAAAAACAAATATATTTATACTTTTAACATACATTTCCAGTTTTGTACAGAAATGTATGTTTTTGTATTAGAGAAAAGATAAAAATTAAAAACCTTGCAATACATATATGATAGATGCACATAAACTTTGATATAATAACTATAGTATGCAAAAATTTTGCCAATTTTTATGATTTAAAAAGTAATAGCAAATGCACTTTATTATTACGGTATTTATTCCGACTATACAATTTGTACAGTTTCTGGAACCAAAGATTACAGAATTTATTGATTTCTCATATTTCATTATTTTACAATAACATTGATTATACTATATTTTTATATACATATTAATGTACAAAAATACTTCTTATTTGTACAGTTATTCTGTTCAGTTATCAAAACTAACTTCAATTCAATGACGAGTTGTACTTCCATTTGACCATAAAGTAAAAGACTCTCAACTAACAATGGGCCTGTTGTTACTTTTTAATTTATAAATCTGTCATTCTAACGATTTGTCTTTAGCTCACTAGCAACAACCAGCTAAATATAAGGGGAGCCCCACTGGTTTCACAGTGGAACCAGTGCTTGAAACATAACCATACATTATCAAAAGATGATTTTATATTTTTTTATTGTGTTTTTAAAACCTGGACTTGTTGGGGCATCAACTCCAGCCAAAGGGAGGGAATCAAGCAGACCACACACCAGATTCAAAACCATTTATAGCTCCAGAGGAAAAGTACGATCAGACGGAGAAGAACTTGTAAGCAGAATGTCCTGTAGATGTTTTCATTGTAGCATGACTACTAATCCACGCAGCACAGAGTGGTGCTGCAAGACATGTGGAGTGGGGTTTTATATGCTGGCCACAAAGAACTGTTTTCAGGGGATTCACAAGCAACAGATAATATCTCAAGTAGCTCATCAAAATAAATCTATAAATGACACAACATTTTTTTTACATGTTTACTCTAGATAGCTCTGGTTATTTTGCCATTCAAGCTGTGCTGTTACTTATAATTTATAATTATGTCATTCTAACAATTTGTCTTTAGCAACCAGCTAAATATAGGGAGAAACCAGGGTCGCAGTGAAACCAGGGTCTAAAACATGAAACAAATAAAATGTTACCAAAAGATGTTATTATTGTGTGGTTTCTGTAGTAAATATGTGTTTATATAATCTTTTGGATTTATTTTTAAATTATTTGTACTCAAATGGTTAAACAAAATACTTACTATTTCAGAAATTTAGAAAGTTTTCTATAGCTAATTATTTATTTGACCCCCTTAAAACTAATGCCAAAAATTTGCTAGCAAAGTTTATGATATGCGTGATCTTGCTACTGAAGTGCAGGTAAATTTTTTACTACGATAAACTAGCAACTCCACATGGGTATTAAAAAACTACTGGCCCTAAAAATCTAAAATTTCGAGTCTTAGTGTACAGTTATATCATATAAAGCTGATTAAAATGAGACACAAAGGTTCTAAAATTCTGTACTGGGTAATTTGATATGGAACAATCCTATATTGACAATATAAAAGTTAAGTAACTAATAATTACCAATAACAAATGTCTAATTATAAGTGTAACACTACCGACTCAGAACACAAAGTTTTTTATTGGTAAAAGTGTAAAATTTTTACCTTATAGCCTGAACCAGTTTTTGCTTATTATAAGCTTCGTCAGAGGCTCCCACTGGGAGCACTGTCCGTCTTGCTCTTGGTGACAGCGTCGTCTTTTGAAAGATCGATGTTGCATGTGTGTGGGGTGTGATATGTTCGAATAATATATGTGATTTGAATTGTGTCTGTTGGTTTAGGATGACATTTTTATGTGTTTTTGTGTGTTTGTATATTTCAAGTTGTTCAAGAGTGACTACTTTTCAGCCTTTTGTGTGTACATGTGTGTGACATCTTTTGGGCAGGGCGATTCGGGCATGTCTGTATTGCCATATCTCCTTCAATGTTCCTCTCACGCAAAAGAACTGAATACAAATTGTAAGAAATTTTGCTTTAAAAACGATTTACTGTATAATTTTGTTTCTATGCATAGTTTACAAGTTATTTAAAAGAAATTAATAAGGAATCGTGTGAACTTGATAGGGATGTGTAAAGACTTCAGTTCTTATAACAGCCACATCTTATTATTATTCCGGCTGTATAATGTTTACACATTTTCCGGAATCAAAGATTACAGAAGTGATTGAATTCTCAGCTTCCACTGCTGCTTTTCCATCCAAAGATCTTCTTCAATTTCTCGTTCACTCAATTCAGTCTGAATTTCTTGTATCCAGGTGATCAGTGGCCTTTCTCTTTTCCTTCTTCCTGGTGGGGTCTATTCCAGAACTCTTCTTGGCAATCTTTCCTGTGTCATTCTTTTTGTGTGTCCATACCATTGTAACTTTTTTGTTTGGTTAAAATCAACAATTGAATTTTTCACATTCATTGTATTCTTAATGACTTCGTTTCTAATTTTCTCACGTCTGGGTACTGTTGCAGAACATCTCCAAAAGTCCATCTCTGTTGTAATTAATTTTGTTCGTGTGTGTTTATTAGCAGCCAAACTTCTGAGCCATAAGTCATGATACTTTTAACAATGGTTTTAAATATCTTGATTTTAGTTTCTCCTGTAATTTGCTTGTCCCACAGTATTCCATTTAATGTAGATATAGCAATCTTTTCCAAATTAATTCTGGATTGCATTTCTTTGTCTTTCTTCCCACTGGCCATAATTTTTGTCTTGCTTCCCACTGGCCACAATTTTCACCTCTAAATACTTGCATTCCTCTGTATATGAAATCTTCCCCATGTCTTCCTCCAATATCAAGTCTTGAGGAAGGTCACCTATTACCATGTATTTTGTTTTATTTATATTTCCCTTTAGTTTCCATTTCTGATATTCCTGTATTTCTAGTCATGTGCTCTATGTCTTCAGAATCTTGAGCTAAAAGTAGTTGATCAAAGATTGCTTAATAATTCATAGTTTGTTATTTTCCTGTCTCTTCGTTGTTTGTGTTGCAGTATAATTACCAGATAAGTGTTAAATTACCAGATAAAATTAATTTTTCTATAATAACAAGTCTATTTACTATTTGTTTCCAATAATTCAAAACAACATACTCTATTGACACTGTAATTACAATATTTGATATTTGGGCAGTATTTGTCAGAGTTGTATGACATGTACATGTCATATTTATAGTATGAGCTTATATTTTTGTTTTTTTTTCCCAATGAAAACAAACAAGAGATGTGGCTACAAAACAAATATATGTGATATGTGTCAAAACAAAGTATATTCACAAGTTTCAGCAGTACGTGATTTGTAGTTTTTTTGTCAGTTCAGATATCACTGATTACAGGCTGTGAACATAATTATTGAGACCAAAAAAAGAAATCTAAATCTTTAGACTAAAAAGAAATCTTTTAAAAATTAATTTAAATCAAAATGCCTTAATGCCAATTTTATTATGATATTAAGCCACTGATGCCAAATTTATATGATATAATTCAGTATGGAGCTCATTAGAACAAAATCTGAATGCTAATTCTATTAATATATTAGTAGATCTTCAAAATTATAAAAAAAACTTTTGTTAATAACCTACAGCCATAATTATACTATTGTTGAAGAGTACTTACATGATCTTAAACATGATTTAATTCCCATAATTACTATGTGGTTAAAAATTGCACTGCATATGTATGTAGGAAAACTCCATAGGCTTTTAGCACTTAAAAAACTTGCATAACAAACTTCTGCATACGCTCATTGTACGCTATTTATTAATATTTATTTATTTTTTAAAAATAAACCGTACATGTTGTTATTTTGTTTCTTTTAGTGAGTAAAGATTGATAGAACAGTAATCATGTAGGCACTGCAGGAATATACCAATATTCTTGTGTATTTCTGTAAGTGCATAATATTCTGAACGAATATTGTATAAGTGTAGGCCTACTCCAAATATTGAGTTTTATGAAAGTTGGACTCTTAACATTTTTTATCACATTATTAAGATTTTTTATATCTTATGTGCAAAAAACTGTCTAAGAACTGATGATATCCAGTATAAATAAAAACAATCTAGACACCAGGAGGGCCCATTTATTCAGCTTGTGGACCTCATAATGGAGATAATTATATAATATGTAAACATGGAAGAAAAATATTGGATTGTTATTTACAATGTATTTCATTCTAATTTTTTCTGTGGTTGTGTTACAGCTCTATGAAAATATACAAAACAATATTTAATCATTTTTTATGGTAGTTTATTATTATGTAGATTATTTAATTAGACATTAACCATTGCTGAATTAAAATTTTAGTTTAATCTCCATATTCTAAATAATGGTTAATATTCATTAGTACACTGTACACAGTATTGTATCTAAAACACATTCATAGCTCTTAATCTTTTCTACTACTACTTCTGATTAAGTCTGCTATGGTTTTACTTGCTATTTGCTGCTTCTATAGTGGGCAACACCACTATAAAATATTGCATAGTCCTCCATGTAGTTCCTACCCTGTAGTTTTCTTTTTTCTGTCTCAGATATAAAGGTTTCATCTACTGTCAGACTTTTTACTACTCTTGCCAATTCATTTTTTTTACTAGCTACTGATTTAACATCCATGACCCTAAAAATTAATTTCTCAACAATCCACTTCTTGTTTTTGCTGCAGTCCATTACCATTAAATCCTCTTCTAGTTCCAATGCTAAGACACAATCCTGTTGGGTTTCTGCCAGGAATAGAGAGTCTTCCCTGGCTACGTTGCGGGCACCACACAGGGATAGCTCAGTGATGGCTCCTTAATGACTCCGAGCTTGCATGATTTTCATTTGGGGTAAACTCCTCTAGGCTCCCCTAGGTTATCCGCTGCCTGCTGTTGAGATATCCTCTTCTATCTTAAAGACTGTTGGCCGAATAAGATCAAGAATAAGAGAAGAAAATAAGACAATAAAGTGTGTCAGCCCTGTAATAACATTGGGGTCGTAGAAACAAGAATTTGGCCAAGAGAGACCAACAAGCTAGATTAAAATAAGGGACCTTACACTAGACAAATTGAAGCAAAATAAGAGTGTAGCTAGGAACCTGGGCTTGGCAAACCAGTACTCACAAAGTGTGAGCCCCTGGAAGCTGGACAGTAGGACAAGTTTGCTAAATTATTTGGTAACCTTAAAACAAATCATTGTCTCTTTCTTGTCAGTGCCATTGTCAAGCATGCAAACACTACCATGTGTATGTATAAAATTGTGTGTGTGTGTGTGTTTGTGTGTGTAAAGGGTGCACACTTCTTTTGACTACAAGACTAATCTGGGTTACACTGGTGTTAACCCAAGTGTAGGCAATATAGCATAGTAGTAGTTCATAAGCACAGTGTTTTCCTAAGGTTTCTACCCATTATAGGCAAGAGAACAATTCTCTGATTTCCCTTTGCCTGGTGAGGGAAAGTGACAATATACTATCACCGCTATTACGGTACACTATGCAGATAGTACTCGATGAGACAATTTTAACGACACCTCACTCAACGTTCTATCATATTGGAAACCAGAGAAATACTAATTTTAGTGCGCGCCGAGCAGCTCAAAACATTTCTATTTCTCCCCCCACTCTGGATGATGCAATAGCCCGCTTATATTGTGCTATTTATTATCTTTGTTCCTTTATCTGTTGAATGGTACCTCATATAAGCGTGAATCTTGTCGTTTAGATAATATTTAAATTTTAAACATGACGTGAAAACGTAACGCTCGATTTTCTGGTTGGGGGTGCCTATTGCTGGCCTGAAAGGTAAGACGTATTCTACGTCAAAAACAAGTTTAATTTTTTTTCTGTGGCAGGAATCAGACCCAAGCCATCTGATGAAGTGGTTCAGGGTGGGGGAATCGTTACAGGCACTTATAAAAGGGTATAGTCTTGTATGTATACTGTAGAATAACAAACAGATACTATTAAATATTTTATAGTTAAATTTATATTCCATGAATCGTCAAATACAGGAATGTTCCAAGAAAGTATTTTTAATATTTACATTATCATTTTGAGAGTTCACAGACATCAAACATGTCTGAATTGAGTTTTGAATAACTAAGTTTTTGATAATGATACACTATATATAATATATACAATGATATATATATATATATATAAAATTGAGTTTTTTTAAAACTATATATATATATATATGTATATATATATATATATTTATATATATATATATACATGTTAGAGCTTTGTTCAAGTCTACAGAAGAAAAACAACACAACGTGTGCAAGAAATGGTTTCTTCTCTGGTCTACTTTTAGATTTTGATTCTGTGTTAGTATCAATATAAAGGTTTATTTATGTCCAAGTATAATTGAATAAATTTGTAGGCTTCACTATTTTAGTGTGTCTACTGGAAAATTTAAGATTTGTAACATTTATCAAAATCCAGTACTTTATTCTGCATTCTAAATATTGTGTACTTTGTTATATCTAACAGAAGTTACAATATTTGTAAACACTATACATAAATTGCATGTTGGCATTCCTGTAACTATTGTATGTGTTTTCATGATTCAACATATGATTACTACTAAAATTATATGTAATATAATGTATAAGTACTAGTTTTTAATTAAGACTAGTTTTATGTAGCGACAAACTCTTATATGCTTATATCTGACTTTAATTATATGGTTATGTGTAAAAATAAATGTGCTGTGTATTGATGTTAATAACATGTGAGTGAAGTTAAAAATGTGAAAGGAACTGAATATTTTTTGTGTTAAGTTATGCCATGCTTTAGAAAATGTAAGATTCTTCATTGTAATTCTATTTATTTATATATTCTTCTTTTCATCGTCAAGTTGTATAATTATGAAAGTTTTTAATGGTCATCTTTGTATATTGTAGAACAGCTGTTTCATAGGAATGTCTTGCAATACCACAAAATATCAGTGTACAGAATTTAATGCTAGGTTTAGAAAGTCTGTAAAATTAAGTTCAGTTTTTTAAACAACATATTTAATTATTATTTAAAAATAAGTAGGACAAAAAATTCAAATATCAAAAAGTGTATAATTAATATGCTATTCAGTTTACTCTTTTGAACATGGAAGTCAGTCCAGCTTATTTTTTCATTTGAATAATTAAAAAAAACTTGTCATCCGTGTTGATGACAAATGTTCTAATCCAAAACATTTTTACTACTTATTTTTATACTATTCAAAACGAAAAATTAAAAAATAGGTACACTGAAAAATGTATGCTTGACAGGGGAGGGTTGGATGTAGTGTTAACAACAATGAACACCTTTGTCCAACCGTTTACGTGGGACTTTCCACTTACCTCCAACTCTCCCCTGCCTAACATTGATTTCAAACCTGTCAGTTGAAATCCAACCTCTGAAGCTGATGTAATTGGTGAAACAACTGTCAGGAAAATAAAATCATCTGTAGAACTTACCAAGTGTTTGTTTATTAAATTCAAGTATTAGTAAAATCTTCTACCAAGTGCCGAGCGACCATTAGATCAGTGTAAATTGTGGTTTTAAAATTTTCATTGAAATAATTTTCAAGTGTAATTAAATTATTCATTAAGTTGTGCATTAAAATGATTTACATTTTCTATGTTCACTTGACACAATGTTTGCTGGTCTCGATTCTCTCTTACAAGTCTTATTCATATTACCTTTGACCAGTCATAAGTTAACTCTTGATTCATGAGGCTGGGCGGTACAGACAAAATATTTATACAACACTATTTAAGTATTTCCTTTCCTCCTGGAAAGGAACAACTCTATACAATCAGCTGTTAACATTTTCATTTCGAGGTTGTATGTAACAGACTTCTTAAATTTGTGCAGATTTCAATAGAAATGAACTGGCATAAAGAAAGCGAGAAGAATTAGACACCCACATTCAACAAGCTAAATTACTTGTCAAAAAAATTTACTTGTTAAAAAACTAACCTATTTCCGATAGTTTTTAAATTGAAATATAACACTTTACCAATGGTATTGTTGAATAATACAGTGAGCAACAGCAGTAATGTGCTTCTTTCAAGTACAAGTGCTTTTCGTACAATGTGTGTTGTATGAAATACTTTGTTCGCTTCATTCTCTAAATATTGTGTGTATTATTCTATATTTAATCACATTTTACTTTATGGTGTTTTAAATGAAATTATTTACTAATTAAAAAAAATACACACCTTTTACTGATGTTCCTCCTTTGTTAGTACCTGCCAACATTACCGTATGTACAAGTAATACCATGTATTTCAGTTTTTCAACAGGACCAAATTCAGGCTAGTGCACATTTTTTTCTCATTGGCATAGTTACAAATATTTACATCAACCAGGAAAACAAAGCAATCTAGAACTAATTATAAATATAATACTACTGACTCGGAACACTTAAGTTTTTTATTGGTAAAAATGTAAAATTTTATCAACAGTTGTGCAATGTGATATGTTTGAATATTACGTGTGATTTGAGTTGTGTCTGTTTGTTTAGGATGTCATTTTTATGTGTCCAATAAAAAAGCACACACACAACATCGATCTTTCAGAAGACGGCACCGTCACCAAGAAC
The DNA here is from genome assembly GCA_034769895.1 of Magicicada septendecula. NCBI lineage: Eukaryota > Metazoa > Arthropoda > Insecta > Hemiptera > Cicadidae > Magicicada > Magicicada septendecula. The sequence continues at coordinate 23,970,874 of CM068374.1, forward strand.
AAGACGGACAGTGCTCCTAGTAGCAGCCTCTGACGAAGCTTGTAATAAGCAAAAACTGGTTCAGGCTATACATTTTTACCAATAAAAAACTTAGTATTTCGAGTCAGTAGTATTATACTTATAATTAGTTAATCTATGGATACGTCATGGACAACAAAATCCAACAATCTAGAACAATATCTAAAACAGTAGTCGAGTGTTTTGTACAAATCAGTAGTAGTATGGGGTTAACTTCAGTTACAAGAGTGACTACTGTCTGATATGTTATTTATGGTCAGTCCACTATGAAAAATTTTCTTGCAAAATAGTAAAGATAGATCTCTGAGATTCTTTTTTTTTTTATATCTCAGGTCATGCAATGTTGTACCCTGATGATTTGTCTGCCAGGAATTTTCATATTGCATTATTATTCCTACAGAACAGAAATATGGATCAAATTTTTGCCCGGCCATAAGTCGTAAAAAAGCATTTCTGGACCTTCATGTATGTAGGCCTAACAATTTTATCTTATTTTTCAACTGAACTATTTTCTTTTCCTGCTGGATCACTCTATATAATCAGTTGTTACCATTATGACTTTGAGTTATGTGTAATAGTTTCTTAAATTTGTGCAAATTTCAGTAGAAACAAACTGGCCTAAAGAACATGAGAGGATTTATGGATGCACACTCAAAGAACTAAATTACTTGTAAAAAAATGTATTTAAATATGATTGAAGGTATAATTTTCATTTTATTTTCAGGTGTCACTTGCATTCCACAACGGTATGTGATGTCACTTAACATTTTTGTGGGAATGATGATTTGTTATATGGGAAGAAATTGCATCAGTCTGGCTATGTCTGAAATGACATTCAAAATAAACAAAAATATAACATTATCAGAAGGCTACTGTCCACTGCCTGAAAACAAAACTTCTCCAGAAAGTTCTAAAAATGTAAGTATACCTTGTGTCTTATATATAATTGTTCCTTGTTTGGTAATTGTATTCTGTTGTCCTTCCTTCCCGTGGTGTTACAAACCATTCTGGCCCCCTGACCAACAGTCCAACAGTCTTGATCTTGAGCAGCCACTCACCAATTCCTCATCCCAGATGAGTCTCAATGTCTTCCCGAACATTGTCCTGCCAGCATATTCTTGTTCTTCTCTGCCCAGCATCTGTCCCTTCATTATTTCTTTGAGTATTCTGGCATTGCTCAATTGCTCAATATATCCTGCCCATCTTGGTGTTGCAGCCAGATTTAATCTACGATCAATATTGACAACTTGATCATATTGAAAGTCTCTAAATACCGCCCAAAACTACTCAAAAGTTTTGAATAAAAATCCCTAGATTTAAAAAGTATATTATGTAATATTTTGAACTGCTTTTTTGTGATTAGTTAGAAGTATATTATAATACTGTTTAATACTTCTGGCATACATTAATAAAATATAGTAATACATAATATAATTAATACAGTAATAACATTTCAGCAACTACATCCATAATAATGATTTGAATATATTAAGGAGCACACAATGTAGGCCTTCGGCATGTGACAGGTACTTTGACCCTTACATATTACAAACCCCAGAAATAGAGTTATAAAACAAAACTTACATTTGAATCATGTTCCTATTAGAACTCATATATATTACAAAATAATGAAACATAAAAACTCCTCCTTAACAGGCTAAACAAAATTAATATTCATTTCGTACATTCACAGAAGTTTTGCACAGGGATTCGAAATGTATCTTTGACCTTGAGAGAGAGAGAGAGAGAGAGAGAGAGAGTGAGAGAGAGAGGGGGCAGTAAACAAATGACAATGTGATATCTCTCCTTTACTGTCTATACACAATACTGGATACCAGTAGAGTGTGAATCTCACTCTAAAATTCACAAGGTCTACTGACATTTCTTTTCCTTTTATTTTTTGTTTTTAACGGTTTTTATTAAAACATATCTTTTGGCCATCTGCCAGTATTCTTCATACATGAACAAACAATTTTAATGATCTTTGTTTCCAACTCTATGAACCCCCATCTCTCTTGCATTCATGTGAACCCTTATTAACTCATGAGGTTTGTGCTCTAGCCCTAATTTCTTGAGCTTTTTCTAGATAGAGTTTATCTCTACCAATGACATAACTAGGAGCTGATCCTTTGGAGGAGGGGATGATAGGGTTGGACCGAACCCCCTATTTTCCTCAGAACAAACAAGAAATTCAGGATTCTTCCCATGTAATTTTATAAATACATTTTATAAATTGTTTGCACCTCAGCGATTTTGAACAAAACCAACATGAAATATACGGTCTGAAAAAAATATGGAAAAGTGCTGATTTAAAAATTATCTGGTTGATTAATTGTTATTAAAATTAAAGTTAACAAATCTTGTCATTAACTGCAACCGAATAGAAGTCAACTTGTCTTCTTGTCATAATCTTGTCTTCTTAACTGCAATCTTGTCACAACAGCTAGGGAAGTCAACTTGTCTGTTGTCATAAGCCAGTTACATTTTTATACATTTAAAGCCAGCCGCACATTGGAGTGACATTCTGTTTCACAACAGAACCATTTTTGCACATTGTGCCGCAAAGTATCTCAGATGACTCTACAGCCATTATGACCTATAAAGCGCCACACACTAGCTGTGTCATTGTCTAGAGGTGTCGCAACGCCCCTCAACACCAAAGATGTAGCTCCTTCAACAAAACAACAAAGCTCCTTCTGTCTTGCAACAAAACAGCTTGTGACGTTTTGAACTGTGTATGTGCTAGATTTTGACCACACAAGGCTATAAAAACCTATGCAGTTTCAAAACATTGTACGGTGTTAAAAGATATGTCAAATTTAAAGACTATATGAGACAGTTTATATTACACTTACCTAGTCCTACATGGAAAATGTATGGATTATCCGGTTGTGATACGATACAATGGTTAAGCACTGGGTTGTTGAATTTAAAATGGGTCAGACAAGCACAACTAACGACCCACATGTTGAAGTGACTATGTCAGAAAAAATCTACAAAATCGTTTTGACAGACCGTAGAATGAAAGTGAGCGAGATAGCAGAGACTGTTGGTATATCAACAGCATGAGTTCACAATATCCTACACGAACATCTGTATATAACTAAGTTGTGCACTAGATGGGTGCCGTGTTTGCTGACACTTGACAAAAACCATATCGCAAGGATGTTTTAACCAACTGTTTGGCACTCTATACATTCAATCCAACCAAATTTTTGTGTTGATTATAATTGTTGATGAGCTTTGGACCACCACAACACTCCTGTGATCAAACAGTAGTTAAAACAATGGACTGTGAAAGGCGAACAAACTCCATAGATGGAAAAGACAATTCCATTCCTTCTACTGGAAACAATTAGTGGTGAGTACTACGTGAACGTGTCTTTTAAATGACAAAATCAAGAAAAAAACGGCCACATTTAGCAAAAAGAAAGTGCCGTTGCACCAAGACAGTGCACAATCTTGTAACACTACATTATGCAACCTATTTTGAGTGGTTGACAAGTGAATCATAATAATAATTATGTACGCTGTAACAACCAAGTCGGTGCGTACCTGTTAAAATGTGTTTACACTTGTTTATTATGTGTATAAGTGTTAATGTGGTGTGTTCGCCTCACACCGGTCGTTACAATAATTGTAGTCACTACTGAAGTCTATAGCATGGTCCAAATTACCAGTACAACCTACCTGTTACTTCATAGGGGTTGCGAATCCCGGGTGGCGCCAAATTGTTTATATTAAAACAATTAAAACTGTTAAATTACCAGTTGATAAGTGTTATTAGCGTTGACAGCTGGAGCGTTCAAATGGTTCCCGCCGCTGTACAGGTTGCCGTATTGTCCACTCGTGACGTGCGCTAGTTGGTTACTGAATAAAAATTGCTAACACACATATATTCTACAACATCCTATGAAATAAAACAATGGTAATGCTCTGTACTGTAATTTTAATACAAATTCAGTCATTAATTAATATGACAAAAGGATTATAAATGGTTTAATAACAAATTGCTCCGGCTTAGAACATGAGACGCCAATATTTCAAGGTTGGCGAAATCGGTTTCAAAACAAATTATTTCGATGCCGTGATGGCTACTGTTTACATACAATATATTAATCTGTTCAAAATCTGGGGTCCTTTGGCTTATAAAATAAGACATAAAAGTTGGTTACATTAAAAAAGTACACTACCATACCTTATACGTACTTAAAGAATATAAAGTGTTTTTACAAATTGTTCGGTAGTGTCGTATTTTTTGTTACAAAGTTCGCACAACTAATGCGAGGTTATATTTTAATTAACAAAATGTTTTTATGTAAGTTGATTATGCATTAACCCTTTGAAAGAAAATTAAATTTGTTTAATAGTGAGAAATTTTGATCGTTTGAGAAATATTTAAAGTAATTTGGTTTCTGGGAGAAAGGAATTTATTGGATACTTATCAGTTCAGACAGTGTTGATATATAGTCATCTGGGGTAGTGGAAATTCTGCAATATTGGACTGGTTTTAGGCTTCGGGCATCTTCTTCTATCTTGTCTTGGGATTTCTGCTAATTAATTTATTGTTATTTGGTTCCAGGACATTGTTTAATCTTGGTAGTTCTGCATCTATTCGTCTTTGGTTTTGGTTGTCATCTTCCGAACGTCTTTTTAACTATTTAATGGAAAATTTCAGTCATCACAATTTTGCGTGTCGCTTACCCACACGTCATTTCTTCAAGTCTAATGAATTTAACGGAAAATTAGTATTCAACGGCCTGTTACTATGGTAACAGTAACCCTTTGATTGGTTAAGACCTCTTTCAAAAGCATTGTTAAGAGATTTGAATTTTTATTCAAATTTATTATGTATTTTCTTAATGATTTTATTCCTTTATCGTTCCTTTGGGGTAATAAATAATATCACTATTATATTTCTTTCCTTTCAAAGTTTAAAATGATACCCCATAAGGTCATATTCTATTATACATTAACTTTAGTCTAAATATTTGACATTTGATAAATTACATATCTCTCTTAAATTAAACTTTTATAATAACATTTCTCTTTTTAAAATGATTTACATATAATTACTGGCCATTTACAGGTCTTAGATTAATAAATTTCCTTGTGAATTTGTTACAATTGACATTTGTGTGTGTCTGACAGTTAGACGTTTTCATAGCCAAAAGTAGCCATGATGGTATTTTGTTTATTTCTTTTAAATTACATTTTAATTCAGCCTGATGGGCTTCACTTTGTTATCATGTTTGTTTGTGTTGTGTGTTGATTCTGTTTGTGTTTTAATTACTATTCAATACAGTTTTCATTATACATATTTTAAAATATAACAATTAGGCTTATGGACTGCAAGTTCCTTTCAGCCATATCCTCTTCATAACATTGAAACAAACAATTCTTTATAAGTTATTAGTTACTGTTGGTTTTAACATTAATTTCATTCTTTTGCTACTACTTTGAGTGATAAACATCATCACTTCTTGCAAACTTATTAAAGTTATTTCCCCTTTTAACATGGGGTGTTTTATTCATTGTATACTTAATTTTAAAACAAAACCTTATTTCAATATTACTATCTCCTCCATTCCATGTTAATACAAACTGTTTTTATCTGGGCTTTCTCCCTGAATAATATCACATGTTTTACTTATCTTTATTTGAAATATTATTTTTAATTATTCTTAATTATATGAATGTTCACAAGATCACTCAAATCATTGACAAAATCAATGCTTTATAAAGTGTTTTCTTATTTATTATTACATCTTTATTACTTAAAATATCTATTTCCATGTATCACCTTCACCTTTAATTAACAGAGGTTTATCACTGATACACTCTCACTATTTTTAGGGTATATACACTTTCACTATTACACTTTATTTTGGTTCACTGTTTGTATTAAGTGTTACTTAGTGGGTAATCCCTATACTTATTTCTCCTATTATTTCTCACTATTTCTTTACAACATAATTCTTATTATTAATGACATTTGGTTATTTACCTTTCATTAAATTTAACCTTAATAATTGTGTTAGTGTACTTTTCTACACTACGTTACTTTATAATTGTCTTTTGTTTTAAAATAGGAATATAAGTTATTTCAATTACAACAATACTATTTGTTTCATTAGTGGATAATTATTTGGGGTTTATTTACAGTATTCTATCTTTGAGTCTACCATTTCTCCCCTTTATATGTGGTGTTAGTTTCTCCTTGGGTTCAACCTGTCTCCTCTTCATTCTTCCTCTTCTTCTTCTTCTTCAACTTCAATTGTCTTCATCTTGGTTCGGTTCTCCTCTTCTCATCTGGTTTAATTTCTATATAGTTGTAGGAATTTGTTCACTTCCTTTGATTCTTCTTTAGTTCTGGTTTCTTATTTTCTTTTGTTAGTTCCTAATTGTTTGGTCAATCACCTTTTGTCTCTGTGTATGTTTCGTGGTTCCCTTCTTTGTGTTTCTGTTGTTGGGTCAATCACTTGGGTTGGGTAATATCGTCGTTCGTCGTGTCATAATATTTATATTTTATTCATTTTTAAGCACTTTATTTTATATGAAGTATTTTTACATTAAGAATTATCTTTTTTATCCCTGGTACGGGGTGGCTTATTTGTGTTGTAACATAATGCCTCTCCTCTAAAATTGATCATTTTGATAAAACACTAGCATAGTTTTTTTTATGAAATTATCAGTTATAGATAATCTTTTTCCTTTTCCTTCTTGTTTGTTTCTCCATTCTTCATATCTCTTCTTACTTAATTCATTCCATTTTATTTGGATCTGTTTTTATTTATTTCCATTGGCGCATTTTCCCTCATACACAATTTTTTCCCTAACTTTTATAGTAGCTGGTTTCTCCCATTACTACTCATTTTTCTGAGACCAGAGGCACATCATCTCTGCTCAGTTTATTTGGATTGCTGGACTTTTCAACAGTCAATCTTAAATACCTTTTTTGTCAACTTGTGACTTAAATCAATAATAATAATAATAATATAATAATATATCTTGGGATTGTCCACCTTGTGGTTTGTTTTTAGATCACTTTGGCCTTTTACTCATTCTTCCTTCCGCTATACCTTAACTATACACTATCATCTACTCATACACTTGATTGTTTTTATATTTATTCATATGTTAATTTCATCATATCTAACTTTTCATTATTTTGTTTTCAATGCTCATTGTGATCATTTTAATTGTCTTAGACATTTTTATTTTTTCCTTGGTTATTTAGCAAGATTCTGCTTTAGCCATTTCTGTATATTTGTTTTATACATAATTTCTCTCTCTTCCTTGTACCAGTTCAGATTTTTTTTTTTTTTTCTTAGAATACATTTGATTCATTATAATTTCAGGTATTTATCTCAGTAATTTGAGCTCGATTTTATTTTTGTTTATTTTATTCTGTATTAAATATCATTTTTGATAATTCTTTGTAATTTAATTCTCTTACTTTAAAGGAATGTTTGTAGCGTATTCCTTTTTAGTTATTTTTTGTTTAATTATAATCGTAAGTTTGTGATTCTTACATTTATATTATATAGGAATGTGTGTAACTTATTCCTTATTATCTCACTTTTTTATTTCATACTTCATATATCAATCTTTTATTAGACTGTGAGTTGATTTAAATTGAAAGGAATTTGTGTAACTGATTCCTTGTTTTTTACATTATTATTCATTTATATTACTTCTTTTTATTCCGCACATATCATCTAAATAGGGTAGTAAGTTGATCTTAAAATCTCTTTTGGAATTTTGAAATATGTTTATTTCATTTCACTATTTATTCTCCTTCATAGAACTTTTTTATCGAAGTTTGGTTATAAACTCCCTTTATTTTTCTTGTATTTATATTGCTTATCTGGTAAGTATTATTACCATTATCTTTTGTGATAATGTATGGTCATTTATCGTGCTATATACCGGACCTTGTTGTTTATACTTTTTTGTAAGTTGACTTCTCCTTTTCTTTCCTTTATTATTGCCTTCTCCTTTTTTGTTCGACACTTCATTGTTCTTCACCTCTTCTCCTTCAAGTGTTTGATATTCACACTTATTCTGGATAATTTTTTAAGTTTGTTTATTATAGTTTAATTTTTCTTATTTAATTCGTCTTGGTCGTTGTCATTTCTTGTCTTGGTGATTTTTATTGGTCTAATTTAACTTTAATACTTCTTTCTATTCCATTGGTTTGCTTGGTTAGTAATTCGAAGATCAGTCCCTTTTCTTGGTGTGTGGTATCTTCGCTTAGTTTACCCATGGTCCATCAGTTCTTCTGCACTTGTGGTTCGGATAACTCGGGCATGTAGAACTGTTTTCTTCCTTGCAACATAGGTCTCCTCCGTCTTGTACCATAATTCCTCTAATACCATATGTTCCGTAGTATTTATGTTTACCTCAAACATTTGATTACTTTGTCGATTAATCAGAGAAGTTAATTGTGCCTCTCTCATTAATGTTATTTTTGCTTTTTTATTTGGAATTTCCATTTCTGGTGTGTTCCAGTGTTTTATTGACCTTCTTGATTTGTTATACTCTGTTTTGTTGACAGTCATTTCTATTTCTGGCATCTTCCATCTAAGCATAGATTTGCTGAAATTTTCATCAACTGGTTGGTTGTGAATTCCTTTTATAATTTCTCTCAGAGTCCTCCTACAATCTTTATACTTTATTAATCTGTTTTGGTAGGTAATGGGCGAATTAAATACATCGGTGAGTCCGTTCTTCATCATCTCCACTTCTTCTCGTGTTTTGATGAGTTTCTTTTTATATATCCTTCCCATTTCCTCTGTTTTCTTAATCTTCTGGATGGTTCGATTCTTCTTTTTGTCATTGTTATCTGTATGTTCAGGAAACAATACACTTGTTTCTTCTACAATTTCCATCTCCTTCTGTGTTATTTTCTGATTCCCCGGTTCCCTGTTCTCATTCAACGTTTCTTTGATACTTTCAGAAGTGCTGTCTAGTGTTTCATTCAATTGTTTGAAATCACTAACTACTGTTTCTTGAAAGTGATTTACTGGGTAACTTGTTTCTTCCCATCTCTTGTTCATCCCTGTTTTTGCCTGTTTGACTTCTTCACGAAACTCTACTAGCATGAATCTTAACTCTTCTCTGTTCTTCTCACCATCTTCCTCCATTTGTCATAGGAGTGTTTCATTACGATTTTCGATCGTGTTATTGACTATTTCAAAATCCTTTTTTATCTCACTCTTCAGCTCTTCGCTCTTCTTTTCTAATGCCTCCTGACTTCCATGTATCACCTTCATTTGCTTCTTCAATTCTTCACTGTTTTGGTCCAGTTTTTTATTCCAGAATTCCCTGTCTTCTTTCCTTCCCTCTTGTAATGATTCTAATTGTTCAAATCTTCCTTGTCTGACTCTAATTTTTTGTTCAATTCTTCCTTGTCCGACTCTAATTTTTTATTCATTTGTCCAAATTGTTCCATCATTATCTTGAACATCTCCTGCCTGCTCAGGTCTTCTTTCTGATTGGGTTTAGTAGGTTGGTCCCATGTCATTACTTCCATTTCTTGTTCTGGTTGGGGTGGATTTGGGTTTTCCAGTTGGTCCTCCTGTGGATGTTCTTCCAACAATTCTCCAATCGTTTCCTCAACTTCTTCCACTTCTTCTTGGTTTTCTTCTTGGTTTAATGCTTCCTTACCTTTGAGCCTCGTAACCATACCGTGTCTATTCATAACCGCCGCTAGTTATTCTTTCTAGCCTCACGTTGCTGGTCGCCAATATGTAACGAGTTATCGGGTTGCATACCTGTTAAAATTGTGTTTACACTTGTTTATTATGTGTATAAGTGTTAATGTGGTGTGTTCGCCTCACACCGGTCGTTACAATAATAGTAGTCACTACTGAAGTCTATAGCGTGGTCCAAATTACCAGTACAACCTACCTGTTACTTCATAGGGATTGCGAATCCCGGGTGGCGCCAAATTGTTTATATTAAAACAATTAAAACTGTTAAATTACCAGTTGATAAGTGTTATTAGCGTTGACAGCTGGAGCGTTCAAATGGTTCCCGCCGCTGTACAGGTTGCCGTATTGTCCACTCGTGACGAGCGCTAGTTGGTTACTGAATAAAAATTGCTAACACACATATATTCTACAACGTCCTATGAAAAAAACAATGGTAATGCTCGGTACTGTAATTTTAATACAAGTTCAGTCATTAATTAATATGACAAAAGGATTATAAATGGTTTAATAACAAATTGCTCCGGCTTAGAACATGAGACGACGCCAATATTTCAAGGTTGGCGAAATCGGTTTCAAAACAAATTATTTCGATGCCGTGATGGCTACTGTTTACATACAATATATTAATCTGTTCAAAATCTGGGGTCCTTTGGATTATAAAATAAGACATAAAAGTTGGTTACATTAAAAAAGTACACTACCATACCTTATACGTACTTAAAGAATATAAAGTGTTTTTACAAATTGTTCGGTAGTGTCGTATTTTTTGTTACAAAGTTCGCACACTAATGCGAGGTTATATTTTAATTAACAAAATGTTTTTACATAAGTTGATTATGCATTAACCCTTTGAAAGAAAATTAAATTTGTTTAATAGTGAGAAATTTTGATCGTTTGAGAAATATTTAAAGTAATTTGGTTTCTGGGAGAAAGGAATTTATTGGATACTTATCAGTTCAGACAGTGTTGATATGTAGTCATCTGGGGTAGTGGAAATTCTGCAATATTGGACTGGTTTTAGGCTTCGGGCATCTTCTTCTATCTTGTCTTGGGATTTCTGCTAATTAATTTATTGTTATTTGGTTCCAGGACATCGTTTAATCTTGGTAGTTCTGCATCTATTCGTCTTTGGTTTTGGTTGTCATCTTCCGAACGTCTTTTTAACTATTTAATGGAAAATTTCAGTCATCACAATTTTGCGTGTCGCTTACCCACACGTCATTTCTTCAAGTCTAATGAATTTAACGGAAAATTAGTATTCAACGGCCTGTTACTATGGTAACAGTAACCCTTTGATTGGTTAAGACCTCTTTCAAAAGCATTGTTAAGAGATTTGAATTTTTATTCAAATTTATTATGTATTTTCTTAATGATTTTATTCCTTTATCGTTCCTTTGGGGTAATAAATAATATCACTATTATATTTCTTTCCTTTCAAAGTTAAAATGATACCCCATAAGGTCATATTCTATTATACATTAACTTTAGTCTAAATATTTGACATTTGATAAATTACATATCTCTCTTAAATTAAACTTTTATAATAACATTTCTCTTTTTAAAATGATTTACATATAATTACTGGCCATTTACTGGTCTTAGATTAATAAATTTCCTTGTGAATTTGTTACAATTGACATTTGTGTGTGTCTGACAGTTAGACGTTTTCATAGCCAAAAGTAGCCATGATGGTATTTTGTTTATTTCTTTTAAATTACATTTTAATTCAGCCTGATGGGCTTCACTTTGTTATCATGTTTGTTTGTGTTGTGTGTTGATTCTGTTTGTGTTTTAATTACTATTCAATACAGTTTTCATTATACATATTTTAAAATATAACAATTAGGCTTATGGACTGCAAGTTCCTTTCAGCCATATCCTCTTCATAACATTGAAACAAACAATTCTTTATAAGTTATTAGTTACTGTTGGTTTTAACATTAATTTCATTCTTTTGCTACTACTTTGAGTGATAAACATCATTACTTCTTGCAAACTTATTAAAGTTATTTCCCCTTTTAACATGGGGTGTTTTATTCATTGTATACTTAATTTTAAAACAAAACCTTATTTCAATATTACTATCTCCTCCATTCCATGTTAATACAAACTGTTTTTATCTGGGCTTTCTCCCTGAATAATATCACATGTTTTACTTATCTTTATTTAAAATATTATTTTTAATTATTCTTAGTTATATGAATGTTCACAAGATCACTCAAATCATTGACTGTTTACCAATGCTTTATAAAGTGTTTTCTTATTTATTATTACATCTTTATTACTTAAAATATCTATTTCCATGTATCACCTTCACCTTTAATTAACAGAGGTTTATCACTGATACACTCTCACTATTTTTAGGGTATATACACTTTCACTATTGCACTTTATTTTGGTTCACTGTTTGTATTAAGTGTTACTTAGTGGGTAATCCCTATACTTATTTCTCCTATTATTTCTCACTATTTCTTTACAACATAATTCTTATTATTAATGACATTTGGTTATTTACCTTTCATTAAATTTAACCTTAATAATTGTGTTAGTGTACTTTTCTACACTACGTTACTTTATAATTGTCTTTTGTTTTAAAATAGGAATATAAGTTATTTCAATTACAACAATACTATTTGTTTCATTAGTGGATAATTATTTGGGGTTTATTTACAGTATTCTATCTTTGAGTCTACCATTTCTCCCCTTTATATGTGGTGTTAGTTTCTCCTTGGGTTCAACCTGTCTCCTCTTCATTCTTCCTCTTCTTCTTCTTCTTCTTCAACTTCAATTGTCTTCATCTTGGTTCGGTTCTCCTCTTCTCATCTGGTTTAATTTCTATATAGTTGTAGGAATTTGTTCACTTCCTTTGATTCTTCTTTAGTTCTGGTTTCTTATTTTCTTTTGTTAGTTCCTAATTGTTTGGTCAATCACCTTTTGTCTCTGTGTATGTTTCGTGGTTCCCTTCTTTGTGTTTCTGTTGTTGGGTCAATCACTTGGGTTGGGTAATATCGTCGTTCGTCGTGTCATAATATTTATATTTTATTCTTTTTTAAACACTTTATTATATATGAAGTATTTTTACATTAAGAATTATCTTTTTTATCCCTGGTATGGGGTGGCTTATTTGTGTTGTAACAACGCTAAATGGAATTTGTTTACATTATATGATGATCGGAGTGGAGCAGAATTGCGTATTTGCTTATTTGCGGTAAACAAGTGTTACATCAGCCCACGGCAGCAACGTTTGGATATAACCGGGGAAAACTGGTTTGAGTGCGCAGTTGAACGAACAGACTGTTGTGCAAGACAAAGAAAAAGTCAGTCTCACGATGGCCGTCAACCTGTAAACATGCATTTTTAGTGCGCGTGAACAACCACGATAGGCCGAGCAGCCAAGGTAGGCCTACCACTATCTAAGTCAAAAACCATGTGAAATTATTTGAAATTGTGAACAGTAGTGTACCGGACTTTGAGAACATAAAAAACTCTCAATCTCACACATCAATTGTTGTGATGGCTAAAATCAAAGAATTGAAGTTAATATTGGTTCCTTACTCATTGATTTAGCCCCAAGCATCTTGTGCCTCTTACCTAACCTCAAAAAATGGCTCAATGGAAAAGATTTACTGATGACAATCCAGTCAGTGATGCTGTAAACAGCTACTTTGAGGATATCAACAAATCATCGGTCTGGCATAACCGCATTAGAACATCATTGTGTAAAGTTTATACAGCTAAAATGGAGATTATATTGAGAAGTAAATGCAAATTAATCCTAAAAAGTGTGGTTTTCTTATTGAGGCTCAGGACTTATTCAGGTCCTCGTATGTCTTAACCCATTGGTTCTTTTTTTTCATAATACATTTCAGTAATTTTCTACCTTCCCCTATCCTTTACATTACTGTCTTGTTTCTTATCTCGTTTATCCAGCCTATATTCTACATTCTTCTTACTTCTACTAGCACACCTACTTCTGATTTATTATAATGTTCAAATAATTTTTCTCTTCCTTGACATTCTCATTATTTTAGTTTTTCTTAGTACTCATTTTCATTGCATAATATTATTTGCTTTGACTGATGTCTGTAACTTATTCTGAAGTTATGTTTCTTCGTCTGCATGTCTCACATTAAGTCCTTCTATTACGGTTCCTCACTTTTTCATCTGCGACAGGTGGAAACAACACAGAAGATCATTGCAAGAGGATATTGGGCAGGAGATATCTCCAGATAACATTGTTGAAGTGATGCTTCGAGGGCAGGACACCTGAAACTGTGCGGCATGCTTTGCAGAAGAGATTCTTCAGTGAAAGAAGATACACTTGGAAAGCATAATATAGAATAAGAATAACAAGCCAGTTGTAAGTCCTAGGACTGAGGCACACAGACCCGGAAGTGTGAACCCTTCCGGACATTTGTTTAACACCTACCCTCATAAAAAATTAGTGTTCTTCAGGTACCATTACTTTTTACATATATATGTTGAATACTAATTGATGACATCCTTTCATCACTGCCCCTCCCCCTCCTCATCTGCTCATCTGTTTTTTCACCAGTTACTTTTGCACTGATATTTTGCTTCGCATACACATTTTGTTTTAACAGTCTCCTGTTTTTAGCCAATCAGCTTTAATACTTCCATTAGTTCATGCCAGTTGCTTTTACCAAAATGTTTCTCCCAGTCAATGAAACAAATAATAACTCTTTTTTTTTGCATTTTATCAGTCTTTCTGACGTTCTCAAAACTCCAGTCACACTCCTTGCCCTTGTTGTTCATTACCAAGTTGTTTTCATTGACCGTATTTTGTAGCCTAGAAGAGATAGGATTACAGATTAATACAGATAAAACAAAGGTTATGATCATCACTCGAAAGAAAACCAGAAAACCTGAACAGTTTTAAATCAAACCACTAAACCTGGAAATAGTTAATCAGTTTAAATATTTGGGATGTTGGGTGGCAGAAGACAATGAAGAAATAAATGAAATAAGGAAAAGCATACAGGCCGCAAATAGAGCATATGCTTAGTTGACAGCTATATTCAAGGCATCAGTCCAAGGTCACATTATATAAAGTTATAATTAGACCGGTGATATCATATGGCAGCGAGACTTGGACTTTGAGCAAACAAGCGGCTATAACATAGTTAATACTTTTGAAAGGAGAATGTTGAGGAGAATATATGAACCAATCCAAGTCTATGGGATATGCAGACTGCGTCACAATGAGGAGCTATACACGCTGTATAAAGACAATGATCTGGCCACCAGCATCTAACTGATAGATTGCAATGGGAAGACACATCAATGGAAAGCAACCGGATACCTAGGAAGGTACTGTTTAGTAAAATCGAGGGTAGAAGGCCTGTCGGAAGACCCAAGACACGCTGGATTGACACAGTCCTGAGGGATGCTGATAATTTACTTAAAATAAAGCGATGGACATCGATCACCAAGGACAGGAAAAAATGGAGGCTAAGATTCGACTTCGAACTGTGATGCTATAGAAGGAGAAGAAGTATTTTGTAGTCCCTTTGTCATGATTTCCTTTTAAAACCATGCCAGCTTGTTGTTCATCATAATATTATCTTATTAATAAATGACAGGAATTCACTTGACACAGGACAGATACTTACACAACACTGGATCCAGTTTGCCCCACGACCAGTTAATTTGGGGCTGCTTGTTTGTGCCAATAGCAGATATATGACAGGCCTAAAGGACTATTCACACTGAATACACGTGTTATTTTTCAATAGTGTTTTTGTATTATGGAATTATTAAGTGACTTAATAAAAGAATATTCATGTTTATACAATTTTAAATCACTAGATTACAGGGATCAAAGTTGGTAAAGAAGCTAACACTTTAAAGAAAATAGGTAGACGATAAGCATTGCTGAATTGTGTTACAACACCAATAAGCCACCCCAATACCAGGGATAAAAAAAGATGAATCTGAATATAAAAAAGTAATTCGTATAAAATAAAATGTTTAATATAATGAAAATAAAATGACAGTGACACAACAAACGACGACATGACCTAACCCAAGTGTATGACCAAACAAAAAGGAAACAAATGAAGAAGGGAAAAGGCGAAAACAAATAAAAAACTGATAGACCAAACAAAAAGGAAACAAATGAAGTAGGGAAAAGACGAAAACAAATAAGAAAGTAATTGACCAAATAAAAAGAAACAGAAAGAAGAAGGGAACAACGAAACCAAACAAGAAACAAACCAAACAAGAAAGTGATTAATCAAAATAAAAAGAACCAAAGGAAGAAGGTGGAAAACCAAGATATAAATGACATACACTGAAGGTGAAGAAGGAGAAAAAAGGAAAAAGAAACAAACCAACGATAAAGGGAAATAAGATGAAATCAAGTGATAAGGCACAAACAAGTAAATATAGAATACAAGCAGGAGAAATGGTACACTCAAATGTAATATTGGAAACGAAACCAATAACTAACCTAAGTAAATAATAAATATTATTATCAATTAATTGATAAAAGTAACTGATATGTGACGAAACACAATTAAATACTATTAGAAATAAAAATACACTAACCCACAAATTAGAGTTAGATGTAATGATGAAATCGATAGAGACATAAACTTGTTAAAATTATTAATATTATTCTACATAGGCCAGACGGGAAGATTTTTTTCATCCCGTTACTCTGAACACTTAAAGGCCCTTTCCAACAACAATATACATTCTGCGTTTGCCACACACATACACACACATAACCATAGCTACACCAACATAGATACTAATCTTGAAATATTACACCTCTTACCCAAAGGGCGAAAACTCAACACAGCTGAACAGTATGAAATATACAAACACCACACAACACAACCAAACAACGTACTAAACGACCAATTGCAATATAAATCGCATACACTTTTCGACACAGTTATACACAAAACAAACAATAATTCGGATCCCGGTGCCAATCCCCTTCCTCTATACACCACCCCCACTATACCTTCCAACCAACAAACGTTATTAGGTACTGGCAGTCTGTCGGAAAGCTGAAGAAGGCGAACACGATGCCGAAACGTGTTCTACATACAAAACAGACAAGTAAGTTTCACTTGAGAAAGTTTTCAATATTATATAAAGTAATAATATTTGTAATGAAAGAGATAGTAAGGTAGTGAGAAAATAAACTTTAGTAAATGAGAAAGAGAAAGTAATTACAGGGATTACCCATTTAGAAACACTTAAAATAAAAACATTTAAGGAGTGCAAAAGTGGAAGTGTAAAAACCCCAAAGTAAAGTGATAAAGAAAAAACACTAAATAAATTATAATAAACAACAGATAATTTAAAAGTGAAGGTAATGAGTAAATAAGAATAGTGTAAATGATAGTGTTATGAAAAATAGTGAAGGATAGAAAAAAACACTTAGTAAATCAATAAGAAACACCAAATGATTAATAGTGAACAAAATTAGTAATTAAGAATGTTGTTAAGAATAGTATTACATGTAAACAATTAATTAAGAAGTAATGAACACTGAAGAGTGATAATAACAGTATTAATTAAAAAAGAATCTTATTGTTAAGTTTAATTGAATTCAATTGTAGTTAAAAGGGAGAATCCCATGAAAGAGGAAACAGATAGTGTTATCATGGAGGGAAAGTAAAGATTATGTAAAAAAATAATAAGTTAAAAACAAAATCAATAAACACCCCATGTTAGAAGGGATAATTATCTAAGTTAATTCAAAAGGTGTGATGTTGTTTAACACTAAAAAAATAGTATAAAAGGAAATGAATTGTAAACTAACACTACATAATAATTGTTAAACCATTGTTTAATCAAAGTTATGAATAGGATATGGCCGGAAGAATTGTACCATACCTATATATTGGACCATAGGCCTAGATGTTATATTTTATAGTAAGTAATAGCCATATTGTTAGCAATGGCAAGTTAAATAAACATGCAGAACTTAGAAAATGATAAAATCAGTGGGTAAATACTGATGTGTAAAGTAATATAAAACATGCAAATAACACAAAAACAGGTCCAAAACACATCAACAAATAACTCAGCCAATTATAATAACAAAACAAAAATCATTAGGTTAAAATGAAATGTAATTTGTAGGAAATAAATAAATATAAGCAATGGCTACTTAGGCCTAGGAAATGCCTAACTGTCAAAAACAAACAAATACAAATTGTAACAAATTAACAAAGAAATCAACAAATCCGAGGCGAGTAATTAACCAAGGATAATTTGTAAATAATATTAAGAGCAAAATGTTAGTATAAGGAGTTAAATTAAAAAAGAAATGTAATTAACAAATGTTAACATAATTATACAAAAGTTAATATCTTATAGAACCCAACCTTATGTAGTATCAAAACAATCTTTGAAAGGAAATAATAACAGTAGTGATAATATTTAATATGTAGGGAGGAAGACCGAAGAATATAAGCAATCAGAAGATATACAGCTATTTTGAATAATAATGCAAATTTGATAACAATGGTAATAAACCAAGATTAACCAATCAGAATTAGCATGTAACCATGACAACACACGTTGGTTACTAATTTTTCTGTTAAATTCTGATATTCGTAAGTGACGCTCATCAAGATTAGACGCCAATTATTAAATGACTTAAGTTTTCATTTTTAAACGTATAAAAGTAATCAAAATTCAAAATTATGTACCAATAAGAAGAAAAGGAGTGACCATGATGTTTAACTGATGCCAAGGACCATTTTACCTGAGAATTAAAATGAAAAAAATAACTTCAACGAACATGAAAGTTTGCAAGATATACTTAAGCCCCAAGATTATTGAAAATTGATGACTAATGCAGCCCAATCATCCTTTTGACTGACGACTGTTTTTACCAAGTCGCCTGATTTGATAAGTATAATTGAATTGCCCAAATTCCAGGAATAAACTCACTTTAAATATTTCTCACAGTAAATTGAAATCTCACTATAAACCGTATATTCTCTTTCAAAGATTAATTAAGAAAAATAAAACACTGAAAATTTGTTAACTTAGAATATAGCCTATTGATCAAATACGAACTATAGAAACACACTTAACTACACTACAGAACACATTATAACCAAACACCTTATTATTTAAGTACAAATAATGTGAGGTAAATGTACTTTTTATTGTAATCATAAGGAATCGTTTTCTTGTAACCAAAAGAACTCCAGATTTTGAACGAGTACCATTGTAAACTAAACAGAACAGTCGCCATACTGGCTTGAATAACTCGTTACAAAGTCGATTTCGTCAGCCTGAGAAAAATTGTTTCATAATTAATGTCGGTGCAATTGTATTAATAAACAAGTATAATTTTCTTGTCAGACTGAACCATTACAAATCAATAATTAAAATAACTAGTACAGAGTGTAACCGTTGTTTTTATTTTATAGGAAGTGTATTGTATAATTTGTGTTTGTTAACGAGAACTAGATTTGACGGCCAGCGCTCACGCTGCAATTCGACTCACTACCTGCATGATTCAATAAGTCGTGCGAAGGCGGGAACAAATTCGAATACTCCCGGCCGTCATAGCTGAAAGCAACTTAGTCACATTATTCATTAATTTAATTGTTTTCAATAAACAATTTGGCGCCACCCGGGATTCACAAAACCCTATTTAATAACAGGTAATGTTACTACTGCATTGTACTGGTAATTAAAACATCGCTACGGACTTCGTTAGTGCAAATCTTGAAGTAACAACACCAGCGTGAGGCGAACACACTACATACACGTCTTTTACAGGGAAGTCCCACATTATATATCGTTACAGATTGGCGACCAACTCGTGAGGCTAGAAAAAGAAGACTAGCGGCAATTATGAGACATTCCATGGTTTCAAGATATCAAGCAAAGAAAGGAACTGAAGATACCGACCAAGAAGAGATGGAAGAGATTGAAGAAATGATCAGGGAAACGAACGGAGAGGATACCCAAGAGGACCGACCGGAAAACCCAACCCCAGAAAAAGAAATAGAACAACAGGCGGGCGACAAGGGAGAAGTTAGAGGAGACCCTAACATACTAAAATTGATGGAGTTAATGAATAGTATGAATGAAACTTCAAAGAAAACGAATGAAAAAATAGACCAAATGGAGGAAAAAAATTAATGAGAATTCACGGAAACAAAATGAGAGTTTAAGTGAAAACTTAAAGAAGCAATTAAGGGAAGATATTGAGACACTGAACAACAAAATTGAAGAAAATAATGAGATATTGAAACAGCAGATAAATGAGAAAATGGAGGAACACAATAATACCTTGCGAAAAAACCAAGAAGCTCTACAACAGCAATTGACAGAGGAAACTCAAAGAAGTAAGGAAGAACTGAAGGGAGAATTAAGATACATACTAATAGGACATCATGAAGAAGTCAAGCAGACAAAAACGGGGATGAATAAGAAATGGGAAGAAACCATTTTTCCAGCAGACCAACTTAATGAAACATTAAATAGTGATTTCAAACCATTGAATGAAACACTAGATACCACTTCTGAAGGTAGTAAGGAGATGGAAATTATAGAAGACCAAAGTGTATTGTTACCTGGGTACAGAGATAACAAAAACAATGAGAAAATTAAGCACATAAAAACCAACCGTAGAAGAGTAAAGAAGAATCGAATAATTAAGAAGATTAAGAAAACAAAGGAAATAGGAAAAATATATAAAAAGAAACTAATAAAAAGCAGAGAAGAAGTGGAGATGATGAAGCATGGACTAATTGATGTGTTCAATTTACCCATTACTGACCAAAGCAAATACATGAAATATAAAGATTGTAGGAGGACCTTAAAAGCAATTATAGAGGGAATTCACAACAAACCAGTGGAGGAAAACTTCAGCAAATCGACATGTAAATGGAAGATACAAGAAATAGAAAGGACCCACAACAAAATAGTGTGTCACAAATTACGAAAGTCTCTAAAACACTTGAGTACACCCGAATTGGAAATGCAGAATAAAAAATCAATGATGACATTAATGAGGGAGGTACCATTAACTCCTTTGATTAATAAACCACATCATAAAGTGAACAATGTAGGCATGGATACAAGGGAACACATGGTATTAGAAGAATTGCTGTACAAGGTAGCAGAGAAATATTTCATAAGGACGGAGACAATAATACACACAAGAGCGATCCGAATACCCAGGGAAGAGAATGCTGAAAATATACAACAGGTTAATAGTGTTGAAGGAGTTAGATCTGGAAGCAGAAACCAGAGAAGGGACGCACCATCCGGAAGTAACCAACCCGAAGAAGAAAATTATGACTGGATACCTTTAAGCAACAATCCTGCTGAAAACATCAGGATAGCGTACAATAAGCGCAACCCACCAGAACTCTGGATTCCCTCAAGAAGCAATGGAAACCAATCCAACATACCTCGGGGAGGAAGACAAGAAACTGATGAAAAAGAGGAAACGGCCGACCGATGGAACACATAAACCAAAATAAACAAATAAAGAAATACCAAAATTCAAAAAATTATGTGAGCACAACTTACAACAATATTTCGACGACTTATGAGACCTAATATAAAATATTAAAAGAAGGAATAAGTTACAAAAATTCCTACAAAGGAAGAACACCTTACGATAAAGAATAAATAATGTATAAAAAGAAAAAAAAATATATATGTATAAAATCTATAAGGAATAAGTTACACAAATTCCTATAAAGTAAGAACAACAAACTTACAAAAATCATTCAGAATAATATTTAAAACAAAACAAAATAAACAAAAATAAAATCAAGCAAAAACTGCTAACACAAATACCTAAAATTATAATGAATTCAATGTATTCAAAGAAAAAAAAAACTGAACTGGTACGAGGAAGAAAAAGAAATAATGTATAAAGCAAATATACCACAAATGGCTAAAGCAGAATATTGGTATACTACCAAGAAAAAGAAAAAAGATGTCTAAGATAATTAAAATGATCACAAGAAGAAAAGAAAAACGAACTAATGAAAAGTTAGAAATGATGAAATTAACAACTAAATAAATAAAAAACAATCAACTGTATGAGTAAATAACAGTATATACCAAAGGTATAGCGGAAAAAAAATGAGTAAAAGGTTAAAGTAATCTAAAAACAAACCACTAAGTGGACAATCCCAAAAAATATTATTAATGTAAGTCACAAGATGACAAAAAAGGTATTTAAGATTGCCTGAGAATAGGTCCAGCAATCAAATAAACTGAGCAGAGATGATGTTCGTCTGGTCTCAGAAAAAATGGGTAGTAATGGAAGAAACCAGCTACTAAAAAGTTAGGGAAAAATTATATAAAAGGGAGAACACACTAATGGAAATAAATAAAAATAGATCTAAATAAAATGGAGTGAATCAAGTAAGAAGAGAAAGAAGAAAGGAGAAATAAACAAGAAAGAAAAAGAAAAAAAATAATATATAACTGATAATTTCATAAAAAACTATGATAGTATTTTATCAAAATGATCAATTTTGAAGGAGAGGCATTATGTTACAACACAAATAAGCCACCCCAATACCAGGGATAAAAAAAGATGAATCTGAATATAAAAAAGTAATTCGTATAAAATAAAATGTTTAATATAATGAAAATAAAATGACAGTGACACAACAAACGACGACATGACCTAACCCAAGTGTATGACCAAACAAAAAGGAAACAAATGAAGAAGGGAAAAGGCGAAAACAAATAAAAAACTGATAGACCAAACAAAAAGAAAACAAATGAAGTAGGGGAAAGACGAAAACAAATAAGAAAGTAATTGACCAAATAAAAAGAAACAGAAAGAAGAAGGGAACAACGAAACCAAACAAGAAACAAACCAAACAAGAAAGTGATTAATCAAAATAAAAAGAACCAAAGGAAGAAGGTGGAAAACCAAGATATAAATGACATACACTGAAGGTGAAGAAGGAGAAAAAAGGAAAAAGAAACAAACCAACAATAAAGGGAAATAAGATGAAATCAAGTGATAAGGCACAAACAAGTAATATAGAATATAAGCAGGAGAAATGGTACACTCAAATGTAATATTGGAAACGAAACCAATAACTAACCTAAGTAAATAATAAATATTATTATCAATTAATTGATAAAAGTAACTGATATGTGACGAAACACAATTAAATACTATTAGAAATAAAAATACACTAACCCACAAATTAGAGTTAGATATAATGATGAAATCGATAGAGACATAAACTTGTTAATATTATTAATAATATTTGTTATGAAAGAGATAGTAAGGTAGTGAGAAAATAAACTTTAGTAAATGAGAAAGAGAAAGTAATTACAGGGATTACCCATTTAGAAACACTTAAGGAGTGCGAAGGCAGGAACAAATTCGAATACTCCCGGCCGTCATAGCTGAAAGCAACTTAGTCACATTATTTATTAATTTAATTGTTTTCAATAAACAATTTGGCGCCATCCGGGATTCACAAAACCCTATTTAATAACAGGTAATGTTACTACTGCGTTGTACTGGTAATTAAAACATCGCTACGGACTTCGTTAGCGCAAATCTTGAAGCAACGACACCAGCGTGAGGCGAACACACTACATACACGTCTTTTACAGGGAAGTCCCACATTATATATCGTTACAATTGTTGAAGCAAAACTTACCTTAAAATATAAAACAAAATTCACAAAATCTAGCACAGCATAGCAAATCTTAACCTAGTGTAGCTTTCAGTGTGAATCAGTCATAATGCTTGAAGGGGGGATGATGGTGGTTTGCAATGATGTTGATGTTGATGATGATGATATATACAAGTTTCCTGTTAGGCTGAGTTTCATTGGAAAGCAGAGCTACAACACCAGATCTTGTCATCATTCTTCATTGGCTATGTAATTGCCCACATACCGGGCGGCATCATTGCTGACATGTTTGGTGGCAAGCATGTGTATGGTGGAGGTGCTGTGATTTCATCAGTCCTGTCATTGTTGGCTCCTGTCTTGGCACGCTTCAGTCCGTATGCGCTCTTGTCATGCAGAGTTCTGCAAGGATTCGCACAGGTATTTGTCTGTCATATTAGTAATTGTGTCAAAAGTAATTTAATTGAATTATTAACTCAAGATATCGGTCAAACAAATTTTAAAAGCAATTTAAGTAAATAAAATATTTAATGATCGATGCAAATAAAAATAACAGTTTCTGTCTCTGCAAGAAGAGTGACTCCAAAGCAGCTAGTGGCATTAGTAGTAAAACACAAGATTACCTCAGAATATTTTGATAAAATAGCAACAATTACAGTTGATATCCAATGTTATGTAATCACATTACACATTTTTAATTATTTGAATTATTTAACCTGTCTAAATAGAAAAAAGGCAGATTTTAGTAGACAAATTTAATTTAATTTTATTTAAAAATAATAAGTTTGTAATAATAGTAGCAATAATAAATTTTAACGATGAAGGGTTTGCGAGATCAGTCAAAGAAGTATAACACATAATTTAAATTATTTGTGCCGACGTTTTGACAATATTCGACAATCATCATCATCAGAACAATTGTTGCTAAGTTGTTATGGCCCGAAACACGCAACTGTTGTGTGATGCCAAATGTCACAGTTGTGTGTTTGGCATCGTGACAACTCTACATTTGTCCTGACGATGACAATAAATATTATCGAAACATCAACACAAATAATTTAAAATTTGTGTTATACTTCTTTGACCAATTCTCGCAAACCCTTCATCATTAAAATTTACTGATTGACAGTCACTACGAAATTAATTAGTAATAATAAAGCTTACTTATTTCTAACTACTGGTGCAAATACATTACAAGAAATATAAAATTTTTCTCACAAGTAGACATAACACTTTATTCTATTAATTTATGGGCTTCAAAAAAATTATATATTAAATATAATATTAAATAAATATATTTATGGGTTTATTTTAAATAATATAATTATTTAATGCTTGTAATTTTAAAAGTATTATAGGTTCTGCATATAATAAAAATTTAATTTATTTACAATGTCAATAAAGAATTATTATGATATTCAAATAATTTTGAACTTATTATCTCCAAACTGAGGGAAAAGGCACACAAACACAACATCACATTTGTAAAAGCTGACAAAGGCAACACGACTGTAATTATCCCCACAGACAACCTACACAAAAAAGTACAAGACTTCATAGAACAGAACAACATCACAGAACTAAAACACGACCCCACCGACAGATACCAAAACTCAGTAAAACAAATAGTCAACAAAGCCAAACACATTATGACACATAAACAAAAGCCCTACATGAAACAAATCCGACCATCAGCACCTACACTCCAAGCGCTTCCCAAAATCCATAAAGAAGACATTCCGATCCGCCCCATTATCAACTACCGTAATGCCCCTGCACACAAACTGGCAAAATATCTAGACAAAATTATTAGACAACACACACAAATAGACAACAACATTGCAGTAAAAAACAACACTGACCTATTAACAAAAATAAAAGACATACACATCCCCCATAACGCCACATTAGCCTCCTTTGACATTAAAAACCTGTACACAAACATCCCCATCTCTGAAACAATCACCATCCTACAAAACAAACTCAAACAGAACAACACACCAGACGAACTTATCAATGAAATAACAGAAACTCTGAACATTATCACAAAACAAAACTACTTTACTTATAACAATAAATACTACACACAGAACGACGGCCTACCCATGGGCTCCCCCATATCCAGCATTCTAGCAGAAGTCTTCCTCCAACACTTAGAAAAAACAAAAATACTCACAAACAATGACAGACACTCACATAAAATACTATATTGGCACAGATACGTTGATGACATTCTAATACTATACAGGGGAAACAAAAGACAATGTGAACAGTTACTAACGCACATAAACAAAATACATAAAAACATAACCTTCACTGCCGAATACGAACACAACAATACCATAAACTTCTTAGACCTCTCCATCACAAAACTAGAACACAGGCACAAATTCAGTATATACAGAAAACCAACTACAACTGACACACTAATACACAACACCTCCAATCACCCAATACAACACAAACTAGCTGCTTTTAGAACCATGATACATAGACTTAACAACATCCCCTTAGATGAAATAGACTACAAAGACGAACTAAACACGATAAAATATCTAGCAGAATCTAACGGTTATGACAGAATAATAGTCAGTAAACTCCTACACAAAACACAAAACAAACAACAGACAAAGACAGAAAACAACAAATTCATAACACTAACATACATCAACAAACAAACAGAAAAAATTGCCCACAAATTCAAAAAAGCAGGATACAGAATCGCTTACAAAACTACTAACAAAACAGAACACACACTATCAAAACGCATGCCCAAAGCACAAAACAAATTCGATCTACCCGGTGTATATAAACTAAATTGTTCAAATTGCAGTAAATTCTACATAGGCCAGACAGGACGTAGCTTCAAACAGAGATACATTGAACACACAAAAGCACTCCACACCACTACAGAATCTACCTTCGCAAACCACCTCATTGAAGCAAACCACACATATAAAAACATCGACAATAACATGAACATACTACACGTACACACAAAAGGCCGAAAACTAGACACTCTAGAACAATTAGAAATATACAAACACACAAAAACAAATAAAAACGACATCCTAAACGAACAGACACAATTCAAATCGCATGCATTATTCGAACACATCTCACCACACACACACAGCTTCAGTCTTTCGAAACACTTTCTCGTCGCCAACAACAAGACGAGCAGCGCTACTAACGACAGCCTCTGATGAAGCCTTCTATAGGTGAAAGCCGGTTTAGGCTGTAAGGTAAAACTTTACGTTTTTACTTATAAAAAACATTGTGTTCCGAGTCGTCAATATTATAGTGATATTTAGTATTATCTCCAATGTCATACAAACTGAAGTTGTAATCAAAATGTGTAAAATAATAATATATTCATCAGTTAATGAGTGAATGTACAATAACACAAGACAGTATACCAATAACCACTTACAAAAATGCTAAATATGGGAAAAAGGAAATGTGTTGTTGTGTTGAATCTTTCTTGCTTAACACATTCACTGCTAGCTATCCGGATGTGAGTAGCTCCCAAGTACCTGTGTTGTATGCGAAATGTCTTTGTTTAGTTTGAGCTCAGTCCCTGTGGTAAGTGGACTGTGTGTCATTGGCAGTGAATGTGTTAATTATCTTCTTTTCTAACTTATTTGCTATTTTGCATAATTATCTTACCCATACCCTATCATATACTAGTACTTACTAATGTTTTTTTTTTGTATTAAATACCCATTCTTCATCTTGTTATTTGAATTAGCAGTCTCTGTAATTCCAACTTTGTCATGTTTACTCGCTAAACTGCTACGAGCCATGTTCCGGGGGAGGCATTTCAGTGTTTCTACCGTTTTCAAGTCCTAAATCATGACAAATATCTATTAAATGTAATGGTTTAGGACTTGAAAATGGTGGAAACATTGAAAGGCCTCGTCCAGACCATGACTCGTAGTAGCAGTTTAGCAAGTAAACATGACAAAGTTGGAAATGCCCATTGATTGGACTCTGAAATTTGTTTTTTGTTCTGAATTATTCTTGTAGTTATTGTTTAAATTGCAACTACTATACAATTAGACAAGCAGCCAATTAACAATAATAAAAGTTACCTTTTCTTTGTACTCAGGGTGTCTTGTTTCCAGCAATGAGCGCTCTGGTGGCTAAATGGGCTCCTCCAAATGAACGCGCCACTATGATTGGGTTCTGTAACTCAGGTATTGCTCCTTCACATGTTTAGAGAACTTTAATGAAAATTAGTGAGTGATTAGTAATCTAGTGTACTACCAATTTAGTAAATTTCTGTTACTAATTTGTCAGTAGAATTTAATCTTTAAATAGAATTGTGCAGGAAATCCTTGATTGTTCGTTAGGAAATTGAATCTGGTAGAACTTATAAAGGGTTGTACTTACAAGTTAAATGCCTCTGATAGTGTAACTTGAAATTTGTTGTAGGGAAGCCAACAAATTTACCATATGCAGTCATTATTTTCCATTAAATGCGATAAACAGTTGTTCGAAATATTTCACTGTCGCAAATAACGTAATCAGTGATGGAGGAATATATAAAAAACACGATAACCTTTGTGTGTGTGTGTGTGTGTGTGTGTGTGTGTGTTCTTTGAGTATTTCTTTTATGATGATTGGGGTTGTTTGTGATTTGTCAAAGCAATGAGGGATTGAACATTCGTGTTTTTCCGTTGCATGTAGAAATGATGTCATACGCTTAAAAATCTACTGTCAACAAACATGTATTTTTTTGAATTGTGGTCTAGTTCACATTCCACATGCTCGTGTTTTGATCTTGAATACAACCATGGGGTCATTTCTTCTAAATTTCAGTTTGTGACAAATCTCTGAAAACTGGCTGAGTTGTCTACATGTGGTGACTGTGATATTTATAATGGGTACAGCTAAAGAGGTTTGCTGGAGGCTGCAGCCCTCGTCTATTCAGTCTGCTGTCATAAATATGGTTTTATCAGAAACTCTACAGTCAGGCAGTAAGGGGTCGCCATATATCATATAATATTGTTTGCTATAATTGAATCCTTTACTATTATCAATGCCTTATCATTTGTTTCTGTGTGTGGGAAAACAAGTTCAGTGGAAAAAAATCCTGGAGTGTAACAATTCCTATGGAGAAATCCTGGACGTTTATGTATTTCTTATATCTCTCATTCTCATTATGTTTGCATCATGAATTAAGAAAACTGAACATAAATCGGGGCATAATCTAATGAAAACTGAACCCCTAGTCTCAGCTAGTGACACCTGCAGATTCAGGTTCCAGGTATCAAATCACAGATTCAGGTATTGATGAAAATTGCAGTCCAGTGTTTAGGACTGTGGTACAATCATTCAACATGTGTGAACACAGAAATGTAGCATCTACACTATCACAGTCACGGCCAAAATATCTGTGTCTGCCAGTACATTCTGCTTGCTTCAGATTTTCATCAGCGTTACACCAGCCATGATTAAGTAGGTAATCAAATATAAAAAAGCCATTATCCCTCACTACAAATGTAATTTATCAATGTAAAAATACAAATACACTCTGGAATAGAATTAAACACAAATAGATACTATTATACTTAAACCTATTAAACAATTATATTGTAACACATACCTAACACAATTAAAATCCATGTGGCAAATTGAATAAATAACCCTCAAAAATCATAACAGTTCAGCACAGTATAACCTCAACATCAGTCCAGTTAAAGCCTGAAAACTTATGCGAGAACCTACCAGAAAATGTAATCTATTGTAGACATTCCAGCCAGGTATCATTATATGAAGTGGGAATTTTTGACTAGTCATACCTCTTTGCTGTAATTGTATAACCGACATTATGCGATTTAGTTTCAGCTTCATCAGTTTAAATCTAACGCTATAATAGTTAAATATCTTGTCTCATTTTACAGTCTCTGTGTCTGTCCTTTTCACTTTACATCCCACACTTTAATGGTTTCTTGTTGTTCTACAAGAATTGTTCAATAGAGAGGCTGTAAAGCATTTTTTATTCAACAATTTTAAAAGAAGTCTCCATTAACATTAAGGCATGAGTTCCACTGTTGCACTAATATGTAAATTCCCTGCTGGTAAAATTCTTGCGGCTGTTTGCTGAATCATTTGCTAACAGCAAACTCTACCTCAGCATCCAATTTGAACCGCGATAGTTTTAGTGATTTCTTTAATGGGCCAAAAACCGGGTAATCGCACGGGGACAAGTCAGGACTATAAGGTGGGTGTTGTAAGACTTCCCACTTCATACAACCAAGCAGATCTTGAATCATCTGGGCTACATGGGGTCGATCATTATCATGCAGAAGAATGACACCATTTGTGAGCTTCACGGGATGTTTATTCTTGATGCTGACCTGTCGGCGTTTTAAGCTGTCTGCATATCACTCAGCATTGATGTTGTCACCAGGTTCTTTAAAATCTAAAAGCAGCACACCCTGATAATAAAAAATACGTTAATAACAAAGTAACGGTCACCATTACTTTTCCTGCTGAAGGTTGGGACCAACATTTTTTCACCTTCGGAGATTTTGTATGCTTCCGCTCCATACTCTGACATTTGGATTCTGGTTCATAGTAATAATACCAAGACCCATCACCGGCTACAATTTGGTGTAGAAAGGCATTACCTTGTTGTTGATAGCGCATCAAATGCTGTAATAATAAAGCCGACTGCACATTTTTTTTCTGGTCATAAGTAAGCAGTCGTGGAATTCACTGAGCAGCAACTTTGTGATAGCCAAGACTATTAATGATGGAATGAACAGTTCCTACGCTGATGCTCAACATTTAAGAAAGTTCTCTAACTTTGATGCGCCTATTTGTGTGTAAAGCAGTTTCCAGCTGTCTCACATTTTCGTCTGATGCTGCACACGTGCAGTTCCGGGACAAGCCAAATCTTTAGTGGATTCTCTTCCTTGTCGAAATGTATTGCACCCTTACACAGTTGCAACACTTAGAAAAGAGCAAACTGCAAATATTTTTGACAGATTCATCACTAGTACTTAAACAGACAATATAAACAAATTAATTCTGTTTCCATGGCGACAAAGTCACGGTTGCGCAGATCAAATGTGTTTCTATTGAACAATCCTCGTATATCAGTAGTGATGTTTTGTCTCTATTCCAGTTGGACACTTGTTTTATTTACTTTTGAAATGATCAATTAATTAAAACAGAGAAAATAACAGTTCATGTGCTTCACAATTCTGAACAAAACACATTTTTCAGGTAACCAAAGTATTTGTACACAATCAAAAACTGTTTCTGAACAGAAAACTTGTAGTTGTTTTACATTTTGAGTTGTCTGTGTCAGGTTAACGTATTAACCAATTAAATGCATGGTAGTTTTTGCTCATTCAGAACATATCAATTCAAACAAATTGTTTGAGCTGTTGTACCATTTAATGCACTGTGATGTCAATTTGACTTGTATCTCACACAAATTCTTGTACACATATTCAGATGTAAATGCACTGTACCTGGAAAAGAAAGCGGTTAATCGTACAAACAATAGCTTGATTTAACAAGTGATTAGAACTGAACACTGAATAAGCAGTACACAGGCTAATATGCAACTATATGTTGTAAAATTCTACAGTGTGCCAGAATAAAAGTTAATATTTTTAATTGTGCGTATGTGACAGGTGTAATGCTGGGAATGGCGTTGGGTAATTTTCTCAGTGGCCTCATTCTGCAGTACGTACCTGGATGGGCACCCGTGTTCTATGTGTATGGCGGTGCGGGCATTGTATGGTGGGTGTTTTGGTGTTTTCTCACGTACAGCACTCCCGACGAACATCCTTTTATAACTGAAGAAGAAAAAACTATGATAAAAACACAGCTTAAACCTAAACAGGTGACTACAGTATTCATTATGCACACACACTAATGTGTGTTTGTGTGTGTGTGTGTGTGTGTGTGTGTCTGTCTGTTATGGGCAAATAAAAATAAATAAACTTGCACACAAATTATTTGTGCTGTAAAGGCTAAGCCCTGTTACATCCTGTTGCTACAACTAATCTTGTCTGAGTTGTGCTGCTCATTTTGTTTACCGGGTACCTCTAATACCACATTCTTCTTATACTGATATTTTCTATATAAGTTTCTAGGGTCTTTCAATGAAAAACGTTGTTTTTGGGTATTGACCATGTTTTACTTATGTTAGTGTTAACAACAAACATTTTGCATATTGTGTGATGTGTTATCATCAGTATGGTATCATAAAATCGTCAAAATGTTCAATGATAACAGCAGTATCAATAACATAATATCACTAATTCCTCTTAGTCAAAAATCTGTCCCTTTTAACAAGCAGGCTTTTCAAAAAATCTCTGAATTTGAACAGTAATAAAGATTAACTAAAATTTAATACAAAACAAAATTACAATATATTTTTCCCTATAAAATCAACCTCTGTATAACCTTTTTGCATTTTTGTAAGTTTCACTTAAAGACGTTTACTTGTATTTAAGATATTTTCAATAAATTTGAGAAGAAAGTTTATGAAAATAATATGACAAATACAAGAAACCATATTTTGTAACTGTAAATATACAATCAAACTGAAAAAAAAAAGAAATAACATTTCCTTTCACAAAAAAAGCTGTAACTTTCACTTTGAACTCTGAACTTCAGTGTATGGAAACACCCAAATGAATGTAAACAAACAGGCAGAACTTGGCAGTTGACGTAATTGTTTTATATAAAAAGGCTTTCTTAGCAGTGCTGCAGTCTGCATGTGAAAACAAAAACTAAACAGTGAGAAGTGTAACATACATTATAGGCACTGCCAAAATTTCAGTTCCACTTATGGCATAACATTATGCCATTGGTAATCTATTGAGTTTTCCCAAATCTTACCTTGTCTGTTCCTTCTGAAGATCTTTCCTCCACGTAGCTTATGAAATAACCCATAAGTTAGTACGGTCTGAACTTTTTGTTCTTGTAGCTATTTGCTTTCCTCATTGACTTTCCTTGACACTTCAGAAGTCTTGAATTTTGTTGTCCATGACGTTGATTAACTAATTATAAGTATAATACTACTGACTCGGAACACAGTTTTTTATTGGTAAAAATGTGAAATTTTTACCTTGTAGCCTGAACAAGTTTTCGCTTATTACAAGCTTCGTTGTGTTATACTAAACGCTCGGAGCTTAGTCAGAGGGTCAGACGAAGCTTGTAATAAGTGAAAACTGGTTCAGGCTACAAGGTAAAAATTTTATATTTTTAGCAATAAAAAACTTTGTTCCGAGTCAGTAGTATTATACTAATAATTACTTCAGAAGTGTTTGACACTTCTTTTCAGTCTAACTAGTTTTTGTCACATTCATTATATTCACTTTCCTGGTGCTTTGAGACAGACCTTCTTATAACTTTTGGTTTCCAGCTCTCACTTCCATAAAACAATGCGCTTTATACCAGTGACTTTTCACAAGCTTTCCTTACCTCTATATTGAAATATTTATTCCTTAAAAAGTTTCCATAAATGCTTATGTTACAAGGGATTGTTTTTCTTTTATCTACTACTAATAATTATCTGTTGTTGTTTTCATCTGAGGAGACATTTTGTAGGACGAAGACCTAGTTTTTCCTTATTCCATTTTACTATTTTCTATCTTAATATTTGGTTTCATTTTTTTGTATTGTTTCTTTCTGTTCATTATTAATTATATTGCAGACACTTCCAGATGACATTCCCAGCATCCAGATCCTGCTTTTATAACATGAGTAAAACGTTCACCATACTACGGGCAGCTTATATCAAATGGTAACCATAGACAAGCCCATTTATAAACACACCAAATTTATGTTCAAGTACACTAAAACCTCGTTTATCCAAATCGCGTTTATTCGAAACAATTTTTAGTAAATTTTAAAAATACACAAAAGCATTTTCCTGTCGCTATAATCTATATTTAATAGCGTAGACAAGCGATTCCACATGAATAAAGTAGAAACTCAATAATCAGAACTAACATGGATAAGGGGTACTCCGAATTATCGATTTGTTTGGATTTTCGAACATAAAGTAATATGTTCATATATTGTAACCATACAGAGGCAACATCAATGTTTAAAGATGTAACGGTCCAAATTTATGGGTATTTTTATTTATTTCATTTTTGGGGTTTTCTAAAAAATATTGTGTACGTTTTATTCCAACAAAGACAGAACACGTGGTGAATAGAACAGTGTTGTAACGAAGCTGCAACGCAATATAACGTTGTGAAATCAGTAAAGGAATCCGTACCACCCTAGATTTCCAAGAACTTTGTTTGTGTGTGACCATGCGCCCGTATGCGCGATATAGGCATACGCGCGAAGTGACGCTACTTCAAAAAGCCAAGATGGTCAGGAAACAGATTTGATCAACTTTCATCGAGTGAGACGACGGATATGCAAATTAAGGTCCGCCCATCTCGTGACGTTAGCCAGTGCCTCACTAATATCGTATATTGTCATCACCCCAACAACTACATGAATTGCATAGGACAAAACTACTGCGACGAAACCAGAGGCATTGAGTTCCACACCATCAAGTCAGCGGCGAACGCCTTGCCGCTCTGCCAGTTTCGTATAGAAGCCGTTTCTGGCCAGACACCACCCCAAAGGGGCTCGTCAGATTTTTCCAAGTTTCAGTTTTAAAACTCGATTTTTTTTTAACTATTATGTGGCAGTGCAACATATAGTTATCAACTAACAACAACAGTGAAATCCGGAAACTCATCGCTAAATCAAAAATATGAAAAACATGAACAGTTCGAACTAAAACCGCGTGCCGGCTGGGAGGGGTATTTTTTATATTTTCATATTATTATATTCAATATGCTAAAGGTTTATTAATATTCTGTGTGTGTGTGTGATGCAGGCTGGGCTATCTACATAGACGTAAGTAATATAATTTAAGTATACCATTGTAAGATGTATGAACCAGAGTTACGAAAATTTTAAAACCATGTGAGAAAATTTATTGAAGAAATAACCTTTAATGTTGCAATATTTGACAATTAAAAAATCATCATTTCTCTTCATAAAAATGTGTAGAGTAAGTCATTTCACTAACCTATGAAACACGTTTGTATCTTACGTTCGTGCGAGCAGAATCCTGGACCCAGATATAAGAAACTTTGCAGGTAGGTGGAAGTAATATTTATGTATTTTATATATTTAAAAAGTATATTAACTTCACAAGTGGCGCTGCCGAAAGGGACCGTTTTTATGAATTTAAAAAATTAAGTAAAAACCGCACCTACAACAAAGATACAAACGCGTGTTTTAGGTTAGCGGAATAAAATAAAAAGTGCGTCATTCACGCAAAATTGGCTATACAGTATATTACATATTGATTATATTATATGTATGCACAAGTATCAATTATAAAAAAGTAAGAATGGCAGATAACGAAAATAACATAAATGAAACGACTAGTGTCGAAAATTTTGATGAGTCAAACATGAGTAATTTTGAGATACATTCGACTCCAAGTGCGAGTCAAGATAAAACAGAATTAAACTTAATTGATCAGAGTAATGTAACTGAAGATTCGGGCGTGCAATTGACCCCGACTTCAACAAAATGTAACGTCCAATTCAATAGTGATGTAATGAGTATGTTACAATTACTTTTAGAACAAAATAAAGAACGGAAGAGTGATTCGGACGCTAAATTCAATATGCAAAATTCAATAATCAATAACAAATTTGATGAATTAAAAAGTGAGATTCAAGAAATGAATAAATGTTTACAAAATACTAATACAATAATAAGAACTAGTCTGAATAAATTAGAACAGAATATTGAGTGAATGGGAGTACATGTGATGAATACAAACAAGAGTAAGACAAATGAAAATTGTAATGACATATGTAAAAATGTGATACTGGATAAAGAGTTAACAAATGATGATGATGATGTTGAAAATAATGAAAATAGTATTGAGAATAGTGATGTAATCGAAAATATAGTATCTGAGAGTACTGATGAGTTTGTAGAAGGTGATAATGAAATATTAATGAGTGTTTATGAGTTAGAGAGAGAGGGGAAAGATGATATAGTGGTAGAATGGGGGTAGAGGGTAAATTTTCCCCTTATTATTTATGATGATGATTTAATGTATTCACAAGTGTTGTTTTTTAAGGGCAAGAGTCCCGTGTTAGTAGATGATTTAAGTTGTTCATTGTTGTTGTATAATTTTGTACCCTCTGTCTGGAATAATATTGGGAGTGTGATATGGTATTATGATGAGAGAGATTTAAATAGAGAATTGTATGTTGATAAAGAAACAGAATTGTATGAATTGAATAGAGAGTATGATGAGTGGAAAGTAAGGTTAGAAGTGTGTCTAAATAATAATGATTTGATTGATAATACAAAAGTAACTAACCCGATAATGAATATATTTACTGATGGAGATTTAACAGAAATACTTAACGTAGACTTGGTGAATGATTATTATGGTATAACGGATAATTTGAAATTGTTTGCTTATGACACACAAGACAGTTATTTGTGCATCAATAAAATTGAACAGTGTTATATAAAACAAAGATTAATCTTTGACGATGGAGGCTAAACTATAAACAATGAATGGACAGTTATAAATATTTTGTTTTATGGTTTTTGACCTCGCAACTTTGGACATTGAAGTGTGGTATAACTGAACAAATAATAAGGACGATTTGTAAATAAGTATGTAGTGAATTTATTTGTGTGTATTGTAGAAGGTCAGGTAAACAATGGATATGGTTGTTAAAATAATAATATTAATATTTTACAATTTAAATAAATAACTATGTTACTTTTGAAGACAGTAACTGATGAGTTGTAATTGTTTTGATAGCTATGTAATTTGTATTTTCAATAACTAACTTAATTAAAACAATTAAAATGTTTAAATATTTTGGATTGATTCAAAGATTATATAATTAAGTTTTCTAATGAAGTTGAATTATTTACAAGAGGTGAATTTGGTAATTAAATGATAAATTGTTGAATATGAAATAACTTTGTGTTAAATGTTTCAGAGGTTACGTGAAAGTATTGGGGTGTATGGAATATGTTTTGTGTATGTCAGTAAATGGACTGTAAGTATAGAAATTTTATAGTATGAATCAAGTGTGATAAAAAACATGTTTACAGGTGTAACTCAGATAAAGAGATTTTAATTCAATAATGAGACGATTTGAAATAATTGTGTTAAATAAAAATGATAATTAAAAAATTCAATAATAGCTGAAAGATGCTATATAATAATTATTAATAATAAATTTGAAAATTTTAAGAAACTGCAATGGTAGGAGGTTTTAATTTTTGTACTTATTATTTTATGTTAATGAAGGTCAAGATAGGGAGAGTTAAGAAAGCGATGTATGGGGTTAAAACACCACCCAGACTAATAATGTCATTTAATGTAAATTGTTAATTTTAGTTTTACAAAAGATATTTTACTTGTGATTCCCCAACTTTTCGGGCGGTCACGGCCTCACCGAACCCTGACCGTGGAATTGGTTTAGCTTTAACAGCTATGGTTGAGGCTCATTGCGCCACGTTCTGCCTTAACTGGCCATAGCTGTTATCGTTGTCAAGGTGAATTTTGAAATTGACAGGGGGGCAATTAAGGGGAATCACCAAACTATGGAACAGCAGCTGCCACTCTGTCCACGTGGGGACAGCATAGCCAGGTGGTAGACCCGTTTTAAGGGTGTTTCAATATAAACGAGGATATGTCGATATCCAAAATGTTAAAATGTCAAGCCGAAGCAAAGACATGGAGGTGTCCAATTCCTCCAAATGTGCAGTCTTTGTGAAAGCAAATAGGCGCTACAGCCTAACATAAATTGCAATAGTGTGTGTGGACCAGGGGGTTGCTCAGAGGAGCAACGTACTAAAATTTTGTAAATTAAAAAACTGATAAATCCATTTTGCTTTAATAAAAACGCTTGTATTCCACTCGAATAAATATGTGCTCATACATTCAGTATAAGGTGTTCATTCTATAATTTTAAATGTAGTATTTTATTGTAGTAGGGTAGATATAAGAATTGATAAAAGGTATATGTTTTATATAATTTGTGTATTTTGAACCTAAGTTAATAACTAGACCGACTGGCAGGCGGTTTAATTAGTACCAGAGTCAGAAAGAGGGGAAACATTGATGATAGATGTAAGGATTGATAAAAACATATTTCATGTAATGCGTAGAATTTTGAAATGTGTTTTCACTTTGCTGAGGAAGATCAGCTGATCAGTAGTAAAATGTCACTGTTAAATTGTTTGTAAATGTTCAAGGTAATTAATGTTGGATGTAATGTTTCAATGTATTACAGATGCTATTTAAAATAATGAGAAGAGTAATTTGATAAAGTGAGAAATAAAGCAATGATTTGTGAAAGTTAATAAAAGAGATCTTGGGTGATTAAGTTTTATTGGGACATATAGATCAGTCCAAGTTAAAGTCAAAGTTAAAGGGGTAGTAGAGAGAAAAATATTGTTTTGAGTTAATGTAATGTTGTTGTGAGTTAATGTTATAGAATTGAGAAGTATTGATGTTGACACAGTAGTTATGGAGAATATATGTAGAGTATTGAGGGATATATTGATGTTTATAATTAATGATGTTATTTTGTTGTAGTT
Organism: Magicicada septendecula; assembly: GCA_034769895.1. Lineage (NCBI taxonomy): Eukaryota > Metazoa > Arthropoda > Insecta > Hemiptera > Cicadidae > Magicicada > Magicicada septendecula. The sequence continues at coordinate 24,008,891 of CM068374.1, forward strand.
GAAGTGAGGTAATAAGAATGAGATTATTGGGGATGGTAATTTTGTAATAGGGGGTAGTGTAATGTGGGAGTCCGCAACAAAAGGGTTGGGACGGGAAGGGACAGATTTGGTAGGAAGGGGTCGCCTTAGGTAGAATCCAGGGACCAGATTAAGGAAATGAGCTTTTTTTGGGGGGGGGAAACACTTATCCTAGGTACAAAGGGTTAGAGAGTATTTTTTTTTACATATATATTGAGAGAAGGTGGTGATTTGAGTTTAATGATAAGTTGGGTTTAGAGATTGTTTGATAGATATTTTGCTAGAGATGGGTGTCATATGAGTTCTAGTTGTTGGTGAATAGTAGAGTCAGAGTGAGAAAGATATTATATGAATACATGCCAAGTGGCATATCAAGCTAAAATAAATAATTAAATCACCCAAAGTAAAGGAGAGTGAGAATAATAAAGAAAGAGATTTATAACAAGAATATAAAATTTTTAATTGAAACCAATGACAAATTTTTGATAGAATTTGGAAATGTAAAGTTAGAAAGTGTTTATTTTGAATAATTTAAATGTCGATTTGATTGTTATTTATAATAATATTTGATTAATTTTAAATATTGTATTTTATTATGTTTTGTGTTTAAGGACAGAATTTTACAGATGTTTACTGTATTTTCAGGTAGAACTTGTATATAACGAATGTAGGTCAAGGTTCTTGACTTGACCCAGTTTTGGTCAGCTGATAGTGAGGTCATATACTAGGCATGTTTAGTATGGAAGTTAATTCAACTTTTGTTTTTTGATCAATTTAAACAAATTTTAAATGATTTCAATATGGAAAGAAAATATTTTGAGAAATTTAAATTTTTTGAATTTTAAAATTTTTTGGAAAATAAATTTTTTTTTTATTTTGCGCCTGCCAGATAATGGATATTTTTAAACTTTGAATATTTTATTGTTTGTATCCTAATCGTGTTTATTTTTATTGAATTATTTTATTGAATTGTATTGTTAGACTGTAGGTAATCACATGTTAGGCTAAGGATGTTCTTATTTTTAAGAAATGTTCAATTGATTTATTTTAAATAACGGAAAAATTAATGGAGAGAATTATTCAATTTAGGTAACGGATTTGCAGTTTGATTTTAAAGGAGGCAATTGTTGATTTTAACTTAGAGAAATTTTGCAGCAATGTTTCAATGTTCATAACATGTAATATAAGTGTGTGTGTGTGAGCCCAGTTCCTGCTAAAGGCAGCCCAGCTTGCATATAAGGGGAAACATATCGGCTGAGGATCTGGCATAATCTAAGCCAGGGATTGAGGATTTTTGGGGTAGCATGATAGAAGGTGAGGTGCGCTGTGGTGCATATCTGTTCGATTTTCGGTGTTGGGATCTCGCCCAGAGAAGTCCAGTAATCTCGTTCAGATGCATCCATAGTCGCCGAGCCAGGGGGGTCGTGTACCCATGCAGTGTAAGGACAAAAGGGGGTTGTTGGCACCAGTTCCTCACCGGTTCTCTTAGGGGTTTTATCAATGAGATTTCTTCTGTTTTGACAGAAGACTTCTCATTGAGGGGGTATTGTAACGGTCCAAATTTATGGGTATTTTTATTTATTTCATTTTTAGGGTTTTCTAAAAAATATTGTGTAAGTTTTATTCCAACAAAGATAGAACATGTGGTGAATAGAACAGTGTTGTAACGAAGCTGCAACGCAATATAACGTTGTGAAATCAGTAAAGGAATCCGTACCACCCTAGATTTCCAAGAACTTTGTTTGTGTGTGACCATGCGCCCGTATGCGCGATATAGGCATACGCGCGAAGTGACGCTACTTCAAAAAACCAAGATTGTCAGGAAACAGATTTGATCAACTTTCATCGAGTGAGACGACGGATATGCAAATTAAGGTTATTGGTTAGCCAGTGCCTCACTAATATCATATATTGTCGTCACCCCAACAACTACATGAATTGCATAGGACAAAACTACTGCGACGAAACCAGAGGCATTGATTTCCACACCATCAAGTCAGCGGCGAACGCCTTGCCGCTCTGCCAGTTTCGTATAGAAGCCGTGTCTGGCCAGACACCGCCCCAAAGGGGCTCGTCAGATTTTTCCAAGTTTCAGTCTTAAAACTCGATTTTTTTTTAACTATTATGTGGCAGTGCAACATATAGTTGTCAACTAACAACAACAGTGAAATCCGGAAACTCATCGCTAAATCAAAAATATGAAAAACATGAACAGTTCGAACTAAAACCGCGTGCCGGCTGGGAGGGGTATTTTTTATATTTTCATATTATTATATTCAATATGCTAAAGGTTTATTAATATTCTGTGTGTGTGTGTGTGTGTGTGTGATGCAGGCTGGGCTATCTACATAGACGTAAGTAATATAATTTAAGTATACCATTGTAAGATGTATGAACCAGAGTTACAAAAATTTTAAAACCATGTGAGAAAATTTATTGAAGAAATAACCTTTAATGTTGCAATATTTGACAATTAAAAAAATCATCATTTCTCTTCATAAAAATGTGTAGAGTAAGTCATTTCACTAACCTATGAAACACGTTTGTATCTTACGTTCGTGCGAGCGGAATCCTGGACCCAGATATAAGAAACTTTGCAGGTAGGTGGAAGTAATATTTATGTATTTTATATATTTAAAAAGTATATTAACTTCACAAAGAGTTACTGTCGTATTTGGAGTGACAAGACGAAACTTCCCCTGCAGAACTTCTAACAATGAAATGACTTCGGGATAAGGGAGCCAGCAAACGAGCTTCAAAGCTTAGGCAAAAACTATGATTGATTACTGTACGAACAAGCAATAGGAGTGTTCCATAATTGTTAGTTATGTAGTAACTATAATTTACAGAGCGGTGCCGTTTTATAGTTTATTATGTTATATTTACTGTAACTTTTAAATTATTAGTATTAAACAAAGTTACTATACTTACATATGTATTATTATTGAAATAAAAGTTTCGGTTTATCCAAAATTTCGTTTATCCAAAACGGGCGCGGTCCCATCAAATTCGGATAAACGAGTTTTTAGTGTATGTGCTAAATGTACTTGGGTATGGGTATATTTTTAGGAATAATGTGTCTTAACCTTTTCCAATCCATCTTTACATACCATTTTTCAAAAATGAATGTCCTAAAAAATGTTTGTTTTGATACTTATAATTAAAAAATTATTTACTTTTAATTTAGAAAATGTAAAACAAGCTGTAGTATCTTAAAAACTTCAAAATTAATATTGTTATGATATTCCAGAACATTCTCCGGGCTATTCTAGTGGAACCAGCTGTAATGTTGTGTGCGTATGTGACTCTTTAACAGGCGTTAACGAGATTGTTCCAGACTCACAGTCCGCACGCACTGTGTCCAAGGCCGCAATCAATTATGTTGTAGTGTAGTGTTGACGCATATTATGAATTATTCTGTAACATGTGTGCTATCTATTTAAACAATGACAGCTGCCACTTAGAGTCAGTCTTGTGTCGGCGATTACCCAGTTCAGCTTAAGTGGTGATTTATTCCAGTGCAGTTTGAAGTATTGACATTTTTATTGTGTGTGAACAATTTTTATTTGATTTGTTGTATGAGTATAATCTTGGTGAATAACTTGTTGATTATAAACTGTACTTGTGATAATTAAAGCTGGTTATTAATGACTTCATTGGTGTCTTGTATTTTGTTTTTCCACTGTACCATACAACGATCAGTAGACCGTCATAACAAAATGCTGAGTTTACTAAAGGATACATTTAATATGGCGACAATTTTAATAAAGGATTATATTGTTTAAAACAATAGTAAATAGTTTTGTGGTGCATTTTCCACCTGTGTCATGTAAGTACCTACTTACATAGTATACATAGATGACAGGTTTTGGAAAATGTATACATCTTTTGTCAGTTTTCTTATTTATATATGTACCAATATACCAATTTTATTTTGAATAGTATTAAATAAATACTATTTAATATAGTAGTACACAATTATTAAATACCTCTGTGTGTTTGTGTTAAATTCATTGTGTAAAAATTAAATATAGACATTACCAATGAGATACTATGAGTCTCTAATTATTAACATTTATATAAATTATTCCTTAGGCTTTCACGGCCGGTGTCATTTGAATTATGAAAGACATCCGGGCTGTTTGGCCGTGGTCCCTGGTTTAAAACAAAACCAAACGTTTCGGCAGCTCCACTGATGATTCCATCGGGTTTCAGTCGGGAGCTGACTGATGAGTTCCAGTGGAGCTGCCGAAGCGTTTGGTTTTGTTTTAAACCAGGGACCACGGCCAAACAGCCCGGATATCTTTCATAATTCAAAAAAAAAAAAAAATTTATATAAATGTTACTGTAAGTATTCACATTCAAACCATTTCCTTATACAAAAGAAAAGTTATGGCTTTTTCTGGGGCAAATCTTATTGGAACAAAGATTGTCATACAGGACTCGCCAATAGAACAGGTGCCAGATTTCAATATCTAGGGTGTAGCATCACATACCAAGATGATAAGGAGGTTGAAAGCAAAATTAGTCTCTTTCAGTTGCTTTGTGGCTGTATCATTAAACATTTAAAGAAGAAAACAATGAGAGAGACGCAATTGAAATATTATAATGTAATGGCCATACCTCAACTACTGTATGGTAGTGAGACTTGGATTAACTTGAATTAGAAAGGCCAAAGATATATCTAGAATACTAGGAGCGGAAATGAGGTTCTTGAGGGGTGTAAAGGGTTGTACCAGGAGAGATCTTATCAGAAATGATCATATTAGAATGGAGTTAGGCATAGCTGAAAGCTTAAATGAGAAAATCTCCCGGTACAAAATGGAGTGGTGGTTACATGAGAGAGAAGATTTACGTGGATCCAACTAGATTTTCAAGAAGAGCCCCTGACTATCATCCAAGGGGGAAGAGAAGTGTGGGAAGACCCCGTTGGATGACTACTAGCCTAAGCTGTAAAGGATGACTATGACGACAAAATTAAATATTAAGAGTTGAGTGTAATTAAATGTAAAAAAAGAGAAATATTGATTATAATTAGAATTGTATTTACTCAATGCTTCTAGTAACAGCCTCTGATGAAGGCTGTAATGAGTGAAAACTGGTTCAGGCAGTGAAGTAAAACTTTTTATCTAAAATAATTATGTTCCATGCCGTAATAGTATATATTTTAGTTACTGACAATACTTGGATATGACATGGACAACAAAATCCAAGAATTTAATTTAATGTTTAATATTTATAATAACACAAGTATATATGTTCATGTTTCTGTGTAGAGACCTAAATATATTCCGTTACGGGCGATAATAACTTCAAAGCCGTATCTGTCACTGGTGCTAATCAATCTGGGACATGCCTGGTCAATGTTCACAATGGTCACTGAGCTACCAATGTACCTGTCGAACGTGCTGCACTTTAACATAAAAACTGTTCGTATTACCCTTGTTTTATTTATTTTATTTTTTTTGTATGTTGCATAGTAATTATTTGTTTTGCCTGTGTTTATACAATGGTGTATTAACTTATAATTACTTAACAAATGTGTTTACGCAAACACGCATGCACACACTTTTATGTATCAATGGTTCTAAGATAAGTCATTGTTATACTCAGTGGATTGTAAATAATCCAGATAAGGTGTAATAAATTTATAAATATATCTTGTGGAATATATTTTATAATATAAATGCAAATTGTATTCGTTGGTTGAATATAGCAATCAATACCTTGTTATCTGAAGAATAAACCCAGCGATAAAAACAGTACACCATCATAATCTTCGTATGCAACCACATTGCACACAATTCGTATACACATGTATTGCAACCACTAACACACTATATACTTTCCTACTTCCAGGAAGAGGAAAATATAGAACATGAAGGTTGGTAGCAGTCTGATACTTAGTGGTTGGAAATAATGGAAAGTTACCAGGCAGCAATGGAAAAGTTCTGGGACAAGGCGTGGTGACTCGGCTGATTGTTTGCTGGCTAAGGCATAACAAGGGTGTTTACCTGCTATATTTGTTTATGTCAAGTTGATGCTTCTGGGTTGTAGATAAGATATATAATGGGGTGAAGGTTTCTAGGTAGGTGTTGTGTTCCATCTGAAGATTAGCCGAGAGGCTTGAAAGCGCTTATGGAAAGTATAATTGCGTGTTAATGGTTGCAATACAAGTTTAGTAAAAATTAGACTTAACTACTAAATTGTGTTTATTTTTTAATATAAAATACATTTAACGTTTATAAATTATTTTCTGTTTTTAATAATATGATTGTTAACAGTTCTGTTTTCTTTGTTTTCCAGAGTGGTGCAGTGTCTGCCTTGCCATATATAGGCCAGTGGGTTTCCAGCATAGGCACCGGCATAATATCGGACTGGATCACAAGGCACAATTGGATGACTCTCACTAACAACAGAAAAGTCTTTGCTTTTTTAAGTAAGACATGGTTCTGACCATTAATTAGTTTATTTTAATTAATAATACAAGGGCAGTCCAGAAAGTCCAGAACTTACGTTTCAGTGTGGGCAGCGATGGGGTGGGGCTAGCACCGCCATCTTGGTGACACTGGGTGGCGTGACTCAGTACGCATCCAGCTGGGGCCGGCATAGGTTTGTCTTGTGTTTCTGTGCTTTACTAATAATTTTTAAAATGAGTGCTGCGATTGAAAATCCCGCAAGCTGTGAAGTGCGCTCAGTAATACGATTTCTGCAAGCAGAAAACTGCAGACCGGTGGACATTCATCAGCGACTGTGTGAGGTGTATGGGAAGAATGTTATGAGTGAGGGAGGAGTAAGGCAGTGGTATCTTATGTTTAAAAATGGCCGCACCAATGTGCACGATGATGAGTGAAGTGGCCGGCTGAGTGTTCTTACTGACAAACTGGTGGAGAAAATCAATAAAAAAAATCCGTGAAAATCGCCACTTTACGATTACTGAGCTATCACATGAGTTTCCTCAAATTTCACATAGTTTGCTTCATGAAGTTGTCACGATAAAGCTTGGTTACCATAAGTTTTGTACGCGATGGGTCCCGAAAATGCTTACAGAAATGCACAAAAATCAGCAGATGGCATCAGCATTGTCATTTCTTGATGCCTATGACAAGGATGGTGATTCTCTACTGGACCATATTGTAACGTGGGATGACTGGGTTAGATACGTTAATTGTGAAACAAAAAATCAATCCATGGAATGGGGCCATACTTGCTCACCCAAAAAACCGAGGAAGTGTTAGCAGACCTTGTCAGCAAGGAAAATGATGGTGACAGTTTTTTGGGACAGAAAAGGGGTTCTCCTGGTAGAGTTTATGGAACGGGGTACCACAATCAACTCCGAGGTTTACTGTGAAACCTTAAAAAAGCTGCAGAGAGCAATCTAAAACAAGCAACGCGGTAAGTTGAGCTCCGGGGTATTGTTCTTCCACGATAATGCCTGACCGCATACAGCAGCACGAATGCAAGAACTTCTGGGAAAATTTGGATGGGAGATTTTCAATTATCCCCCATACAGCCCTGATCTGGCACCGAGCGATTATCACCTATTCATGCGTATGAAAAAGTGGCTGGCAATGCAGCGCTTTGAAGACGACGAAGAGCTGAAGGCAGGGGTTAATGAATGGCTGAAATCGCAGGCAGCAGATTTTTACGAAGAGGGCTTTCAAAAACTCGTAAATCGTTACGATAAGTATTTGAACTTGAATGGAGACTATGTGGATAAAATAGTCTAAGAATGTAGTTTTCGAGTGTGTAAATAAAAAATGTTTCTTTCATTTTTTTTTATTACTTATTCTAAAACGTAAGTTACTTTCTGGACAGCCCTCGTAGTAATGGCTTATCAGAAATTTAATTAAAAATTTGTGTTAGTGGTTATAATCACAAACAGAATTATCAGTGTTGCACACCACTATAGACAAATTATTCCGATTAGTACTTTCAAGCTTCACAGCTCATCGTCAGATCGGAAATAATAGTAATAGGACTTCTTCATACCCCCACTTGCCCTACCTCCCATACACATTTTTGTAAACAAGCTATAAGCTAAATGTCCTTCAGGCTATTATTAACTAGCGAGTTCAGTCACCCATGTCTGTACTGTTACATATCTTTCTAGTACATTCTGTATGTGTGTGTGTGTGTGTGTGTGTGTGTGTGTGTGTGTTCTTTTCAATACCTAACATTGTAAAACCTTTCTAATTCACACTTTTCACTGCAAGTTCCTTTTCAGTAGTTTTACAATGCCATATATTGTCAAGTTAACTGCAAGTTCCTTTTTGGTACAGTTTTACAATATGATATATTGTCAAATATAGGAAAAGGAGTTAACTTATAGCTTAAATGCCAGAAAGGACATTTAACTTATAGCTTGTTTACGAAAATGTGTACCGGCGCCGGCGGTAGGGCAAGTGGGGGTATGAAGAAGTTGTTTAGTCCTATTATTGTTATTTCTGATCTGACGATGAGCTGTGAAGCTTGAAAGCGCTAATCGGAATAATTTTTCTATAGTGGTATGCAACAATGATATTTCTGTTAGTAATGGCTCCTGTTTACTGCCTAAAAGTGTATGAATTAGGCAAGTTAGGCAGCCTAATATATGAGCTGTTTGGGATACTAGAAAGGTAGTGAGTCCAACACTTCAGTCATCCATTGTTACTCCAATATCGCAGGTATTGATTTTAATGGGCTAGACCATGGCTTGGCTCTAGTAGAAGGCCGGAATATTAAACGTGGCAACGTTGCGTCTGAGGCCTATAAGCATAGTGTAATAAAATAGCTACAGTGAACATGTCACATTTTGATATATTTTCACAGCATTACTAAAGTCATGAATAGGGCTATTTATAGCTAAATCTAAATTATAGGTCTGTGCGCACTTAGTACTATACGTTTAAGTTGAAGAAATTAGTGAATTAGTGTTAGACCTAATGAATTAATTTTTTTCGAATTATTGAATTTGTATCATATGAATGAGTTAATTTTGTATTTCTTAAATAAGATAACAGTATTTTAGATAATAAACTTTTAATTTGTAAAAAATTAAGAATTATAAAATTGCTGTTAACCGGAAATTAAAAATGACACGATTTGATTATTGAAATACATAAATTAAGAGTTCGTCTAGTCAGCCTCAAATATCAGCTGGTTCCATTGTTGCCACGTTTAATATTCTGACCCTCTACTAGAACCGGCCATGGCTAGACGTATTGTTGATTTTATGGCGTACACGGGAATTGAATCTTGCGCCTATACATTAGCAGCCACTGATCTACTATGTAGATCAGTAGGTATCATACCCACTGGTCTACTGTGTTTCTTCATTTTAATTAATATTAACATTTATTAATAATAATATAAGTGACATACTGACCAACTCTTCAGATTTTTTGGCAAACTTCCAGAAATTTACTGCGTTGTATGATTTCCAAATTGTCCTTGTTTCTTAATATTTGTTGTCAGACAGTGTGTATTTCATTTTCTTCTAATTTTGTATATTGATTTTTATGGCATTACTGAACGTGTACCTAAAAATCATGAGTAATGAAAACTAGAAAACAATATGGTCTGGCAGAAAACAATATATGAGTGTTTTGTGGCAAAAAACAATATTTGTAAATAGCAGATTTTTATATTTATCTGATCATTGTTACATTACTATGTTTTTACTTGCAATCGATATGATTCCCCCCTTTTTTTTAAGTTTGCTTATGTAGGATCATGTTTGGTGCTACTTAAGAGTCATCTTGCCGTTTAAATAATCTTCCTAATTTATTTGAAAGGTTGACAAGCATATAAAAGAAAAACAATGTAACTATTTAATAAACTGAATTGATTTGTGAACAGGCAATGCAGTTCTATATACAGCATAATTCTAGTGACTTTCCAGTATAATTAAGGTTGACATTTTATTTTATTTTATTTTTTTCACTTAATGAATGAAATATTTAATGGCAGTGTAATTCTGTTTATGTTGGATGAATAACAGAATGATTCTGTATCAGAATCAAACAGTTTCCTGACTCAATACAGATCGTGAACAAGATTCAGAAAGCAACAAGGTAGTTCATGGCAATTCCATAACAAGACTTGACTTTGCAGACTGTTATAAGAAATGAAAGAGACACTAGGATAAGTATGTGATGTCCTCCAACTTTGTGTACCAATTTATTTATAGTTTAAAAAAAGAAAAGCTAATTTTATCTTGTTCTTCCATTGGGGACTACGTGAGTTGGCTGTTCTAGTCGTAAAGGAATGCTTCCTAGAACTTCCTGTACTTCTTGTTTGATAGGTCCCTCCAAGCTGGCACAATCCTCTTGTTCTTGCCCCCCCTCTAACACTAATGGAACACACAATCACTTTCACTGCACACTACTCATTATTGTAACTTTCGGAAGCCTTGTGGTATTGTCACACCAACAATTTTCTTTTAGTTGTTTTGATAGTTCATCTTCTTTTTTCACAGTACTAAATTAATATAGAATATTGAACTTTCACTTGTGAAACTTACTTGTTTTCTCCCGTACGTGATGATTCAGACACACTGCCAGTAACTCGTAATGGTCTTATTTGTTAGGTTGAGTGGGGGTGGTGTGTGGTGGAAGGGGATTGGCGCAGGGATCCGAATTATTGTTTGTTTTATGTATAATTGTGTCAAAAAGTGTGTGTGATTTATAGTGTAATTGGTCGTTAAGTATGCTGTTTGGTTGTGTTGAGTAGTGTTTGTATCTTTCATATTGTTCTGCAGTGTTTAGTTTTCGACTTTTGGGTAAGTAGTGTAATATCTCAAGATTAGTATCTATGTTGGTGTAGCTGTGGTTTTTTGTGTGTATGTGTGTGGCAAATGCGGAATGTATATTGTTGTTGGATAAAGCTATTAGGTGTTCAGAGTAACGAGATGAAAAAGGTCTTCCCGTCTGGCCTATATAGAAACTATTGCAATCATTACAGTTTAATTTGTAAACACCTGTTTTGTCGTATTTGTCTATGTCCGTGTTTGTATCATTGATGTGTTTTTTGATGGTATTGTTTGTTCTGTATGCTATTTTGTACTTGTGTTTCCTGAATGTGTTGGCGATTTTGTGTGTGTTGTTGGTATTTAGTGTTTTGTTGTTTTTGTTTATGATGTTTTTGTGTAGTTTATTTATTAAAATAGGGTTGTAGCCGTTTTTTATTGCTATATATTTGATTGTGTTGAGTTCATCATTATAATCCTGTTTACTTAATGGTATTTTTGTTAGTCTATGGTGTAACAGTACAGAATGACCCAGTACCAGAATTATGGGAATTAAGGGTGATTTTCAGTGTTTTGTATTATGTAATTATTAAAACATGCAGAATGGTTAGGTACATTGTCCCTCTGGAAAAAGGAACAACGCAAATTCGGCCAGAGTAAAACACCAAGGTCGCCGGTGGACGTGAAAACATCAAAATATACCATGGCGGTGTTTATGACGAAGTACGACAATATGAATTATGATTGGGCTATAGCACAGCTCCGTCATCGCTAAGAACAATGACGCACTGAGTACAATGTGTGTAACGAGGTGTTGTCCAGCAGAAACAAAGCTGGATGACGTAAGAACTACACACACACAAGCACAATTTTACATTTGCCTCGATCTCATTTCAACGCCATTCTTCATAGCAGCCACAGCGATGTAGCGTTGCGTGCATAAAATTTTACAATAGTTTAAATATAATTGGCAAAATGTTGGCCACAGTAGTGGAGCAAGAAAGGCTCATATAACTTGATAATATAAAAAATACAAAATATGTACATTCAGTGTGAACATCAACCTAATTGAACGGCAGACTAAAAGGCGAACACCGGCCATCACCATGGGCAGCAAGCACAACCAACGGATGGACATCAACACCGATTAACCAGAGAAGTTCCTTTTATTATTTTCTATCTCATGAGCTCATTAATATCAAATTGTTAATTAAAAGCATGTACGGGTCTAAAATTGAATGTGCAAATGAGAGAGTGAATGTATGGCCATAAACACATATGCCGAGGGCATTGGTTTGTGTAAGAAATTAAAAACTATTAATTAATAATTTTGAAGCTGCAGCAGTAACGTTAAATTGATATCAATCCAGCAAATAAAGAAATTAAAAGAATACCAAGAGATAAAAAAAGTAACCGCCATTTTGTTTTGAGTCAGATCACCTGACGTCATTATTGTGAACACATGGTTATGTATGTACTAACTGAGAGTCAATTAAAATTAATGGTTAACCTCCAGAATATTTTGTTATCAATTGTGTCGTCAACTGTGTTTCAAAATCTTCCTGTACCCGAAACCCTGGAACCCCTTAGGTATAAAACAGTTTACAAAAGAAGAAATGAGCCCGGCGAATAAGGAATTTGGTAAGTACCCAGAAATACCAAATTATGGTATTTGTCATACATATCTTGTTAGATATATGTAATAATATTATTAAAGAGGTCGGTAAGAGTGTATTATATTACAATTGTCGCCCTCACAGTGACTTTATTTATTATATTACAATTGGACGCCCTCACAGTGGACTTTATATAAAATTAATTTATATAAAACAGATAGGTGGAGAAACACAGAAGACGATATATAATGAATGAGAGGTTATGTTGCTGAAGTTGAATAGTTAAGTACGAGTTGAGTAAATTGCGTAGTCAAATACAAATAAAGATAAATAACCATTTAAAATATTAAAATACAAAATGGCAGAAAATAATAATAGCATGGAAATGGAAAATACAGAGACAGAATCCATTTTATTGGGAAGACACGCTAGCTCAACGCCTAAAGTAGTTGAAAATAAAATCTCATTAGAAAATTTATTCACATTAATCAGTGATAAATTCGAACAACAAAATAGCAAGTTTGAAGACAAATTCAATCAAATGAATGGTACACTTAATGCAAAATTAGATAGTTTGGAGAGTGAGCTAAAAAAGCAGAATACTTTACAGAATGTCAAATTAAATCAAGTAGATGAAAATTACGAGAGTAAAATGGGGGTAGAGAATAGTAGAGAATCAAATAAATTGAATGAAAATAAAGACAAGGTAAGTAGTGGTGAGAATTATGATAATAGAATTAAAAATATGGTGTTAGAAAATAATTGTGTGAGTATTGAGAGTGGTGATAAAAGTATAATGGGAGTAGAATTTGGTAATGAAGTGATAAAAAGTGTTGATGAATTAGAGAGGAAGTATAGAGAGAATTTACAGATAAAGGGGTTGCAGGGGGTAAATTTTTCCCGTAATGTTGTAGTAGGGGGTGAAGTAAAGACTTCACGTGTGTTTAGGAAGGACGAGAGTGCCTTCAATGCGTATTTGGAAGACAAAAGGTCTACAAATAAAGTGGTCCCTGATTTTTTTTGTGCACTTCACAGGTGGTGCAGTGATAAAGTAGTAGAGTCCCCTGCATATATGGAGAAAGAGTGTGTAGCTTGGTATGATGGTGAGAAATGTTTTGAGAGAGAGAGAAAGAGAGAAATTGAGATATATAAAGTAAAGAAAAATTATGAAGAGTTTATGAAAAGGTTAGGTGTAGAGATGATATATAATAAAAATAATAAGTACCTACCTTGTAAGGAAGCTGATATAGCAGTAGGAGAAGATGATAATGGAAATAATGACTTTATAACATACCTAGTGGTGACGAATTATACTGGAGGTGACAGGACAATAACCAATCGTGACAGGTTGTATGATGAATTGATAGGTAATAACCCTATTAATGATGATGGTTTGGTGAAATATAAGAATTTAAATAAGTGTTGTATTAATGATGTTAATATAATGTATTTAATACAAAATAAATTGTACAGACCAAAAATAAGACTATTGTTTAACGATGGAGGATAGACCTTCTATTGTGTTATGAACATTTAATTGTGTGGACAGTGTTTTTAAAAATGGACTGATTAGGACTGATTATGGTGAATGATTTAATGATTATGTGAATTGTATATTTTTGTGTATTGATGTCTATGTATTTGTGTATTTTTGCTGTTGTGTATTTTGTGTAATTTTTATGTAAACATGTATTGTACGATTTTAAATAACTAAAGGAAGTTTAAATGATATTATGAGATTTAGATTCTAAAGGGTTAGTAAATGATTAAGCAGGTAATAGATTTGGGTATTGAGAGGTATTGTTGTTAGTTGGTAAGTGATGAATTTTGTAATGGTGTATTAAGTTGAAATGTTGTAAAAGAGTTTGGGTAGTAAGGATAAAATAGAGGCATGGGAGTTAGTTAGATAAAGTTAATGGGAGTTAGGGAAAATAAAGTGTTGAGATGTTGATAAAATATAAAGAGGTGTTAGATATTTTAGGGACACAGTGGTTAGTGATTATATGAAGAGTTGAGTGATGTGAGTGGTAATTATATTTGTTGTTGATGGTGATATTTTGTAATAAGGGTATTGGTGTAGGAGTCCAACGAGAGATGTTGAGACAGGAGGGATCGTTGTGTGCCGGAAAGGGTTATCTGAAAGGGTCAGGAACCGATAAGGGAATGAGTTGGTTAGAGGGAATACACACATACTAGTACAAAAAATGCGCGGTGCCAGAGGTTTTAAATGGGATTTGTGAAGGGGGTTATTATAGAGATATTGGTGTCAAAATATATTAATGGTTAGAAGCGGTTAGTGTAAAAAAGGGGTAGTAAGGTTAGGTTGACAGATGCCAAAATAAGACAGAGAAAATAATGAATAATAGAGAGTCACCCAAACGAGTAAGGATAGAAGGGTTAGAAAAGGAGAATTCATGGTAGGAAGGTGAGGTAACAAAGAAAGGTAATGTAACAGAAGGGTAAGGATAAAATTGAAATTGTTGTATAGAATCTAATGAATGTTAAATGATTAAAAGCTAATAGAGAATTGTTGATAGTAATGATGTTATAAAGTTTTGGTACCAGTTATGTAAATGTGAATTGTTTAATGTAAGATAAATGTAACAATGTTAATGTGTAATGTCTAATGTTTTATGATGTTTTATTATGTTGAGGGCAATAGAGTGTGTGGTTAGGAGGTCGTTACAGGGGTAATGACGATAACAAGTGTTTAAAAATAGTAGATTTTAAAATTGAAGGTCTAAAGTTACAAATGAAGTTGAATAAAATATTATAGTAAGCTGCCATTTACAAAATAGAAGAAGTGAGTCTAAGTTGAGTAACAAAATTTAAATAATAAAAGTGTCTGCCATGATAGTTGTAAGCTGAATTTGTAGAAATAATTAGGTGAAGGTATTTTGGGGGTATATTAAAGAATTGTTGATATATTGTGTTATATGTGTAGTTATAGATATGTTGTTATTTTCTTACAAGTAAGAAATTGAGTTTGGTGGTGGTAAAAAATCAAGGTATTCTAAGTCTTGTAGTTGTGAGGTTGAACTTTTGAATTAACAACAAACCAATGCCCCAAACACAAACCAATGCGTCTAAAAGGGAACATATCAGTTGTAGATATGTAAGTGTACTAGACCACTAATTTGAATTTTGTATTGGATGTTTCAGAGTTTTGTGGTGTTGTGACCGCAGTCCTGGGCTGGCTGGAGCGTCAGAACAGGAGTGTAGAGTGCCTCATGGCCTTATGGTGTAGGGATCTCTCAGGAGAAGTCCAGTAAGGTCAGAGGGTGCGACCAACATCATGGGACCAAGGGTAAGTAATGATACAATTTTTTTGTAACGTTACAGGGGGTTGTGGTAACATATCTAGACCGATCCTTTTAGGAAAGTGTGAATGAGTCAAGGAAATTTTTTGTGTTCCGACACAAAAATTTTCCTTGAGGGGGTTTGTAACAGTACAGAATGACCCAGTACCAGAATTATGGGAATTAAGGGTGATTTTCAATGTTTTGTATTATGTAATTATTAAAACATGCAGAATGGTTAGGTACATTGTCCCTCTGGAAAAAGGAACAACGCAAATTCGGCCAGAGTAAAACACCAAGGTCGCCGGTGGACGTGAAAACATCAAAATATACCATGGCGGTGTTTATGACGAAGTACGACAATATGAATTATGATTGGGCTATAGCACAGCTCCGTCATCGCTAAGAACAATGACGCACTGAGTACAATGTGTGTAACGAGGTGTTGTCCAGCAGAAACAAAGCTGGATGACGTAAGAACTACACACACACAAGCACAATTTTACATTTGCCTCGATCTCATTTCAACGCCATTCTTCATAGCAGCCACAGCGATGTAGCGTTGCGTGCATAAAATTTTACAATAGTTTAAATATAATTGGCAAAATGTTGGCCACAGTAGTGGAGCAAGAAAGGCTCATATAACTTGATAATATAAAAAATACAAAATATGTACATTCAGTGTGAACATCAACCTAATTGAACGGCAGACTAAAAGGCGAACACCGGCCATCACCATGGGCAGCAAGCACAACCAACGGATGGACATCAACACCGATTAACCAGAGAAGTTCCTTTTATTATTTTCTATCTCATGAGCTCATTAATATCAAATTGTTAATTAAAAGCATGTACGGGTCTAAAATTGAATGTGCAAATGAGAGAGTGAATGTATGGCCATAAACACATATGCCGAGGGCATTGGTTTGTGTAAGAAATTAAAAACTATTAATTAATAATTTTGAAGCTGCAGCAGTAACGTTAAATTGATATCAATCCAGCAAATAAAGAAATTAAAAGAATACCAAGAGATATAAAAAGTAACCGCCATTTTGTTTTGAGTCAGATCACCTGACGTCATTATTGTGAACACATGGTTATGTATGTACTAACTGAGAGTCAATTAAAATTAATGGTTAACCTCCAGAATATTTTGTTATCAATTGTGTCGTCAACTGTGTTTCAAAATCTTCCTGTACCCGAAACCCTGGAACCCCTTAGGTATAAAACAGTTTACAAAAGAAGAAATGAGCCCGGCGAATAAGGAATTTGGTAAGTACCCAGAAATACCAAATTATGGTATTTGTCATACATATCTTGTTAGATATATGTAATAATATTATTAAAGAGGTCGGTAAGAGTGTATTATATTACAATTGTCGCCCTCACAGTGACTTTATTTATTATATTACAATTGGACGCCCTCACAGTGGACTTTATATAAAATTAATTTATATAAAACAGATAGGTGGAGAAACACAGAAGACGATATATAATGAATGAGAGGTTATGTTGCTGAAGTTGAATAGTTAAGTACGAGTTGAGTAAATTGCGTAGTCAAATACAAATAAAGATAAATAACCATTTAAAATATTAAAATACAAAATGGCAGAAAATAATAATAGCATGGAAATGGAAAATACAGAGACAGAATCCATTTTATTGGGAAGACACGCTAGCTCAACGCCTAAAGTAGTTGAAAATAAAATCTCATTAGAAAATTTATTCACATTAATCAGTGATAAATTCGAACAACAAAATAGCAAGTTTGAAGACAAATTCAATCAAATGAATGGTACACTTAATGCAAAATTAGATAGTTTGGAGAGTGAGCTAAAAAAGCAGAATACTTTACAGAATGTCAAATTAAATCAAGTAGATGAAAATTACGAGAGTAAAATGGGGGTAGAGAATAGTAGAGAATCAAATAAATTGAATGAAAATAAAGACAAGGTAAGTAGTGGTGAGAATTATGATAATAGAATTAAAAATATGGTGTTAGAAAATAATTGTGTGAGTATTGAGAGTGGTGATAAAAGTATAATGGGAGTAGAATTTGGTAATGAAGTGATAAAAAGTGTTGATGAATTAGAGAGGAAGTATAGAGAGAATTTACAGATAAAGGGGTTGCAGGGGGTAAATTTTTCCCGTAATGTTGTAGTAGGGGGTGAAGTAAAGACTTCACGTGTGTTTAGGAAGGACGAGAGTGCCTTCAATGCGTATTTGGAAGACAAAAGGTCTACAAATAAAGTGGTCCCTGATTTTTTTTGTGCACTTCACAGGTGGTGCAGTGATAAAGTAGTAGAGTCCCCTGCATATATGGAGAAAGAGTGTGTAGCTTGGTATGATGGTGAGAAATGTTTTGAGAGAGAGAGAAAGAGAGAAATTGAGATATATAAAGTAAAGAAAAATTATGAAGAGTTTATGAAAAGGTTAGGTGTAGAGATGATATATAATAAAAATAATAAGTACCTACCTTGTAAGGAAGCTGATATAGCAGTAGGAGAAGATGATAATGGAAATAATGACTTTATAACATACCTAGTGGTGACGAATTATACTGGAGGTGACAGGACAATAACCAATCGTGACAGGTTGTATGATGAATTGATAGGTAATAACCCTATTAATGATGATGGTTTGGTGAAATATAAGAATTTAAATAAGTGTTGTATTAATGATGTTAATATAATGTATTTAATACAAAATAAATTGTACAGACCAAAAATAAGACTATTGTTTAACGATGGAGGATAGACCTTCTATTGTGTTATGAACATTTAATTGTGTGGACAGTGTTTTTAAAAATGGACTGATTAGGACTGATTATGGTGAATGATTTAATGATTATGTGAATTGTATATTTTTGTGTATTGATGTCTATGTATTTGTGTATTTTTGCTGTTGTGTATTTTGTGTAATTTTTATGTAAACATGTATTGTACGATTTTAAATAACTAAAGGAAGTTTAAATGATATTATGAGATTTAGATTCTAAAGGGTTAGTAAATGATTAAGCAGGTAATAGATTTGGGTATTGAGAGGTATTGTTGTTAGTTGGTAAGTGATGAATTTTGTAATGGTGTATTAAGTTGAAATGTTGTAAAAGAGTTTGGGTAGTAAGGATAAAATAGAGGCATGGGAGTTAGTTAGATAAAGTTAATGGGAGTTAGGGAAAATAAAGTGTTGAGATGTTGATAAAATATAAAGAGGTGTTAGATATTTTAGGGACACAGTGGTTAGTGATTATATGAAGAGTTGAGTGATGTGAGTGGTAATTATATTTGTTGTTGATGGTGATATTTTGTAATAAGGGTATTGGTGTAGGAGTCCAACGAGAGATGTTGAGACAGGAGGGATCGTTGTGTGCCGGAAAGGGTTATCTGAAAGGGTCAGGAACCGATAAGGGAATGAGTTGGTTAGAGGGAATACACACATACTAGTACAAAAAATGCGCGGTGCCAGAGGTTTTAAATGGGATTTGTGAAGGGGGTTATTATAGAGATATTGGTGTCAAAATATATTAATGGTTAGAAGCGGTTAGTGTAAAAAAGGGGTAGTAAGGTTAGGTTGACAGATGCCAAAATAAGACAGAGAAAATAATGAATAATAGAGAGTCACCCAAACGAGTAAGGATAGAAGGGTTAGAAAAGGAGAATTCATGGTAGGAAGGTGAGGTAACAAAGAAAGGTAATGTAACAGAAGGGTAAGGATAAAATTGAAATTGTTGTATAGAATCTAATGAATGTTAAATGATTAAAAGCTAATAGAGAATTGTTGATAGTAATGATGTTATAAAGTTTTGGTACCAGTTATGTAAATGTGAATTGTTTAATGTAAGATAAATGTAACAATGTTAATGTGTAATGTCTAATGTTTTATGATGTTTTATTATGTTGAGGGCAATAGAGTGTGTGGTTAGGAGGTCGTTACAGGGGTAATGACGATAACAAGTGTTTAAAAATAGTAGATTTTAAAATTGAAGGTCTAAAGTTACAAATGAAGTTGAATAAAATATTATAGTAAGCTGCCATTTACAAAATAGAAGAAGTGAGTCTAAGTTGAGTAACAAAATTTAAATAATAAAAGTGTCTGCCATGATAGTTGTAAGCTGAATTTGTAGAAATAATTAGGTGAAGGTATTTTGGGGGTATATTAAAGAATTGTTGATATATTGTGTTATATGTGTAGTTATAGATATGTTGTTATTTTCTTACAAGTAAGAAATTGAGTTTGGTGGTGGTAAAAAATCAAGGTATTCTAAGTCTTGTAGTTGTGAGGTTGAACTTTTGAATTAACAACAAACCAATGCCCCAAACACAAACCAATGCGTCTAAAAGGGAACATATCAGTTGTAGATATGTAAGTGTACTAGACCACTAATTTGAATTTTGTATTGGATGTTTCAGAGTTTTGTGGTGTTGTGACCGCAGTCCTGGGCTGGCTGGAGCGTCAGAACAGGAGTGTAGAGTGCCTCATGGCCTTATGGTGTAGGGATCTCTCAGGAGAAGTCCAGTAAGGTCAGAGGGTGCGACCAACATCATGGGACCAAGGGTAAGTAATGATACAATTTTTTTGTAACGTTACAGGGGGTTGTGGTAACATATCTAGACCGATCCTTTTAGGAAAGTGTGAATGAGTCAAGGAAATTTTTTGTGTTCCGACACAAAAATTTTCCTTGAGGGGGTTTGTAACAGTACAGAATGACCCAGTACCAGAATTATGGGAATTAAGGGTGATTTTCAATGTTTTGTATTATGTAATTATTAAAACATGCAGAATGGTTAGGTACATTGTCCCTCTGGAAAAAGGAACAACGCAAATTCGGCCAGAGTAAAACACCAAGGTCGCCGGTGGACGTGAAAACATCAAAATATACCATGGCGGTGTTTATGACGAAGTACGACAATATGAATTATGATTGGGCTATAGCACAGCTCCGTCATCGCTAAGAACAATGACGCACTGAGTACAATGTGTGTAACGAGGTGTTGTCCAGCAGAAACAAAGCTGGATGACGTAAGAACTACACACACACAAGCACAATTTTACATTTGCCTCGATCTCATTTCAACGCCATTCTTCATAGCAGCCACAGCGATGTAGCGTTGCGTGCATAAAATTTTACAATAGTTTAAATATAATTGGCAAAATGTTGGCCACAGTAGTGGAGCAAGAAAGGCTCATATAACTTGATAATATAAAAAATACAAAATATGTACATTCAGTGTGAACATCAACCTAATTGAACGGCAGACTAAAAGGCGAACACCGGCCATCACCATGGGCAGCAAGCACAACCAACGGATGGACATCAACACCGATTAACCAGAGAAGTTCCTTTTATTATTTTCTATCTCATGAGCTCATTAATATCAAATTGTTAATTAAAAGCATGTACGGGTCTAAAATTGAATGTGCAAATGAGAGAGTGAATGTATGGCCATAAACACATATGCCGAGGGCATTGGTTTGTGTAAGAAATTAAAAACTATTAATTAATAATTTTGAAGCTGCAGCAGTAACGTTAAATTGATATCAATCCAGCAAATAAAGAAATTAAAAGAATACCAAGAGATATAAAAAGTAACCGCCATTTTGTTTTGAGTCAGATCACCTGACGTCATTATTGTGAACACATGGTTATGTATGTACTAACTGAGAGTCAATTAAAATTAATGGTTAACCTCCAGAATATTTTGTTATCAATTGTGTCGTCAACTGTGTTTCAAAATCTTCCTGTACCCGAAACCCTGGAACCCCTTAGGTATAAAACAGTTTACAAAAGAAGAAATGAGCCCGGCGAATAAGGAATTTGGTAAGTACCCAGAAATACCAAATTATGGTATTTGTCATACATATCTTGTTAGATATATGTAATAATATTATTAAAGAGGTCGGTAAGAGTGTATTATATTACAATTGTCGCCCTCACAGTGACTTTATTGTATTATATTACAATGGAGCATATGGTTGAAGGCCACATGTTTGTGTTGCGTTGGATGGTTTGATGTGTTGTGTATAACCATGTCAGTTGTGGTGGGTTTTCTGTATATTTAATACGTGTGTGTATTGTTTGTTTTGTTAATTGTTAGGTCCAGAAAATTTATACTGCTGTTTTGTTCTATTTCCAGTGTAAATTTTAGTTTGTGGTGTATTGTGTTTATGTATTTGTGGAAGTTTTCGACCTGTCTTGTATTGCCATTGAACAAAAGTAATATATCATCCACATACCTGTGCCAATAAATGATTTTGTTGGTGTATTTGTTGTTTATTATGTGGTTCTGTTCTATATTGTGTATGAATATTTCAGCCAGTATTCCTGATATGGGGGATCCCATCAGGAGACCGTCTGTTTGTGTGTATATCTTGTTGTTGTATGTTATAACGAAAAGAAAGGGTGTTGGTGTTGTTTAAAATGTTGTTTGTGTTGTAATGTGTCGGGCGTTACCTCCGCGCACTTTTGTTACTTACTCTGTTGACTGGATCCTCTGCAGTGATGTAGTCCTGTAACACAACTTAAAACTATGCTTTTTGTGGGCGCCACTTGGAAACGTTTGTTCCAAGAAAAAAATATGTGATTGATAAAAATTTTTAAATCTACGAAAAAATTTAAACAAGTCAGTTTAGCTTGGAAAAATCAGTTAAGTTTAATGATTCTTTAAAAACAACAAACAAATCGTCTGAAGGACTAACATTCATAAAAAGAAAAAATTATAAAATTGCAGAGAAAAAATTTTACAAGTTATTGTTATTGACAATTTTTTATATATCCAATCAAGTATCGGCTAGTATATTTCAGATTTTGACTCAGTTGAAAAGCATGAGTTTAATATGTGAAAAAATCTTTACTCTCAGGACGTGACTCCTTTGAACTACCAAGACATATCAATTAGATGCCTTACAAGAAAAAACTAAGTGATTTGAAGGTGTATGTGTGGCGTGTAAAGTACAACTGTGTGATAAATGTAACCAGGTAACAAATGACTTTAATTTTGGTAACTCACGTTCCAATGGTCGTTTATTCTCTCACTGGACACTTCCTTCGGGTAGTTTCTCAATCTCGCCTCTTCAGGTGTACACTGAATCTATTTAAAGTCAAATTTTGCGATCATTACTTTTTCCGCACTTTATGTCAAAACGTTTGGCAGTAGAATCTCGTTCAAACGCCACCGCTACGAATCATCTGTTTAGCGTTGATTCAGAAATCTGCCACCACAGCGCTGATTCCCATGCAGTGTTGAGGAAGGCTTAGTGTATTGTTTGTTTACGTTCGGGGGAATTATTTGTCATGTTAGTCAGTCAATGCGAACACAGCAGAATTCGTTCTCTATTTAAATATTTGGTCCCTCCTGGGCCGTCGACGTTCTGGCTGCGTGATTTCTATTAAAATTTGCCGTATCGCTGCTCTATTTCAGCGATACTTTTTGGCGTAGACTCTCGTTGAGGTTAAGTCAGTCGGTTATGTCTATGTACGGGAAAAGCCTTCCTGCCGTGTCTTGTCGATTTCTCGCCTCTTTGGTTTCGCCTTAGCTGCGTTGATCAGTGTTGTGTGAGATGCATCAGTTCTGGAGTTCAATCTTCAAGTGTTTTTGGGTCGAATTTGGTCTCGCTTTTATACTAAATCGGGATGACTGTTTTCATCGAGTTCCGGTATATTTGTGTAAAAATTCTTTCTAGATTGTTCGAGAATAAACGAAATGGAATGTCATAGAACAATTTTCACTTCCGTAGAAGCTTTTAGAACGAATTTCTTATTCTTCATACAAATGATATTTCAAAATTTACACTGGTATCAAACAGTTTCACATTAGTACTCACAATTTGTATGCCATTAATGCATTTAGATTCCTTGTTTTTAACTGAATCTAGCGATACTAAATATGATTGGTATCTAATTAACTTAAGTCTAATAAACAATACAATATACAACCCTCACCTTGAGTTGTTGTCATTGAAAACTCAATTTTTATAACAAAAATTGTTGTGGAGTTACAAAGTTCCTTCCACAAGCTGAACATCTACTACTACTACTTTCCTACAACAAAATAAACAAATTTTAACATAAATAAAACACAAATAAAATACAATTTTATATGGCCTCTGCTCATGGCCTAGATTCTTGTCAGTTTTCTAATACAATGATTAGTCTTTTTCTTTAATATATGTATTATTTCACTACTATACACACAGAGTTTATTATTTTGTCTATCTTTTGTGATACCTGGTTACTCTGTACATATATTATATTTATCACAAGATGACATAGCATCATTGATTGGTCTTGAGATGTCATTTTTTATGGTGTGACAAATCTCACTCTAATTAGTTAAATTCTTTTAGAATTGACTTTACTTTCAACTGAGTTTGTTTCTTATTAAGGTATTCTGATGTATTGTACCTTTCTATCTTATTTTTGTTAGTATTATGTAAGTATTTAGCCAGATATGATTATTTTTGCACTGGATGATTGGCTTCAGCCATACATGGTATAAGTAAATATTTTGCTGACTTGACTATTACAATGTTAAAGTCAGTCAGGTATATTAGTATAGTTGCTTTATATCATATTACAGCTTTCTAATACAGTTTGGTTGCATTTTGGCAACATTAAATTCATAAATTATACAATATTAGATGCCTATTACATGTTTTTAGTTAACACTGTTTTTGGCTATTTTGACTGCTTTTTATTCATTTGACAGCTTCCTTTATTTAAGATAAATTGTTCACTATTGTCTGCTTGACAATTACATATAGTTTTTATTTAAATCTGATAATAATTAATTTTTTCATGAAATCTTGGTGTATGGTCTCAAATCCAACACATTAATATTTTTTTGTCATAACAAATATATCATTTTTATTCTAACTTAAACTCTTTCTAATAATGTATTTAAGTCATTTAATACATTTATTTTATTTACATCACATAATATAATGATGGATCATGTCCATTCATTCACAAAAAATAGTTTTTAATACCCTATTCATAGTTATAAAACTTAATAATTATTGACTTTATTCTGGTGGATTCTGACATTATTTCTCTCTCTTATAGTGTCTTATGGTTTTTTCACTCTTATTCACTTTAATAATATATATGGGGTTTTGTCTTAGTCATAGTTTGGTCGTTTTTTCAAGTTGATAGAAATAATTATTATACAAAATTACACAATTTTTGGGACTACTTGGGTTCGATACTGTTCACTTCACTTTCCTCTTATGCTAACTTACTATATAAATGATTTCTTTTATGGAACGTTCTGTGACGTTACAATGTGAAGTAATTTTGTTCTGTAATTATTTTGGTGAGTGTGATGATCTCATGTATGTGTGTTTCAGGCATGTTGTTTTGTCTGAGTAAATGTTCTAGTGTTTGTATGGTTTCTTTAATGGGTACATTGGTGTATAAATTGGTTATGTCAAAAGATGCTAATGTTGAATTGTGTGGGATGTGGATGTGTTCGGTTTTGTTGACAAGTTCTATGTTGTTTTTGACAGAAGTATTGTTTACTGAAATTAATGTTTTTCCTGATTATTTTGTCTAGGTGTTTTGCGATTTTGTGGGACGGAGCTTGTGTGTTGTTTATTAAGGGTCTGATGGGTTATTAGGTTTGTGTATTTTTGGTAAAGCATTTAGTTTTGGGGGGTTAGGTTTGATTTGTTTGAGGTATTTGCTGCTTTCTGGTTGGATTATGTGTTTTGTGTTATTTATAAATTTGTTTTTGAAATTTGAGTGTGGGGTCTTTATTTATTTTTGTTATATTATTTTTGTTGAAGAATTTCTCAACTTTAGTGTTTAGTTCTTGTTTGTCCATTATGACGTTTATGTTCCCTTTATCAGCTTTTGATATTGTTATGTTGTGTTAAGTAAATTTTGTTTTACATTATTTTAAGTGTTTTAATTTCGTTGTTGTGTCTTTTTGGTTGTATTTGTGTGCATTGTAGTTTTCGTTTTATGTCGTACCGAATGGAATCTTGATCGTTAATGTGCGTGTTTTGTACAGATGTTTCTGTGTCTATGATTATGTCGCGTATATGTCTATTGTGGTTGTTGTTGTTGGATGTATTGTTTTTCAAATTATGTTTTAGTCCTTTGTTTAATAAAGGCATACATCAGTTGTGAAATTAACGTCAGTTGTGTTTACTGTGCGTGTGTGGAATTTGTGTGTCGGTTGGGGAATTGTTTCTGTTGTGCGTGTTGTGAGGTTTGTTATTTTTGTTGTTGTGTCGATCTTGTATTATCGATTTGAGTTTGTCTATATTGTCTTGTGTGTGTTGTATTACATTTTCGAGTTCTATGTGGTGTAATATTTGTGTAAGTTTCACGTGTAAGTTGTATGCCTGTCTGTTAAGTGTGCCTTTTTTATGGTATAAGTAATTGATTATGTTGTTTAGGTGTATGTTTTCAGCTTTTCTTTTGGTTTGAAGTGCAGCATGTGTGTTTTGTTTTATTGTAATTTGTGCGTGTGTTGGTACGATGTTGTGTTTTCGGCATGTTTTATTGAAGGCGATGTGTAAGGAAGTTTTTTGGCATTTCTGTATTTGTTGATGAAATACACTTTGTCTGCAGTATTATAGTTGTTTTGATAGTTCATCTTCTTTTGACATAACCAATTTATACACCAATGTACCCATTAAAGAAACCATACAAACACTAGAACATTTACTCAGACAAAACAACATTCCCCCAACACACATACATGAGATCATCATACTCACCAAAATAATTACAGAACAAAATTACTTCACATACAACAACAAGATATACACACAAACAGACGGTCTCCTGATGGGATCCCCCATATCAGGAATACTGGCTGAAATATTCATACACAACATAGAACAGAACCACATAATAAACAATAACAAATACACCAACAAAATCATTTATTGGCACAGGTATGTGGATGATATATTACTTTTGTTCAATGGCAATAGAAGACAGGTCAAAAATTTCCACAAATACATAAACAGAGTACACCACAAACTAAAATTTACACTGGAAATAGAACAAAACAGTAGTATAAATTTTCTGCACCTAACAATTAACAAAACAAACAATACACACACGTATAAAATATACAGAAAACCAACCACAACTGACATGGTTATACACAAGACATCAAACCATCCAACGCAACACAAACATGCGGCCTTCAACCATATGCTCCATAGACTAACAAAAATACCATTAAGTAAACAGTATTATAACGATGAACTCAACACAATCAAATATATAGCAATAAAAAACGGCTACAACCCTATTTTAATAAACAAACTATACAAACACATCATAAACAAAAACAACAAAACACTAAATACCAACAACACACAAAAAACTAAATACATCACACTCACATACCATAACTCCAACACACACAAAATCGCCAACACATTCAGGACACACAAGTACAAAATAGCATACAGAACAAACAATACCATCAAAAAACACATCAATGATACAAACACGGACATAGACAAATACGACAAAACAGGTGTTTACAAATTAAACTGTAATGATTGCAATAGTTTCTATATAGGCCAGACGGGAAGACCTTTTTCATCTCGTTACTCTGAACACCTAAAAGCTTTATAGAACAACAATATACATTCCGCGTTTGCCACACACATACACACAAAAAACCACAGCTACACCAACATAGATACTAATCTTGAGATATTACACTACTTACCCAAAAGTCGAAAACTAAACACTGCAGAACAATATAAAAGATACAAACACTACACAACACAACCAAACAGCATACTTAACGACCAATTACACTATAAATCACACACACTTTTTGACACAATTATACATAAAACAAACAATAATTCGGATCCCCGCGCCAATCCCCTTCCACCACACACCACCCCCACTGAACCTACCAAATAAGACCGTTATGAGTTACTGGCAGTCTGTCTCAATCCGGTGATGAAGGCGCACATCACGCCAAAATGCGTATGGGAGAAAACAAGTAAGTTTCACAAGTGAAAGTTCAATATTCTATATTAATTTAGTACTGTGAAAAAAGAAGAACTATCAAAACAACTAAAAGAAAATTGTTGGTGTGACAATACCACAAGGCTTCCGAAAGTTACAATAATGAGTAGTGTGCAGTGAAAGTGATTGTGTGTTCCATTAGTGTTGGAAGGGGGGGCAAGAACAAGAGGATTGTGCCAGCTTGGAGGGACCTATCAAACAAGAAGTACAGGAAGTTCTAGGAAGCATTCCTTTACAACTAGAACAGCCAACTCACGTAGTCCCCGATGGAAGAACAAGATAAAATTAGCTTTTCTTTTTTTAAACTATAAATAAATTGGTACACAAAGTTGGAAGACATCACATACTTATCCTAGTGTCTCTTTCATTTCTTATAACAGTCTGCAAAGTCAAGTCTTGTTATGGAATTGCCATGAACTACCTTGTTGCTTTCTGAATCTTGTTCACGATCTGTATTGAGTCAGGAAACTGTTTGATTCTGATACAGAATCATTCTGTTATTCATACAACATAATCAGAATTACACTGCAATTACACTGCCATTAAATATTTCATTCTTTAAGTAAAAAAAAAAAAATAAAATAAAATGTCAACCTTAATTATACTGGACAGTCACTAGAATTATGCTGTATATAGAACTGCATTGCCTGTTCACAAATCAATTCAGTTTTTTAAATAGTTACATTGTGTTTATGAACACTGGAATTAGAGTACACACGATATCAATAATATTGATCATCATCATCACCACTCCAAGGATTATGCCCTAAACCTGTTCTGGAACCCATCTCTTCCTTGGTCTACCGACATCTCTCTTATCAGTAGGGTTATAACCCAAGGCAGCCAAGAGACAGATATCAGGCATGCGGTTCAAGTGTTCACAGTTTTGAAATTTTATAAAACTGTGGCTGTTTCCACATTCCTGTATGCTAGTGAGACATGGACTCTTGGTAAAAGGGACATACAGAGGATTCAGGCAGCTGATGATACTGATACAAATTGTGATAGTACTATGAATGGACCTATGGCCCAAGGTATACTTAGACACCATCTCATAGGCAAACTAAGCTACCCTTGGGCTAGGGTTGCCACCTCTCCCGATTTGATCGGGAGACTCCCGAAATCGTATCGTTTCTCCCGACTCCCGATTTTAATTTTAAGCTCCTGACTTTTGTAAAAAAATATTTTTTGTATTAAAATTAATTTTATTTTCTCAGTCATGAACTCTACAGTTATGTAAAGTACCTTTAAATTGTTCAGAGTACATTGGGTTTATTTTTTTTGTAAATCGACGCATGCGCACATTCATCTACGAGTAAATGGCAGTGCAAGCTGTACATAACCAAATTACCAAACGTTTGTTTACAATGTAGTCCTCGTTGCAGTGATTTTAAAAGTTACTTAAAGTTAAAATGTGATCATTAAATAAATTAGTAAATCTAATTAGTATAAGTTAGTTCGTAACTGTAAGTATTATGAAAATATTAAATATGCATGTCATGTCAATGATAATAACTAAGTTATTTTTTAAAAACACGTTGTGAACAATAAAAATGTTTAATTTATGTTAATTTATTTATAATTTTGGCCTAAAATAAAATAATTATTTAAATTTTGAGTATTTATTTAATTATTAAACATTTATAACTATAAGTTGTTTATTAACACACACACACACACACACACACACACACACACACACACACACAAATTCATATGCACGAACGAGGATGAGTATATCTCCCGACTTCGTGATACTTTGAGGTGGCAAATCTCCCGACTTCGTGATACTTTGAGGTGGCAACCCTGAGGCTTGGGCTGAGAAGTGTTAAAGCGTGTACGAGGCTTATCCAGAAAGTAAGTACCGTTTGGCCATTAAGGAAATGATACAAATTATTTTCAAATTATTTTATTTTTCAAAAATTTTCAAAAATAATATGCCCGCTTCATTCAAATTAATTTATTTAAAAAAAATTCTACATACCTTTATCTACATTTCTACATAGTCACCGTGCAAGTTGAGACATTTGTCATATCTTGGCACTAATTTTAATATGCCCGCTTCAAGGAATTCGGCCGCCTGAGCGACTTCAACTACTGCTGGACATTTCCCTTTATCTCATCACCACTTTCAAACTTCTGGCCGGCAAGAAATTTCTTCAGATGCAAAAACAAATGGAAATCGCTGGGAGCCAAATCTGGACTGTAAGGAGGATGACTGAATTGTTCTCAGCGAAATGAATCAACAAGCACCGTCGTTACATGTGCGGTATGCGATCGCGCGTTGTCATGCACAAACACCACTCCGGAAGTCAGTAGTCCACGCCTTTTGTTTTGTATTGCTCGCTGTAACTTTTTGAGTGTTTCACAGTAAACGTCTGGGTTGATTGTTGTGCCTCGTTCCATAAATTCCGCTAACAAAATTCCCTGACAGTCCCAAAAAATGGTGCACATGATTTTTTTTACAGAAAGAGGTGGCTTTGCTTTCTTGGCTTGGCGGGGAACCAGTATGCCGTCATTGCAGTGACTGTCGTTTAGTTTCTGGTGTCTCGTAAGAAACCCATGTTTCGTCACCAGTGACAATTCTTTTCAAAAAACAATTTCCATCTCTTTCATAACACTGCAAAAATTCCAAGGCTGCTCCCATGCGTTCCGTTTTGTGACCGTCCGTTAGCATTTTCGGCACCCATCTCGAACACAGTTTTTTGTAGTGTAAATGTTCAGTCACAATTTCGTGTAATAAAGATCTAGAAATGTTTGAAAAATCTATTGACAAATCAGAAATTGTGAATCGCCTATTGTAACGAACCTTCTCGTCAACACTGTGCAGCAATTCTTCGTTGACTAAGGACAGGCGACCACTACGCTCCTCGTCGTGAACATTTTCTCTTCCATCGTTAAACATCCTAACCCACTTTCTCACCATACCTTCACTAATCGCATTCTGTCCATAAACTTCACAAATCTGATGATGAATTTCATGAGGACGAAGATTTCTCGCATTCAAAAACCTAATAACTGTTCTTATTTCACAACTGGTGGTCTGATCGATTTTCTTAAACACGATTACCGATGTGTAGTAAACGTAAATAGGAACGTAAACAAACAATATAGCTTGGCTACTTCGTCGTCGAATAGAAGGAAGCAACTACGCATGCGCGACCTTCGTACTACAATATGCACAGGATATATGTGCAGACGGTACTTACTTTCTGGATAAGCCTCGTATATTAAATTGGTACGGATGTCTGTACAGACAAGGGGAGAAATTGAGTTTTAAGATCATAAAATGGGAGATGCAGGAGGCCCAAAGGGGAAGTGAGAGACAGGGAAGAGTTGAGAAAGCAAGTTGCAAAGGGAACAATGGGGTGAAGTGATTTATTACTGCCATGTGTCTGCCTGTTTCGGGTCTTACAAGCGTGGCTATCTCTTCAAAGAGAGTGTAAAGCAGTGATGACGATGATGATGATGGATGATAGTAATGTGATTTCTTTCTACCTTAAATATAGCAGTGGATGGAGGTAATAATTTTTTTTACAGTAATAAAATTTGATGTCTTTTTTAAAAAGTGTTTTTTCCCATAGTATATAATACAATAATTTAATGTGCTGTCAATTTGTTCAAAGGTAACACTCTGCCAGTTCCATTCCTACTGGGAGCAACACACGCTGGATGTAATTATGTTTTGGCATCGGCTATGTTTGTAGTGATGATGTTCTTTAAAGGCATGGTTTCGTCTTCAGTGCGAGCTAATAACATTGATCTCAGCCCGAACTTTGCTGGCCTGCTCATGGCCATCATGAACGGTGTTGGTGGTCTCGCTGGATTCACTGGTCCACTTGTCATTGGATTCATCATCACTGGTGTACGTATTTCAATTACAGTAGAATGTTTACAATCACAATAGCACTAGTTATTAGTCATCCATTTATGGTGATAATTATTATTGTCTTTTAACAAGTGCAATACGAGGTGTGGCTAGAAAAAAACCGGACTGTTTTTTTTACGGGAAATCCGCAACAGAAACTTATTTAATGTTGCAACAAGTGTACGGTGATGATTGTTTGTCACGTACACAAGTTTTCGCGGCAAACTTGAAAGCACGGATGAGCAAATCGAAATTTAAAGCAATGATTGTTTTTTTTCGACATCAAAGGGATTGTGCACGTTGATTGGGTACCCGAAGGTCAGACAGTCAACCAACAATACTACAGAAGTGTCCTGACTACTCTACATGAGCGCATACGGAAGAAACGACCTGATTTGTGGAAAAACCAGACATGGCTTCTTCACCAGGACAATGCCCTGGCCCATAATGCAGTGTCTGTCAAGATGTTTTTGGCCAAGCACGGAATCACTGTCTTAGAACACCCACCCTATTCACCTGATCTCGCCCCGTGTGACTTCTTTTTATTTCGTAAAGTCAAGTCAGCTCTAAAAGGAACCAGATTTGAAACTGTAGATGCAGTAAAAGCAAAGGCGGTGGAGGTTATGGAAGGGCTTTCAGAAGATGACCTGAAGCACTGCTTTGAACAGTGGAAAATTCATATGGAACAGTGTAGGGATCAAAAAGGGGAGTACATTGAAGGTGATAAAATCAAAATTGTAAAAGATGATAAATAAAAAGTTTTAAAACACCAATCCGGTTTTTTTCTAGCCACACCTTGTATTGTATTATATATTAAGATTTATTTGAATGAAATTTCATCTGTTTACTGGGTTCTGAGGTATTATTATATCATCTTTTTACTCGTACTTAAATAAATATTATTAAAGAAAATTTGGAAGACAAAGAAAGGTACAATTAATTTCTGTCAGGATTATAATAACTTGGCAAGTAGAAACATTTTAACTTATACATGGACATTTTATAATTTGTCCCATCATCAGTGTGAACCTGGTTCTGATGCCTACTGCACTCTTGGTGCTGGTGGAAGGCGTGGCATTTCTGTATAGAATTCAAAAGTGAATTTTATTGCAACTATATTCAAAAATTTTAATAATATAATGTTTGTATATTTCAAATTGTTCTGTTGCATTTAATATTTTGTTCTGGTTCATAATGTGTAGTATTTGTATATTTCAAACAGAATGGTCACTGTTGCACACCACTACGGAAAATCCACGGCCGGTAGCAGGCCACACCCCTAACATCCAGATTATCTGTGGTCTCTGCACTCCTTCAAGTTTACTTGAAGCTTGGGACGCAGCACACGAGTGGGTGATGGGCATGCCCTTCGTCATGCATAGCCCCAAAACTCAGAGGGGGAAAGGATATGAAGTAAAACCCATATTTTTTTGGCTGATAAATAATTTTGTTGTATCTGTTCAACAGGAGGGCTCCATACTCGAGTGAAGAACTGTGTTCTATATCTGTGTGGTTATTCTGATAACGTTCAGCATCCCATTTGTATTCTGTGCCAGTGCTGATGTCCAATGGTGGAACAGTATATCAGAAGAAGAAACTATTGTATTAGAGTCACGGACGTCCAGAACTTCAGTAAGCAGCAAACAGTCTGGACAAAAGCCAAAGACTTGAGTCATTTCACTTCACATGTTGTTAATGAATTTGTTTTCTGTATTCTTATGTATGCTGCCTGACTTGTAATCATGTTTTTTTATAATGAATAATGCTTTCAATACATGTATATATTTTTTTCAAACACTTTTTGCTACAGTCTATTTCTTGATGTATATAATATATTTAATATTTATAATAATTTTACCTCAAGATGTTTTTTCTTATTTGGAACATGTTTCGGAATATATTTTTTTATAAATAGGTTATGATGTGTATTGATTAATATCATATAAATACAGTGTCCGAGTACTTGCTTTTGTTTTGAATTTGTTGGTTTGGTTCACTTCTGTCATATTGTTGATCAGTAACAATGGCTTAGCAGCGGCAGCCTCCTGACTGGTTTTTGTATTCCTCTATGAGATTTTTTGTAGCTCCTCTATCATCAGCCTATGTATTGAAGTCAACACTGATTCTTATTTTCTTCCATCTTCTCACTGTAGAAAAATAGGAAATATAAGCAACATAAATTAGATGAAGCAACAAATTAATGAATAGAATAAAATTTACCTATTTTATCTGTCTAGTGGCTTTTCCTTTTTTATATTTCACTGATGGCCCTTCCCACACTTCTTTGTGGGTCTGAGAATTGGACTTTAACAAAAGGCCAGACCAGTCGCATCCAAGTCGCTAAAATGAGATTTCTCAGGCATGTGGCAGGGTATATTCTCTATGATCATAGAAGAAATACAGATATATGGCAGGAACCAA
The DNA here is from genome assembly GCA_034769895.1 of Magicicada septendecula. Lineage (NCBI taxonomy): Eukaryota > Metazoa > Arthropoda > Insecta > Hemiptera > Cicadidae > Magicicada > Magicicada septendecula. Next base: position 24,042,852 of record CM068374.1, read on the forward strand.
ATATTATGAGTATACTCGACAGGGTTGCCCAGTATCGGCTGAATTGGTGGCAACATCTTTGCAGAATGCATAACTGCCGCATTCCCAAACAACTATGGAACTATAAGAAGAGGGGACGGAGAGGTGTGGGACATCCAAGGAAGTGCTGGAGTGACCAGCTCTAATCTTTGCCTGCTTGGGACCGGAACAAAACATCCTTGGTTTAATCCTTGAAGATGATGATGATGATGATTATGATGTAAAGCAGAATGAACTTTGAACTGTTTTATGTAGAGTACTTTTGCACTCAAAAGGATCGTGGAGGGTAGAACACTGGTGCGGGCTGTAAAGAGGACAAAGTGAAACTGGACTGAACATATCTTGACGACAAATGAAGTGATGAGAACAGGTTTTGAGGGAACAGTGGAAGAAGGTAGGAAGAAGAAAACTGAAGCCCTTGGATGATTTAGAACTAGGTTATTGGGAGGAAACTAAATTTAAAATGCTCTGAAAAACAATTGTAACAGATTTATAAAGATTATTGTTAAAATGGTAGGAATTTTTTATCGTATAAATGAAAAATACTTTATGATTATATTCATCTGAAGATTTCACTGTATATTGCAGATGAAACTGTATTTCACTGTATTCAGTTCCAATATATAACATCTTCTGTTTTTGTGAATACCTGACTGATCTTCTATGAGATTATGTTGTAGAATAGATAATAACCTTTTGTTATAGAATTTCAATCATATTTTTTTATGTGTTCGCTAAATCTTTAAAAATAATCTTAAAGTATAAAATATATAAAATACAGGTAAAATATTTAATAATATTATTATAATCTCATGAATAAATTACACAGACTATTACAATTTCTTGTACGTAATTAGATTAGTGGGAATAATCCATCTTCAGTTTTGCATTTCACATTATCAATTTTGTTCCTTGTTGTACAGTTGTTGGCACCTCATCAGGCATGGGATTGGAGGGTAATGTGCACAGCTCACCTCTTATGTTCTGACACCTACATCTATATCAGCTTCCAGATCATTTCCCTGCATGTCTTACCCGAGTATTTCATTAGTCTATTAATTTAAAGCAGTTTTCATCCTTGTAGAGAGCCCATTATGATCATCACTAGATGGATTCAGTTCCTTGCTCAAAGGACATCAACTTCATATTGAATTGAAGAAAGCCTGTTCCTAATACTTCCAATATTTGCACTTATAACACAGTGTACAAAATAATACATACTACTTTATTTGAAAAGTTATTACAAAAGGTTTTGGACATTAGCTATCATAAGTTGAAATTAAGAAAACACAATGTTTCGACCTCTATGGAATCAGAGGTCGTCTTCAGGAGAACAAAAAATTAATACAAGGTTAAATCTATCACTAACATATAGATATCGTCAAAGCTCCAAATCTTAGTTATACAAATATAGTGCAATAATAATAATAATAAAACAGTACTCACCATTCCAGCAAAGGATTCCTCCCGTGGTTGCAACGTAAACAACGAAGCTACCAAGGCAGGCTCTCCTTAGTATAGGGAGTTCAAAAGTGGTGGAGAGAGGCGCGTCCAAACCACGCACCAACCCCCAAGAGCGTGGCCAACCACACAATATTTAGCACTATATTTGTATAACTAAGATTTGGAGCTTTGACGATATTGTTACGACATCACAGAACAATCTACATGTTTCTCGAATGATCCATTGGAATCCAGCTGAATGTTGTGGTGTACGTGATTTCAACATGCGCTTGCGAGACTTTTCTGGACGCCGCCAGCCTCGCTGACTCTGTCAAGGCTGCAATTAATTACGTCATAGTGTAGAGATAACGTGTAGTTGTGGAATGTTCTGGTCTGTGAAGGGTTATAAATACAAGGCGTCAGCGGCCTTAGTCCAGTTATTATCGGGCAATATTATCTGTGGATTCAAGTGGTTATTAGTGTGGTTCGTAATATTGTGGCGAAGTGTTATGTGTTTTTATAATTGCGCGGGCCAATTGTAGTACAATTCTGTTTTATATCAGTTGAGACATTTTTCTATTGCATGTGAACAATTTTTTATTTGATTTGTTATAAGAGACTGTCTTGTTAATTACAAACTGTTTAATTGTGGTAATTAAAGCTGGTGATTAGTGACTTAATTGGTGTCTTGTATTTTGTTTTCCACTGTACCATATGATGATCAGGAGACCATTGTAACAATATCTATTTGTTAGTAATAGATTTAACCTTGTATTAATTTTTTGTTCGTCTGAAGATGACATCTGATTGATTCTATAGAGGTCGAAACATTGTGTTTTCTTCATTTAAACGTACGATGGCTAATGTCCAAAACCTTATAATTTGTAGTGAGTATATTGCGCCATCGATTAATAATAATTTTAAGAATCACATCGATTAATAATAATTTTAAGAATCACATCGATTAATAATAATTTTAAGAATCACATCGATTAATAATAATATTAAGAATCACATTGAAAATTTATTGGATTTTGTTGTCCATGACGTTATTACTATTACTTAACTGACGTCTATTACTTAACTAAATATAATTAATTTACTACCGACTTGGAACACAAAGTTTTTTATGGGTACAAACGTAAAAGTTTTATCTTATAGCATGAACCGGTTTTCGCTTTTAAAAAGCTTCATCAGAGGCTGCCGCTGGGAGCACTGTCTGTCTTGTTGTTGGCGACGGTATCGACTTTTGAAAGATCGATATTGCGTGTGTGAGGTGTGATATGTTCGAATAATGCGTGTGATTTGAATTGTGTATGTTCGTTTAGGATGTCATTTTTATGTGTTTTTGTGTGTTTCTATATTTCTAATTGTTCTAGAATGTCTAGTTTTCGGCCATTTGTGTGTATGTGTAGAATGTCCATGTTATTGTCAATGTTTTTGTATGTGTGGTTTGCTTCAGTGAGGTGGTTTGCAAAGGTGGATTCTGTAGTGGAGTGTAGTGCCTTTGCATGTTCAGTGTATCTATGTTTGAAGCTACGTCTTGTCTGGCCTATGTAGACGGATGAAGGACCCAACGGCAGCCTCTGAAGAAGCTTTTTATAAGCGAAAACCGGTTCAGTGTATAAGGTAAAACTTTTACATTTTTACCTATAAAAAATTTGTGTTCCGAATCGGTAGTAAATTAATTATATTTTTAAAAATTGTTACATCCTTAGTTAATGTGTTGAAAAATAAATACGTATTCCAGGATTTTGTTGTCCATGATACATCTGTGCACCAACTACGATGTAATGCGTGTTTTCAAACTTTGGGTACACTATACTTTTAGTGAAGTTTTAACTGAATTTCACCTGAGCTTGAGCCAGCTTTGGTTGTGAACAAAACAAAAAGTGCACTATGTAGTATTTAAAAAGGAACACTTCAGGTGATTATCATGTAAGTAAGTAGATGAGTACAATCAGACTTCAGTTTTTATAAATATTTTTTTAATTTTTTATTGTTTTATTATTTTTTTAGTTTTATTTACAATACATCGATCAGTAATATGGTACACATGAGAAAAGAAATGCTGTGCATTTCATTTCTCTAAAGCACTAAAATAAATTCTGATGTAACTTTAGTATGTGTATGTAGTAAATGCATTATAAATGAATCACAGTATCACATTTCTTTGATGAGAGGTTGCGAGCCCTTGATGCGTGTGATGATCACTCGATGATGGTTCTACCACGTGAAATCTATAAAAATAAACCCAAAGTGTTAGAAATGTACTACTGTTTATGTGATCTTTAAACCTGACTTTTGATGGTAGTATATTGTAGTGTATCACATCAAATTGATTGTTAACACTTTCTACGTGATGTCCATAAAATTTACATTTGTCACTTCACACAAATTTAATGGCATTTATATGACACATTTACTAGCTTCCGTTGTTTGTACTTGCAGACTGGACTTTGTAGTTGTCAACTACAAACACAGATAGCAGTACAATCAGTGTTCTGTTGATTTCTTACTATTGTGAAACTTGCAATGTTGGTTTGTGTTACACTGACTCTTTTCATTTTGTACCATACAGAAGCAGATTATTGCAAATAGACTATATTAATTTTTACTGTATTCTGTGCCTTAATATTGTAAGAAAAGTAATTTTTGTACAGCAGTTACAAATAAAAATTCATTTATTATGTGAAAATACCTTGTAAAACTTTTTTATTTTTCAGAAACATGCTTCTGATCTAGATACTAAAAAATAATTTCATCCACTGAAAAAATAAATGTGTTAGAAATGTAGTATGCTACTGTTTATATGACCTTTTGATGGTGCTATATTGTAGTGTATCACATCGAATTGGGTGTTAACGATTGTGTAATTCTGATGAACTCAGTGCTTTGATCATTATAAATAAGTGACTGTTTTCAGGTGTTATGAAAATTACGCTATCGTTTTTATTGTCACAACTTTCTGAGCTGTTAGGTCACGGTCTAGGTTGTTCGTGTTCATCCATACTGATGACAGACATCTCCACTGGCGCGGGAACATAGAACCACCAGCAAACATAAAAACCTGTGGGATCAAGTAGATATTGCTGGGCAGGAACCTAATACTAAGAGATGTGAAATCATAGAGGCACCTGTTACAGCTATAAATGATAATTATTGTATCAACCTGTACCTAGCATTTGGTTAAAGAATTTTAAGGAGTATGAACATTGCGGTCGGCAAGGTAAGTGCACTCAAGCTGCACAGTTAGGTATTTAAACAGGGCGTGTATTTAGGTATTTAAATCAAGATTCCATCGTTGGTGTGGATGAAATGTCTGGTGATAAACATTAACAACCTAGACCACAGCCGAACAGTCCGGAAAATTGTGATAATGTAAGCAGTGGCTGTGAAAACATACATTCACTTATTAACCTAATGTTTGTTAAAATTAAAACATACAACAAGTTTGTTCATATTATGCAAATACTGAAGTAACTTGTAAAAAATATATTAAACTAAAATTGATCTAAAAATACAATGGAAAAAATACAAGAAAAATAAAATAACATGAACATGAAATTTTCATTTCTTCTGACAAATTACAGAGAAGAAGTGCCAATTGCTAATCACTACACTTAACAAAAACTGATTTACAAAAGATACCCTCAATTACAAAACATACAGTCACAACAGAAACAAAACATTGAGCAAAACATGTAAGAATACAAAGTATCAAAAACATTCACAATCCTTGAATAACAACTCACTGAGCAGAACCAGCTAGCGCCTACAAAAAACTACTCACAAACAAATGTCACCATTATAATTTGGTTAATGTCACCTGTTAATTTGGTTTTTGTGAACACTATATATTTTTAGTTTCAACAAAAGTTAGATTAACGTTCATATCACCTGAAGCTGATCACAGATTTTTTAAGTGATTGGAACTTATGCTTATTCGAATTATACGGTTGTTTATGTCCGATTCAATACTCTATATTTACTTAAATATTAGAATTACCTTGCTTTCCTTCTTTGCAACTTCTTTGTGTTCTCAATATACACTACGCGTTTCGGGACTTAAATTCCCATCATCAGGTGGATAAACTTTTCACTCATGTAGAGCACATCACTAGATAAAAAATATATAAAGGTCACGCACATCTCGCTACTCAGACGATTTCCCCACTCGCGTTATCTCACGATGCGCATCGCTACTGACCCCACGAGCGACTGACAAATCTATTCGGCCTGTACCTATTTGTCGTGCTGTTTCAGCATGCATATAGCAGTATCATACAGTTCGTTTGATTTGAACGACAGTTTCTCGTTCAGAAGCTGATCATTGTGTGTTGTAGAGGCTCTGTAAATTTCAAACTCCTCCAGTGCGTCCATGAGTTTACCCTTATTGCAAAAATGCAGTGGTTTGAAATTATTTCTAAAATTGGAATAGGTATGATTGTGATCGATGATATGCATGGCAAAGTTTGATTTGATGTTCCTGATGTTGCCCCTAGGCAGGTGCTCTTTATATCTATCTAAACATTTTCTGCCTGTTTGCCCAATGTAAAAACTATTGCATACTTCACATTCTATTTTATACACCCCTGAACAGCTTTCTACTGGTTTATTGGATTTTGGCCTTAAAGTTTTTAAAATGCTGTTATTCGTCTTAAAAGATACTGTATAGTCATACTTTCTAAAAACATTATAAATAGTATTGGGTAAAAGATTTGTATATTCAGTTGCTATGTATTTCTGAACCCTATTGTGTGTTTCATTGTTATTTCTATGCAGGTTCATTTTTGCTTTTTTACTAACCTATCCACAATCACACTGTTATAACCATTGGCCATCACTATGTACTTTATAGTACTAATTTCTTCACGGTAGTCCTCCGCTCCAATGGAATTTTCAATAGCCTGTTGACGAAGGAGTTAAAAGACGCCATTTTCTGAGCGAATGGATGAAATGTGGACGCATGGATAGTAATGTCCGTAGTGGTTGTCTTTCTGTAGATTTTAAATTTAAGGTGGTTATTTATGTTTTGTATCATCAGGTTGACAAAATTTAAGCTATGTTCATTCTCCAACTCGAGTGTAAACTTTATGTTTGGATGTATACTATTTATATATTTATTCAAAATTTCTGCCTGCCTACATGTGCCATCAAATACAAGAAATGTATCATCTACATACCGCATGTATGAAATGATCTTTTTATAAAACCTATTCTTATGAGACAATACGTATTCATTTTCAAAGTGGTTAAGATAGAGGTCAGCTAAAAAACCACTAAGTGGCGAACCCATTGCAAGTCCATCGTCCTGGGCAAAAAACCTATTATCAAACGTAAAATAGTTCTGGCTTTACTCTTAATAGCATGATAAGTTCCTGTACTTCTTGTTGATTCAAGCTGCCTGAACTCTCCAGATGTTCCTGTAGAAAGTTGATGGTTTGGGTAACTGGAACATTGGTGTAAAGGTTCTCAATATCAAAGGACATCAGTTTATATTGTGGCAACATTCTTAATGATTTTACTCGATTCACAAATTCAATATTATTCCTGATACTGTGGTTTTTGTTTATTTTTATATTATTTTTTAAAATCTGTAGACGTTTTTAGCCGCTTTATATCCGGGTGCTGTGGTAAAATTAACTATGGGTTGTATGGGCATATTCTCCTTATGTATTTTTGGCAGACCATTAAGCGCAGGGGCGCGAGTATGTATTTGTTTGAGCTGACGCATGGTAGGTGTATCAAACAGATTCGTACATTTATTTATACTGTGGTTTATATCTTTAATATAGTCTGCGGTGGGGTCCTTCGTTAATGCGCGTATATTATTATCCTTGATAAAATTCGTAAACTTTCGCTTTATATTCATGTTGATCTAGAATTACAACTGTACTGCCTTTATCGGCTTTTGTTATTATGGCATTGTTATCTACAAGTTTACGTTTAATGTTGTGTATAGTTTTCATATCATTATGATATTTATCAACCGATGGATGCCTGCACTCATTCTTTAATACACGGTTCAATTTATTATTAATGAGGACACGAGCCTCGTTCTGTTTAACCTGTTCACTTAATGTCTTTATAGCCACTTCAGCGTTAGTTATCTTGCGAATTATATTGTGTTTAGAAAGTCTAGGCAGGTTATGATGTAGGCCTTTACTCAGTAATTCTTCTTCCGTTTTTGTAAAACTTATGTTGCTATAGTTGGCTACACATGTATAAAATTTGTGTTTACTGTAAATATGGGTAGTAAAAAAGCAAAAAAAGAACCTGCATAGAAATAACAATGAAACACACAATAGGGTTCAGAAATACATAGCAACTGAATATACAAATCTTTTACCCAATACTATTTATAATGTTTTTAGAAAGTATGACTATACAGTATCTTTTAAGACGAATAACAGCATTTAAAAAACTTTAAGGCCAAAATCCAATAAACCAGTAGAAAGCTGTTCAGGGGTGTATAAAATAGAATGTGAAGTATGCAATAGTTTTTACATTGGACAAACAGGCAGAAAATGTTTAGATAGATATAAAGAGCACCTGCCTAGGGGCAACATCAGGAACGTCAAATCAAACTTTGCCATGCATATCATCGATCACAACCATACCTATTCCAATTTTAGAAATAATTTCAAACCACTGCATTTTTGCAATAAGGGTAAACTCATGGACACACTGGAGGAGTTTGAAATTTACATAGCCTCTACAGCACACAATGATCAGCTTCTGAACGAGAAACTGTCGTTCAAATCAAACGAACTGTATGATACTGCTATATGCATGCTGAAACAGCACGACAAATAGGTACAGGCCGAATAGATTTGTCAGTCGCTCGTGGGGTCAGTAGCGATGCGCATCGTGAGATAACGCGAGTGGAGAAATCGTCTGAGTAGCGAGATGTGCGTGACCTTTATATATTTTTTATCTAGTGACGTGCTCTACATGAGTGAAAAGTTTATCCACCTGATGATGGGAATTTAAGTCCCGAAATGCGTAGTGTATATTGAGAACACAAAGAAGTTGCAAAGAAGGAAACCAAGGTAATTCTAATATTTAATTATATAGGCAACTTGAAGACCACAACAATTATGTCTATATTTACTACTCTTAACATTAACAAAAACGTCAATAATTCAGTAGTTAATTGACTTTTCTTATATACGTATTAAGAAAAGCAAAAGCAAAAGTAGCTATTAACAAAAAAGAATCACAGTAATAACCTTGAATTTTAAATCAATTACAAGACATTTGTCAGAGTTCAGTCAGCTGTCCCTGGTTGGACAAACTTTGTATCTATATAAACTTTGAACCTATGTGAACTTTGTATTATAAAATACCGCATTGCGGCGCCTGTAGGTGACGTTACGTTTTTCATTCATTGCTATCTGCAGCCGGTCTCGAGACAGGCCGACTGCAGTCAAAATTAAATCAGTTCTTCTCCAGACTCCGAGCAGGCCACTCATCTCAATCGCCAGCCGAGGCTACTTAAAGTTTTCAATATTTAGTACTAATAGCATGCTCCCCATGCTACAATTTACTTAGACAAGTTCGGCTCATACATTATCATGTACGCCAATATTTTATTTCTATCTTAACTCTCTGGCACTTATGCCGCGTTAAAAAACCTACACGTGCCAGCAATCAATTATGTCTCTTTAACTCTCAATAAACAATTATTTCTAGAAACATTATACAGTCCTCTCAATTATTTCATCTCTGATCAGCTAACTCCAAATAGCATTCCTAAGAACAACTCAAGATTCATCGAGAGCTTCTAAGACGCAACATTTTGGTCCTCCGCTACCGGATTTCATATTTTTGGTCCAATGCGACCGCATTTCTTGGTCCACAGTGACCGCATTTTGGTCATCCGGGCAGGATTTCGCATTTCTTGGTCCACAGCGACCGCATTTTGGTCCTCACGGGACGGATTTCACATTTTGGTCCACTGCGACCGCATTAGCATTTCATTTAATGGGCCCAAACGGCGTTTGGTTCAAGCCCCAACATTTTCAACTTCAGATTGCTGGCAGTTGCGTGCCTCTATTATTCTAAACAAAACTTCACAATCAACACTGCAAGATTCTACAGAGCAGCAAACCAGAGACAACGGGACACGGCAGGACATTTATTCTACAACGAAAAGGTTCCACAACTTTAAAATTATGGAGAGCTACAACATCAGGCGTCATCTGACCGGTAGAGACAAGAGGTGCAACAACTTCTAACAGGATCGAGCAGCGGGATCGAGGCCAGCTTCTGCACGCCGGGATTCAACATCCACGTGATTATAAACTTTCATTTTTTATGATCTTTTCATATATAATTATGGCAATCTAAGTAATATTTTTGCACAGAGTTAATAACATTTAATACAACATTATTAATAATTTTTACAGAAATAGATATTATTGTCAAGTGGCCATAAGCTTATATTTTTATTTTAGATTTTCATATGTATATAAATTTTCCTTTACGCAGTTGTGCAATAACGCATTAATAAATTTAAGTGATGTGATAAGGCTATAGGTATATTGTCATGTCGAATGATTTATATTGTCGATAACTTTCATAACTAGTTTTAAGCAAATTAAGTACCTATTATAGTCAGTCATATATTAAGGTATACACAGATCACTGGCTCCCACATTATATCAGATTGTAGCAAATTATTCAAGGTTACAACAACTGTTCACCTTCTCTATATCTAATTTTCGATTTCAAATCACTTTTTAAAATTTCGGTCATGGCTGATGTGAAGGCATTAATAAAGAAACGGGGCACAATTAAGGCGTCCATATCTCACGTGAATACTTTCGCTGATAATTTCGATCCAGACATAAGCGATCATCATGCATTAAAAATTAAGCTCCGCCATTTGATGGAATTGTCTGCTAAATATGACGATATTCAGACTCAAATTGAGGCTGACGATTCAGATTTCGCATCAGTCAGTGACAGAGTTCAAACCGAGGATGATCTCTGCAATATCGAATGTAAGTTTAGAACCGATTAAATTGCCTTCCTTCTCAGGTAGCATCATTGATTGGCAACACTATTATAATATATTTGTGGAATTAATACACGTCAGAACTGACCTGACGGATATTCAAACACTACACTACTTGCACTCTTCATTGAGTGACGAGGCGTTAAATGTAATAAAATCTCTTCCAATCACCAATAAAAATTATGCGGTAGCCATTGATTTATTAAAAAACAGGTACGACAGCAAATTAATTGTATCAGCCCATCACATAGGGAATGTCTTGGGCGTCAAGTCCGTACAACAAGAGTCCAGGGTTAGCATTTTCAGGTTCATAGACGAGATCACTGTGAATATAAATGCCTTAAATTCATTAAATCTACCCGTAAATACATTTGAAATGATTTTAGTTCAATACTTAACGCAGAAACTTGATAATCATACATGGTGGTTCTGGAAAGAAGACTTGTCGGACGAACGATTTCCTAATTTCAGTAATTTTATAAAATTTTTAAATAACCGAAGGCAGTTATTACAAAACTTGGACGGTGCGACCAACTCCATAAACAAGATACACGTTAGCGATAAGAGTCCATATTGCAAAGCAATTAAACCGGTTAATATGTCCAGGACGACATTCCATGCTCATATCGGATATAACATATGTCAGCTGTGCAAAGGTAAACACCGCCTGGCTGAGTGCCCACAGTTTGTAGCGATCACCCCCCTGGAGCAAAAAATATTCTAATTAAAAATAAACTTTGCTTAAATTGCCTATGCTCAGGCCATGATTTTGCACACTGTCCCTCCAAATTCTCTTGCAGAACGTGTGCTAAACGCCACCACACAATGATCCATATATCTAGCAATAATGCTTCGTCCAGGAACAATCAGTGTTCGTTAAAATTGCAAACAAACAAGTCCATATTATTATCCACCGCGGTCTGCATGACAATTGACCATGCAGGTAGGAAGCACCCAGTTAGGATTTTATTGGACTCAGGATCGCAAGCTAATTTCTGCACCATGAGTTTCACCCGACGAATGGGTCTAAAACTGATTAAATCTCAATTACCCATCATGGGTATAAATAATTCATTATCTCAAGCTGATTTCAGTACTAGAGTAAGGTTGCATTCATGCTATAAGAATTTTAATTTGAACATACATTGCGCTGTGCTTCCCAGTATCACAAATAATCTCCCTGCGGAACCATTTGACATCTCCTCCCTAAACTTACCAAAGGGCATATTTCTAGCTGACCCGCAGCTGAACTTTTCCTTGCAAATCGACATATTGCTCGGTGCTCAGTATTACTTACAATTAATTGAACCTGTCAAATTTATCCGTGGCCCACATTTCCCCATAATACAGGAGACAAAATTGGGATTCATTCTTGCAGGTAACTTGCCATTTAATGTCGATATGACAAAACCGGTTTCATCATTCATGGTATGTGAAGATGATAATGCCATTTCCTCGCAACTAAAGGACTTTTGGAAGTTAGAGGACATTGCTATTCGTGCTCCCTCCGTTGAGGACATGGAATGTGAAAATCATTTTGTATCTAATACTGTTCGTAATAATGATGGCAGATTTGTGGTATCCCTACCACGCAGGTTACACAATTGTCATTTAGGCGATTCTCTCTCCGGCGCTATCCGCAGATGTCCATCACTGGAACCCACAGTCCAGCAGAAACGTAAACGTAACCGTAAACGGATTTTACACAGTCACCCACAATGGTGGCATGGTCCATCCTGGTTATCCCATGAGTCATCATCATGGCCTATCTGTGCCTTCGATGCCCATTCTCCCTGCACTCATCCCGAGCTTGAGCAGGAACAATGGAAACAGGTCCAAACCTAATCGATTGTCGCATCATCCACATCTAGTTATTTTGAAAAATACTCATCGCTTTCAAAACTCCTTCATGTGTTTTCTTATTGCCGTCGATTCATTCGGTACGCTAGGCTTTCCACAGAGGATAGGAACGCTTCTTTTTTAACCTCCCATGAGTTACATGGTACACTCTTGGTTTTTGTCCGCCAGTCCCAGAAGTCGTACTTTGGCATCGAAATCAAGGAGCTTGAGGCGCAACGCTGCATCCCTAATAACAGTATAATTCTTTCACTTAACCCCTTTCTGGACAAGTCAGGAATATTACGCGTAGGAGGACGCCTTCAGCACTCCCAGCTTAACTACGAGAGCAAACACCAAATCATACTACACCCACACTCTCATCTCAGCAAATTAATTATACAAAGCGAGCACCTTCGTTTATTACACGCTGGTGTACAATTGACTCAGTTCTCTCTACGACGGAAATTTTGGATAATTAACGACAAATCTTATATACGTTCAGTAATACATAAATGTATCACCTGTTTTAGATTCCGTGCTAGGGGCACAAACCAATTATTAGGACAATTACGCCCCTCCCGTGTCACGCCTGCTAAGCCATTTTCCCAGTCTGCAGTCGACTATGCCGGTCCGGTATTTGTACGTCATGGCGGGCAGCATTCAAGATCAACGTCAAAGGCTTATATTGCTTTTATTTATATGCATGACCACTAAGGCCATTCACCTGGAACTAGTCTCAGATCTGACATCAGACGCCTTTATAGCAGCCTTAAAATGGTTTATTGCGCGTAGAGGTATCCCTGATCAGATATTTTCCGACAATGGAACAAATTTTTGTCGTGCAAGTAGCACACTGCACGAATTACATAAACTTTTGCAATTTAAGGGTTTTGAGCAGTCCGTCCAGGATTTTACCGGTGCCCAAGGCATTAATTGGTCCTTCATTCCCCCCTCAGCACTGCATTTCGGCGGCCTGTGGGAAAGCGGAGTCAAGAGCGTCAAATTTCACTTGCGGCGCGTGATCGGCGGAACCATTCTTACTTTCGAGGAGTACTATACGATCCTAACTCAATTATGCCTGCCTTAACTCACGCCCCTTGTTTGCCATCTCCAATGACTCTAGGGACCCTGAACCTTTAACTCCAGCTCATTTACTGGTTGGTTCTGCGCTCACTGCACTTCCGGAACCTGACTATTCCCAAGTGAATATTAGTCATTTGGGCAAATGGCAGCTGCTCCAAAGATTCACCCAATCCATTTGGAACAGCAAAAGTAGCTATTAACAAAAAAGAATCACAGTAATAACCTTGAATTTTAAATCAATTACAAGACATTTGTCAGAGTTCAGTCAGCTGTCCCTGGTTGGACAAACTTTTAGTGACCAAACCCTGCTAAATATTTTGTCACTTACACATTAAAAAAAGTTAAAGTGAATCATTTTATGATAAATAAAAATGCGTGGCATAAATTTTAGAAAATCAGTATCTGCATCATCATCTTTAATTTCTATTGAGACTTTTTTGGACCTGTGTATGAATACAAAAGAAAATGCCAGACACAACAAATCAATTATTTGAGTTAATCTGTGTGTGTGTGTGCGCGCCCATGCGCGTGCGCATGCGTGAAGTAGTGAAAGTAGTGTGAAGTAGTTGAAACAGTTTGCTTTACATCATCATCAAAATAATTGCATTATTATTGATGATCAAACTGCTTCAACTACTTCACATATACGTGGACACACACACACACACACACACACACACACACACACACACACACACACACACACACACACGTTCACTCGAATAATTGATCTGTTGTGTTTGATATTTTCTTTTGTATTATACACAGGTCCTGATTGATGACAATAAATATTGTCGAAGCGTCAACACAAATAATTTAAAATTTGTGTTATACTTTTGTGACCGATCCTCACAAACCCTTCACCGAAAAATTCATTGATTGACGGTCACTATGAATTTAAGGATCTGTTGATACGGATTGTGTCAGAGCAAATAAAATTTAATATTAAAGAAGAAACTGATGTTTATAATTATCAAATAAACCCTGGAAAAATCAGTGAGTTACAATTTGAAAAAACACACACACACACCCACACACACACACACCCACCCACCCACACACACACACACACACACACACCCACACCCACCCACACACACACACACACACACACAAACAAAGACGGATAACCCTTTCAAACAATGCTATTTCTAGTGTCGGAATTGTCAACGTACCTAGCAGCCATCTCTGATGAGGCTTGCTTAACAAAACTACCTCAGGCAAAGGTAAAAATTTTACTAAAATTGTTATTTAAAAATCAGCATTCTGTAGTAAAAAAAGAATGATGTATTATCTATTATTCTTCTCCTTTTAGCTTATTAAGGATTGTAGCATAGTGCAACAGTACGTATGTGTACGTTACTGTGCATTGTCGCAGTTAGTTAAAAATAACTGCTAAATTATAATAAATAACTAATATTGTCAGTATTTATAAAAACAAAATGCGTATTGAAAGCTGTAAGTAATAGCGAAGGGGAACACCAAACGTACAGGTCGGTACCGGAATATCATGCCACACACAAACTGAGAGTGTGTTACACTGTATTTTATGTGTGTGAGTGTAAACCAGTTGAATCCGGCATAGTGTGACCCCTGAATAAATGAGAATTAAATAAGTAATTTATTTAAATTATGGTAAGTGCACGTAAGATATGACAAAACAAATTATGCCACGTTATTAATAATATAAAGACGCGAACATGTCCAGAATCTAGTGCAAAACAAATAATGCATATTAATGCAGTGTAAATAAAAGTGAATAGAACCAAGAACAATTAAAGTATAGAAAAACTGTTAACATACAGTTATACATAAAAAATTACCAATCTTTTGAACATCGAGTAATAAATAAAAGACTTTGCATGTTGCAAATAAAATTAAAATAAGTACGAAAAATAATCGAATCTGTTAAGGGACGCTTGACAAACTACAACAATATAAATCGTGCACAGAATGGTTGAAACATGATTTTTGTGCCTGACAGTATAAATAAGCGAGCAGCACCAGGCTCGACTCTCTTTCATTGGAACACCTCTGCAGCCGAAGGCTATGCCCGACGGGGGAGCATCCAAGGTCGATATCCCAGCAGTAGGTACTGTACGAGTCATGTGAATACTGAGTGGACAGGAGGACCGGACGACGGGCTCCAGGAGGATCAGACGACAATGGAGGATCGACACAGGACTCAGGATCATGACGAGGAATCACTGAGCATCACCGCACAGCAATAAGGTGACATAAAACCATTTTTACTTGTCAACCAACGAGTCATAAAAGACATTAAAAAGAAAAGAGTAAAGAGACAATGATAACTTTAATAGTGTAAATAATAATTGTAAAATTTAATTGGTTAATTTGTAGTATTTATGATTTATGATAGTAATTATATGTAGTAATTAATGATATTTAAAATTTACTAAATTATTTTTTTTGAAATTATAACGTAGCAAAATGTTTAAGTAATTCTAAAATTGATTGATATTTCATGAATACAATATTCATATGTAATAATATAAAAAAAATATGGAATTTAAAAAGAAGTACAATCTGAGCAAGTCGAGAGCACATTATATATTATAAAAATTTCTATTTATATATGTAAATTTATATTTTGTGTATTATATTTATGAATATGTGTGTAATGTTATTTGTATAGTGACAATAATTGTGTGTATGATGAGCATACACAAAACAAATATTATGCGAATAATAATGCGAAATTTTAATTTGTAATTTTTGGAAATTTTATTTAATAAAATTTTGAAAATTTTTACAAAGTCGATATGATATAAGAAGTGTTATTATTATTTTTAAAACACACACCTATTACACCTTTTCTCATTATATAATAGTGAAGTACTGTTGTTGAGATAACATTGCAATTTATAATGAGGTGATATTATATGGTAAAATATAACAAATAAACTAAAATATTACTGTTATTACTTGTAGTAATGTTTGATAACACTATATATGGTAAGTACTGTGGTGTGTAGTGTTATTGAAGTTCATTAAGTGTCTCATTTTGCATTAGATAACAGAATGGATATCGTCTGCTGCGACACGATAATATGGGGCAATAACAAACTATTGCTTACATACATCCATCGAGACATATTTATTGATTACTAATAATTTCCACTTACAGTTTTGTAAATGTAATATTTATTCAGTCAATTTTTTTACAGAGCCAGCCATCTTATTGATAATAAGCGTGTCCTAATGATATTAAGGTGACATTGTAAATGTTAAAAGTTATTACTATAATATAGTTGCCTCCAAGCTACTACAATGCAGTTTTGTCTACTCATGTAATATGATGCTTGACTTTGCAAGTGGGGCCCATGACACTTTAAGTACATGACTGTGCTGTACTGCCAGGTGAAATTCTTAAATTATGGCTACAAATAATTTAGATTACATATTTCTTATTTTTCTACTTAACCTTAATGGGGGGAAGAGAAATAAGAAAATGTCAAACAATAAAGATTTTTCATTGGGCCCATAAAGAAAAATATTAGGCCCACGGAAAACTTCAGAAGCTTGGAAATTAAGAAGTAATGATGAAATATATCAATGTATAGAAAATACAACAGAAACAGTAGAAAAAGAAGACTAGTATTTTTTGGACATTTATATAGAATGGACGACAATAGGTTAACAAAACAGATCTTGAAAAATCTGCGGAGAAAGAAGTCAACATCAAGTTGGATTAAAGACGTCAAAAAGGATTTAGAAAAAAATAATGTAAATGCAGAAGACGCAATTGAAAGAGAAGTTTTTCAGGCAAAAGTGTTAAAAATGGAAGGAGTCCCGGGTAGGAGAGAGAAAAACGCAGGTTCAAAGTGGACTGAAGACAGAAAGAAGAGACGTAGTGAAAAGATGAAAGAATACTGGAGAAAAAAGAAAAGAACAAGGAATAAAGAACTGAAATTGGCATGCGTCCTCAGATGGCAAAAAATGCAACAAAAAGGTTTTTCAATTTAACAAGGTTTAAGTTACTGAGGTTCGATTGAGACGCACGTGTGTGTGTGTGTGTGTGTGTGTGTGTGTGTGTGTGTGTGTGTGTGTGTGTGTGTGTGTAAATCTGTGACTGTACAAGTTTCAATTATAAAAAAGAGTTAACTTTCAAAATAAATTTTTCAAGTAAACAATTTGAACACATGAAATGCAAGTTACTGTGTGTGTGTGTGTGTGTGTGTGCGTGTGTGTGTGTGTGCGCACGCGCGTGTGTGTGTGTGTTCAGACATTTTATTTGTAAAACAACTTACTTTTAATAACATCATTTTTGAAAGCCTACAAATAGAGATTGTAGTTTTTGTTCTAAACTAACTATACTCAGTATGACTACCTAATTGTTGTTTGTAACTAGATACATGATGCGTTTCAGAGGCAGTGTGTTGTGCAGTATGATTGGAGGCTTGGAGTACAGTTTGATGGAGATACACCTTCCCATCATTAACTATGAAAAAACGTTTATATACTTAAAAGATCCATTCTGTGGGACATTATGTATAAGACGAGTTTCCTAAAACACCTTATAGACTTTATGAAGAGATTATATTATTGTATAAGGATAATGTTGTCTACAGAAAAGGATTTCACAGAGGAGAGTGCGCCAAGGGCATACCCCCAACATTGTGTAACATCTGTACTGATGACATAGAAAGTGGATATTCAGAGTGGATCCAGGGATTAAAATAAATAATAAAACTTACTTGAACACAATGCTGTTTGTGGATGATAAAGTAATAATGCAAAACAATGAATGTGAGCATCCAGAGATCAACGTTTCACTTACAACAAGTCTATTTGGATTACAACAGGAAAATATCTGTGTAGAAGACAAAAACTATGGCTTTTGTGGCAAATAAGCTGGCCAAATTTCCGTCAATATGTTGCACAATTCGCCAAACATTGTTGAGGAAAACAAGAGATTTAAATAAAATTTTATAAGATAACGGCTGTGCCAGATTTTTTTTTTATGGTTCTGAAATTTGGATTCTGGTGAAGAAACATCTGAGTAGGATACATGCATTGAAGAAGAGATTCTTGACAATTGCAGACACTTTACAATGAAGACATAATGGAAAGTGTCAAAAATTTTTAATATCTAAATTTCATTGTAGAAAACAAAGATAATAATATGATGATATATAATAAAGTGACTGTTTTCTTCTGTAATGTGGTTATTGGAATATAGTTAGTTGTCAGGTATAAACATGTACCAGAGAAACAAACCTGGTACACTCAAGTCTTCACCGATGACTGTCTGCTTGTGTCTGATGATTTCCCTAGTGATTGTTGCATTTCTGTGTCTCCCTTTTCTTCCACACTGTTCCACGGTTGCATGTCAGCTGATCCCCAGATCAGGTATGGTATACAGAGAGCGGTCATTAAAACTGCACAAATGAAGAATGCTGTTCTCCATTCGTCCACTGAACCTTCCTGTACAACAGAAATGTATGTTTGTACAGTATTTAGTACATCACTACATGATTCTCAAAGCTACATAAACTGTCACGGATATGAAGATTATGGTAAGTTTCAACAGTGTGGTGAACCTCTTTCCTAATGTGTTTGTTAAATCTTGTCCAGGTACAAAATTTTTAAGATTATTTGAATTGTTTTTTAAATGAGTTTACTTTCTGAGTTATACTGTACTTTCAGACAAATATAACACCCTAATAAATGGACTACCAATTTGTTCTTTGGTGCTATTGTTGGCTATTGAATTTATAGGTTGGCTGGCGTACATGATATTTAACAAAACTATCAACAAACTTAATCTTTAGTTGAGGTATGTTGATATTTGTAATTTGGCAGAGCAAAGATGAGTTAACAAAGTTTTTCAATCTTACTTTGGAAATAGAATGATAATTCTCTGGTGTTATCGAATGTATTATGTATATGCAATAATTTAATTTAATTTAAGAAAAAAGTGGTTATTTAATTTAAATTAAATTAAGTGGTTATTATCACAAACAGAATGAACACTGTTGCACACCACTATAGAAAAATTATTCCGATTAGGGTTTTGAAGCTTCACAGCTTATCATAGGAAATAACAATAATAGGACTAGACAACTTCTTTACACCCCCACTTACCCTACCCCGCGTACACATTTTGTAAACAATCTAAGTTAAATGTCCTTTCTGGCTATTATTAACTAGCAAGTTCAGTCACCCATTGAAAATGTTAGGTATTGAAAAGAATGTACACACAGAATGTACTAGAAAGAAATGTAAAAGTACCGACATGGGTGACTGAACTCGCTAGTTAATAATAGCCAGAAAGGACATTTAACTTAACAGATGGTTTACGAAAATGTGTATGCGCAGTAGGGCAAGTGGGGGTATAAAGAAGTGTCTAGCCCTATTATTGTTATTTCCGATCTGACGATAAGCTGTGAAGCTTTGAAGCGCTAATAAGAATAACTTTTCTATAGTGGTGTGCAACAGTGTTAATTCTGTTTGTTAATAATTTAATTGTCACTACACAAGGGACCGTATAACAAAAACATTCAGATCATCCTGATTCTTGAAAGTGTGATTTACTAAAATGCTAATAATAATAATGACTCTTTTTTTATACCACCAAAGAAGTTCAGGCTGCCAACATAACCCATTCAGCATGCAAGAAAGGCTGTGGTCAGGACTGCACTTCAGTAGTCTATTATTGCGCTATGATGTCTTTATTACACACTGTTTCTTTCTGATGGCAGTGTGGGGTGTCCCATACCCAGAGTGTGCAACAAGACCATAGGCCAAATATGCAACAGAAAATGATGATGACAAGCAAATTATACTAGTTATTGTTCTAACAATGTTAGCAAAAATTGTAATCCTGTATACAAAAACATATACTTGCAAAAGAACATTTTTTAAAAATTGTAACTGTGAACATACATATAAAATGGTGAAAACACTTACTCCAGTGATAACAAATCCGACAACCCATGGTGTTATTAAGCCAGCAAAACCTCCAAGACCGTTCATGATAGCCATAAGCACACCGGCATAGTTAGGGCTCAGATCAATGTTGTTAGCTCTCAGCGACGAGTACGCCATACCCTTGAAGAACATCATTATTATGAAGAAGGTTGATGCCAAAACGGTGTTGCAGCCGGCAAATGACGCTCCCAGCAGGAAAGGAACAGGAAGAAGATTACCTTTAATTAAATGTTTAAAAGGAATAATTCCAAATATTTAGTACCAAGCCACGTGTTGTTCAATCAAATATATTGCAACTTACCGTCTGCGGCTTCTAGAAACGTCTTCACAAAGTTGACATGTTTCGGGACACTTGTCCCATCATCAGAACTTAAAATAATCGTGTATCATTTAAGTTGATGTATGATGTACATCGTTAAACGTTTGCGCTCGCTTTTAGATATTTACGTATTTATATTGTTTTAAATTATTTATTTCATGTTGAATTTTAATATTTTAATTAATTGACAAATGTATCAACTTAAATGATACACGATTATTTTAAGTTCTGATGATGGGACAAGTGTCCCGAAACATGTCAACTTTGTGAAGACATTGTTTCTAGAAGCCGCAGATGGTAAGTTGCAATATATTTGACTTTAATTTAAAAAAAATACATTACATGCATACATACATTTTAATATACATATACAAATTTATAATAATTTGTTGTTATATTATTATTATTATTAAACACTGATCAGAAGTTTGAGGCACTTCAAAAACAAGTTTTT
Source organism: Magicicada septendecula (assembly GCA_034769895.1). NCBI lineage: Eukaryota > Metazoa > Arthropoda > Insecta > Hemiptera > Cicadidae > Magicicada > Magicicada septendecula. The sequence goes on from CM068374.1 coordinate 24,063,987, forward strand.
TCTTAATTACAATTCCTGTGGCATCATTCAACATATGATAATTTTCTTCTAATGAGGCTGATTGTGAACACTAGGGCATTATAGCCCTTAAAAGTAGAAGAACACTACAGCTGTGTTATTTATATATAAGCATATTCATGGCCTAATTGAGATAACTCTAGGATTGGTTACACAGTGCCTTATGCATGTTTTAATAAAACAGTAAACATTTAACGCTGACGTCAATCAGAATATTAATGCCTTTTGGAAGAAGGTTATGAAGGAACTGAGTATGAACGATTAATGAGACTTTGACATCTATCCACTTTATAAGTGTGTGTGTTCATTTACTTGAATTTTTATGCATGTGTGGTATATATTCCTTCCCCTGTCTTATGTTGATGTTTCTATGAAATGGGTCTCAGGAAGAGTTCATACATCTAGGTAATTGACAGTGGTCTGTGCGCTTTCTTTATATCAGCAGACAATCATTCTACTCTCCCTCTTACATAGGGAACTTCAATTCAAGAAGGTTGAGATAGCTGTAAGACACTGACATTATGCCCCAAGAAGATATAGGGAATTATATATGCAGCACTACAAAACAGATAATGATACAGAAACTTATAAAGGTTTTAAATTCAGTTCTACCCATCATCTTCTGTATTTGTATAAGATTTACGTAAACAAAAAATTTTAATAACTCATAACAAACCTAATAAAACAACAAAATAAGAATTTGGATTTAGTTCATAACTATCAGAAGTGAGGAGGAATGTTGAATATGTAGAGGTGGGAAGGTGCAGACACCCACGACAGATTATTGATTCTTATTCATCAGTTTTGATTTAAATGGAATAACTCCTATTGTAGTCCCAAGCCACGTGTTTGTTAACCAAATACACTGTTACTCACTGTCTATGGCTTTTCCGTAATGTTTTTCCGTGTTTACATGTTTCGAGGCACTTGCCTCATCATCAGAACTTATAAAAACTAATCTATGTCATAAGTGATGACATTTGTCAAAATATTAAAAACACAATACGGCAATTAAACTATGTACATAACTTGCTTTAAAAATGTTAGGCTAACATTTTTAAAGCAAGTTATGTACATAGTTTAATTGCCGTATTGTGTTTTTAATATTTTGACAAATGTCATCACTTATGACATAGATTAGTTTTTATAAGTTCTGATGATGAGGCAAGTGCCTCGAAACATGTAAACACGGAAAAACATTACGGAAAAGCCATAGACGGTGAGTAACAGTGTATTTGGTTATTGATCAGCTTATTGATTCAGACATAACATTATAATGCTGCTAAGATTTAGTATCATTAAGTAACCTCTGGTCAATGACTTACTTAAGAATGAGAACAGTTTCCTGTTGTTGGTAGTGGACATCAAACGGTTGGTAGTGATCCAGTCGGAGAGTATACCGAAGCCAATACCGGCAATCCACATGGCGAGGTACGGCAGCGCAGACACTGCTCCGCTCTGCAATGTTAACAACACGCTTTCAACACATCTGCACTACTTTTGGTCATGCACATTAAACCTTTCTTTAATACTCAGAAACATATTTCTCTGAACAGTAATATTTTTTTTTTAGAGAAGATGGGGTTAACATTGTGGAAGCAAAATAAATTGTTTAAGATTTCCTGATGATTTTGTGCATTTAGTGGGTGAAATAATAAATGACAAAGTGTGGAATGTATACTAGGGAACCCCCAACCCACATTCAAAGCAATACTATGAATATTGATTGATATTATTAAAACTACTTGTCACTAGAATAATACACAGGTTAGAATAATGTGTAGGTTATGTTACACACGTATATTTACATTATACATCACATGTGTTGTATATAACTTATGTATATTTATAGAGGCACTACTAGAATGTTCTGTAACAATAGTTCTATACATTTATAGTTAACATAGTTTATTCTAGCAGATTCCTGAATAAGGTGCCTGGAATATTCTCGGCTGTTACACATGAAGTGTTTTATCAAGCATGTTGGAGAGACATGTTCAGTTATGAAAAAGGTTATGACAAGGTCATGGAAGGAATGATGTGAGTGGATCAGATAAAATAAGCAATTGAAAAAATATATAAACAATAATACTGATACTGAAAACACTGCAGGACTCGGGGAGTCTGTATTTATTGACTTAAAGTCGAGCGTCAAGTATTGCATTGTCTCCTCCCTTGCATTTGGCAGTAGTCATGCAGTTTCAGTGTACATGGATCAAAACCTGAGTAGGTAAGAAGATCAATCACATTATCACTTAGTTGAAATGTTAACAATGTTAAGTACCAGTACGCACCGTTTTGATGTTGAAGTGCAGCACGTTGGAAAGGTACATTGGCAGTTCATTGACCATTGTGAACAGAGCCCATGCGTGTCCAAAATTAATCAGCACAAGAGACATGTATGGTTTTGATGTTAAAATCTGTCTGAAAGGAACGTGTTTTGGCTTCTGTAAGCAAAATAAAAATAAAAAATTAATAAACAAGAAAATCACCAGAGAAGTCTATTTAGTAATGAATTGTCTAACAATAATAATAATAATATCCAGCTGTTTAGTGTCCAATATCAAGCATCGGCCTCGTTACTTCCTGTCGTAACGTATTCTTATTCACTGCAATCTAACCATGTTTTCACACCATCAGGCTGTAGGTAATTCATGACATTTTTATGATTATCTTCGTAATTATATGAAGTTAGTCATAAAAATCTGATGGTTTTTAAGACTATCTTATAATTATCTTCATTATTGAACAATAAGTAAAACTTTTAACAAAATTCTTTTACCATATATTATACAGGTCCACAATCCCTTATCCGAAACCCTTGGGGCCAGTTGTATTTCGGATTTCAGAATAAAGGTAACTCCCCCAGTGGGGTCTAGGGCAGCACCCCATAATCAAACATTAATACTGCAGCAAAAACATATGAATACTAACACTAAGTGGGATAAATAAAGACTAGAACTGCTACTACAGTTTATTTATAGAGTGATATATTGATAAATGAAATAATGGGATAATTGTAGACCATAAATTCTCAAGGACATTTTATTTCCAAGAAAAACATTCGGTAAAACTTGAACATACACAGCTTCAAATGAACCACAATCAAACACATTAATATTTCTGTAGAGAAATTTATAAATATTTATACTAAATGGGATATGTAAAGATTATAAATGGTACAGGTACAGTATAGTATTACAGTTTATTTTTAATAAACAAACAAACCTTGTTATGCAGAGATGACTGACGCTCCACACTCCACAAAAAAAAAAAAATTCGGATACGGGATTGTGGACCTGTACTATATTTTGACAGTTTTAAACGTCATCATATCGGACAGTTGAAAACATCAGTTTTATCTCAGACATTGATATAAAAATAGAGTATATTCTTGTTCAAAAAACGGTTTGTTATTGAATAATGAAGCATATACATACGTACATACATACAGACACATTTTTTTTTAGATGAGCCTCCATCCTTTCTTTTCATTCTTTTCTTTCTACATTTCAACATCTCCTCTGATGTCTTTCTCAGGAGTATCAAAGATACAAAGAGAGAAATGGAGAACAAGGACAGTTCATCTCCTCAAATAAATAAAGGGAATATACACTGAACTGAAGAAATTCACACACACACACAGTCTGTGTTTGTACCTTTTTAGACTGAAGTTGTGTAGTTAACATGTGTCTTTCCTCTTCGGAAATGAACGGATGGTCTTCAGGAGTGCTGTAGGTGAGGAAGCACCAGAGGAGCCACCACACCAGACCGGCAAAGCCATATATGTAGAACACCGGTTCCCAGCCAGGTATGTAGTGCAAAATGAGACCGCTCAAGAAATTACCCAACGACAAACCCAACATTATACCTGTACAGCAAAGAAGAACAGAGAGTGACTAACATGTTCATGTCAGGGCCAGCCACATACAATAATTACTTAAAATTTGATGATCAGAAACTCTAAAATTGATTATGTATATTATTGCCATTGTTGTCATTTGTGAATCCACAACCCTTCATAGGCCATGGACTGTTACCCCTTGCACCTAATCTTTCATTATGTTTTGTTGCATCCATGTTTGTAAGTCATATATTAATCTATATATATAAAAGAGAAATACCACTGACTCATCACGAAATCTCTGAAACTATAACACCTTGAAACTTGAAATTTGGCATGTAGGTTCCTTATGTGCTGTAGGTATCCGCTAAGAAGGGATTTTTGGAAATTCGACCTTTAAAGGGGGAAAAAGGGGGGGAAAGTTTGCCTGACTGACTGACATAGAATCAACGTAGAGCAAAAACTACTGAATGGATATCAATGAAACTTTGAACATAGCTTCATCATAGGTCTTAGGTGCTCACTAAGAAACGGTTTTAAAAACTTTCACTCCTAAGGGGCAACCCCCCCCCCCATTGTGTCTATGTATGTATGTTCCACATCTCCTCCTAAACCACTGGACCGATTTCAACCAAACTTGGCACAAATATTTTACGCGACGGGAGAACCAACATAGGATAGGTGTTTTTTCGATGGGGTCCTTTGGGGGTTCTTTGGGGTCTTTCACATCTCCTCCTAAACCACTGGACCGATTTCAACCAAACTTGGGACAAATATTTTACGCAGCGGGAGAACCAACATAGGATATGTGTTTTCTTCGATGGGGTCCTTTGGGGGTTCTTTGGGGTCTTCCACATCTCCTCCTAAACCACTGGACCGACTTCAACCAAACTTGGCACAAATATTTTACGCAACGGGAGAACCAACATAAGATAGGTGTTTTTTTCGATACGATCCTTCGGGGGGTCCTTTGGGGTCTTCCACATCTCCTCCTAAACCACTGGACCTATTTCAACCAAACTTGGCACAAATATTTTACGCAACGGGAGAACCAACATAGGACAAGTGTTTTTTTGATACGATCCTTTTGGGGGTCCTTTGGGGTCTTCCACATCTCCTCCTAAACCACTGGACCGATTTCAACCAAACTTGGCACAAATATTTTACGCAACGGGAGAACCAAAATAGGACAGGTGTTTTTTTTCGATACGATCCTCTGGGGGGTCCTTTGGGTCTTAAACAACTATTAGATCTGGTTACTATGGCAACCCAATAGAATAGATTCTTGTTACCATAGCATCGGTGGAAGTCTCCCGCGTAGGAAATAGCGCGGGAGTCGTCCGACGGGCCTTCCCTGGAGTTCATCCACGGAACCCGGGGAGTCTTAGGTCGGATCCCGCGAAAGACGGCGGGGCCAAAGTCCACGGTTCTTATAAATAAAGATATAGGTTATGATATCAAAGGTGGTGTATGCATCTTAAGAAACGTCTTAATAGTGTGTGAATTCAGAGTTGTTTCAGTTTGAATTTAAAAGTGGATAAGTTAAGATCGAAGTAAGTTATAAGCGAGTACAAAAAACAAAGTTTTGATAGCGAATGTATTCAGATCATAGAGCTCAGACAATATAAATGCGCTTGCTTCAGTTTGAATTTAAAAATTGATAAGCTGAAATCTATAGAGGTATTGTATTGTTAGAATAAGTTTAGGAGACACTAATTTAACAAATGCCTTATTTCAACATTAACACAATGAATTATAAAACGACAGTTAAATACGCAGCGCGTGCAAGTACTGTAGACATTTTATTGAAAACTAATTTAGCTGTTCGCCCTCACCCAGAGTTAGAAATCGAGCAGGAGCATCACGCGCAACAGAATTCTTCTCCAGATATAAGAATACAGTTTATGACATGTTCTTAAACAGGTGCGCTACAGAGTATTCCTCCAGTGAGAATGCGAACGTAACAATATAAGGAAGATTATACAGTATACAAGTAATATAACGTTAGAACAAGAATAGGTGCCTATGAGCCTATGAATAAATTATGAACCCGAGCAACGCTGGGTAAATCGGCTAGATATAGATATCTATATAAGCCAAATACCACTGACTGACTCACTGATCATGATATCTCTGAAACCACTGAATGGATATCAATGAAACTTTGAACATAGCTTCATCATAGGTCTTAGGTGCTCACTAAGAAACGGTTTTAAAAACTTTCACTCCTAAGGCGCAAAAAACCAAATACTGAAATTTATAGCGGGAATTGCATACTTGGTAAATGAAGTGGTTGACATCTCAGTTTACTGGAAACCCCGAATACATTTAGTCCTGAGTTTTTAATCATTGTTTTAAATTGAAAAAACTTCGTTGTTTGCAGGTTCTTATAGTCGAGAAAATTTTGAAGTTCAATTAATTAATAAATGTATGTCCTTTTTTTCTCGGAAACGGCTCTAACGATTTTCTCGAAATAAATAATAAATAGCTGTTGCTATGAATGTAAATAGACAAACTAAGAGTTGAGAATTTGTACAATCTATCTAATCCTATACTATTAAGCGAGCAATAATTGTACAATTACGTACAACGTGAAACTCCGTAGCGAAGCACGGGTATTTTGCTAGTAAATTATAAATTGCATAGTTAGTGTTTTGAAATGTCATCATAGATACCTTATCAGTCCACAGATGCTTTTGTCAGATATAATCTTCTGCCAAATTTCAGACATAGTCCTGTTAGCATTATTTACTTGAGATTGTAGATATATAAATTAATTTACCTGCTTTATGTTGTTTGTACATATGCTTAGACTCTGGAGTACCTGATAGATACTTTGCATATCTTTGTTCTTTTTTTTTGTATATTGATCTTTATATGTAATTTTTGGAGGTCTCCTCAAATGCATTAAAAGCTTGTATCACTATAACATACCGATATGCAAAGTATTATAGTAACTAATTATAAATATATCACTACTGACTCGGAACACTAATTTTTTATTAGTAAAAATGTTAAACTTTTATCTTGTAGCCTAAACTAGTTTCACTTATAAGTAGAGCTAGGAATTTTAAGTGCAAATTTTTTGGTAAAAAAGGTGCAAATTTCAAATGTAAATATTCATACAAACAGTACCAATATATTACATCCACATATAAGGACTCAAAATTCACTCATGTATTAAAAAGTCTGCGTAAAACAAGTCCCAGAACACAATGTTATTAAAGTCACAAGTCCAGAAAAAGTACTCCATCTAGTGAGAATTGGGGAAGTTGGAAGAGGAAGTCCTATAATTTCAACATACTTTTGTATCCTAGCAGCCTTTTGCCTTATTCAGTGATTTCTTAATGCAAGACAGAAATTCATTAGCATATGAATAGTCATCTTTTAGTGCCTCACAAACTTGATGCAATGCATGTGCAAAGCAGGTCACATGTTTTAGACTAAGAGTATATAGGTTTCATGTTAGCAATAGCCAATAACATGTAAGGTGCTTGGTCCGTAAGTACTAGTCATACTTGATCACATTCTATTCGTTCAGGCCACAACACAATACATACGTTGTTGAAACTTTGCATCACACTGGCATTGTCTGTTTTGTTCAGAAAGTATGTTTTCAACAGCATGGGCTTTACTGGCTGACCATTTAGGGGTGCTACTAAAATGTTTACAACATATCTCATCTGCCTATCAGTGGTTTCATCTAGTATAAAATATAGTAGATGCAGTGATGCCGCACACGTTCAGTGTTCCTTGTTTAATTATTATAGGAATAAAATGTGGCAAAGAAGCCAAAAAAAAAGGTAAAAAAAGCGCAAAAAGGTGATGACATTGAGAAAAGGTGCAATCAAAACACAGGAGTATTTATTTAATGTTTTCTTTGCAAGACAAGCTAATTTGGGCATTTTAATAGCAAAACAAAATTAAGGTGCAGCACCTAAAATTCCTAGCTCTAATTATAAGCTTCGTCAGAGGCTCTCTGTCTTGTTCTTGGAGATGGCGTTGTTGTTCGAAAGATCAATGTTGCGTGTGTGTGTGTGTGGTGTATGTTCGAACAGTATGTGTGATATGAATTGTGTCTGTTCGTTTAGGATGTTATTTTTATGTGTTTTTGTGTGTTTGTATATTTCTAGTTGTTCAAGAGTGTCTAGTTTTCGGCCTTTTGTGTGTACGTGTAGAATTTCCATGTTGCTGTTTTTGTTTGTGTATGTGTGGTTTGCTTTAGGTGGATTCGGTGGTGGAATGTAGTGCCTTTGTGTGTTCAATGTATCCCTGTTTGAAGCTGCTTCCTGTCTGGCATATGTAGAATTTGTTACATGCTGGGCAGTTTAGTTTGTATACACCAGGTAAACCAAATTTGTTTTGTTCTTTCTTTGTGTTTTTTGACAGTGTGTGTTCTGTTTTGTTTGTGGTTCTGTATGCGATTCTGTGTCCTGCTTTTCAAATTTTGTGGGTTATTTTTTACCAATAAAAAAATTAGTGTTCCGAGTCAGTAGTGATATATTTGTAATTTGGTAATCAACGCATACATCATGGACAACAAAATATTATAGTAAAACAAGTGAATCTGATTTTCTCTTTAAAAACTGTACGTTTCACAGGTTAGGTTATTAAGAATAAATATAATTTGCATTTAATCGTTTTCGTGGACTTAACACTTGAAAAGATTATTTGCTTGTAAAAAGATGGTCAACATGTGTCCTATTCTTTCAAACATAAAATTATTTAACACACATTTAATTTTATAAATAACATTCTTCATAACAAAGATGCAGTAGTTTATCAAATTGGCACCGTAAATTGTGTGAATCAGACACTGTTATCACAAGGAAATATGAACTACCACTGATGTAGTAAGGCAACAGAATTATTTCCCCACACTAGTTAGGGAGGCAGGAGAGACTGTATTAAAACTTCTAATAACTTAACACAGATGGTGGATATAAATTACCTAATATATGAAAAGGGGTATCCAATTTCGATATTACATAATTTTTCAATTGTAGGAAAAATTACAAAAATCACAATTACACTTTCTTTAGTAATATAACAATTTGAGAGCACACAATCTTACAATAAACATTAAAAATTCAAAACATTTGGATCTGAGTTATAGTTCCTTTCAGTTTCACACCCTACTAGATTTTCACAATTTTTTTCAAATTTTTTACCTCTTTTTGGACCTGGGGCTTGAAATTTCCAAAACCTAACACTACATTCAGATGTCAGTTTAAAAAATGAATACTGTTCGGATTTTGGTTAAAAGTACCTTAAATTTGATACCCAAATTGACACTTAAACTTTTCTCACAATTTTGACCCCTCAAATTTGCATTCTATCCCCTATTATTTTTGAGGGGATCAGTCTCAAAAATTCAAAGCTCCAACACAATTCCAGCAGTCTATACCGTTTTTGTAACAATTTGTATTCGTAATCTGAAATATTATGACTTATATTGCTAAAAGACAATAGCGTTCTGTAGGATAAAAGTGTGGATATGCATGCCAAGTTTTATCAAAATCAGTTGATGTATTCAACGATTATCATGAGCACTACCCCAAATAGGCAGACAGATGCCAAATGGTCAAGTTAAAACTTAGATCCCGCTGCACTCATTCAATAAAAAATTAATTTCATATAAATTAATATTATTATCATTATTAGTAAATATATTTATTTTATTATTTTGTCAATAATACAAAGTGTGTCAAACTGCTTGCCATACTCTGAAGATGCCACATTATGATAGGTGAAATGTTTGGTGTTGTTAACAGTAATATCAATAAATGTGGTTGTCATCCATCATTGTTGTAATAAAAAATCCTGAACCCACAAATCTCAGAGTGCAAATAATTATAATGACAGGTTAAAAATAACAATAAAATTGTACGTTTATAATGTCTATTTGTGTGGTATTTTGAATGACGTAATTAAAGTATAAGTATATTTGCCTTTGGTTAAATGTTATGTAAATGGTATGTAAATCTGATTTTATCATAATGATAACAATTTGATGATGATATTATAATTTAATATCAGTGTGTAATTGTATGTATATACAGTTGATATCATTTTACACGCATGTGTACGTGCACTCTCACAAATATTGTGCAAAGGGAGAGAGGCGTGAAGAGAAAGGAAGGTTATGTCTCTGCTGAAATATTTATTCAGTTTTATCAGTTATTGTTTTGATAAAATCATGATAGCTGATTAAAATAATTCTATTTGAATTATTTTTATTATTGTAAATTTGTAATTAATAAGTTTTTTAAGACCTTATCATTAATAACTTGTAAAATTTTATTTGGATTGTAAAAAATGTTTTAATTATTTAAGCCACGTATTCCAATGACAAGTAACATCCAGTACATAATTTGATAATTGCTCATACAATATCTTTATATATAAACATATAAAATGAATAAGCACTTTTACCAATTAATTATTTAATTCATTTGCAGTAGTGATAATTCATAGTTTCACCTATCCTGAAGTTATTTTTGATCTGTATAACCATAATATGTTTCAAAAGACCTACAGGATACAACCTGGTAAAACATTTTCATTATCAAAGACAAGCAATAAAAAACAATAGCTAGATATTGAACAAAATATAAGTACAGTAATTTTGGTGTTATCACTGATAGCATTGCTACGGTGACTGTTCTTCAGCCAAGGTTTCAATCACTTTATCAGTAAGAAGACCTTCAGTGTAATTATAGTCAGTGCACCAGTAGCATTGACTCTGCTGATTGCTTATTTAAAGGATTATCACCAACGGTTAAGCAGATCAATGGTTTGTTCTACATTCACAAAGGTCAAAATTAATTGTTATTCTTACTTAAGTGTGTTACCTACCACAGCTAGTAATTATACTAAAGGCTGAGGACATAATTGCCCCTTAGCCTTACAAAGCCCAACGTTTCCCAAACTGTGTGCTGCAAAGCCCGGCTGGGTGTGTCATGAAATTTTGGAAAAATAATAAAAAAAGCCTGATATTATGTCCTTCTAGCTGTCACTGATGAATGAATACCTGGCAATAAAGGAAAAGGCTATGAAGGTGCTACTTCCGTTTTCTACAATGAACAAAACAAAATCAAAAATTTGATCTCCACTTCAAACATTGGAATACGACATGTGAGTGTGTTTGTGCACTATTCGGCCATGGAACAAGGACCTAATGAAAAACACCAATCCTATTAAAATTTGGAAGCAGAAAGACTATAAAACCTAGTTAACACAGAACAAACTTTAATCTTGTAATATTTTGTGTTTTTCGTTAGTTTTTAAATTAAGAAAGTGCAAATGAAAGTCATGTGAGAAAATGTGTTTCAACAGCTTTTTGTAATTTTATAAGTCATACGTTGTTGGCAAATTTGCGTTACAGTTGAAAAAGTCCATTGACATAACTGGGAAACCACAAGTACTACTGAGGTAAGTAAGTAACATTCATTATCATGGTATGTTGTGCTGCAGTGTGATTTTAAAGGTATCGCGGAAAGGTACTGTATGTGAGGGAGGTTGGTATGTAGAGGTAGATAGTGTGGTGGGGGTTCTGACTATTTATTTGTAGTGTGCCGTGAGCTGAGAAAGTTTGGGAAACACTGCTCTAGCCAAATAACAGAGATGCCGTTTGTCTCTGCCATGGTGGACAAGCACTACAACATCAATATCACTAGAGAACAATTTATATAAAATTATCTAAGGTGTGTATTATATCTACTGACAGTAGAGAGTGGACCCAAGCAATGAGTGACCTCACAATACTCATAACCATCCCCCAAAAAGTTACAATAAATTAGTTTCTGTGGAATTAAATTGTATAATGAATGTGAAGAGCCAGTCATCTATTCTAACAGTCATGTTAGATTTCTCATTATTATAAGCAACACACAGGAAATAACCATAATAAACAAGGCTAATTGTGTGTAGTAGCATAACTTGTAACTGCTCCTGCGGTGGAGGTGAGACTAGTTTGAAGTCAGGATAAATGAGAAATTCAGGATTCTTCCCATATAAATCTATAAATACATTTGATAAGTTCTTTGCGTCTCAAAGTTTTTGAGTAAACCAACATAAAGGGGGCTCTATAAGGTTAAAAAAAATATGGAAAAGCGGTAATTTCAAAATACCGGTATTCTATCTTGATTAACTGTTGTTCAAAATTGATTACGGTAATAAATTTCAAGTCATTAAGGATTACTTTATTTCTAACTTTGTATTCTTAATAGACCTTGTGAAAATGAGTCTTTCAGGAAAAAATTTGAAAAAACCCAGTTTCTTTATACCTTTGCATTACAATTTAAGGATGTGTTAGCCACCCGTTCAAAGATGACAGTTTAAAGCATAGACATAGTAGACTAGAGGAGTCATGATGTTGACAATCAGGGACATGTGTCTCGACAAAAAAGATAAAGGTACATTAATAGACTCCTCTGTATTCATTTTCTGGTGTGTGTGTGTGTGTGTGTGTGATTGTTTTTTAATGTTACAAACGTGTACATTATTACCAAATGTTGAGTGATTGGCATTCATTATTTAAATAAAACTCTTTGATTTACAGAGAATGTAATTCTTTTTATTTCTACAATTATTATAACCCATATTTCAGTACACACAACTAGCTTAAGAAATAGGCCTATGTTAAATGACAATGGAATTTCACTGAAATTGTTCATAGCTCTGTGACGGACTGATCCCCCCACCTTAGTTATGCCACTGTGTGTGTGTGTGTGTGTGTGTGTGTGTGTGTGTGTGTGTGTGTGTGTGTGTGTGTGTGTGTGTGTGTGTGTGTGTGTGTGTGTGTGTGTGTGTGTGTGTGTGTGTGTGTGTGTGTGTGTGTGTGTGTGTGTGTGTGTGTGTGTGTGTGTGTGTGTGTGTGTGTGTGTGTGTAGAGAAAGATAAAGAAAAGAAAGGGTAATTTGCACACCATAATCGAAATAAATATAATTTCTAAATATAATAAAGTTTTTATCACTTTCAGATCGTAAAACTGATTGTACAATGTATTATGTAGATTAGATAATACTGTCAGATCAAGAGACATTATGTGTATGTCAAAGTAGTTTTTTTTTTACACGATCAGACCAGCCGTGGACCACACAAATATCATTTCCTTTTCTTCTCCTGCCAGAAGGCCCTCATTCACACACTACGCACCACCTTCCTTTCCACTGTCCTTTCTCATCTCCTTCTCACCCCAGAGAACCTCAAGATTTTGAATTTTGTTTCTGTATGTATTTCTATCCACACAGTCATTCATAGAGACACTCAGTTTCATCATTTTGTCCTTGAGTTGTTTGGTGTATCTGTTCAGACTAGAAAGTTGCCAAATATAGTTGAAAATTTGTTTATTTAATCTGGATTGATCCATCTGAACCATACATCCAAGGAATCTCGGTCTTTTTCTTTGGGAAGCAGTTTCCAGCTCCCTGTAGAGCTCTTCTTTGGGTCTATGCATGTACCCATCTTTGGTTTTCCTGGGGCCAAAATTTTTGGAAGAATTCTTCGTTCAATTTTAAGAAGAGGTTCCAAGTTTTGAAAGCACGTTGTTTCCACTCCATACATAATCACCGGCCTGATTGCAGTGTTATAATGATGGACTTTTGCATTTCTGGAAAGGCTTTTCTTTCCGTACAGTTCCTGGGCTAGAGTAAAGGCCTTTGCTAATTTGAGTTTTCTTATCTTAAAGGATTCTTTGTCTGAGGAATTTCGGGATATGTTTTCCCCAAGATATTTAAAATTGTTAGTATATTTTATTTCTCCATACACAGTGTCCAGGCACGTTTTCGGGAATTTAAATAGGGTGGTCATAATTTCCGTTTTAGGAAAGGAGATTTGGAGGCCAGTATGCCGAAGAAGTTACAATTAAAAATTAAATTTTCTTTTTTATTTTTACTGTGTTTTAATAAAAGGGTTGTGCTATGTGTCACATCTTGCTACTTTGGGTTCTACTTAACCATCTGTTAAAAGCTTACAGTTTTCACTTGTAAGGCTGAAAGTGAAAGCTTGTAATGAGCCTCTGATGAAGCTTGTAATAAGCAAAAACTGGTTTAGGCTACAAGGCAAAAATTTTACATTTTTACCAATAAACAAACTTGGTGTTCTGAGTCAGTAGTGTTATACTTATAATTACTTAATCAGCAGAGACGTCATGGACAACAACGTCAAGGAATTCAGGCAAAACCTCATAGCATTGTGAGTTGCAATACTGTGTTGCGAGTCAATCAGTATCATTTGCACTTCCAAAAAGACACAGAAAATGTTTCTGAGTTGACAGAACTCAAAATGTTAGGTGAGCATTGGAGCCAAGAAACAGTGATCTCCATGTTTTTTTATGTAAAATCATTTTAAGCGGGACTCTTTACACGTGCTAAATTTTGGTTCATTTTTGGTTTGGTCTCCAAGTTGCGTATTTTAATAAATTATATAGACTGGTAATTACCTTAATCTAATTCCTTCCTTGCAACTTTTGATTGTTTGCGTAACGACGCGTTTCAGGAACACAGTCCCATCATCAGGTTATAAAAATGAAATCACTATGTGTGCTTAAAAAAATATAGCTATGTGTTCGCGTTTATTCGAATTTTGTGCAGTGGTTTATTTTAAACTTAACGACGAGTGATTAATTCATGATTTCATTTTTATAACCTGATGATGGGACTGTGTTCCTGAAACGCTTCGTTACGCAAACAATCAAAAGTTGCAAGGAAGGAATTAGATTAAGGTAATTACCAGTCTATATAATTTATTCTAAATTTTGGAGTCATTTGCACATCTCCTGTTGACAGGTCAAAAACTATTTAAACACACAATGTGTGTAGACAACATGCAATACTACAGAAACTAAAAAGTCAAAAATATAATAGTACACTTTGTATCACTGCATTAGTACAAGGTCCCGTTAACAACAGTATTATAGAGATAAGTGTGTGTGAATACATCGATTTAGAATATTAAATCTAAATCATAACATTAAAGAACTGATCCCACACAGTACCCTTGTTGATGTCGAACAGTCAATAAAGTAATAAAAGAAATACATTAGCAAAAACTGTAACAGATATTGTGTTATACAAATACATTCTAAATAAAATAAAATGTACATATAGGTATATAAATGGTCAGCATACATACCAGAATTGCATATACCGACCATAGTAGCACGTTCATTAGGAGGAGCCCATTTAGCTATTAGAGAACTCATCGATGGAAACATAAGACCCTGAAATAAGTTACACGCTGTTAGAATTATCAGTTCCTAA
Source organism: Magicicada septendecula (assembly GCA_034769895.1). Lineage (NCBI taxonomy): Eukaryota > Metazoa > Arthropoda > Insecta > Hemiptera > Cicadidae > Magicicada > Magicicada septendecula. Next base: position 24,079,113 of record CM068374.1, read on the forward strand.
AATATTTTCATAATTTTACATAATAATAAAATACATGCACATGTGTGAATCATGAAATGGTGTAGAATCAAACAAATAAATTGGAGTATAGTGACCTTCTATATAGTTAATTTCAATTTTATTTCTAATGTTAAAGAAAGTTTTGTAATCTATTTTGTGTAAGGAGCCTTGTAGCAGTTGAATAACATACACACTCACACTTCCATGCACACGTAAAAATATTCCCTCCATATGCATTATAGCTGCTTTAACCTTGAAACATTAAAGAGATTTGTGCTTACTTAAGCATACACATGTATGAAGAATGTATACATGTATGTAGTATTCTGTAATTATATGAATTTATTTTCCATTATCTGCAAACTATCACTTGTCCTTAGCGAATAGTCTTGATTTATAAAACTGTATTAAGACCAGTATTGTACAACAATTCTGATACTATAATGTTCAAAATACCTTCTGATATTAGTGCACTTTGGTATGAACCAAACCAGACAGTTTCAAAACATCTGAAGATTTTATCATTTATGGAAGAAGTATCCAATATGATACAAAAAATTGTAGAGACTTTAAGATCACCCAGATGAGTTGTTCTGTAGACTACTGGAGTACACCATTTACAAATCTGTCTAACAATATAGGTGATACATACATTTTTGAGAACAAGCATGTTCAGTAGATCATTCTTAGCTTCTCATTGTTTTCAAAATATCTTCTTCTTCATCACAGCGTAGACTGTTTAGTTTGTTCCAGCTCCAAACTGGTCGGACCATCTCTTCTCTCATCTTCCCAGGCTACTCTTCCCTTTCTGATAAGGTAGCCTGATGCAATAAGGCTACCTTGGGGAATCTGTCACTGCTCATTCTGCTAATGTGTTGTTTCCAGCTTTCTCTATACTTATTGATGATTCCATTTACTTCTTCAACTTTCAGTTCCTTTCTTATCTGATTATTTCTTTCCGTATCTAATTTTATGTACCCAACTACGGAACACAAACATTTCATTTCTGTAGCCTGAATTCTTGATAGTTGTCTAGCAGACATTGTCCATGTTTCTGAGCCATAAATAAGGGTAGGAACTGCCATAGATTTGTATAATTTTATTATAGACTCTTTCTTTGGCTTGTGTTTTAGAGCATGCTGGAGAGTTCCTATTATCTGGTTAAATTTATGAATTTTTCCATTGATATGTTCTTTGTTTTTATATGAGAGCTTACAGCTTACAATAAATAGTTAAATTCTGCGACTTGCTCTATAATGTTACCATCCAAGACAATGTTAGATCTAACTGACCATGTTCATTTAAAAGTCATACATTTTGTTTTTTTGTCAGATATTTTCATAGTAAAATTCAGAAAATATCTCAAACAGTATATAATTTATACTGAGTATAAACTGATTTTAAAATTCTAAAAAAATTAAATACTCGTATTCGTGTTCCAACAGATTGACCTACTTAACTTTTAAACAGATTTCGTACTTGTTCATGATGAATTATTGACGTAACTAATGTTTCACGTAATGTTGGACTTAACTGTTGTTCAGAATATTTAATTACATTTCCATTTTTCTTCCTCATCAGTCACTTTCTATCAAGTACCATGACTATGATGAATCTTCAGCAGAATTTGATTGTGACATGATTCCCTGTGCCAGTGGTTCCCAACCTTTCTGGACCTGCGTACCACTTTGGTCTTCCGCATTCATTTCTAGCACCACCCAATCGTAAGGAAAGGTTATTGGGGTTTTCTCAATAAAACACTTGATACAACATGAATAGTATATCTCATTATTCCTAGTTATGTATAATTATTTAAATCTAATACATAAAATTTACAAAACAGGTACTGATTTTTAAAATTAATTTCAGCTTGGCTCTATGCTAAAATAAAGTATTTAGCACCACAAAGTGTTTAGGTTTGTTTTTATAAGGGTAATCATTTTAAATCATCTCCGATGAAAATTTATTGTTGTTCTCAACATAAATATTTATTTATTTTAAATAAATACTTTTTTACTAGCTAGGTCTTCTTGCATACCACCTTGGATCCCTCTGCGTACCACCGGTTGGGAACTACTGCCCTGTGCATTCCTGTCTTTGATACTACCCTCATGTTTCACCACCACAGATATTTTAAGATCTGTTTTGTTAACCTATTCTATATATAATGTCCAATAAATACTACCTTCTTTTTCTCACTGTTTCTGTTATATTTTCTATACTTTGATATATTTTCAGTAATTTTCTCTATGTTAGCAGTCTTCATCACAACTTTGTCAAATTTTGTTGCTTCCCTGCTATATACACTTTTTCCTTGAACGAGGCCTTTCGGTTTTGCAACCATTATCAAGTTCTTCCTACAACAATCCTAGGTTGTTGTAGGAAGAACTTGATAATGGTTGCAAAACCGAAAGGCCTTTTTCGAGGAAAAAGTGTATATAGCAGGGAAGCAACAAAATTTGACAAAGTTTTGATATATTTCATCATTACTTCTTAATTTCCAACCTACTGAAGTTTTTCATGGACCTAATATTTTCCTAATAATTCGTCTTTCCAATATTTCTAGTTTGTCTAAATTATAATCCAACCAAAATTTTTTATTATTTGACGTTTTAATTTCACAGTCACTTGATTTTTTCAAGCCCTTTTATATTTTTCTTACATGTCTAAAACATTGTAACAGGTTTTTTGCTATGATTGGTGTTACTTGCATCTTCAGATGCATTCCTTAGATTACATAAAAATATAACAGAATTTTTTCTACAAATTATGGTATCAGTCATTTAATGCAGTTACAAATACAATTGTATTGTAACCACTAAGTACTGATATTGTAATTGTAGTATAGTAGTGACAATCCACACCATGCCTGTTGTATACAAGGGTTATTTTTTACGTACAAATCATTTTTACATAAACTGATAGAGTTATGTACCAGTTTACATAAATTTTAGTGTGTGTGTGTGTGTGTGTGTGGTGCGTGCCAAAAGTTGTGTACTTACTTGAGAAAGCCCTTGAGTGATGCGACACAACATGAAAGCATACGGGCTCATGCGCGCCAAAGTTGGTGCCATCAGTGATGCAATAGATGACATTAAAGCGCCAGCGCCAAACACATGTTTGCCTCCCAAGTAGTCAGCTAGTACACCACCGGGTAGATGCGATATAACGTACCCAATAAATAGCGATGACAGGATTTCATGCTGCAGATATGCACTCCAGTGGAATTCAGCCTAACCAAACATATATGTAAATTATTATTTATATAATATTTTTTAAATTGTTTATATAAAACATATCGGTTTACTCTTTGAAACTTATAGCTTGCAGGGGTTAGTGTACCTAATCTAGATGGCATTTGGCTGCTAAACTAAATGGCCCAGAGTATGAATTTATCCCCAAAATCCCCAGCATTGTATAAGTTCCATTTTTCAGTTCACACATCAGCCTGTGGAATTGAGTGTAGGGTACTAATAAGTAGTGGAATTTACGCTGTTGTTCACACTGTGAATCTGCTTTAAAGATACAAAAACTAGTCTAGTATTATCAAACTTAAATTTAATGATTACTACAGTTACTACACAGTAAGTAAATAAGGGACTATGACAGGGCTGTTGCATGTCCCCCACGCTTTTCAAAATTTATGTTGCAAAAGCTCTAGCCCATTGGAAGCAAAAATGCAAAGGGATGAGTATTGAAATTGATGATGACACATGTTTGTACACCCTGTAGTTTGCAGATGATCAAGTGATAATGTGCAAATGGAAACGAAGATCTGGAATATATGACATGCAAACTGAAGGAAGAGTATGAAAAATGGGGATTACTGATGAACATAGAAAAAATGCAGTATCTGTGTGTCAGAGAAGAAACAACAAATTTAATCTTAGAAAACAACAAAAGTATAAAAAAATGCAACAGCTACAAATACTTAGGAATAAAGTTTAATGAAGAAGGTACAGATGATGTTGAAATTAAATCAAGAATAAACAAAGCAAAACAAGTAATTAGATCATTGAATGGGATTCTATGGAGCACAGAAATTGGAAAACAAAGGAAGAAAAGAATATACGATTATATGATTAAGGAATCCTAAACATGTAGAATAAAAGAACAGATAAAAAGAAAGTTAGAAGCAGAGAAATAGATGCATTGAGATGAGCTGCTAGAACTTAAAGGCTAGAGTGAATACGAAATGAAACGCACAAAGCAGAAATAGGTGTACACAAGAAAATCATCGACTGCATTGAAGAAATACAACTAATCTTGTACGGTCACATACAAAGGATGGGACAAGACCAACTACCAAAGAAAACAATGAGATGGATACCTAGATAGCACAGGAAGAAAGTAAGACCCAAGAAAACATGGATAGATGGCATAGATCAATGAGCAATAGAGAACTAAACGATGAAAACTGCCCAAATTAATATGTATAAATTTAATGGTTTCAATATTGTAATAACTTTCTCAATAAAGAACGTTTCCATCTTGTAATGTCCTATTCTGTAAAATCGTAGCCATGATAAGCAAACACTATGGTCGAAATGTAGAAAAACACCGCTACACGTACACACAAAAGGCCGAAAACTAGACACTCTAGAACAATTAGAAATATACAAACACACAAAAACAAATAAAAACGACATCCTAAACGAACAGACACAATTCAAATCGCACGCATTATTCGAACACATCTCACCACACACACACAGCTTCGATCTTTCGAATAACTATTTCGTCGCCAACAACAAGACGGACAGCGCTACCTATGGCAGCCTCTGATGAAGCCTTCTAAAGGTGAAAGCCGGTTTAGGCTGTAAGGTAAAACTTTACGTGTTTACTTATAAAAAACTTAGTGTTCCGAGTCGTCATAACTATAGTGATATTTAATAAAATTTAATTGCAACTTTGTCATGCTTATTTGCTAAACTGCTAAATGTCATGTTCTGGATGAGGCCTTTCAGTGTTTCTACCATTTGCAAGTCCTAACGACGACCTTGCAACCAGGTCATGGTTTAGGACTTGAAAATGGTGGAAACAATGAAAGGCCTCATCCAGAACATGACATTTAGCAGTTTAGCAAATAAGCACGACAAAGTTGGAGTTACAGAGACTGCTAATTCAAATAACAAGATTACAAATTTAATTGGACCACAATTAAATTGCAGGTGCTGTTGAAACAAATTGACGTTTTTAACAATGTTGTGGTAACTATTCTTTGTTACTGATATTATATTTGGACAAGGAAATTAGAAATAGAGATTTTAAAGCCACCAAAATAAAAAAAAGAACTGACAACGTGTACTACATTAGGTATGCTAATACAGGAGACTTATTTACCAAAGTCAGTTTCTAAATTACAGGCTATATTACAAAATTTTAATATGAAGATTTCAGAGAAGAAACAAAAGAATTGTAATATCTGATATCTTAGGCTCTCATGGCCGGCGTCAACTCTGTTCTGACTCATTGCCGGGCTCTTAGGCTGTGGCCTAATGCTGTCGATTGGAACAGATGTTTTGGCCACACTATTGGAGGTTATATTCAGTATAACTGGTTTGGTGGTCACAATATCTGGTAAACAAATATTATGGGTCAACATCAGTGGCGAAGTTACATGGAAGCAATTGAGGCAATGCCTACCCTAAAAATTTCAGTAGAATAAAAATTATAAATACGTATGAACTACGTAACGTAAAGATTATACATTGTTACTGTGACTGTCGAATTTATTAATCTGAAACATGCTTTACTGAGCGACCGCTAGATGGTGACAAGTGAGATTCGGCATAGCTCATATAAAGCGAATGAGGCAACGTGAACTTGCCTCAGCGTTTTTTGTATACATCGTATGTAAGCAATGTGCTGGAGCGGATGGGAAGTGTGGGGGAGGGGGATTGTCCCGCGCTGTACACATAGAGCGTTGAGGCATGTCTCACTTCTGTGGTGCAAAGCGCGCTGTGTTGTTTACAATCTTGTTTATTTTATGCGGTTATTAAAAGTGTGCCTGTTATTCAACTGAACTAACAGATGATCAAGATTGTTATCTGAATTAATTGTAACATTAAACATATATATAGAAACTAATCAAGTTTAAACATTTGAAGTTCTATTATTGTGTATGACTTGTACAAGGATTGTTCAATAGAAACACGTTTAGAGCTGTAAAGCATTTTTATTCAACGATTTTAAAAGAAGTCATTAACATTAAGACATGACTCGCACTGTTGCACTAATCTGTAGATTCCCTGCTAGTAGAATTCTTACGGCTGTTTACGGAACCTTTCGCTACCAGCAAACTCTACCTCAGCGTCCGATTTCAACTACCATCCTTTTAGTGATCCCTTAAACAAAATTTAAGGTAAGAGTTTTGCCTCCCCATTCATTAACTACTAGCTTCGCCACTGGTCAACATATTATTTAATGATATAACAACACATTCATCATGCAGCTTATCAATAAGGTGATTAAGTGCAGATTAATTGTAGTGAACAGAAACATGGGTCGAAAGCTTATATGCGTCATGGGCTGAATGTTTGAGAGAAGATGATGTTGATAACAGATTATGTAAATAATTTGTAATATTTAAGAAATCACATTTCTTTATATACATATGAAATAAATGTGGAGAAAATAGATTGATTTTTGAGACAATATATATGTGAAAACAAATAAGGAAGGATTATATTTCACAATATAACATAAAAACCCATCTCTTTTATATGGTTGTGACGATTTCACAGAATGTGAGAGATATTTGATCAGAGCTGAGGACTTAAGGAATCAAAGGAAGGAGAAAGAGATGATTTATGAAGTACAGAACTCCAACAGGATGGAGACAACTACTGTATCCTAAAAAAAATATTAGCATCATTTGCCACAGAGGTTTCTCAATTATTGACTCTATGATTATGAAGACATGAGAACCTCATTATTATTGAATGGATCAATTCGAGGTGCAGTCATGGAATGATCAACAACTGATACTATTAATCAGAAGAAGATTTAATTAAAATTATAATGGTTAGTTAAATTTTTGGTTTAATAAAAATTGGATGACTGGATGACAGTTTTATGTTGTTTTGCTAATATAGTAAAGGACTCTATTTCCATTTGTGACTCTTTGTTGCCTATCAGTAGGCAGTTCCATTGAAGAAAATGTTACCAGTTAGGTTAAGTTTTAGTCACCAGAATGCAGTCGTAGATTTTGAGTAGCCAAAACATTGTTATGTACTCTTTGCAGTAAGAGTGATGATTGTCATTGTGATAAATAATGTATAACATATCAGTGAAGTTTAGACTTGTAGATCTGATCTTTCTTGTTAGGTATTTTAGTAATGTAATGCTCCTCTGTAAGGTCTGTTGTGTTTGAAACAACACGAGATTACCATAATGACCTGTTTTATTATAAACAGTTGGATTTATATGTTAAGTTCCCATCTTCAGCCTTCCTAATTTTGAGCCTTGTGAGGTATTTGTGTCCTGTTGGCTGGTTGTTGCTTTGGTATCCTGTTGGTCTCTGGTGCTTTAAATTGGTATTATTGTGTGTGATTGTCGTGTATACATTAGTATTTTGTGTATTTTCTATGTTGAGTGCTTTGAAAATTGTGTCATGTTTTGTATTGATTAGTATTTGTTCAGGTATTAGTTTGTTTTGTGTTTTATGTTTGTATATTTGTAAATTTTCCCAAATGTTCATTGTGGTTCCTTTGTGTGGTATATGTGTTCATATGTGTCCCTTTATTAGTGTCATATTGGTTATGTCTGGGAATTCATGTCCAGTGTTTATTGCATGTGTGGCCAAATTAGATTTATATATTTCTGTTTTTTTGTATGCATTTAGGTGTTCAAAATAACGTTTTTCAGCTGTTTTTGTTTGTTTGTCCTATGTAACATTTATTGCAATCTTGGCATTCAATTTTGTATATACCATTGGTTGTTGCATTATCTTTGTTGTGTGGGTTATTTCGTTTTTGTAAATTATTTTTATTAGTTTTGTATGCTAATTTGATATCTGTGTTTTTAACTAGTTTTGTTAGTTTTATCATTTTATTATTTATGTATGTGAATGTGGCCCATTTTTTATTGTTGTTATTATTTATGTGTTGTTCATTTTGATTAATTCTTAATTGTTCAGTTTTTATTTTATATTTGATTTTATTTTCTATTTTGTTTACAGTATTTTTATTGTATCCATTTTCATAAGCATTTTGGTATATTATATTTCTTTCTTTGTGTGTTTCTTATTTGTTTACGGGAATTTTGCACATTCTGTTAAATAGTGAATATAAAGCTGCCATTTTATGTTGTGGTGGGTTGTCAGAATGCTTAGGTATTTAATGATGTTAGTAGATGTTAGTTTTCTATATATTGCATATTGTATGTGGTTGTTGTTTCTTGTGATGGTTATGTCTAAATAGTTGATTTTTTTGTTTTTCTTTTTCTTCTGTGAATTGTATTTTTGGATGTATGTTATTGATTTGTTTTAATATGTTATCTGCATTTGTGTTTTTGTTATTTGATACATATAGCCCGTCATCTACATATCTTATCCATATGCCATTTGGATCAAAGCAAACCACTCAACATAGAAAACACACAAAATACTAATATATACACCACAATCACACACAATAATACCAATTTAAAGCACCAGAGACCAACAGGAAACCAAAACAACAACCAGCCAACAGCACACAAATACCTCACAAGGCTCAAAATTAGGAAGGCTGAAGATGGGAACACAAGGCTTCCCGAAACATGTACCAAATAGGGAGAAAACATCTTGAGGTAAAGTCATTATAAAATATATATTATATACATCAGGAAACAGACTGTAGCAGAAAGTGTTTGAATTATATTTTAAGATATGACAATTCCATTTTATGTAAATTAAGAAAACTAGTCAAGTCATTTCTTTTGATGACCATGCTTTATTAAACAGGTAGTTAAAAAATAAAAATGGTAAAATTGTTTTTATTTAATCAGTCTTAGTTTCGACCTAAAGTGGTAACTGATTTTTATAAGTTATGATTTTCCAATCTGTATTGTTTTAGAATGGTCACAAATTGAATACTGTTGACAAAGTAAAATTTTATTAATAGCTTGTGTTTTCTTGTAATATTCAGTTATTTATGTAGTTCTTTTTCAGTCATCTTAATTTTAACAAAATTTCTCGTATTTATTTTTATTGCTATTATGAAGTAATTAAATTATTGTTAAGTATAAGTAATAATTATAAATAAATGTATAATTATTTGTTATTTATAATTATAACAAGTTATTAAGAACTATATATTTATTACTATGTGTCCAAGCAGCCATGCGCCCTGAAGGATTAAGCGACCCTCGCACGCACGCGCGCACACACACACACACACACACACACACACACACACACACACACACACACACACACACGTGTGCAGCCCAGCCTACCAGCCGCTCAGTGTTTAGTAGAGCTCTGTGTCGGTCAGTATATTGCGGGATATAGTGTATTTCTGTGTTTCTATATTAAGTCCTATTTTCTTGTTTAAAAGTATAGTGAGTTTCTTATGTGTGTGTTTGAATTCTTTAATGATGTCTTCTGGCAAGTCAACGGAAACTTTACATTCACAAGCAAGAACAATAGTCGCTTCTGTGATTCAATACTTTTATTTGGAGAAAAATAACTTAGGCCCTTTAAAAGACTCAAAAAGGTTTTGGAAAGAGTGTCTGATGCTTGCGGTGTTTCATATGGGACAGTAAAACGAATAAATACTCAACTAAAGGACGAAATTATAGTACAAAGTAATGAGACAGAACAAGCCTCTTGCGAAGATGACACCGAAACGGTGGCAGCAGAGTCATCGACACAAGATGGTGGAGATGTCACCAACTCTCTACAAAAGAAGAGATTAATTAGTACTCCCAGGAAGAAGAATCCTCAAACACCTTGGAACCGACCTGTTACGGAAGTGGATGACTTCGGAAAGTCAGCCATACGTCGCCACATCATGGGATACTACGAAAGAAAAGAAGTGCCCACCTTAAGAAGACTGCAGGTTTTTCTGAAGGAAGCTGGACTTTTTAATGGTGGTAAGTCTTCCTTAGCCACCGTGTTGAAGGACTTGGGATTCGCATATAAGAAGTTCAATACTAGGAAGGTGTTAATGGAGAAACCATCCATCGCTCTGAAAAGATGCCAGTTTCTTTGGAAAACACACAATATAGACCTAAAAACCACTGTGTTCCTGGACGAAACCTGGGTTAATGAAAATATAAGTCACGATAAGGGATGGAAGTGTGAAGGGAACTTTGAGCGCCCCACTTGGAAAAGGTAAACGTCTGATAGTTTGTCACGCGGGGAGTCAAGATGGATGGATCAAAGCGCCACCGCTTATTTTTCAGTCTTGTAAGACCGGTGATTACCATAAAGAAATGGACTCCAAAGTGTTCGAAAATTGGTTTTTCAACATTTTAATCCCGGTGTTATTGCCTGGCACTACTATAATTATGGATAACGCCCCTTATCATTTGAGAGTGGAAAATAAGGCACCGACATCGAATTCTACCAAAGATGAAATGATAAGGTGGCTGAATGACAGAGGAGTGTGCTTTCCGCCTGACCTGAAGAAGCCGGAACTTTATAACGTTGTGAAAATGCAGAAACCCCCACATCCCACCGACTTCATTGATTCCAAAGCAACAGAATTGGGATTCAAAGTGATCCGTTAAAACATTATGTGAAAGAGAGAAACAAAACTTTTAAGTTAAAAGACGTAAAAGAACTCTTTTTGGAAGCTGTAGCTGCTGTGACGCCAGAATTGTGGGAGAAATATGTAAAAAATGTGAAGAAGCTGATGGACAAAGATTGGAAAAGTGAAGGACTTAACGATCTCAGTGTTCGAGACTTAATTATAAACCTGTGTCCTGGAGATAGTGAGTCTGAAAGTGATAGTGACACTGAAGACGACGATGTTGGATGCGCAGTTTTACAGTAAGTTAGTGGCGTTTTCTTCTCATAGCATTCTTTGTAATATTTATCGTTATTAATTTTTTTTTTAATTTAATAGACCAATTCAAAACAATTCTGTCCATTTATTTACTTGTTGCTTCGTTAATTTTGTAGAGATGAATATTATGTTTTTGACACGTTTGAAGAAGCCACCCTCCTATAACTGTTATTGTACCTGTATATTGTAAAATGTTGTAAGCATAAATTTATTTAAACTTTCCTTTTAAGATATTATTACAAATGAATTTTTGCCATATAAATTGTAACGCAATTTGTTATCGTTCCTTAATTATTGTACTTGACTTTGAATTTTGCATACATTGTTTATCACACATAGAGTTATTGTAAATTTGTACGATGTTACAACTGATTCAAATAAAGTCTAAAGAACCACTTTCAAATAGTCAAGTTTTTAATCTAACCCAGTGACCTTTAAACTGCTTAGGAGTGTCACAATGGCACCATGTTTGGACTCATTTTTTAAGGAATAATATGTAGAATTTAAAAATTACAATATTAATTGGATAAAGATAAATATTTAAAAATTCGAATTTTTGCAGTCCAGTGCCTAGTAGGTGACTCATAAAAGAACCATTAGCGGGTGGTGGGCCAGGCTGCGCGTGTGTGTGTTAGTGCGCGTGGGGGTGCGAGGGTCGCCTAATCCTTCAGGGTGCATGCCCGCTTGGACACATTATAACTGATTTTGTTCATAGCATTATTCATTAATTTTTAATATAGTTAAACATTTTTCATTATTGTCAGTCAATACAGTAGCTGTTGCATTGTGTCCCATGTCAAAGTAAAGTACTCACGAGGAAAACTCCGTGGATACACTTTTATCATACACGTTCAACATTATTTGATTTATATAATAAATAAATAGCACAGTTTTAACTTGTTTACCTCTTTCATGTTCTACACAATTAAGTACCTCTCTCTCTCTCTCTCTCTCTCTCTCTCTCTCTCTCTCTCTCTCTCTCTCTCTCTCTCTCTCTCTCTCTCTCTCTCTCTCTCTCTCTCTCTCTCTCTCACACACACACACACACACACGCGCACACACACACACACACACACACACACACACACACACACACACACACACACACACACACACACAGAGTTCATCATGAGTGGCCCCTGATTGGAATGGCTCACATAAGATGTTAAGCTTGTAAGTTTAGTAATTTTTTACTGGTTCTACATATTAAACGTTTACATTTTGATATATTGATTAATAGAATGTGTGTACAGTAATGTCTGATCTACCATTTTATTTTGGTCAATGGTACGAAGTGGAAAGATCATAAACTGATACTATAATAGGGTTAGAAACACACAGAACATTTTAAAACCAGCAATCATTCATTCAAATGTTCTTTTTCCATTACATGTTAAAGCGGCTGATGGAGCCTTGGAGTCAACTGATAAAGAGCGGCTATCAGTTCCTGAGAGAAACAGGCAGAGTAAGTGGTTTTTCTTTGAAACATGCCAACTGCGCAACATCTAATGGTTATTATTTGTATAGAGATTAGTATGGTTCATTTCCTTGATTTTCCTTTAATAAAGTTAGCCAAAACGGAAGTATTATAACATCAATATTTACTACTGAGTTACAAATTACCATGTAATATTTGTTATGTAATAACACATTTTTGTTAAAAATAATTAGTTATATATTATTATTTAATAATTTCTTGATAAGATTTGATCATTTTGAAATTCCATTATTTTGTCTAACAAGTAACCATATATACATTGTGTGTGTGTGTGTGTGTGTGTGTGTGTGTGTGTGTGTGTGTGTGTGTGTGTGTGTGTGTGTGTGTGTGTGTGTGTGTGTGTGTGTGTGTGTGTGTGTGTGTGTGTGTGTGTGTGTGTGTGTGTGTGTGTGTGTGTGTGTGTGTGTGTGTGTGTGTGTTAGAGAATGCAGATTTATTTAATGGGAAATCAGAAAAACAACGTACGGTGTCCTCATTTACAAGACCAACAAACTGAATGAGGACAATAACCTTTATACTGTCATTTCATAATATATATAATTAATCATAATCAGAGTTGGCTTTGAGAGTACCTTTTTCAAAATTTTTAATTATGTAATATTTTGTATCTCTTGATATGTTGTGTTCAAAATTTCAGAGGGAGCTGGAACCCCTCTGTTAAATATGGCCCTGTATAGTGTGTCTTGTGAATCAAGTATAGTAAACATGAACAAACATATACCAACTGCAGAGTACAGTAAGCACTTACGTTTTTCGAACTGACTGCACTGGTTAAGTTGCCCTCGTATGGGCAGTAGCCCTCAGATATGGTGACATTTTTCGTAATCTTGAATGTCATTTCTGACATGGCCAGGCTGAGACATACTCGCATCATGTAGCACAGGCCCAGCCCGAGCACGATGTTGAGGCATAAGATGTAACGCTGCGGTAAACAGCTGCAGCCTGAAACACATGAACGTAATATGTAAGTCAATTACACAGGAAATGCAACAAAACAATTGAGTTTCCATTTTAACTAAAACTTTGTTACAGTGTATTTTCAGTCACATTCTATTACATTTCTTATGTTTCACTAGTTGAGAATGCTTTATTTGTTATTTATGCTTAAACGAATAATTGAAGTCTTTTTATTAAAAATTTATGAAGTCTTTTATTATTACAACAAATAATAAAAAGTCTTTTTATCTTCTTTGTGTAATTGGAATTGTAATAATATTAATAATAATAATAGTAGTAGTGGTAGTAGTAGTAGTATCAGCAGCAGTAGCATTAGTAGTAGTAGTAGTAGTTAATAGTAGTAGTATCAGCAGCAGTTGGATTAATAGTGATAGTAGTAGTACTATCAGCAGCAGTAGCATTAGTAGTAGTAGTAGTAGTAGTAGTAGTATCAGCAGCAGTTGCATTAGTAGTGGTAGTAGTAGTTGTTCGAGTAGTAGTAGCAGCAGCAGCAGTAGCAGTAGCAATGCTAGTGGTAATAGTAGTAGGAGCAGTAGAAGTAGTAGTATTTTTTGCAGCCCTGCCGATCCATCCACTGGTGCACAAGGGCGCCCAGTAGTGGAACAGATACGAATAGTGGACAAGTACAGGGGCAAACCTAGGATTTCATTTTGGGTGGGGGAATTTTTTTGTGTTTGAAAAAGTCTTCAATCATAAACTTCCTTTTTGACATGTTGAACATAACAAATAAAGGCTGATATCACGTATAAAAATGCTATTCACTTTAAACTACACAGTCATAAAGGAAAAAAGAACACAAAACACAAAGCGGTATTCACCAGAGTGAGGTTAACCTCAGACCATTTTTTAATTTTTTCGAAATGGGGGGGGATAGATTCGCATATCCCCCCTTAGGTTTGCCCCTGGACAAGTATGATAGAATGGTTCATTAAAACCTTCGTATGCCTATATCGTACTTGAAAAAGACATAAACCTGAGGGATTTACTGCGACAAGTAAGAAGACAGCTGTGACAAGAAAGAATAGATATAAGAAGGACTATGCATATAACAAGTCATGCCACAAAATTAATGTAGCAGGTCAAACAAATGCAGTCAGAAAATACAACCCTCATTGTCCATTAAATTTCTTTTTGTCACTAAAGAAGTCGAGGATGTCAACACAGAGGTTGGTAACTTCAATGCGTCTCACAGTTGAACAACATAATACTGCTTGTCCACCTTACATGAAGTGCTTAGAAAGGGACCATCAAACCAGGGGTCATGGGCAATGTGCTAAGTCCAACTCTGATAATAATACAAATCTGTGGCTGAAGAGGTGTGAGGGTATTATCCTTACACAAAATTCATTGCAAATTGAGGAGACTTTCTTGAAAACTCTGCTTCAATTTTTGAAGTTTAAAGAAGATGCATCATCTCTAATCCTTCCCCTATTATCCACCAAACATATCAGGGCTTGGAATAGACTTGGCTTGAGCTGCTGACTATTACTGTACAAATTGCTGTAAGAAAGAGTAGATTTTTAATACATTTGATGGGAGTAATTCAACTGTAATCAAAACTGTTTACAACTGCGTTGCCAAGAAATTTTTCCTACATTAAATCCATGTTTTGTTTCTTATGAAAAATCTGTTAATCAGCTTCAAATTATGCTTGTGCAACTGTGGATGCATTAAAAATTCTGGAAGATACTGAAAGAGAGTTATTGCAGGCTCAGGGAGTTAGTGGCTGAAAGTTACAAAGTGTACTTGAACAGAGTTTGGTATATTCAGCAGTGCTTAAAGTTGCTAAAATTTTAGGGTTCCTCCCACTAAGTCAAGTTTGCTCCCTTTACACAATGTCATGAAGAATGGAGTTTCTCTAAATATACAAAGACCTACTGGTACACAGTTGGAGGTACTTTAAGTTTTAGAATTTGAAAATGAAGGTAAACAAGAGATAAACATTAAAAATAAATACATCATTTGTTTACAAAAACTGAACTAAAATTATTTTCTTGGATTTTGTTGTCCATGACGTGTCCGTTGATTAACTAATTATAAGTATAATACTACTGACTGGTATAATACTACATTATAATTATAATATAAAATTTTTACCTTATAGCCTGAACCAGTTTTCACTTAATACAAGCCATTAACAAATTATTTACAATGTAGGGAATGAGTTTTATTTATCTTAACATTTCTTCTTTCTGTAGCGCGTAGTTTACCAGTATTAGATCACACGCTTATTTTTAGGGCATAAGTACATGTATGTCTCTAGATTTTTAAGATAGTATAAATTCTAACTACACTAATTTCTAAGCTTCCTCCTGAGCTGCAGAACTCGTACACTGTTTTCAATGAAGTAAAAAATTATATTGTTTGTCTAGGTTAGTAGACTATTAACAGTTATTATTAACAACTGTTAATGTACATTATTGGATACGTTTTGATACTAGATTTTTTTCAATTATCAGAAAAATTATTATAATCTTTATGACACTACTATTTTTTTTTTTTAGTAAAATGATAATTGTAGACCAGACAATCATACAATAAACATTATCAATTCCAAACATTCAGATTTGCATCAAAATGCCACTTAGTGTGACACCCGAATAGATTTTTACAATTTTTTATCCCTGTGGGCCCTGGGGTCTAAAATTTTAAAGTCCCAAAGTTAATTCAGATTTCGTTAAAATTATCTTAATTTTGATACCCCCACATGGATTTTTATGATTTATCAAAAATTTTAGGGTTTTGGCATCCCAGAAATATTTTTAAAATGAACACTACATTCATATTGTGGTTTCTTTAGTTTGATACCCCAGATGGGGTTTGTGATTTTTTCACTATTCTGACCTCACATTTTTGCTCCCCTCCTATTTTTGGAGAATAAATCTCAAAATCAAAAGGGTTCCGTAGAATAAAAGTATGGACAGAAAAATGCAAAATTTTATGAAAATCGGTTGATGCGTTCAAAAGTTATTGTGAGACATACTCCAACTAGACAAACAGACAAATGCCAAACAGTCTGGTTAAAACTGAGAACTCATTTTGCCTGTTCAGTTAACCACATCTGAAATGTATACCATTGAATGGGTAGTAACTTTTAGCACACTTGGTACAATATAAGTAACACAGGCTGCAGATGTTATTTTTCCAAGAAAAGACCTTAAAAAGAGAGAAGACTGCCCACATAAAATGTCGGTAATTAAGAGCTAGACAAAGGTCATATCAATTGAGCCTCTGAATATTACATCAGACATTTTACAGTTTGGCTGTAAATTTTAATCAGTGCTGCAAATGAGGAAGAGGAGGGACACACATAATTTCTGTAAGTAACATTAAAGTGCAATAAAGTTGTGAACTGGAATTGTAAACGAACCAATAAGTCAAAACAAAAAGTAATAAAACCAACATACGTAGCAAGAATAGTTCTAGAATGAGTAACAACTAATTATACACATGAATAAGCAAAATCAATGACATCGCTGATGGAAAATTGCATAATTTGAAGTCATTAAACATGGCTTGACAGAAAGATATTTCATACATAAGAGCATAACAATGAGAACTATCCAATTGTAATCAAAAGAGTGATACATATAAATATATAATCATATAATGTCTTAATATGTAATTGTATTTCTTGATCACTGCTGGTATATTTGCACCTGTATAAATTATTTTTAAACCCCTGACGATACATATTGAATATTTATTTGTATTTAATATTGTGATAGTATTCAATGTAGTTTCTTCTGCAAGTACCGTAGTGTATTGCGTATTTTTGATGTTTTAATACCTTTGTATTTATATACAATTTTTTTATGTGTACACATTCTCTCTCTCTCTCTCTCTCTCTCTCTCTCTCTCTCTCTCTCTCTCTCTCTCTCTCTCTCTCTCTCTCTCTCTCTCTCTCTCTCTCTCTCTCTCTCTCTCTCTCTCTCTCTCTCGTATACACCTGTTTTGATAAAATATATTTTATTTTTACAATATTAATATGTTGACATAAGAAGAAGAATATTATCATTTATTTCATTAACTCACAACTTGATAAATATTTCAGAACAAAATTAAAAACACTAGGCAAAGCTTCAGAAATTAAATATTGTTATTGAAGTGTGCGTGTGTTTTTATTTTGTAGAGTGGAAATATTTATTGGATTTTTATTCCGTTGTAAACTAGTTTTTATTTAAAACTAGCGGAATACCCGTGCTTCGCTACGGAGTTTCATGTTAGCTTATCAATTTTTAAATTCAAACTGTAGCAAGCGCATTTATATTGTCTGAACACTATGATCTGAATACATTTGCTATCAAAACTTTGTTTTTTATACTCGCTTATAACTTACTTCGATCTTCACTTATCCACTTTTAAATTCAAACTGAAACAACTCTGAATTCATGCACTATTAAGGGGTTTCTTAAGATGCATACACCACCTTTGACATCATAACCTATATCTTTATTTATAAGAAACGTGGACTCTGGGCCCGCCGTCTTTCGCGGGATCTGACCTAAGACTCCCCGGGTTCTGTGGATGGACTCCGGGGAAGGCCCATCGGACGACTCCCGCGCTATTTCCTACACGGGAGACTTCCACCGATGCTATGGTAACCAGAATCTATTCTATTGGGTTGCCATAGTAACCAGATCTAATAGCTTTTAAGACCGAAAGGACCCCCCAGAGGATCGTATCGAAAAAAATGCCTGTCCTATGTTGGTTCTCCCGTTGCGTAAAATATTTTTGCCAAGTTTGGTTGAAATCGGTCCAATTGTTTAGGAGGAGATGTGGAAGACCCCAAAGGACCCCCCCCCAAAGGATCGTATCGAAAAAAACACTTGTCCTATGTTGGTTCTCCCGTTGCGTAAAATATTTGTGCCAAGTTTGGTTGAAATCGGTCCAGTGGTTTAGGAGGAGATGTGGAAGACCCCAAAGGACCCTCCAAAGGACCCCGTCGAAAAAAACACCTATCCTATGTTGGTTCTCCCGTTGCGTAAAATATTTGTACCAAGTTTGGTTGAAATCGGTCCAGTGGTTTAGGAGGAGATGTGGAAGACCCCCAAAGGACCCCGTCGAAAAAAACACCTATCCTATGTTGGTTCTCCCGTTGCGTAAAATATTTGTGCCAAGTTTGGTTGAAATCGGTCCAGTGGTTTAGGAGAAGATGTGGAAGACCCCAAAGAACCCCCAAAAGGACCCCATCCAAAAAACACCACTAATTCAGAAACCTTCGCGGGCGTGCGCACAACAACTCACCGAAGTTTCATCGCAATCGGATGAATGGTATAGGAACGCATACGGGACAAACAAAGAAACATTCATTTTTATATATAAGATGAAGCATTTTATTTTACTTTACTGAAAAATTTTTTATCTTCATAGCAGTCTCAAAATGTTTGCACACGTCCATGCCCACACACACACTAATTATTCTGTATGACTTCTTGATTCAGAGAAATATTTTGGTAAATATAATTAAATCACTACCAACTCGGAACACAAGTTCTTTATGGGTAAAAAAGTAAAAAGTTTTACCTTATAGCCTGAACCAGTTTTTGCTTATTATAAGCTTCATCAGAGGCTGTCACTGGGAGCACTGTCCGTCTTGTTCCTGGTGACGAATAATTCAAAAATATCACATCCCACACACACAACATCGGTCCTTCAAAAGTCGATGCCATCACCAAGAACAAGACAGACAGCGCTCCCAGTGGCAGCCTCTGATGAAGCTTATAATAAAGAAAAACTGGTTCAGGCTATAAGATAAAACTTTTATGTTTTTACCAATAAAAAACGTTGTGTTCTGAGTCGGTAGTGACATAATTACATAGTTAATCAATGGACACGGCATGGACAATGAAATACAAGAAATTAAAAATTATAATTAAATTGAAACTACATTAGAATTTAGAAATTACAAAATTTAAGAAACCAAATGACAAAACATTTTTTTAAATCTCTCTATTTTATCTTAATTTTGAATTTAGATAAAAAATTATTTTGAATTTAATGAAGAAATGAGATGAATTTAAGATTAACAAGAGTGAAAATTTTGTATATAGTTTGTAGACCTGCAAGTCTCAAATAGGTGAAATAAGTTGAGAACACGGATGTATCTTTTTAATATAAATCTTCATGTCAAGCATATTTAAGTTATTTTAAACCTTAAAATCCACCATTCCCTTTACATACTGGAGGCACTTGGCACTGATCAAAATACCTCTTTACTGTTACTGTTACCAAAATACTGTTAATATCGGTGCTTCGGGGCTGGAAACTCGCTAACAAGAAGAAGAAGAAGAAGAAGAAGAAGAAGAAGAAGAAGAAGAAGAAAAAGATGACTTTTAAGTGGCTGAATACAATGCATTGCAGTAAAAAATAATGAATGAAACCCTATGAAACATTGAAGCAGATTAAAAAATGCATCATAATAAGTATAAAAAGTGATCATAAAAGAATAATAACTATATTAGTTTAGACATCATCACAATGTTTAGATGTCACATATTATTTGGGCATCACATTTTTAAACTGCCAAAACTTTTAGTAAATTTATAGCAATAGTAATGGGTGTCTCAAACAGTAGAATTATTGCAATTGTATAGAAGATTTATAGAGGATGTACAAAAATTTTAAGTTTGCTACAGCTAATATAATAATTAGTTGTCCTTATGTGGGACAATCCCACTGGAGATATTTCCTGCTGATCACTTTGATCCCATGTCCCACTTTGAAGTAAACAAAATATATTTTTATGAAACCATGATATAGGCTAAGTGGTGAGACATATTGAACAAACACAAGCTTTGAGCATGTTTGTAATGAATTATAAAGCATTATTGCAACAGTATACTCTGAGCAATATGTCAATGCTGGTGGAATGTATGTTGTCATTTCCCTGGAGTAATTACATGCAGTAATTCAGGAATTATTTTCTGCAATAAATAATATGCAGAAGACTCGAATTATAAACAATATTTTAAATGCAATACTGGATACAAAAGTCTATTTTGATTTAATTAAGCCAAGACTTTCAATCCACGCTATGATCAACACCAAATGTTTTAAAACAGACACGTTCCAACAAGAAATATAGCCGAGTAAGACTAATTTAAAAATAGCAAATTTCCAGAAACAGCATCTTTTGAGCTGATTTTTTTTAAACAATAGGTTTAGTGTTTACCTAAAAGTTTATCCAAGTTCCAGACTTCGCAACCCCCATTTTCCCCGACTTTTCCCTTCCGGCAAACAGCGGAGTGCGAGTCACTAAAGTTTTCCTCAATTTTTCCGCTCAGGCTGAATCGAGTATAATTATGCGCTGCCAAGCGGCAGTACTACAAGGCCATTCGCTGTGTACAAGCGGTAAAAAAAAGGTAAAAATTATTATTTGGGAAGTTATAAAAGAACAAACTTTTTTCACTAGCTGATAGACCATGAAAATATGAGTATTTAAAAAAAAAAAAAAAACTTTGTCCTGTGATGTCAGGGTGATGACTGGACCCAATTTTAAGAAATTTCCCTTTTCAACTTGAAAAATTTATTGTGGCTTAACGACAAAATATTTCAGGATAAAAATTAATATGGAAATTTGTCTATTGGAATACTATATTCAACAATTTTTTTATAAAAAAAAAATCATTATTTCATTCATTATTAACGGAAATCTGAAAAGTCACTTTTTTGCAAGTTTCAATTTTTTTGTAGGTTATGTTGCCTTTAAAAAAATGCATGACTAACACAGATTGATAGGAAATTTTCCGGGGAACATGCTGGTATTTTTAGCTTTCTGATTTGGTGAAGTTATCATCGGAAAAATTGAGGAAAACTTCAGTGACTTGCGCTCTGCTGTTTGCCGGAAGGCAAAGTCGGGGGAAATGGGGGTACGAAGTCTGGAACTTGGATAAACTTTTAGGTAAACACTAAACCTATTGTTTAAAAAAAATCAACTCAAAAGATGCTGTTTCTGGAAATTTGCCTTTTTGCCCTTTTTTTCAATAGTCTTACTCGGTTAATATGAATAAATTATAAAATATTAAAATAATATTATCAATCTTGGCCACGTATGGACCCAGTGAAATAAATTTTTATTATCTTCCACCTTTTCTCGTCTTTGTATCATATTATCATATGAGTACTTTATGACTTCTCTATTTCTTTTTTCTGTCTAGGGAGACAGCCTTTGGTTGTTTGTTTCATCTCTTCTTTCTTAAAACCTTTGAATTACTTAATCTCTTCTGAAAAAGTAACCTTGTCTCAAATTTTCTTCCAGTATCTTCATTTGTATTAGATTCTTCTTGACTTTTATAAACTAACAAATTTTTATCCTGGCGTTTTCATCAAAATAATTGAATATTCTTTTCATTATCTGTTCAGACCAAGTGACTGTAGATGCAATCTTTTACTTCTTAATAGTATTGAAACATTTTTCAGTTTCAGGATGCAATTCTTTGTCGTTTTCTTACTTCTAATTTATCAAATTTATCCTTTTCAATTCAGAACTAAACATTCTACAGCACAAAGGCTTTGTGGTTTATGATCGTATTGTAATGCCATTGCAAAACTTGAAAACCTTGATGCTTTACCGGTAATACAAACCTTCAATGATTCCTGTATATTTTTTTATTTTATTTGATATTTGATATATTTTTCACTACTCCAAAATTAATACTGACAAGTAATAGTATGTTTGAATATAATACAGTATTTACAAATTTTTTCCTGCAAACAAACAGCTCAGATTGTAAATACTTATAAAATATTTTCAGTGTATAATTATACTGACTCGGAACACGTAAGTTTTTTATTGGTAAAAATTTTACATGTACATTTTACAAAATTTTACTTGTAACCTAAAAATTTTTACATTTTTATCAGTAAAAAACTTAAGTGCTCCGGGTCAGTAGTATTATACTTATAATTAGTTAATCAACGGACACGCTATGGACAACAAAATACAAGTAAAATATAAACTAAACGTCTATAATTAATTGCTTGTTGTGAGCTATCTCCCTACCTTCTCCTCATCATGGCATTTCCTTCTCTCCCACTTTAGGTAGAAAATTTCAGCTGTAGCTGATGTTTAATATGATTGTACATGTCGTGTCACTAGACTGTCGGTTAGTGATATGCATCCTTTGTTTACATATGGTATTGTAACCAGATGTTTCTGGTTATAACTAATTGTAATTACTGACTCAATTAGAAATACGGTATATTCTAATATGCATCTGCTGATTACAGCAGACATAAAGTTACATCCCGTTGAGCACATGGTTTTTATGAGATCACTATGTGTTTTTCAGCTGCCAAGTCAACCCAGTCTCTGGGATTAGTGCTTGGTATAACTTCCTGTAGTAATAATGGGTACCTGGACCATATTACATTCCTTTTATATATGCTGTACAGCTCACATAAAGGCAGCCTACCCTGCCCAATTCCTAAGCTGCTTTGGTGGTAAGAAGCCTTTATCATCACTATTCCTTCCTTTATCTTCTGAAGAACTTTCCTCCTTTACCACTATTCCTTCATTCTCTGACTTGATCTTGCTTGTTCTTCTTCTGATAATACTCTTTTGGACAAATCCTTCACGTCCGCAGTTTTCCTTCTGAACATTCTCTGTTTCTTATAAGTTCTTCCACCTATGAAACTTTTGTCTTTTTATTTTCCTGGAAGATGGCGATCTTGTTTGCTATCCTTTCTAATTCCATTCTTGTAAGGTGTCCATAGAATGGTATTTATCTTTTCTTTATTCTGGTCAATATTTTCTAAAACTTTTCATACAATTCTTAGTTTGGTCTAAAAAAATGTAAACGCATTTGCTGATACTTTTGAGTGCAAAGAGTTTCCTTACAGAAATTTCCTCTTGTTGTTTCCTGTTTCTGAGAGTCATAGCTGCTGTTTCAATCACATATAAGAATTCTGATTTGACCACTGCACTGTAGTGTTTGAATTTGGTCTGGTAGGACAGCGATTTGGAATTGTAAGTCTTCTGATTGAATCTGACTTAGTCCAGCTTTCTCATTCTTCTTCTTCTTCAGTCGATGCCTTCTCAAAGATGTTCAGGGTCACAATCTTACCCAAGAACTTGAACTTTTAAGGTCTTTTGATGTCACCATATTTGGTCCTCATTGTTGAGGTTCATGCACTCATGTCTTTTCAAAAGACATTTGTATCTGTCTTCGCTGCTGTTTGTCTTCGGAGTTTTATCAACAATAGTCAATAAATTCCTACACAAAACACAAAACAATCAACAGACAAAGACAGAAAACAACAAATTCATAACACTAACATACTGTACATCAACAAACAAACTGAAAAAATAGCCCACAGATTCAAGAAATCAGGATACAGAATCGCTTACAAAACTACTAACAAAACAGAACACACACACTATCAAAACACACACACAAAGCACAAAACAAATTCGATCTACCTGGTGTTTACAAACTAAATTGTTCAGATTGCAACAAATTCTACATATGCCAGACAGGACGTAGCTTCAAACAAAAATTGAACACACAAAGGCACTCCACTCCACTACAGAATCCACCTTTGCAAACCACCTCATTGAAGCAGTGGCTCAAATGTACAAAAAATTTAGCCATTAGTGTATGCTTTCTTTGAAGATTTGCTTTTTAAATTGAAATTATCACTTGCAAATAACTTACTTTTGTTACTGTTAAGTGCACATTTCACTGCCATTGTGGGAGGTGCTGTTATCAGTAAAAAATAGTGCGTGTGTGTGTTACATTCCAATAGCTGTTGTTCTAAATACTATCAAATCAGTTAAATGTTCCTTAATACAGTGTAGAGAGTCTTATCCATAATTGTTTCAAATTAAATTTTGCTTGTAAAAGAAACAGTGTTTAATGATTATTTAATTCAGTGTTGATTACTGTATAATAGCACTGGATTAATCTGTGAGAAAAATACCTTAATAATAATAATAATAATAGTATGAGCAGAATCTGATTATGTCATCAAAAGACTGGGCTTAATTTTGAATATCTTGCCTTCGCTGACAATATAATGTTCTTTGCCAAGAGCTTATAGATTCCAGCCAGCCAGTGAAATAATTATATTTAGTTAAGTAACGGACCCATCATGGACAACGAAATCCAAGAATTATAACTGATTTAAATCCAAACATCAGATTTAAATAATAATTTATCTAAACCATGAGCTCTTTGTAAATTTGTTGTTGATATTGCTATAGTTATTGCTATTTCTATGTTAATTGTAACTTTTATTATTTATTGTCTATATAGCATCAGAGTTTGTTTAATCCAAAACCAGTTGTTATGTTTGATGAAATTGCAAGTCTAAATGAACATGAGAATATTTCTGGAGCTTAAAAACAAAGCCAAGGAAGTTGGGCTAGCCATAAATATAGATAAAACAAAAATGCTTATTCAAACAAGAAGGAACCAGGTTCATAACAACATTGAGATAGAGGAGGACACAATTGAAGTGATGGACAATTTCACGTTTCTCGGAGTGAACTTAGCAAAGACTGGTCAGAGGAGCTGGAGATCCAAAGACGGACCACCATGGCTAACAAGGCATACTTCGCATTGCTGCCATCATTTAGGTCTGGGGATGTGCACAGGGAAACAAAAATGAAAATATATATAGGACTGTCATCAGTCCGGTGTTATGCTACGGGTGTGAGGCATTGACAATCACACAGAAAACAGCCGACATAGTAGACACCTTTGAAAGGAAAATCCTCAGACGCATTATAGGCCCAGTACAAGAAAATGGCTCATGGAGACTGAGATACAACAATGAACTGTAGCAAATATATAAAGAGATACTAGTCTCAAAATTTATAAGAATCCAAAGATTGCGTTGGGTCGGACATGTTATGAGAATGGAGGATGGCAGGAACCCCGAAAGGGCTCTGCTGGGTACATGGGAGGGAATGAGACCTAGAGGCAGACCGAGGAAGAGGTGGGAAGATGGCGTTGCTGAGGACGCAAGGGATATGGGGATAAGAAACTGGAGGAGGGCTGCAATGGATACATTAAAGGCGGAGATTTGTGGAGGCCAGGGCCCGACTTGGGCTGTAGCGCCATAGGAGAGGGAGAAATGAACATGAGACATTTGGTCCAACATGTCAGATGTAAAACTAAGATCACAGTACTAACAACTCTGTGTGTGTGTGTGTGTGTGTGTGTGTGTGTGTGTGTGTGTGTGTGTGACTACAAGTTCCAAGCCTGGGGTCACATCACACAAGTGATGTAGTAATGATCTTAAAAAAAAAAAAAACCAACACGTTTCATCTGATTTGGACGATAGCAACCCCCAGAGCAAGGCCTTCTGCCTAGGGTAGGCACAGCTACGGATGGAGCAGGCAAGGTATTTTTTTATAAACACAATAGTCCAGAAAGCTATAGAACCAACAAAGAATCTCTGAGATACCTGTAAAGCTACAGTGAAAGCAATCTGCCTAGCACAGAAAACTCTGAGACAAAATCTGGTTTGTCAGACCTGGTGACAGGGTGGTATTGTACATTTACAGAATACTCATCAGTCTTCAAGTAAATCTATGTGCAAAGATGGTCATATACTTGAAGATGAATTCATAAGCCATGATTACAGTGATGATAATGATTGATACTACTATTACAAGTGCAGCAGCCTTTTGAAGTGTCCCTGAATTCTATTTATTATTATTACTATTAATAATTGTATTATTATCATTATAGTAATAATAATTATTATAATAATATTTATTATTATGTAAAACTTAAATAATTTTTTTTTTTACAAAACATTACAGTAAAACAAACACCAAATACAAGTTATATGTAGTGGAACAATGTAGTCAGTTATATGAATTAATAATTAATTCTGAACACAACAAAAGATACTGTGTAACATATTAAATAATGATAGTATGATTCACAGAACTTTGTCGTCGTATATTCACTTCTTCATGTACAGCATGCAAAAGTAATAATTCGATTATAATAATTATTATTTATATATTATTTTTAAAATAAATATTATTATTATAATCTAATATACGTTTTTATCAAAAATTTAATTGTGACACTGTGTGTAAACTTTGTTTATAAAATATAACAATTCCAGCATCAAGGTTGCTCCAATTAATCAGCTACATAAATTGGGTCGATTGTTAATCAGTAAAATGGAATAAATCTAGTGATTCACTCAAGAATGCCTTCAGATATTTGTTGTAAATTAAAAATAATGAAAGAAAACAATAAATTTTACAAGTTTTGTATTTAAAAGAACAAATTAAAATAACTTATTAAGGTAACAAAAAAAACAATGTGAATTTATTTATATTAATTTGATGGAAATAACAATCTGCCTGTAGAAAACAACTGGAGTTTAAACAAAGCAATAAAGTCTTGTGGGAAACAACTTGAGAAAATTAAGTCTTTTTAATTTTGTGCTTACGATTTTAGATATTCAAATTTTTTTTAAAATAAGAATAGTTTTCATATTAGAAAGAAGGAAAATAGAAACAAGTAAACGTAAAAAGGAAAACAATTAAGGAAAATTAATGTAAAGCATGTTGACCTGCCATGCTTGAGCCCAAGCCTGTCAGACGACTTTTTTTGCAGTGGAGCAGGTTGCGAGCCTGCTGCTTCTCCAGCATGATTACTGTCTTTGATGTCAGAATGAAATTGAGAAAACTGTGGTTTTATAAGGTAACTAAACTGGTGTCGAGAAACAAAATTGAGTTGGTATTAAAGAAACTGCTAATTGGAAGCAAAAGCTAGAGAGGTGGATAGAAATTGAAGCTATGATGCCAGGAATTTTGGATCATGTATTTCATCAGCTTCAGTTTCAGTAGATAAAAAAGTCCCATGTCTAAGACATAAAAGCAAAATTTGTAAACTAAAATTAAAATAGTTCTTTTTCATTAAAATTAATTAGTTTCCCAGTTAAATATAATTTTAACAAAATAAGTTGTAACCTTCATTTTAAGTAAAGTACATTACGTATGATGTAAGTATTACATATTATAATTACATACTCTAAAAGTATCATGTATAACTTGATCATTTAATTATACAGACAGCTTATTAGGAAAGTTTGGAAAATATCTTAAAAGTACATTGTAAATAGTTTTAATTGTTCAAGGAAAAGTCAAGGTTTAATATTTTGAACTTTACACATTTGAAATTCAGAATCATGTACTTTGTACAGTTTCTATACATTTATTCATATGTTACTATCAACAAAACATTTAGCTCATCAGAACTATTACCGGTACTGAATTAATAATTGTCTTTTTTAATATTATTTTTATTGGCAACAGAGTATTACATAAGTGAAGATATTCTAATAACTGTATTGTTAATGGTTTTTCTGTAACAATTGTCTTACAACTACTAACTATAATTTCTATATTTTTGAAACTAAATTACATAAAAATCAGCTGATTAGCAAGACTATTTCTAAACAGCTGATCTGATTTCACTAGTAATACTTGCCTGCAACCATTAAAAGTGTTACTAAAATTACTTATAACATACTGAAAAAAATTGTTATCACACAAAATTAATATTACAAAAAATTAATTATAATACTTACATGTAGTTATGAGTCCCATGATAAATGAAAATAATTTTTTATTAATAAATAAAACTTTTTTTATTTTCTAACAAAAAACCGTAAATATTTTATATGAATATTTTATTTCACCAAAATAGTTTGTTTATATTTAATAAAATATTTCACTCAAATAAATCCCACATATAAACGCGATACAATAAAAATCTATAAAATGATTTGTACATTTAGTTAGTGTATTGGTTCTACAAAACACTGTATCTTGGTTTAGGCACTTAGCACTCAGCACGCTTAGCACTGCAGCTTCAAACTATACGGACAATGTGCAGAAATAATAATTGCAGTAATGCCAACCGCGCGCCTGATTCAGCATTATGTTGCGTGTGCGAGGGAGGGGAGAGAATATGTATTTGTATGCACAATTCGAAGGATGAAATTACATCAATGTTTAATACTATTGTTGAAACGGTTTAATCGATTACTCTGACCAAAAAAATTGTCTTGGAACTGATTTGTTGATAAAGAAAATGATTCCGGTATTAGCCATTATCCGTAACAATAACGTCATCTTAGCGGCCTATTACGTGTGTAGAACACAATTGGCCGCGGATTTGAATCCAGATTGGAAGGGAATGCTAATCTAACTATGATAAGTTATTTTTTTTTCTATTTCTCGCCGACGCGATTTATTACAATCAGGAATGAGTGATTAAAATTTTCATAAACTACTACACTATTAACTCGTAGCAATTAAAATTAATAGCATATAGGCTGGCAAGAGATAACTGTAAATACACTACTACATAGCAAAAGTCATTATGTTGTACAGCGAAAAAAATATCTCTCTCCACAGTCAACAATACGTAGATTTACGATACGTAAAAATTCGAGTTATTCGTAACGCAAATTAAATAATTTCTACTAGCTATTATTTATTAGTAGTATAGTACAAAAAAATAAAATAAAGAAGAATAAAACATATAATAACATATGTAAAGAAAAATTAAATTAATTTGGATATAATTATCGAAAAAATTAAATATGTGAGAGAAGAAACCCGCTTTGTAAGTAATGATATAAGCCAAAAGTATATTGTTTGGATTGAATTAAGTAAAATGTTGAGACGGATATAAAAAATTTTGTTAAATACAATTTTAAATAGTAGTAAGGTAAGAATTAATTAATACAAATTAAATTATTTCTTTCTCGTTAAATTGCTCAATTTTTCTTCAAAGTCATATTTTATGTATTTTCAAGTATTTTGATAAACGCCAAACGTTTCGTTAATTCTACGAAATGCCATCATAGCTCAGCAGTTTCACGTCTAACAAATGACTTATGCATTGTCGCGACTATGATGCTGAATGAGTGAAATTTTCGCATTTGTGAAACTACAGTTAAAATAAAAACTACTACTATCGCTAAAAGTCTTATACGACTGGTAGTAACGTACGGATGAGAAGCCTGAACATTAACCAGCACATACGACCAACATCTAAGAATATTTGAACGAAAAGCCTCTCTACAATCTGAAGATGGCTATTGGAGGATTCGAATGAACCATGAACTTGACCAACTGATTCAGGGTGCCTACATAGTCCGGTTTGTAGCAGGAGGCTCGAGTGGGTGGGCCACGTAAGGCGAATGGATGACAGAAGAACGTTTAAGAGAGTTGTAGATTGGAGACCGGTAGCATGAAGAATTAGAGGCAGAGACCCAGAAATACATGGTTGGATGACGTGGAGGGTGGAAGAAAGTCATTGAGCAGGCTAAACCCCACGCTGGGTTGTAACGCCAGGAAAAAGAAAGGAAGGACTATTATCGATTTAACGATTTAAAAATCCTTGTGGCAGAAAGAAGAAGGAAATATCGTTTAGTGGGAGGGCATAAGACGAAGTAACGCTATTACTGAAGTCTCGGCTGGCAGTGGCTATTATTTTACAGGACTGAAGTATGATTCACTACAGAACCATAAAAACAAGGAGCGTTTTAAAGAACCAGTTTGAGCCGTCACGGCTACGCTGCCGTCGCGAGGATGTGTATTTGCCTCCTTGCGGAAGAACGGCATGGGAAGGATATACGTTAAGTACATTTAATTTGAATTATGCAAATTTATTTTTCATGATACAATGATAAATAAATCGCTGCAGTAAGCGTAACGCATGACTATTACTGTCACTTACGAGTGCTCGAACACACTTGAGTTTGATGGAGCCGTCATCAAAGGTGAACAGATTTATCGTTTCCAGCGTAAATTGCACCAAACTTTAGCTGCTTTCTTTGCGTTTCTAGAAATGTTAAAAGAAATGTAGAACTGTTTCATTATTTTTTTTATGGTTAGAACAAAAAAGGGATGGACATCGATCGCCAAGGGCAGGGAAAAATGGAGGCGGGTGATTATGGAGGCTAAGGTTCGACTCCGAACTGTGACGCCATAGAAGAAGAAGAACCAAAAAGTACTCGCTTTTACTATTCCACGGACTAGTCACACTTCAGCTCGCAGCATTCTGATGCTAAAAAAAATCTACGTAAATTTAACATATCCGAGTAAGTTATTAAAAGTACTTTCGAATAAAAATATGCGGCATGAATATTTTTTTATTTATACCGAATTAATTTTCAATAAAAACAACTTAAACAATGCCAGTTGCGGAGAACAAATCGTTTTATAAAAATAATAACAGCTACTGTTTTAATGCAGATAAAAAGTTGTAAACTTAAACGGAACGTATTAATCACGGGTAAAGTTCTATATGATCGGGCAACTCGTTTTATTTGACAGCATTTTTAAGCCGTGTTGTCTCCGAAAATAGAGGCGTAAAACGTACACCCCACTTTTGTTCCACTGGTAACACTATCACGTATTACACTGGTTAAATAATACTGCTAAATAAGCAAAAGAAGCAGCTAAATTCTTCATCGTCATCATCATCTTCAAGGATTAAACCAAGGATGGTTTCTTCCGGTCTCAAACAGGCAAAGATTAGAGCTGGTCACTCCAGCGCTTCATCGGACGTCCCACACTTCTCCGTCCCCTCGGCTTATAGTTGTTTGGGGATGCGGCAGTCATCCATTCGGCAAAGATGTTCCCACCATTTCAGCCGATACTGGCTTAATTTATATTATAATATAAATGTGGTTTTTTGATTATATTATATTTGTCTTCTTCTTCTTTCTGTAGCGCGGCAGCCTACACTCTAGTTTCCTTCGTCATCCACCTCCAAACTTTCCTATTCTATAACATCGGCTGGCAATTGGTGTCACCCAGCAACTCTCCTGTATGTTTTCTGATGTCACAATAGGCCTTCCCTTGGTCCTTTTTCCTAGAAGTTCTCCTTGACAGCCTCTCGTTTCTCATTCTTTCTATTTGCTCTGCCCATCTAAAGTGTCTGCAACTTGACAAAATTCCACCAACCTGTGATCCTTGTACAACTGCTCCAGCGTATTCTCCAGGCATCGTTTTATTTAACTGGATCGTATATCTTTCTTTGAGAAAATTCAAACACTTTCCCAAACGTATCTGTGAGCGTCCGAGTTTTGTAGTACCTGCAGATCTTATTAATGTTTTATAAAGTGTCAATTTTGTATTGCGTCGTACTAACACAGACTTCGTAATATTGTTTTCTCTGATGCTGCCTGAGTTTCAATGACTGCTGCAGTTCTCGTCATCGCCGGTAACAGGATTATGTCTCCAAAACGGTCGAAACGTCAGGGACATCAATTTTCACGTAAGAGCTCGATAGTCTTAACGGATAATATGATAGATCGGGCCATAAAAGCCTATGAAAGTATCGGACTTCATAACTTGTGGTATCCACAAACACTTTACACCATTTTGTCTTATTTCCAATACGATGGAACCAATGTACCCGCTTATTTTGATGGATGTCTGAAATCAAAACGGTGGCAGAGGACACAGTCGGGAGTATTCATTGTGAAGACAGAAAGGAATTGTCTGATATTACGTAGAGAGCATGGAATGAGATTAAATAGGTAAGTGAACAGGAGTGAAATTGCAGGAGCATTGATGTTAGAACCGACGTGCAAGGACGACGAAGACACGAACGTGAGAAGGCGAAGAGGAAAACAGTCGTGAGAGAGAACGGAGAGTCAGAATCTCAAATGATTGCGGAGACATTTCAAGCCTCCGATTGAGCGGGAGGCCTATTGTTCTGAACGCTGACCAGGCGCCTCATGGTGTTATGGTCAGTACCCTTGTGTTTTATAGACGTCCAGTTCTAACCCACCGCGGGGTCCAAAATATCCACAGTCCAGGACTTGACAGTAGAAAGCACCCCTCAAGGTGGACACAATCGGCAGCCGCCTAGCCGAAACCACAGACAAACCTCCAGTTTAACCAGTACATCGCACACTAATGCAGTCTTCTGGATCCGCGCTGGTGCCGGTCGGGGCGCGGACACCCCAGCCTCCGAACAGAGTTAGTTACCCCTGTCCCGCCACGTCCCCCAATCAACCACGGGCCAGCCGCCCATTCTGGGGGACCTAAACCAGTGGTAGCGAACCACGATGTCGGGTCTGTCACACCCAGTGTAAGGATAGTCAGGAGAATAAACGTTTATTAAAATACAATAGAAACTCCATTGTCCATCGGTGATAGGCTAACCAAATGACGGAATATAAAAATACCGATGGCAGAGCGAGGGCTTTTCGTGTATTCTTACTACTTCCATGTTCCATAAGGAAATGGCGATGGCGAAAAAATCGTGTTCCAGATAAGGGCTGATTCTGATTGTACTACCCTCAAAACATGAAGAAAAGTCGTTTTCCGAAAAGTGTCTGTGTGTAGAATTTTTTCTATGGCGAACGATAACTGCCTCAAATTCAAACAGAATCAAATAATTTTTTGCATATGTGCCTGAGTTGTAGAGGCCTACTGACTTTGGTGAAAATCGGTTAAGGGGAAGTTTACCTGCAACGTTTTATGTTTTAACAAGAGTAAAGTACTTAATTCTGATAAAGTATCCTGAAAAGAAGGTCATAATAATCCTCTGTAGAAAGGTAGACGAAATATCTAAAATGAAAGGGGTAGTTGAAGGGGGAATGGGTAATTTTCTATAAATTAAATGATAGATGAAGGGGGAGGGGATAATTTTTTATACGTGTACTACGTTATAGGCAACAAAGAAGTAGTTTGTTGTTAAAATTCCTTCCCGTGCTGTTTGGCCGTGGTTCAATGTTTTCTGCAAGACCAGACGTTTCGGCAGTGCCATCGACTGTCATCATCAGTTAAAATCGATTGCACTAACGTTAGGTGGTATACGTTAGTGACCACAATACTGTGGTTAAGGCTGAAGAAAGAAGTAGTTTCTATGGAAATATTCCATTTCGAAAATTATTTTAAATATACTGTAAATCTTAGAACATGGAAGTCATGTATGGTTCTCCATACCGATATTTTTAGATTTTCGATCCTTTTTATTGGTCCCTGAGATCAAACAATTTTGAGATTTCTAATTTTCAGATTTTTTAAAAATGCTGTTTAATTTTAAATTTGAATTTGCGATTTTACCAAACTTTTGACCCACTTTTTGGGCCCTACCGTCCCACAATTTTTGAAATTTCAAAACTTAAAACTACATTTAGATTTTAATTAAAATTCGCTTTAATTTGATACCTTACATGTGTTTTACAATTTTAGCCCCCTCACAGTTTTGGCTCGTATCCCCTCTATTTCTGGGGCGATCAATCTAAAAAATAATAGGGTTCTGTGGGGGAAAAGTATGGAGTCGCGTGCCAAGTTTCACTAAAATCGGATGATGTGTTCAAAAGTTATCGTGAGACATACCCTCAAATAGACAGACAGACAAATGCCAAGCGGTCGACTAAGAACTCGTTTTGTTCGTTCAAAAAAAAAACATGATATTAGTCAACTTATTTTCACAGCGCGTAGATTCAGATAGTTCATAGATTATATAATTCTTAATCAGTTATTAGTCTATAGACAAAAAAATAGGCATGTCAACAAAAGGAGCAGAGATCACATAAATACGCAAAACGCCAAACCCCTGGAGTGTAGTAACGAAAGTGCGACAGCGGACGTGCTTAGACTTGGCCAAGAGACGGCGTTATGACAGCGATGGTCGGGACTACCGACAACCTTTCTCCGGGCCGTGAACGTGACCGCCACTCGTCAGTGTCAGCTGGTTTGCCTTCCACCGCGAGTGTCCGCCTTCACGTAAACATAAACATAACATACACCTCGTTGTCTGTTTGAAACAATAATGGGAAGTCGTCGATAGTTCCGGATTAAAACTATATTTATTCTTTATTTACTTATTACATTTTTGTGGAATACTTTTTAAACTTATCGGTACTTAAGTAAAAAGTGCCATTAAAGCTATTTTCCGTAATACAGTGGAGAGTATTCTTTCCTCCTCGCCTTTCTCCTAGAGGTCAGTAATTGTCTTTTCTTCGCCATCGATCACCCGTATAGAACTTCACGAATCTTCGTTCTCTTCTCCATGGGCTCCTGAGCATCCTCTTGAGTTGCGCTAGAGACCAGTAACTTACTTTTTTTAACCAAAAAAAGGGACAGAAATTTGAAAAAATTGTGAAAATCCAGTCGGTTATCAGACTGAAGGGAATTTTGACACAAATTCTAGGGACACAAATAATTTCATAGTAATTATATTAATTTTTGCCAATATTTTGTTTTTTAATTATTTTATTGTAAGGGTTTTTTTAGCTTCTGATAACGATCCTAGATTCTAGGGGTCGAAGCATCAAGTGGAATATATTACGATGGAGACAGAGAGTTTACCTGATAGCACTCACCGTCGCTCGGGAGTTTTGAAGACTAGTTTTCTTTATTGTCCAGCACTCTATGGCATCCACGAATAAAGCTTGTACCAGAAGAGTGTCAAGGTGTTTTACTGGGGACGTTACAACCGGGCCCACTCATTGGGTAGGTTGTCAAACTCGTCAGCGGTCGCGGTATAACACACACATGGGAATCCAACTAATACCACCGACACCGACATCGTCAATAATCAGTGCCGTATTTCCCCATAGGCGGCCGCTGGGGTCAAACATTCCGACAGCGTACAGTTAACGGCCTTTCCAGAACACAGAAATACGTTTGAGCACGTTTTAGGCAATAGCAATGTCAGATGCGTTCATTATTTGAAAAGTCTTTTACAAAAGCGAAACTTATATTGATACATTAGTTTTGCGACGACAACATGGGCATCAAGCTACGTCAGAGGATGGTTAGATGTTACATTTGGTCCGTACTTCTACGCGGAATAGACCCTCAAGAAAACTACAATGAGACGCCTGGAGGCCTCTGAGACGTGGCACTGCGGATCTCTTGGGCGACAGGGTCTCCAACTTTGAGCGGACACTCAGCGCGAACTGCTGAACACTGTTAAAAACAGAAAAGAATTTATATCCGCGCTGTTTGGCCGTGTCCTGTCATTGTCTAAACGTTTCGGCTAGCCACCGGACGCCTTCTTCAGTAGAAATAAGTTAAAGTTAAAAAGGACTTCCTTCTGAATGAGAGTAATGTGAATACCGAATACTAGTGTAGAGTTAAGTTTCTAAAACATTAAGTTTGAGGTATTATATTTTTGGGGTACCGAGGACAATATGGGCATCAGAAAGATGAATATGGATGTGTTTTAATTCGAAACGGTCGAGAATTACATAAATAAAAAAGACGAGAAATGAAAAGCTTTTTGGAAAACATTTTAAGGCATATTGACAGTTCCACACACGAAAACAAAGAAGAATAAAGCCAGAAAGCCAGAGCACTGTCAATGAAAGCTCATAGAGCCTCTTGGGAGAGATTTATAGGATGTGTTGAGCATAATTTGTATGGTAGGCAATTATTGGCCTATAAAATAATTAAAAGATTTAATAGGAGTAAGAGAGAAAATGTGCAATTAAATGTTGTTAGCAAGCAAACATGAATAGAACATTATAGGCTGTTATAGTACAAGGAGGAAGAAAAGAGTTGTATACATATCCTATATATACATCGACTAAAGGAGAGAGAGATGATGGCCATCGGTTTACCTCGGTTAGGGGTACGTTCGGCTGTCCACCCTTTTGTAGAACACTTTAAATTTTTCTCTACTGAAGAAGACAGAACACAGCAATCGATCACGGCCAAACAGCCGGGATATACATCAATGACTCCGGCCGTGATACTCACGTAATAAACTATTAAAAGCATACAAATCGTTTATCTTGGTGACGCCTTGAAGGGTGAGACATACCGTCTCCTACAGTTAATCCTGAAAGGAATAATCGAGGCTCGTCGTGGTATTTGCAGAAAACAGCTCTTCTGGCTAACAAACATAAAGGCGTGGACCGGCATTCAAAGAGCACGGGGCCATGGCCGGATTAAGGCTATTTAAGAGCAGGGGCCCATGTATGAAATTTTCGCGTTTTGCACAGTACTTTACTTTATTCAGACGATCATTAAATAAATATAATAAACAAAATATTGTTCTTAAACCGTAATAAACCGACAAGAATCAAATAAGCTTTTTTTTTTTACTTTAATTGTGTGTTTAGTAAGCATTTCTAAGCCCATTAAAATCTGAATTATTGAGTTTCAAAGGGACGTATATTTTTCTCGAGCCTTCTCCAAAAATCATCATAAAACAATTGTGATAGCTTATAACTGGGAAAATTTTGAGCGTTTAAACTTTACTGCTTTGGCTTTTACCATAACCTTATGTACCTAAACATGTCCCCAAGTTTCATTTAAATCCGTCATTCGTACTTCAGGTACTCACCTTGTCAGTGCGGTTTTTAATATTTCGCTTGCTCGGAAAGTTATATTTATTCGTTCAAAAATGAGAGAACTTTTAAATGGTCCGAGCATGGGGCCCCCGACAAGCTGGGGCCGGGGCTTTAGCCGGATCCAGCACCACACGGGGTTTGGGTTCGTTGTCCAGGCAGGAGCCCGATGAACACCACTTTCATACAGTGTAGCTCGGTCGTTCGCTCGGCACGAATACATGGTGGAGCGTGTAATGATCGAGGTATTACTTCAGCCAGTCGCCAGCCAGCCCCCCCCCCCATCCCTTAAGGCATGGAGCGCAGGAGCCTAGAGGCGCGCTGGCGTAGTTGATAGACTCGACCGCCCGGAGGCGAGTCGTCCGAAACGATGGGTTGCCACTTCAGGGTGGTTGGCTCCCGCAATTAGACTCTTGCACACCTCGGTGTTCCCCATACTCTGAGTTTCAGCCCAGCCCAGACGGCAAAGCAGATGCTGACTAATGTTGTACGAAGGCCGGTGTCATTTTGACTAAAATTATTTCCCGGGCTGTTTGCCGTGGTCCAAAGTTTATGACAAAACCAGACGTTTCGACTTCGTTTCCACTGAAGATGGCAGTCAGTGGCACTGCCGAAACGTCTGGTTTTGTCACAAACTTTGGACCACGGTCAAACAGCCCGGGATATAATTTTAGTCAGATGCTGACTGGTCGTTAAAACTGTGCTATCTACTTTTACGGGAGACGCTGATTTGTAACCCCAGCGTCGACAAGCCGCAGCCTGAGGGATGTGCCCGTCTATACCAGGCATGATGCAAGGAAAACCGCAGAGAAGCTTTTTGCTTGGCAGAGACCCCTTTGCAGACGTTCGGCAGACCCAACACGGCACATAAACAAGAAACATGTGTAGTATAAAGTGTCTTATATAACAAGATCTTCTGATTAGCCTTTAAGTATTGAAAACAATCTATTAAAGCAATTAGACATCGCTGATAATTGATTGAATATAAACGATAAATTTTAATCAAAAACTGCAGAATGAAGTTCACTTGAACGTAATGTTTTACCTACCTACCTAATGTGTCTTAAATATTTCACTATACTAACTGATAGTAAATTGCTTATTTTCTATTTTTATTCTTAGAATCTCAATGCAAACGCATTTCCTATAGGTGCTTTAAATGTTTCCGCTGTTCGGACGTAGATAAGATAATATAGACAGGAATAGAATACAGATTACACAGTGCGCTTGCCTTAAAAAATTTTAAGAAAATGTTGTAAAATAGTTTTAAGAATGCAACACTAAGTTTAGATTAGTATATATATAATGCAACTACTAAAATAATCAATATGAAATAAAAATCATTATTGCGAGGTAGAAGAATTGCAAAGATTTTAACGCTGAAAATTTCTGATGAGGGTCGCAGTTCGAGTTCAACCCGCTGCCGGGAATACGGCCCTGCCCGTCAACAATCCGGCACAACGGAGAAATCCTGGTCTATGACCCCTCCTCCTCCAATGGAAAAATCTTGGTCAATAACCCACCATGGGAAAATCCTAACAACGTCATTGATGGTCACCGTGGTTTTTCCATTCTCTTGTTGGTTGATTTTGTAATTCCTGTCCTGTTGAGTTGGAATTTTCTTCTGTACTTATGTATTTGTATTCCCTAGGTACATGGATCTTCTCTCCTACATATAGAGTAATATCTGGACCCAACTGATGAGCTACACAGGTAACAACAAGTCACATAAAATAAAATAAACATGCACACAACTCCTCTGCCACATTCACAAACCACATAACTTAACCCCGAACTCAACTGAAGAGTTGAAAAGGCCACAATAAAATGAAACAGATAAAATAAAATCAATAAAACCTTCTTGCCCAACATAAAACCCACGTAAACTGTCCTACGTCGATTCCTTGACGCCATTACGATGCTTCCTGCCATCTTTAGCGTCAAACGCTGCTCGTCCCTGGCTGTCTTAGTCTTATAGTTTGCCCATTCACTCTAATAGGCTGTCCCACTACATCACGCACGCCTCCACCCTCTCAACGGCCGGCTCCACAAATCCTTACCAAATGGCAGAAAGGGGCTTGTCCCTGAACAGCCAGAGACTGGTACTCACCGACCAGCCTCGAAAAAAAAAAAATTACAGAACAGTCTTTGTATTAATTCGCGGGTGTTTTGTAATCTGTGTTCCCGCGCGAATGTTTGTATTCATTCGCGCGGATGTTCCCTCGCCACTGAAGATGTCCGTCATCGGTATGGACGAAACGTCTGGAGGTAAACATGACGAACCATGTAAACGCCGTCCGAGAAAGCTTAGGTCCCCTCCATACGTAGTGAGAGTGATTGTGATTAGACCAACTAAAAAGTCGTTCTTTTTTTTAACTTGAACAATACATTATCACCATTCTTCGAGTCAGGACGTTTTTTGATATATTGTACAGTATACATTTTTTGCGGACTTCTAAGCAACAGGTATGCCTTACAAGGACAAAAAATCTTGGATTTTGTTGTCCAAGACGTGTCCGTTGATTAACTAATTATAAGTATAATACGAGTACTACTGACTTGGAACACTTGTACTTTGACAGAGCTGTAATAATAAGCTTCGTCAGAAAGCCTCTGACGAAGCTTGTAATAAGCGAAAACTGGTTCAGTCTACAAGGTAAAAATTTTACATTTTACCAATAAAAAACTTGGTGTTCCGAGTCAGTAGTATTGTACTTATAATTACAAGAATTCAGTAGTATTTGGCACATTCCAGTATACTTTTTTTCCCAGATTCACTTAACACACTTTATTATAAAATTATACTGTAGTTAAATAAAATTAAGGCTAATTAATTATTCAGCTGGCCTTTCTCGTTAAATTATACGCTGAAAGCCCTAATTAAATACGCCAAGAATTTGTTACCTCTGTTTTACGAACTGTCCTCGCCCGCTATTGTCCGTGAAATCCATGTTTTACTGTATCGTTGAGTCGTCCGTCTACAATCGTTATTTTGTCTTGTTATTTTGTTAAACTTTCCGTAAATCTTCGTTATATTTTGTGCATTCTTCGCTGATTATATCCGTTGTTTGTCTATCCTCCTACTACTACTCCACGGCGTTACAGCTCGTGAAGAGCCCTGGCGCCTCCACTCCTCTCTATCCTGTGCGACTCTTCGCCACCTTCTGACCCCCCAGTCTTGTGAAGTCTTCATCTACATCGTCCGCCCATCTCTTCTTAGCCTCCTTCTTGCTCTTCTTCCTCTTGGTCCTCCAACGAATACCTTTTTCACTGCTCTATTCTCTGTCATTCTTTGTACGTGACCTGCCCACCTAATTCTACCTTGTTTATTGTCGAGCCTCCTGATCAACTCTATTTGCTCTGGTCTTCAGTGGTTATTGTTGTTCGTTATGGCTCTCTCTCCCACGAAAACCTCTATTAGGCCGCCTCTCGCCACATCCAAACAACCCTGAAGATGCCGTAGTATAGCCCGCTTCCTCTTCACCTCAATCCTAAAGTTGGTAGGCAGCTAAATCATCTTCTGTAAATATCCTATATACTGTCTGTCGGTTCGCCACTCTGATCGAGGGGCGTGGTGGGAGGGGAAGGCCCGGTCAGAAGTAGGCCTACATGGAAATAAGCCCAGTCAGTTAAAGAATCTTCCTCCAGAAACGCCCTCAGTTTTAAGCCCTGTAATATTGAAAACCTGCACTTGGTTCTGAACCTGGTTCTAAAAGTCTACCTCTGCCAGATAAAACTTTCTACAGATTACTTGGTAACTTTAAGGGATACACACGTGGATGCAAGTAAACTCCTCTTCCTGCTAACCACTATTTGTGTCTAGCAACTTCCCTCTGCTACCTTCCATGAAATACCATATACAGTGAAACTTATTTATAACGGACACCGATGGGGAACGTAAAAGTGTCCGTTGTTGAGAAGTGTCCGCTATTCAGAAACAAGCTGAGGAAGCTGTAAAAACTAGATTTGTGCAACAAAGTGTTTTTATGTACTATTCAAATGGTTTATTAATGAAATCTATAGGCCTACATTACAATTACAATTTACGAAGAGAAGAAACAAAAATGAGAATAGTAAAGAAAAGAAGGAGTATAAGGGATCCATATCTTATATAGGTTATAACACAAGAGAGATACAAAAATGTTTTAGAAAATATAATATAAAAAATCGAAAACCGTGTTTGATATAATAAAAACTACGAATTTTGAAGAAGAAGATATATTGAAGAAAAGTGGAGCCTATATATGCTCAGTTGTGGAGAATGTGAAAAAGTGTATCTGGGCGAAACGGGTCGTCAATTTTGCCAGAAATTTAAAGAACATAGGAAGGGTGAAGGAGATTTAACGACGGATTCATTATACGCTAGGCATTTTATAGAAGAAGGACATAAATTCATAGACCCAGTCGTAAATTATAAGATAATAAAAGTGATGAGTAAAGAAAGAGAAAGGAAATTAAAGGAAGAAGTGGAAATATTAAAAATAAGAAATAAAGATGAAAAACGACTAATGAATATAAAAACCACATTTGAAAATGAAGAAATATTTAGCAGCTTATTAGACAACAAAAAAGAGTAATTTAACGTAAATTGTAGTAACGGCTACAAAATTGGTAATGTAAGACAACCCACTATGGGTGGAGCTAAGTAAGACGTTACTTCGTCAAGGGGCGGGGCTAGATAGGTATATAAGAAGTGAACGGTTGTAAATGACCTGAAGATGGCTTGACTGCCGAAAGAGCTCGTCAAAACCAAATATAAAAATAGTGGTTTGCATAAAATTACTAGTAGAAATTTACTATTTTGGAATACATTGTTTGAAATAATTAGATACTTTCGTCTGAACTGTCAGATTCTGTACAAGTGTCTTCTCGATATGTGTTTGAAGTAGTCCCACTGCATCTCTTTTATTTAAAAAATAATGTTTTGTCTTTCCTACCTCTTCAGCTGCTTGTTTACGTGTCAATGGAGGGTCATACGGTTCGGTGTCGTCGTCGTCCCGTTGTCCGCTCTCATCCTCGTCTTCACACTCTGGCATTTCCTGAAGATCTTCTATGAGTTCGCTGATGTCAGTGGACACATTTTCTGTGACAAGTGCATCATCAATGGTGACATAATCCTCAGGTCCACCAAAGGCTTTTAATAAATCATTAAGTTCATGTTCGTTAGGCTCAAGTTCCTGGACACTGTCATCGATCACTGAAGTACTGTCATTCTTATACACAATTCCTGACTTTTAAACAGTTGCTCACAGTAGCGGAGGAAACTTGCTTCAATGCTGAAGATATCCACAGAATTGCGTCCAAAACACTGGTACATTTTGCCAGCTCATCTGCAGATTTATAGTTGTCCGTTCGCGACAAAATATGTCTCAATACGTATTGCCTATAGTAAACTTTAAAATTACGAATAATGATCTGATCCAAGGCTTGGCAAATTGAAGTCGTTTTTTGGCGCAAAAAATTAGTTTTACGTTATTTAGTAGACTATAACATTAGAATGTGATGTAGCATTATCTAAAAGCAAAACTACTTTTCTATTTTGCCTTCCCATTCTTCGATCAAATGCCAGCAACCATACAGTCATTATTTCCCTTGTCATCCAAACCCGCTTATTTGAATACCACACCACATCAGTTTACTGACGTCAATACCCTTAAACTATCTAGGTTTACCAGCCTTGCCTATAATAACAGGTTTTACAAATTCGCCTATCATAGCATAACGGTCAGTCTTTCTTTACAAATTTTTCCTCCTGTACACTTTTCACTTTTTAAAGTCATTGTTTTAGTGGGAAGAGCTCTGAAAAAAAGACCAGTCTCGTCAAAGTTAAAAATATTTATTCTTCATAACCCCCGCAAATTTCAGGTAATTTTTTTTCCACTCAGACACTACGTTTTCGTCAGATGAACCCGATTCACCACACACGTTTTTGAAAGAGATGTGTCTTATTCTAAACTTTTCGAGCCAGCCTCCAGATGCTTTGAAGTCGTGAATCCCTAATTCTGTAGCAATTTGGAGTGCTTTCTCACGTATAAAAGGTCCACTCAGAGGTATATTGTTACTACGGGCATGACAAAACCATGGCTCAGTAGACCAGTGGGTATGGCACCTGGCTACTAATCCTAAGGCCCAAAAATGAAATCAAAAATTTGAAAACATTGTAAAAATCCAGCCGAGTGTCAGACTAAAGGGAATTTTAATACAAATCCTATATGTTGTGTTCCTTAATACAAATTAATGAAGTTGTGTTAGTGGCTATAATCACAAACAGAAATTGCACTGTTGTACACCACTATATAAAAAAATTCCTGCTTAGCGCTTTCGGGTCTCTCAGCTAATCATCATATCGGAAATATATCTCCTATCTGAAATGAGCTGAGGGGCTTGAAAGCGCTAATCGGGAATTTTTGATATAGCGGTGTACAAATCCGCTATATAAAATTTGGAATTTTTAGTGAATTCTCTACAATTGTTGTATTTTGTCTAAACAAAGAATAGTAGGGTAAACGGGGTAATTTTAGGGTAAATTTTCGGGGTAATTTAGGATAAACGGGGTAGTAGGCTAAATTTTCGTAATTTTTCTGATAATTGAAAAATTAAACTAATATCGAACATTTATGTAGTAATAAATGCACTTCGTTCAAAATAGTGAGCGAGTTCTGCAGCATGGGTACAGTCTATCTTGAAGTAATGAAACCTACAGATGTTCTGCGGTGTCTGTCTTCAAAACAACATCATCCGCGAATCTAATTATAAGGGATGGCGGAGTCTACTTACGGGGCTTAGAAGGTCAATGGTAAGGCGACTGCCTACTACTAATCTCGAGATCCACGTTCAATTCCAAGGCGCACCCTGGTGCCTTTTTCACCCCCC
Organism: Magicicada septendecula; assembly: GCA_034769895.1. NCBI lineage: Eukaryota > Metazoa > Arthropoda > Insecta > Hemiptera > Cicadidae > Magicicada > Magicicada septendecula. The sequence continues at coordinate 24,122,751 of CM068374.1, forward strand.
CCCCAAGTTGACTCAGCGTGTATATAACATCCTGGGGTAATAATAATGGGCGGCTGAGGCGCAGTTCTGACCACACTACCTTTCTTGAGTACCGAACGGCCCGTTATAAGGCAGCCTACCTTGTCCGAGTCCTAAACTGCTTAAGCGGTAAAAAAGGAGCCTTTATAGTCACCGAACAAACCTCCTTGTATGCTTACGAATTTTTCTCCGTAGACATGAATTATATGAACCTCTAAGAAGACAAGCGGCAACTCCTGAGGTCCAGTTAGGCGCCTTACTGGGAAAGGGTAGGAGGAACTCTTTAGCCGTGGTGAAGGTGACCTCCTAGGAGTTGGGACTCCGAAAATAAACCCCTGGTCCTCCAGGTTGGGAGTTCGGTGTGGTGCTGACGACTCCATCCCATAAAACCCTTATTGTTGCGACGCCTAAAAGAAAAGAAACCGGACGGATTAATCGATGGCGACCTTGGAAACGGATAAAGATTTGTGGATTGTCGTGTCTCTATTTAAAGCAAGAGCTCTTAACATGTTGCTGAATCAGTTACATGAGTTATATAGATCGCCTGATATTGTGACATCAATTAGGATAGCTAGCCTGAGATTGGCAGGACATGTACAGAGAAGGATGTTCTTAAGAGGATTGCGAAATGCACACCAGATGGAAAGAGAGGACGTGGAAGACCTTGACTATGAAGGATTGATGGAATCATAGAAGATGTGACAGTACCTGGAGTGAAAAATTGATGGAAGTTGGCTAAGGACAGGGAAGTCTGGAGGAAAATCCCGAGGGAAGCTGAGATCCACGGTGGGCTGTGGAGCTACTGATAATGATGATGAGACATTAATTATATAATAATTTATCAATGGAATCCAATTATCTTTAACAAATCTCTGCTTCTATGCGAAGGAAATTGTCTATACCAGTGGTTCCCAAAGTAGGTCCGCGAACACTTTTTTAAGAATATACCATAATTTTCTTCTATTGTTTTTCCTCTAAAATCAAAATTTTTGAATCTTAAAACAATTAGTAGAAGATTCCAGTATTTGTTTTGGTTCAAACTAATTGTAATTGTAAAAGTAATTTCAAACTAGTGGCTTTAATAATGTCTTTAAATCGTGTCGTGTAGCAGGTCTGTTTGTCAGCCGAACTGACTGGAGCGCCGCATCAACGCAGAAATGATCGCGCCGTGTTAGTCCACGTTAAGCGCTTACAAGCCCATTTCCAGGTTCAAGATATGATGGGGATGGAAATAGGCTTATAAGCAATTGGCAAATTCACTGGCAGAACTTTCAACTGACAGTTCATTAAAACTACAGTTTTTGCAATTACAGCTGACTTCTGGTTGTATGTAATGACTGACTATCCTGTACTCGCAAAAATAGCTTTGAAGCGTTTAACTGTGTTTCCCTCTACTTATTTGTGTGAAACCGCATTCTACCAGCTCACGTACTTGAAGTCAAAGTCAAGAAATAAACTTGACGTCGACAGTGACTTAATATTGAAATTATTACCAGATATTAAATCCAATAATGCAGAGCTAATTGTTCAAAAGCAGCTTCATTGTTCACATTAAACTAAGTTTGTAATCATTAATATTACAATATTTCAAGTGAAGATAGTTTTTATTTTAATACAGTTTAATTAAAATATATAAGAGTTTATATCATATTTACTGTTTGTTTATTTCAGAACTTAGATAGGGTCCGTGAAATTTTGAATTTTTTTTTTTTTTTGGGGGGGAGGTCCGCGGACTGAAAAGTTTGGGAACCACTGGTCTATAGTGTTAACCAGTAACTCGGTTGTAAATGTTGCAGCTAGAAATGCGTCTATTTCTGTTGACTTAATCTCTAGTTGAGTAATCTACGTAATGTAGATGCTATACACATTTGGCATACTCTTCAAAGAACGAACCGTCTGCTTCTCTGCCGCTCTGTTATCGCATGACTATAAAGTCCGCATCTGCCGTCATAAGAAGTTAATAATAAAAAAGAAATTCGTTGTAAACATTTCGTTGAACATTTTGGGTTTTATGTTTCTAGTCTATTTTTAACCCCACTATGCTATTGTTTATTTTCTTTCTATTTCTTCTTTCTTTCTATTTTCTTTCTATAATAATCCTCTAAGGAAACAAAATAGCAGTATACATACTATAGAGCAGAGGTTACTTAGCGCGCTATTAAGCCTTTTGTTAATAGACTTATCACAACGTCAAGTAGCCTATTTACGTATTCAAGATAATTAGAAATGCCATAAAGGGTAAAACGATAACTGGGAAATATTATGCACCTCTGCAAGATCGTCTAAGTGAGGAAATTAAGAAAAAACGACCACATTTGACGAAAAAGAAGAATTTTACTTTGTTCTTTTTACCAGAACAATGCACCAGCTCACTCTTGTGCGATTCTGATAGCAAAATTGTTTGAATACCGCTATGAATTTTTTAGTGGTACACACGTTGAGAACGGCTGATCTAGACCGATAGGCTAATCATCAAATAATTGTAATATCGCACCGGTAATTGTAATACATACATAATTGTCTGATGTGTATTTTCCAGTGGCGTACGAAAGGGAGGGTATTTGAGGGTTACAACACTCCCCTCATTAGATACTTCGCCAACGAAGACTTACAAACGTAAAATCTTCAGGACGGCAGAACCATTTCACTAGCGACCGCGAGATAACGGACACAGGAAGTTGTAACTGGCAAGTCTTCTACTACAGTAACACCAACGGCTGCCCTTTCCACTTATCATCAATATCTGCCACCATGGATAAACTCTGTGTCAGTAACTCCCCCCCCCACGCCATAGAAAAATCTTGCACAGTATTCCCCCCTCATAAAAAAATCTTAGCTACGCTACTGGTGTTTTCGTACCGTTCAAATCAAAACGTTGTACGTTCTTATTTTCTCGGTTTAAAAATATTTCTTGATTCTGTGGGTGCGCACGCCGTTGCTGTCAGAGATTAGTAGTCAAGTATTAGAAACTAAAACTGCATTATTATTAACTTCAACAAACTGTACGTACTGACATTGTCCTCTAATAGTAACAACACGTTTCCCCGCCTAATGCTCCCAAGGTTAGCTAATTACTCAGTCCGATTGATATGACCTATAAGATTTATAGATACGTTGTTACATCGAATGTCCTCTTTGCTTCCTGATACCGTTTCCGACTGTACTTACATACTTCTCTGTATTAATCAATATACAGAAGGCCGTGGTACTAGTTCCTACCGTGTCTTTTCTACTGCTTTCTTCTTCTTCTTCTTCCGTGTAGAGTAGGTCTACGAGGTGTGTTCAAACAAAGACCGAACTATTTGTTTATCACGTCCACCTGTGCATAGAGCGGACTGCACAATTAAGTGCTGCTAGTGAGAGGTTTTGACGCCGGAATGCCGTTTTCTCCGTCCCTTAATGATCGTCAGTCTTGGACCTACACGCGCTGACGGGTACACACCGTCCGGCGGATTTGTAACGAAGTGAGAATGAAGATCTTAACACAACGTGTGTGTATAAAATTTTGCTGCTAACTTTGTAAAATCTTTACAGAGCAATTTCCTTTGCATTCCAAAGTTGTCATTACCATTTGAATTCGTACGCAGTTGTTGACCGATTTCAAAACGGGACTCTTTCTGATCGTCGTCAACAAAAGCAGTAAGAATTTTTCATTGCTACGATACATTTTTACTGTCAACATTTAATTTTACAATCTTATATATGGATGCACATTCTCTCAGAAAGTCTCTGCAGTTAAACGATGATTTACAATTACAAAATCACGAGCTCTGTTCCCATGAACTTCGACATCGCTTCGATCTGCACCAACCATAGTTTTTACCCTCTTTAAAATTTCGTAAATTAATCCCTCGGCTCATGCAGGCCTCCGCGTACGCTTAATTCAAAAACCAGAATCCCTCTGGAAAATTTTAACCTCAAAATATCACACGCACACATTGTTCTTCGAGGTTCTTTGTTAATCACTTTGTCACTAATCCGACGGCCAGCATGCGCACGTCCCCACTCAATCTGCTATAGCTCAAAGAATACTGTAAATACTAAATAACTAATGCGGATAGCGCATCAGAATAAATGGCAGTTTGTTGTCAAAAACTATCGCTAGGCGCGCTTAAAGTCGTTGCGCGCTGTTTCTGCGGGTTGATATGGTATTCAAAAAGTTCGGTCTTCTTTTGAACACACCTAACGAAGCTTTGTCGTCCTGTTTTCAACAGTTTGCTGATGGTACAGTACCCGTCTTCCACGCTTCTAACTTTTTTAAACGATAACAGTAATGAATCGCGGATATCAAAATTTATGAATAAAATTTTGTCATCATTGATAATATTTAAATGTATCACGGAAACGTCGCTTTTTAAATATTATCAATGACGGCAAAAACCAGTTTATTAATCCTAACAGTGGCGTGGCGTGGGTACATAACAGCTGTTTCCGTTCGTGATAGGCCTAAAACTTAACCTAAAAATTAATTCTAATTTTTCTAGTACCAAGTGTTTTCTTTTTTGAGCTAAAACATTCTTTTAGAGCTAAAATATTTGTTTAGAGTATTTTGTATCTTTCGCTGGCAGAAGAAGAGGGCCTCGGTTCAACGCGATCCGACTCCACTATACTTACACAGAATAGATGAGGACACAAATAATCGAATTAATAATAGACCCCTAATAAAGACAAACAGAGAAACATATAACTAAACGAACAAAACAGAAATAGGTAAGTTGTAACTGCTGCACGTTGGTTTCGAAACGAACATAGCTGCTAACTGAGCGTTTTGCCGGTTTATACAGCGGCAACACATTGGGTGGACAAATGTGCCCCCCCTCCTGAGTTTGTACAGTGATAACTACTGCGAGGTCAATGACTACACACATTAAAACATTGCCGATATCTGACACGGCAACACAAGACGGTGCAAGTGCACATCAGTTCGAAAGTAACGCTATGCTTTTCTTCAAGTTTCCCTACTAGTATTGTTCGCATTTCAAATTCTTTAATAACTAAAGTACTTATTCTGTGATATAATTAATTTTATTTTATTTCATTGCTTGTACTGTTGACGTCGGCAACAGCGGTTACATGGACGCCACGCTACTGCTTCTGTCCTACGTACGTTTTCAATATATTTCTGGCACATTAAGATTAATTCCACTGTGTAGTCTTAAGCTTCTCAGTTATAGCAATAAAAAGTTTAAAAATTTTACAACTGCTAGTTATGTCACCGACTTAACAAAGTCTTGGTTTTTCAGGACTCTCCAACACCAAAGTACCACTCGTGGGTTGAAGACCCCAGACAGACTTTGCTCTAAAACATTTATGTCAAATACGTTCAGTGAAGCGTCTGAATGCGCAAAAATGTCTTCATATCTTTTTATTTCTTATTATAAAAAGATATAAATTTATATTAAACCGGATTTATTAGTCAATCAACGGACACGTCGTGAACAACAAAACCCAGGAATTTTTATTTCTTCTTTGTGTACGCCAGTATTTGGTAGCCATGCAACGTCATACTGTTTCACAGATGTCTGAAATCGACTCCTAAGCACCTTAGGATTGGTGTTTACACTCAGAACTTATTCCGGTCTGTAAACTGACTAACGTTTGTACAACACAGACCGATTACTGTTTGAAATCGCCTTGCGAGACAAAGCGACAGACAATCTGTATCGGGAATCGAAACCCCGGTCCCCTGGCATACTTTTTAAATATTAAAAATGTTGAATATAAACTTAAAATTTTAAGAAGTTGTAACAAACTATTTTACTAACTTTGTGCAAAATAGATGTGAAGTGTGAATAAGGAAACTTCAATGTGATTTATTTAATTTGATTGACTAGTAGCTATTTGTCTAACATTGCTTACCTGCTTAAATATACATTCTCAGTATTACACTAAAAACTCATTTATCCGAATCACATTTATCAAAAAATCCGGTTTATCCAAAACAATTTAGTAAATTTTAAAAATACAAAAAAGCATTTTCCTGTTGCTATAATCTATATTTAATAGCGTAGACACGTGATTTCACGTGATATAAAATAGAAAGTCAATACTGTAATCAGATCTAAATGAAAGACTTCGAGATCGGGCAGCCAGTAAACGAGCTTCAAAGCTTAGGCAAAAAACTATGATTGATTACTGTACAAACAAGCAATAGGACTGTTCCAGTACTGTAGAAACTATAATTTACAGTGCGGTGCCGTGTTATAGTTTATTGTGTCATATTCACTGTAAGTAACTTTTAAATTATTATTATTATTAAATAAAGTTACTGTACTTACATATGTATTATTATTTAAATAGAAGTTTCGGTTTATCCGAAATTTTGTTTCTCCGAAACGGGGGCAGTCCCATCAAATTCGGATAAACGAGTTTTTAGAGTATTCACACACACACACACACACACACACACACACACACACACACACACACACACACACACACACACACACACACACACACACACACACACACACACACACACACACACACACACACACACACACACACACACACACACACAGTAATCCTTCTTTAAGTATTTTATTGACTTTTTTTTTTAAGAGGGGCCACAAGATAATTAAAACTAGGCCAAAAGCCTAGAGAAGCCAAAAATGCGCTGGATCCAGTGAGACGGGACTTGCAATTAAAACTCACAAAATTAACAACCAATAAATTTTTATTACATCCTTCTCTTTTTTTTTTATAACAAAACGTTAAATATTTATCTCCCAACAAAGTCAGTGCTTTCTCCTTAAAATATTTTTGTTAATTTTTTACTTTAAAAATAAATATAAAATTTAAATGAAATTAATAAAATGATTAATTGATTTTCTTTTCCAATTGGGGTTACTTTTCCCCACTTAGCCCTATACCTAACCCCCAGAAATAACACATAAATATACAATAAATATAAATGGACATATAAATATATATGTCTACAACTAAAACACATACACACGTTCCACATCACAGGACAATTACAACTTTCAACATTAATATCTTGCCACACCTCTTTCACCCCATAAGGTACATAATTCACAATTCATAAATATTCTTGAACGCAACACCTATTGAAAGATCTTAATACATAATAATCCATATATATATATATATATGTGTAACCCCAGTGCCCCCAGGGCATACTAAAATTCAGGGGTTGGCATAATGCCTGATATTACTATAAAGTGCTCCCACACTGAGCACTTAGACTTGGAGGAAATATAATCATAATTCAGTCAAAATACAAGTGAACATAATAAATTAAAAAGAATTTAAGCGTGATAAATTTTTGTGAAATATTAATAACAGTAATATTTTCGTGAAAGAAATTTAATAACAGTGATGTGCGATGATGCTTTATAACCTTTAAGGATTAATTTGGCCCAAAGGCCGACATGTTCCTAGGCAAGATCGTGCCTAACTAAACCTGTCCCAGGAGCATGTTCAAGTCTGCATGACAAATCCGCCTATACAGGATTAAACTGGGGACCCGAATGAAACTAACAAAAGAAACTCCTATCCATTATAGGACCCAAACTGAATATAAATATGTGAAATTAATGAATCAATTGAAAACTAAATTTAATCTGTGAAATTACATGATGAATGATAGAATTACTAGCACTAAGGTAACCCTTTTACTGAAAACTAGAAAGAAATTTACATGCCTGAATGGTAATCAGCCACGGATACATGCCAACCTCTGGGCTCACACTTAATATAAATAGTATTACAAAATGTACAAAAGATTCCCCCCCAAGTCCGCGCACTATTCTGTCCCGTTAACCGGGGACCCAATCGAAATGTGTAAAGCTTAAAGTCATTTTAGGGTATGTCGCTATATGCCCACGAGTTCTAGTAGGTTACATTCACTTGTGTTAAAAAGTAATATTGGGTTGGTGTCACCTGATTTATTCCCTGGTGTGGAGTTTGAAGTCCTGGTCTAGAGCATTTTTGTGTTGGTGTGGCCTGTTCTTCGCTGTTCTCCTCCGGCAGATGAAGCTGAGAGCCTTTGATGTTCGGTTGTTCAGGTCATGATTTGGAGCTGGTCCTCGACTTGAAGCGGGGGACCCGCAGATCTGTTTTAATTTAGCCTGCCATAGGTGGAAGATGGAACGATTAATAAAAACTTCTCTGTCGGAGAGCGGCGAGGCGGTTAGTTGGAGTAGCGAAATCAGACAAGCTCCGAACCGTTTATTCTACGCATTTTTCAACTCGCGCTCCAAGGCGCCCGCAAGGGAGCAGCACCAATCAAGCGCCGTTTCGTTACCTCATGTAGATTCTGCGGTAACCGTTAAACACAGTACGGCAGAACGCCCACCGCTAAATACAGAAATCTATTTTTCTTTATATTCGTTAAATGCAGTACAAGATTTTTTTATTATACGCTATTTACTTTTGCGTATTAGCGCCGATTTTATTCAATCGGCACAACACACACACACATATATATTAGTGCATTCATTTTTCTGTACCCATCTCTACCATTATTCAATCACGAAGATAATTGGAAGCCTCCTTGCCACTAAGGAATAGCTCACCACACATAACGTCTGTACACACTCTCTAACACTCTTACACCATACAACCAGTGGCCTTATGTCATCAGCCACAAGTAAAATTGTCTCCCTGGTTCATGACAATATTTTTCACTGCCAGGGGAAGTTGTGTTGTTAGGTCAGTATGGAAATTATGTTGGCTTTTATTTCCCTCCCTCAACAAGAAGTTTGATTCATCCTCTACATTCCAGTCTGACAATAATGTGTCTTAACGCTATGTAATTTACCATATTATAAAATATGACAGTTTAATTTAATCACGTCTCTTGAGGTATCAAATGAATTGTTTATCAGTTGGCAATCACTATTATTACTGTATCAAGATCGTCCTACTTACACAGTTTACAAACACTTTAAACACATTTCTGTCTTCTCTTACAACCTTCTTAATCAAGCAACGTTTTGATGTGGTTTAGTATTTTGTAAATTCCATCTTGCGTTTGTCCAATGGTTGTCTCCACATCGGTATTTAGTCTTTTTGTTATGCCATACAACTATGATTTTAAGCTTTTGCCTTAACAAATAAATACAATAATGAATTAACTCACATATACATACACATATGCACACAGGTGCATGCTGAAAGATCTCACCTACAATTCAACAGGTAAAGTCACACACGAAAATCCCTTATTAATTATAGAACCTCAATTATACATATTGTTACGACATCACAGAACAATCTACGTGTTTGTTGAATGTGCCAGAAGAATCTCGATGTAACGCGTGTGGCGTACGTGCTTGTCGATGCATTTTCGAGAGGTTTCTCGAAGGCGCCAGCCGCGCGGACTGTGTCAAGGCCGCAGTTAATTACGTAGTTCACACGAGCGCTAAGACGCAATTAGGAACATTCTGGTATGTGATCGCAGGTATAAATACGTGGCGGCAGCGGCCTTAAGTTTCAGTATTAGTGCGAAATATTGACAGCGCGGTTCGAGAGTTATTGTCGGGCGAAATTACTGTGCGCGTTCAAGTGGTTATTAGTTGTTAAGTGTTGTGTTTTATAATCGGACGGTAATTGTAATACAATTGTGTTTAATTTTTAGTGGACATTTTATTGCGTGTGAACAATTTTTATTTGATTTGTTGTAGAGATTGTGTTGTTAATTACGAACTGTTAACTGTGGAAATTAAAGCTGGTAATTAGTGACTTAATTGGTGTCTTGTACTTATTTTGTTTTCCACTGTACCTACGACGATCGAGTAGACCGTCGTAACAGTGGTGTCAGAACTGGGATAAAACGGTTAACAGTGGACACTTTGTACAAGACGAGTGTGATTCGTAATTAATCGGCAAACATGGATCCCAGTCAGATGCTGGAAGCTTTACAAACACTGCTGCGGCAGACACAGGAAGAAGCAGAAAGACGACAAAAACAAGAACGAAGACAAGAAAGAGAAGAGGCAGAAAAACGACAAGACGAGAAAGCGGAAGCGAGACAGAGGAACGACGACGACAGGAGGCAGAGGAACGGAAGCGTAAAAACAGAAGACATCAAAGCATTACTACAGGAGCAGAAACAGATGCAAGAACATAGTACCGCAGAATTGGGTCTCGTACGAGGTGAGCTTAATAAACAAGTTACTAAATATCGGAGGTACATGAATCAATGACATTAAAAATAGCTAAAGTAGAAAAATCTGTCTCGAGTGTTGAAGAATCGATGTCCACAAAAATATCAGACATAGAAGAAACCATGTCAAATAAAATATCTGTAGTAGAAATCTCAATGGCAAACATAAGAGAGCAGTTCCTGAAGTTACAACCAAAATAACTTTGTGAACAGACTGTACCAATGATAAAGACGGAGAAAGACACAGAAAATAAGTCAGTAGTGAAGGTCACCTCGCCTGCGGTTGGGACAGTTCATGTCAAGGCCCTAACCTTTGATGGAAGCACGCACTGGGCGACGTATTTACGCCAATTCGAAGCTGCTGCATGCGCAAATAATTGGACGGAGAAAGACAAGGCAGTTTCACTCGTTCTCTCGTTAAAAGGACCTGCGGCAGAATTACTACAGAAAGTGCCACCTGACAGCCAGAACATCTATGCCGAGTTGATAAAAGTTCTAGAATTACGCTACGGTGATAAACATTTGCGAGAGGTGTACTACGCTCAATTGAGAACAAGACGATAACGTTCTGGGGAGAGTCTCAAGAGTTTGAAGCAAGTATCGACAGATTGATTAGATTGGCCTATCCTGAAGCACCAGAAGACTTACGAATAAGGTTTGCGGTGCAGACATTTATTGATGGCATCGGAGATTGTGAACTTCAGCAAGTGTTACGAATGGCAAGACACCGAAATAGCTCAGAAGCTCTTGTTCACGCTCTAGAGTTTGAAGCTGCCAAGTCAGCGTCCCGCTATATTAATGGGTTTGTGCCATCACATTGCAGTCAGAAGATCCCTGTATCACATTGCCGTTACGATGGGTGCAGAAAAACAATGTTGTCGGACAAACAATTCAAAAGTTCAAGAGAGTCGCAACAATTTGAAAAGGACAGAAGACCGAAATATTACAACTGTGGAAAACGTGGTCATCAACAGGTAGACTGTTGGGGGAAGAAGATACCGAGAGAAGAGAGTGATCGCACCAATTGGAGAAGTAAAGCCCCAGAACAGCACACAATTTCCACGCTACATAAGACCAGTGGAAACTTGATTGTTAATGGATTTGCGGAAGGTAAACGAACATCATTTACAGATGACACGGGCGCCACAGTGTCCATTGTGCGCCCTGACTTAGTCAGTAACCGCCAGCCTCTAATTAGCTCTTGTACAATACAGACTGTGACTGGAAGCCCCGTCAAGGTGCTAGGAAAGGTAGATGTAAGTGTACGCCTGGGTCTTCTCGAGTTTAGCCACCAAATGCTCGTTGCAGACATTGTCGATGAAGTGATTCTTGGCACGGACATTATGAATGCCTACGGATTCGTTGTGGACTTAAGAGAGAATGTCCTGAAGGTTGGGCAAGAGAAGATAAAGCTTTGCATGGCTACAATGACAGGGTCTATCAACCATTCGATTAAGCGAGTGGCATTAGTCGAAGAAAAAGTCAACAGGTCTGGTCAAGAGGAACCCTCCCTATTGCAAGCGGAAATGGAGGAAGAACTAGCAGAGGAAATACAAATAAGTGTAACGACAAAAGTTGGAAAGCCAACTATGAGTGTCGAGACAAAACTCTTGCTTGTTCCTGAGCTGATAGAAGCGCCTGAGGGCAAAGTGGCTGAAGATGAGGTTACGCAAGAGGTTGTTGACGAGAACCAAACAAACTTGGATCGGGCAGTGGTGTTTAGGTCAACACTACATGACGCAACGGGAGTGATTCCCGCAAAACTAGTGGTTGAGCGGAAGACTCGCATTCCTGGGAACGTGATGTTTGGATCACACGAGACTGAATTCGAAGAACGGGAGAATTATCTTTCGCACGAGACTGAATTCGAAGAACGGGAGAATTATCTTTCGCAAGGACGTCCACCTAGATTGCCTGGTCGAGTATTACTTCAGAGACGGTTTGCCAGTTCGGGACGAACAGGCTTAAGGAGGGGATGTGTTACGACATCACAGAACAATCTACGTGTTTGTCGAATGTGCCAGAAGAATCTCGATGTAACGCGTGTGGCGTATGTGCTTGTCGACGCATTTTCGAGAGGTTTCTCGAAGGCGCCAGCCGCGCGGACTGTGTCAAGGCCGCAGTTAATTACGTAGTTCACACGAGCGCTAAGACGCAATTAGGAACATTCTGGTATGTGATCGCAGGTATAAATACGTGGCGGCAGCGGCCTTAAGTTTCAGTATTAGTGCGAAATATTGACAGCGCGGTTCGAGAGTTATTGTCGGGCGAAATTACTGTGCGCGTTCAAGTGGTTATTAGTTGTTAAGTGTTGTGTTTTATAATCGGACGGTAATTGTAATACAATTGTGTTTAATTTTTAGTGGACATTTTATTGCGTATGAACAATTTTTATTTGATTTGTTGTAGAGACTGTGTTGTTAATTACGAACTGGTAACTGTGGAAATTAAAGCTGGTAATTAGTGACTTAATTGGTGTATTGTACTTATTTTGTTTTCCACTGTATCTACGATGATCGAGTAGACCAGTAGACGGTCGTAACAATATGTATAGAAATGACAAATGCACAAAATATCCAACTTACAAGCAGAAAACATTTCAACAAGCACAACAATATATATTTCACAACAGACATAAGATTTTCATCATATGGAATGTTTACAGTCCAGTAAGTGGTGTTTTATTTTTAGAACATTGATTCTGTTGTAAATCAACAGGAATGCAGGAAAGAGTGAGCAAGGGTGTGATGCAAGTCCTACCAACGTTCTCACAATTAGCTACAAGGAATAAACTTTTCAATCAATGGAAATATAACAGGCAGAATTTGTGCACCACTTTCTTACAGCGTAAACAATCTGCCTTAAAATTATTTGTTTGCTATACTGGTATCTATTTTTGTTTTAAATTTTCAAGAATTTTAGTGAGTTGAAAATATAAAATATTGACAAAAAAAGTATAGAATGTAGTTCTTATGTGACTGAAAAAGTCCATGAATTTAAACACTGTACACTGTACTATTATCTCATACACATACTGAAAACAGTAGATTTTTTTGTTGCACAATATGATGTTTATATTCTGACATGAATGTTTTGTGTAGCCTTCGATGAGACATCCTCAGTGTACCTCCTAGAGGAGCCTCGTTACAGATTGAATAAAACACGAGTTTATAAACATGAAATGTTTAATAACCCAAAAAGGTATTGTTTATAACAATTGTACAACATTTTTTTCATAATTAATATCTATGTGTACATTTGATTTGACATATGAAGACAACAATTTGATGGCCATTAAAATAAAGAGATTTGAGCACAATTTTGAGAACATTAAGGAGGAAGATCCATAAAGAGATAATGAGACAGAGATCAGGCTTTATCAGATTATGGCTGTGCCCATGTTGCTTTACGGTTTGGAATGCTGTGCGCCTAGACAGAAGGACTTGAGGGCCTTGCAGACACCAAAAGTGAAATTCATTCATTCAGTGTTTGAGCAGTTCGCGTAGAGTGTGTAACGATGATATATGAGCTGCATAAAATAAATATTGAAGAGTTTGTAATCACACAGCTCATCATTCAAGATGAACTGGAGGGATCATATCCTACACATGTCTTCAGATAGAATACTGAAGGCAATAGTAGTTATGCCCCACGTGGATATATATATATACGTCATTTCTTCAAATAAATACATTGCAAGTAGGTTTATTTTCACTTGACACACGTTTCACAGAAATTACCCACTCAAGTCTATGTGGATACTGTAAACAGGTCACATAGACCTCAGGATACCAAATATAATATGAGTGAAACATTGCCATACAAGACATTTTTGACGTGTATTTCCGATCTGACAATGAGCTGTGAAGCTTGAAAGCGCTAATCGGAATAATTTTTGTATAGTGGTGTGCAACAGTGATAATTCTGCTTGTGATTTTAACCACTAACACAACTTACTTCATTAAAATTTTTGACGTGGTTCATACTAGAAGAAGACTTGTAGAACATATTAGTAATTTATTAGAAATTTCAGCAAAATTTCATAAGCACTTAAAGTAGGCCTATTTCTCAACCCAGATGTGTGTGATAAAATAAAGCTTATAAATAACTATAGAAATGGAAGCAATTACAATATTTGTAAATTAATCAAATAAAGGGGGAGTCCAAGCTTAAAACTAGCCTAAGGTTGCCCCCAGGAGCAGCTCTTAGTTATGCTACTGGTATTGTCCATATACAGGTTTCTGATGATGGCATTTTAAACGTCAACACAAACATTGTTGAAATTTCTATTACCCAGGCTGTTAAGCTGTGATCCACAGTAGTCATACAATAATCAACAGTATCTTTTTATTATCTGCTTACTGTAGGCCTAAATATTGTTTTATGATATACAATTATACTTCTTGGATTTTGTTGCCCATGAGTATTAATAATGCATGCATTATTTCCGGCTACAGAACACTAATGTTTAGATGGAAATATTACATCTGCTTTTACGTCACTAGAGTTATTTTTTGCTTTTTGTAAGCTTCACCAGATGCCTCATCAGACGTTTCTTAGAGTCAGAAATGGGGCATTACATATTATCAGTAGTAATCAATTCTGTGTATGAAGGTCACTTGAAAAGTTTGCAGGGTGACATCTATAGCTTAACAGTAGAACTATGAGTTGCATGCTGTAAGATTCATATTTCATATACACATTTGTCAGTTTCCAAAACCATCTGTCAATTTATTTAATTTTTACCAGCTGCTTCAAATAATATGCCAGGCATTTTGAAAAGTGGACAAATAGCACCAATGGAAGTTTACAACTAAATGGTAAATGTGTTATAGATGCTGCACCTTCAAAAACAAAGGTTCGTAAAGTGGGCATGCAAGTTGAAATGTGGTTGTACAAGCTCTGAAGGTGATTCCCATGTGGATGACCAAAATGTGGCACCTTTGTTTTTCATTTTTTGCACAGAAGTTCTCAAGACACCAGAAGACACAGAAAGACTTTTTTTATACCAAAATTCTAAATATGATACACATGATAGATGTATATGATCTCAGCATTGACAGACTCTCAGTCACCAATCTTCCATCACCATGTATAAAAACATTTTAATGACATCTGGAGTTGCTGCACTTTTGGGGCAGCCACTGCAAGGATAATCTTCAATGCTTGTATGACCACATTTAAATTCGAGTTCCCACTTAAATTATTGTTTTGAAATCTCTGCATTACATATTTATGAATTTATTGTGCATTTCTATTGGAGTTAAACTTTTTTTTAACAAACAATTCAATCATAGCATGTTATTTGATTTTGTCCATTTTTCAAAACACGTGTGACAGATAAATTTTGAACAGCTGTTAAAATTGACAACTGAATAAACTGACAGATGGATTTAGAAATTCATTGATGTTTACAAGACTCTTACAACACATGAAAAATTGTAGTTCTACCGCTAAATTATAGATGTTGCTCCTTGAATTTTTCAACTAACCCTCATATGGAAATGTTGTTTAGAGATGGATGACTTTAATATTTATTACCTACAGTTTTGTTGAACCCCCCCATCCAAAAAATGAAATTCTGCATACACCCATGTAAACAATAAAATGTATTTACTACTCAGTATTATCATTTGATAACAGAAGATATTCATTGTATACACTGTTCTATAGACTTTTATAAAATAAGATTTAAGGCAACATAACAAATTATAAGAAATATTGTACTGTACATTCATATTCCTAAGTTTAATACACATACTGTATGTATTGTACACTAATAAACTAAGTTTATGTAGAAATAACAAAAATAATAATAATGTTTCGTGCACTCATTGCTGTATAATCTTAGCTCTTTATAAATTTGTTTTGTGGAATTTGTCTCTTTCGTCATATTGTAAAACCTTAGTAAGCTGAAATTTTAATGACTAGAAAACAAATAATTTCCCTTCAACTTCAAGTAACGAAATTGACTGTAAGTGGGACAGAATGTATCCAGTTCTAGGAACAATGTTCTTGTACTAGTAGTTGCGTTAAGACCACAATTATATTAATTCAATAACCTCACAATGCAAACATTTGTGGCCAGTTGTTAGCATTCTGCCAACATGTTTTATGCTGTTTTTGTAGAAAAAGAAAACGGGTTAAGGTTGTAATATTCACAAGCTGTCAGCGCCGGCTGGACATCGTAATCTAATCTATATGGTTTTTTCATTAGTAGTAACTAAGGAATTTCTACTGTCATAAAGCAAGTACATTTCATTACCAAATAAATAGCAAACTGTTGTTATCAGAATGGTTTGTCCTCATTAAACATATTTAGTGCTGTCTGCTGTCTATCAATGTGAACATTGGCACATTAAATTTTTACTAATGTATTTAGGCCTATTTGCGAATAAATAATTTTGTTTAGAAAATGAAAATAAATAATCTTAGTAAGTTTATGCTAAGTAACACTATGTCTTCCCAAAATTTAGGTACAAAGAGATTCATGAAAGAATTACAGAATGCAATAACTGAATGGACAAGTCCTACAATGGTCAGAAGTACAAGGATCAATGTGGGTAAAAACAGTGACTGTGAAGATAATCAGATGAACTAATGAAGAGGGCATGAATATTAAACTGGGATCGTATTTTAAAATTCTGTTTTGAATGCCATAATAATTACAACCCAGAAGTATGGTCACATGGTTGTAGCATCATGGACCCACTTGCAGAATCAAGTAGCGCATGCGTACGTACAAACCTGAAGAGATGACACACAATCCCTTGGTGGCCAGGGACCTCTGCACTCATATAGATCACAATAAAAACAAACTGAACTACATTCGATTATGTTGACTATAAAAAAAGTCTTGCAAAATAAGCGATGAATATTAAACAAACAAAAATTTAATTAATTAAATTCTCATAATTCCAATAACTTTACAAAAATTAAAATTTTGAATTTTTTAAATCTTTACGTCAAATGGACTAAAATTAATGTTTGGGAATAAAAAAATGTATCTAAACAATAGAATTCATAAAATTTATTGATAGTGTATATAAATAAAAATAAATTGTAAATAGATTAGAAATACTACTGTATATTGAAGAGAACTAAAATACTATACCTCCATGCACCACCCCCACTATACCTTCCATGCAATAACCGTTACAAAGTCTGGCAGTCTGTCTCTAAGCTGATGAAGGCGAACACTACGCCGAAACACGTTCGACGAGAAAAGACAAGTAAGTTCACAAGTGAAAGTTTCATTATTATATAAAGTGTAGTGCTGTGAAAAAAGATGATGAACAATCAAGACAACTAAAATACTATTGAAAATCTTAGAATAAAAACTAACAAATATAAATGAAATGGAAGAAGACCAACAATTCTACAAAAAAGGAAAAATAAAGAAAAAAGAATCAACTAGATAGCCACCATTATACACAATGACACAGTTTAAGTGGACACAGAGTTCTGAATTTGTGTACTTTGGTGAAAACAAGTTATAGATACTGAAAGATACCTAGTTTGTTTTAAAGAATAAAAAAGTACTCCAATAAAAATTTTGGCTGAACTCGTCACAGTTTGTATAGTAAACAACATATTTTTGCTTCTCTGTTACATAAAATAAAATTTGTCTAAAACTGTCAAAAATATTTACATTTGAAACAGACATGCAAAAAAAAATTAAACACTTTAGTTGCTGTTAAAGCGTTAAACATTGTCTGCAAAATAGCCTACTGCATATCTTGGATAATTTTTAAGAAATACTAGAAGAGTTTTGTTTAGAACAAACATTTATTTTGCCTTATTTTTTAGATCAATTTTTTTGTTATGTTTAGTAAACAAAACTGAAAGAATACCTGTAACAAATTTTTGAAATTCCTGTAACACAGTTTCTATATAATTGAGAAATTATAGGGCACCACTAAATCTGTTACAGGGAGATTTAATTGTGTGTGTGTGTGTGTGTCATGGGGGCATGGGGGGGGAAGAGAGAGAGAGAGAGAATGTATATGAATAGTGTAACAGATTTTGGGTAGCATCATTCTGAAGACAGAAATTTCCATCTAGCCCGTTATGTAAAAAAAACGACATAAAAAGGCAGTCATTAGGATTGATCGAGTCCAAAATTGTAAGTACCAGAACAAGGCAACAAGCCTATACTATGGTTTCACAAGAGAAGAACAAACATTAATATTCATATATTGTCCAATTCATGATTACTTGAAATTGGCCATGGACCCACGTGTTTGTTATCTGGTCAAATGGCACCACCCGTTTCACACTGTCAAATGTACATTGTTGTAAACAAACACATACGCAACAAAGGTCAAACAATCAGAATTAATTGTTGCAGGAGATATTTTACTGTCACCACAATCTGTAATTGTTTCTACCACTTGAGTAACTTAACTTCCATTTGTACAGATGTCCAACAAACACGTGCTGGACTACGCACATCTGAACAACTTACTGTTGTGTAGTAATCAATACTGAATACTATATCACATGCATGAACAACACACACACACAACTGGAACTAGATACAGTAAGACAGCTAAGCATACACATACTTTGCACTTGGCAATCATGTTTTTTGGTGCCTATTATTATAAACCCCAAATGTTTCTCCTAATCAATAATGTGGCGTCTTTAGTGATCGTAAATTAGAGTCCCCAGTTACCAGATCAGTTTTTCTCAACGCGAGCACTAATTCAGACACAAGTGCTGTCCAAGTACACATTTCATCTGATAAACCATTTGAAAGTCATAAGAAATGTGTATGTCTAATATCAAGATAAAGTAAATATGAATATTCATCGTCACTATAAAATAACATGATTTCTTTTCTTAAGTTTCTACAAACATTTCATCAGGATCACAGATAAAATGTATAGACAGCTTAAGGAAACAGCTCTTGTGTTTTTAGTAATATTTTGGAGACTCGGTGTTATTGTATTATAAGTCACTGCCAAATCCACTTCAGGTAATCCAATAAGCGATTTATTATAGCACTGAGTATATATAGTACAGCTCTTATGGTGTAGGCATGTGTTTGAAAGAAATCTGTGATTGACTTGAATGAACATTAAGCGAAATGTGATAAAAAAGCAGTAAATAAAATAGAATTCTAATTGAACCACTGAAAGGTAATTCTCTGTATTTCTCACCTTATGAATCAATTTAGCAACAGCTTTCCCATAAAACAAAATAAAATAATAACAATTACATTTTAAAAAAAGCAAATGATTTTTTATTATAGTAATTTTCTTTACATAGTTTAAAATTATTTTTTGTATTGAAAGAATACATTATTATAAAATGAGTTATAACTGAATATAATTTTGGAGAGCCTACCAGGTTTGCTTAGTCAAGCACCAATAACTGTAACTGTTGTGCTGGACTGCATTCAGCTTTTAAAACCGCACATTCTCCACCGCATTTAAAACTCGCGCGACTGCCACTGCTTAGTGACCACGTGTCGACGAGTGAAGAGAGTGAGTCAGAGACTATTTGTCAAGAGCGGCGACGATATCGGTTCGTCCCTGCACAGGTGATTTTTGGTCTCACAATGACTGGCATGTTTTAGATTTCGTGGTTAGAGTACGCAGTTGATCCTGTCTCTTTTCTCATCTAACCCTTGACTGAAGCATTTCAGGACTGGCAGCTTGATCTGACTTTGTTCGTTTACTTCTACTAGTATGGAAGCTTAATTCTAGAGAGTCCCAGGTAAGCCTCGATGCCTAATTAAAGTAATCTAATAGGATCATGTGCTATGTAACTTATTTAATAAAAGAATTGTAAATTAAAATAGTCCTGTGTATGCATAAAATTTATAACGTAGATTCATTGAGTTAAAAACAAGGAGGTAATGTAGTGTGATTACTGGTTTTTAGAAGCGGAAGAAAGTGCTCGGGCTATATTTTGAAATTAAGATATGATTTCACAACAATTATGTAATTGTGTGGTGTTTGTGGGGGCGAGCTGTAAGTGAGCCTGTATAAGGCTTTGTTTGACACTTAATACATATAATACATCTCCTAGAGTTCACGGACAAGCCGATGAAGGGGTGTCAGAGGATGACCGTCCACCTGTTGTCCTCCTGTGCAGAGAAAAAGATCTAAGCTCCTCGATGCCACCAGTCACGAACAGCCCCACAGATGAGGATGCAGCTCCAGACGTAACCCTTACTGTCATCAGCTGTGTATCTGAACCACATGCCCGGATAAAACCTAAAATTGGAAAACGCAGGTGGGAGCTTTCAGTATTATATCATTTATTCTGACATCTTCTACTTTCCTCCAGTTTAATCTGCAGAAACCAGGTAAAACAGACTTATAAATTGTAAACTCATGAAACATTAACCTGTAAAGTTTGGTGTGAACATGCATCAGGCATGTGTGAAACTGTAGTCTGGTTTTGTAAGATAGAATCCCATACTGAATTGATTGTGGTTTTACATTATTCAAATATTTTTGATACACTCATGTAAAGGAGGAACACACACACACACACACACATCTTAGTGAGTAACTTAAATTCAAAGTCACATGAACACTGTTTAAATATAGCTGGGTATGAGTGGGTGATACGAGTCCCCTTATGTAGCTTTTCAATCTTACATAATCTAGTGGGATAGATGATTAACCTACACATTTCGGGGATATGAATCTTAAAATGGGTTTAATGAATTCTTAATTCTGTCTTGATGATTTCTTCCTGAGCACACCGACACTGGAGCTGGGTTCATTATGAATTGCTGTTATCATACTTTACAGGGGACATTGGGTTATTTTTGGATGAATTGATGTTACACCTTGGTGAGATATTGATGTGGTGTTACCCCGCAAGGGGGTTTCACCCAAGATAATTACTTGAATTAATTGTGGGTAGTATGTGTATGTTAATGTGTTGTGGTATATGTATGTATGTGTATATTTTCTCAAGGGGGTTAATAATGTATAACTGTATAGTAGCACATGTGTGAACTGTTAAATGAGCTGGCTGATTCAATGCATTGGTACTTACGAGATCTCAAGGAGCTAATTTCTCTAAAATCTTATAAATAATTGGTGTCATGTTATATTTGCATATCTCTAAGCATGTTAGTCAATTTAAATGTCTGTATGAGTTGCAACCTCAGAGTATTCAACAACCAGATTCAAGTGTACTCAATTACTGTGTAGATATACATTGCTGTATGCAGATTTGTGTATGTAAAAGAAAAATTAAGCCATTTTACTATCAGCAACTGTTATGTATTCATGAGATTTTAATAACTGAATTCCATTCAATGGATTAGCTATTTGTATGTGTTGCAATTTAAGAGATCAATAACAGCTTTAAAGCGAATAATTGTTATACCATGTCATGCAAGTGTTATAAATTTATGAAGGAAACAGAAACTCCAATAAATAAGAAATTTGTTATTGTTATATGAGTATTTCATTCTGCAAGTCCTGTCACCATAGCCAGTAGACATGTTTCAAATGTAGCTTGGGTTCCGGCACATTTTATGCTTCATCTAGGTTGAGTGCCTAATCTTAAATACTAAGTTACACCCCTCAAAAAAAAAAAAAAAAAAATTACAAAACTCTTACATAAAACTTGGGGGAAGTTTCACTGTACATGCAGCATACGAAAGAGAAAGCATGATTGCAGAAGTTTCAGGAAAAGACTAAGAAAGATATTTTTAGATCTACCAATAAAGAAGATGCATTTGGAATACAAGGAATTTATATACCAGCCTGGCCTGGCAATTTTGGAAATTAAAAAAGTAAGCAAAATATCTAAAAATTATTATATAAAAATTTCAGCCCTAATCAAACTTAGCAAAAATCAGTTCTGTTGCCCACCCTGCAGGCATTGTTTACATCCATTAAGAGAAAAAACTGTTTGGTACTTAAATTACAGTAACAGTTACAAACAGCTATACTTGGTATGTGAGCGGATTGCTTATCAACCGCAGGTAGCAGTAACATCCTGTACCTGGGCTGACTCATACAGTCATTAACAATAATGTGTTTATTTATCAAAGCACTGTGTTGCTTAATCGTTAGTCTGTGATAATGCAGAAACTGATTCTGTGAAACGCACATCAGACAGTATGATTTGAAAGCTTGCACACTAGAATAATTATTCTTAATGTCTTGAGAGTACCTTGAGAGTATTCTCAAGTAACTTGGGAGTAACAACTTAATGATACTCATTCATGTGTGTGTGTGTGTGTGTGTGTGTTGTCTGATCACATTTATAAACTTGTTTTTTTTTCTATTTGTATTGGCTATCTGAGGACCACATGCCAATTTCAATTCTTTATTCCTTGTTCTTTTCTTTTTCTCCAATATTCTTTGATCTTTTCACTATGTCTTTTCTTCCTGTCTTCAGTCCACTTTAAACCTGCGTTTTTCTCTCTCCTACCCTGGACTCCTTCCAGTTTTAACACTTTTGGCTGAAAAACTTCTCTTTCAATTGCTTCTTCTGCGTTTATATTATTTTTTTCTAAATCCTTTTTGACTTCTTTAACCCAACTTGATGTTGACTTCTTTCTCCATAGATATTTTAAGATCTGTTTTGTTAACCTATTGTCACCCATTCTATATAAATGTCCAAAAAATACTAGTCTTCTTTTTCTCACTGTTTCTGTTACATTTTCTATACTTTGATATATTTCATAATTACTTCTTAATTTCCAACCTTCTGAAGTTTTTCGTGGGCCTAATATTTTCCTAATGATTCATCTTTCCAATATTTCTAGTTTGTCTAAATTATAATTCAATGCTAGACATTCACTTGCATATAGGCATTCTGGCCACACTACTGTACTCTATTGCCTTATTTTCACGTTTTTAGATATGCACTTTTTATTGTAAATATCTTTAGTTATACCATATGCTCTTTCCATTTTATGAATCCTTTCTTCTATAGCAAATTTTTGTAAACCATTCTCTTGAATTATTTCCCCTTGATACTTAAATTTTCTAACCCTCTCTATTCGACCAGTATCTGTTAGCAGAAATTTTGGCACATTTTTAATGTTCTTGAGAAATTTGTTTTTTTCTGCAGAAATTCTTAAGCGTCTTCTACTGGCTATGTTCCCTAAAAAATTAACTTGTGTTACTGCAGACGTCAGAATGTTGTGGAAAGCAAAGTCATCTGTGAATGCCAAACAGTTTGTTCCTTCTTCCCAACATGATTGGTGATATTTTGCATTCCTTTAATTTTTCATTCCAAATTCTCACTACTTTCTCCAGGACACAGTAAACTTGTATTTTATTGCATTTACTTTTTATTGTAATTTTAATTTTCTGTCACTGATTGGGTATGTCATATCCTGCCATTTACCAAGAGCTGAAAGGAGTCACATGACAAAATGCAACAACTGAGCAGCAGTCAGAATATTTCACATGTTACATTGTGTTGTTATGTTGAGGCCACAAATGGTATGCCTTTTTTTTTTTTTAATCCTATAGAAAACTGAAAAAACTTAAAATAAATTTTTTAATATAAAGTACTTTAAATAAGACGTCAATTTGAATCTGAATCCGTAGAGAATTCAATTCTAAAAACTTCGGTGTAAATAATATTGTATAAAAATGGTTAAAAAAAAAACAGAATACTGGTTATTTATTCTTGAAACCATATTTGAGCAGTGTTATTTGCACAGAATTATTCAGCCTTAAATTCTCTACCAAATTTATGGAAAACTAATTTAGTTTGAAGTACTTTAATAGTGTGTTTTTCTATAGGTACAATATCATTTTAGAGGACGTGAAAAAAAAAATGACGAGGAAAAATGTTGTGGTCACCTGTCTCCTAACAACATTTCACAAAATTAATTTTTATTCTTGGATTTCGTTCTCCATGACGTATCCGTTGATTAACTAAATATAATTAAATCACTACTGACTCGGAACACAAAGTTTTTTATGGGTAAAAACATAAAAGTTTTACCTTATAGCCTGAAACAGTTTTCGCTTATTATAAGCTTCGTCAGAGGCTGCCACTGGGAGCACTATCCGTCTTGTTCTTGGCGACAGTGTGATATGTTCTTGGGGGTGTGATATGTTCAAATAACGCATGTGATTTGAATTGTGTCTGTTCGTTTAGGATGTCGTTTTTATGTGTTTGTATATTTCCAATTGTTCAAGAGTGTCTAGTTTTCGGCCTTTTGTGTCTACGTGTAGAATATCCATGTTATTTTCAATGTTTTTGTATGTGTGGTTTGCTTCAATGAGGTGGTTTGCAAAGGTGGACTCGTTAGTAGAGTGTAGTGCCTTAGTGTCTTCAATGTATCTTTGTTTGAAGCTACGTCCTATCTTGTCTTTGTAGAATTTGTTGCAATCTAAGCATCACCACACACACACAACATCGATCCTTCAAAAGTCGACACCATCGAAAAAAACTTTGTGCTCCGAGTTGGTAGTGATTTAATTATATTTAATTTTTATTGCCTATTATAAACAGTATTTATACCCAAGCTCAAAGTAACAACATACAAAATTACTGTTTTTATCTAAGCAGGAAATTTTAGGGAAGGTTTTCAACCTCAAAACCTCTCCCTGCCTACACTAATGGATTTTTTCACAAAACAGTGCCAAAAATATGCAACTTCAAGGTCATTTTTATAGATTTACGTAGGATTTTTATAAAAGGTATACAATTTATGACCTTGGAATCAATTATTTAAAGTGTGTTAGGTAAAGATGCATCTGAATGCATTAGTTTTTATGTTATCAATTTTATCTATGGTAGGTACAGTCCTGCACCGTTTAACAATCTTCATTTGGTATAAGCAGAAAGTTAAGTGTTTTCAGATGTATGTTTATATAAACTTTTTATTTTTTTAGATGAGTGAAATATGCCTATAAAATGTGGCAACAACTTCCTGAGATATCTGTTCAGTTTGTGCGCGTGTGCAGATGTACATAGTATCTTGAGAATTTTGCCCATTCATATAAATGATTCCGGGATAAAATAACGCTACACTATTGTTATTACATTACACTGAATATTGCATTCTGATACATTGAGTTGCACTATACTATTACGCTGCACTATATAATTATGCTGTACTCAATAATACCTAGAAATGACAGCACCTGTAACTTACAAGGATGTTACACGTAATATTGAAATGAATTCATGTGTAATATTACACAGAAATTAAGACACTGGGGGAAAATGAGAGATAAAAATCTCGGATGATGTCAGAGGCAAAACAGAAACAACAATTATAGTTGTAAGACAGCTGTTAGCAGGAAAACATGGTTCTTAGAATATTTTTTAGGACAGTAATTCATTCACCAGATCTGTATACAAAGACACGAATAAACAGTTAAACAGGCTGAATGAGTAATACTATAAATTAACTGTAGTAGTAGTAGTAGTAGTAGTAGTAGTAGTAATAGTAGCAGTAGTAGTAGTAGTATTTTTTACATTATTATGTTTTAATTGTTGTGACCGGCTTTTCTTCAACAATTCATGATCTTTGGATATGTTTTTAAAAAACACAGTGATATAGATCTTTCTAAAGATATGGAATTGTCACTGCAAATGCACTAACTAAAAAATGATTAACTGAAAAAAACAATGCTGCTCCAATGTACTTCATTCATAATATAATTACTTCACTTAAAACTAATAAAATAAAAAAGAAAGTGAAAATCGCAAATAAGCATTTACTGTAAGGTCATAATTTCTCACCAAGATAATAATAATCTTCTATATTCTATATTTGTAGAATTACTCTACAAGGAAACAAAGTAGCTAAAATAACTGATAACTTACAACTAAGATACATTTAACACAATACATTTTTTGTCAAATTTTTAATTTTATCTATAACACAATATAGATATTATTTGCAGTGACTTATCTAGCATCACTTTAGAATTTTTTTTCATTTTTGATGGGACTGTGATATAGTATTCTTCATAGAATTTGGCAAGGAATATGAAATTCATAATAAACTATTAAAAAATGGCATTGGACTGAAGGTGAGAAGTCTGAACTAGTTTAACAAAACAATATTTAAAAATAGGTCATGTTGGAAATTAGGTTTTACATATAGGCTCTTCACAAACAATAGGGCAGGACTTTAATAATAGACATCAGAATGACACTTTTAATGTAGTACAGAAGAGTTTAGAACAAGAATAGCATTTGCTTGACACTGTCATCACAGCATAACCAAGAACTATTTTCACAGTAATTACTGGATTATATAATTATTGCATTCTGTGGTCATTTAAGGATTATAATTAAAATTGTTTTGAATGTTCATCACTTCTTTGTTTACACACATAATAATTATTAATATTAGTTTTACTTTCACTGTAAGCTTACTTGGTTTATTCACTCAGTTAACGTTTCGGAGTGGTGTTCTCCTTCTTCTCCTTACCAGACAGAAAACCACAGTTACACCAATATAAAAAACAACCTAGAATCTTACTACACTACCTACCCAAAAGCCGTAAACTTAACACCACAGAACAATTTGAAATATACAAACACAACAAAACACAACCAAACAACATACTCAATGACCATTTACAATTTAAATCAAACACACTATTTGACACAGTAATAAACAACACATACAGCAATCAACTAAACGCCATTCAAACATGTTTCGGGACGCTTGTCCCATCCTCAGAATTTTTAAAAATGTCTCTTCATACCATCATATGATGGCATAGTCATCAATATATTAAATATTAAAATCCACATAACACAAAACACAATCGCATTACACAAAGTTCGCGCACAACAGTTTTATGGTGTACACCGCATGGTACCGACAGCGCACTGATTCATATTTGACTCGTGTCGCAACAATATCGACACGCAGTATCATACAGGACATTAGACATTTACTAAAGCCACAGACGGTGAGTTGCATAGCGTTTAGTTGATTATAAAATACGTGGCTTGGACTATAAGCGGATTTATTCCATTAACAATAACACATACAACAATTCAAACTCCGACGCCAATCCCCTCCACCTCCACCCCCACACAACCTGTTAACCAAAAAACCGTTACACATAAAATTACTGGCAACTTGACACATTCCGTATCCGAACTCACTGAAGAAGGAGAACACGACTCCGAAACGTCGTCTGAGTGAATAAACCAAGTAAGTTTACAGTGAAAGTAAAACCAATATTAATAATTATTATAATTAAATTCAAACAATGTGCAAACTGAACATATTGTTCAATGTTTATATAATAATGTACACTTATCTAAAAATGAAACTTTTTCTTGTGAAACTTACTGTTTATTCTCTTCTCGTTGAACGCGTTTCGGCGTACGTATTCGCCTTCTTCAGCTTTGAGACAGACTGCCATCATTTAGTAACGGTTGTTGTGTGGAAGGTGTAGTGGGGGTGGTGCGTGGAGGAAGGGGATTGGCGCAGGGATTCAACTTAATGTTTGTTTTTTGTATAATTGTGTCAAAAAGTGTATGTGATTTATATTGTAATTGATCGTTAAGTATGTTGTTTGGTTGTGTTGTGTGGTGTTTATATATTTCGTATTGTTCAGTTGTGTTGAGTTTTCGACCTTTGGGTAAGTAATGTAAAATTTCAAGATTAGTGTCTATGTTGGTGTAACTGTGGTTTTCTGTGTGTATGTGTGTGGCAAATGCGGAGTGTATATTGTTGTTGGTTAAAGCTTTTAAGTGTTCAGAATAACGGGATGAAAAAGATCTTCCTGTCTGGCCTATGTAGAAACTATTGCAGTCATTACAATTTAATTTGTAAATAGCTGTTTTGTTATATTTGTCTATGTCTGTGTTTGTATTATTGATGTGTTTTTTGATGGTATTGGTTGTTCTGTATGCTATTTTATATTTGTGTTTTCTGAATGTGTTGGCGATTTTGTGTGTGTATGTGAGTGTGATGTATTTATTGTGTTGTGTGTTGATGGTATTTTGTGTTTTGTTGTTTTTGTTTTTGATGCGTTTGTGTAGTGTGTTTATTAAATTAGGGTTGTAACCGTTTTTGATTGCTATGTATTTTATTGTGTTGAGTTCGTCGGTGTAATCTTGTTTATTTAAGGGTATTTTAGTTAGTCTATGGAGCATATGGTTGAAGGCCGCATGTTTATGTTGTGTTGGGTGGTTTGATGTGTTGTGTATAACCATGTCAGTTGTGGTTGGTATAATATAATTAGTATAGACACTAATCTTGAAATTTTACATTACTTACCCAAAGGTCGAAAAGTCAACACAACTGAACAATACGAAATATATAAACACCACACAACACAACCAAACAACATACTTAACGATCAATTACAATATAAATCACATACACTTTTTGACACAATTATACAAAAAACAAACATTAAGTTGAATCCCCGCTCCAATCCCCTTCCTCCACGCACCACCCCCACTACACCTTCCACACAACAACCCTTACTAAATGATGGCAGTCTGTCTCAAAGCTGAAGAAGGCGAATACGTACGCCGAAACGCGTTCAACGAGAAGAGAATAAACAGTAAGTTTCACAAGAAAAAGTTTCATTTTTAGATAAGTGTTAGTGCTGTGAAAGAAGAGATGAATAATCAAGACAACAATAATGTACATTCTGTAATGCACTAAAATAGGGTAGGCCTACTACATATAGAACCAAAGAATGGAGCTATTTGAATACAGAACATGTGAAGTAATTGGACATTTAATACAATAAATTTGTTATAAACAAATAAAGAATACCAAATACAAATAAGTGAATTGAACCCTTCTTTTTTCACACATGTTAAATTGAATACTGAAGAACACAATTTATTGTTAAAATTTCAACAATTCAGAGTTTAGTAAATCCACCAAATTATATTATCTCCTACATTAATATACCAAAAATATTATTCAACGTTGACATTAATTTCAAGTAACCACAGAACTGATTCCCACTATTCATAAAAAAAAGGCCAAAACATTTTAAGTATCCATTACAATTTTCATTTTTACTTTATTTATTTAGTCTGAAATACTAAACATATCTGGTTTACACAACTGATATCTAGTGTAAATATTTAGTTTATGCAAATATTAATGTGCATTGTTGATTGAAAACTGATATTAAGGAACTAATCAAATGATAGTTTTCTATATAAGTTCACTAAATTCAAATATAAAAACAAACTATAATTAAAATATTATATAGGCCTCAATCATCCACATATGATATGAATCCTCATGTGATTAAAAATTTACTAAAAAAAAACAAGACATAAATGCTATACAACAAATGAACTTTATTGAATTTTGTTTTTAAATTTGATTGAATAGCTGTTGCAAATGATATAGTGACATTTACACTTAAACAATCAAACATTCTAACAATTAAAAAAGATACTTTATTCAATAATTGATACCAACCTAGAACAACACGCCAATACCATCTGTAAACTTAAAAAGCTAAAACAGAATTTTAAATAAGTAATTTTTATTTTTGAAATTCATTGTAAAATGTATTTCTGTAACTTTAAGAGTTAAAATGCAAATTTAAACAAATTGCAAAATCAAAATTGTTCAGAAAATACCTTAAAAGTGTTAAGCTAAATGAAATAAAAATGGAGTTATTTTTTTTGTTCTCTTGTAAAGCATTAATTAAATTAATAATTTATGGTAATTTTGTAAAACTAAAATCTTGTTCAAACAAAACACCACATCTAATTATATGATTTCTAAGAAAACAAAGTGAACTCTCTCACTTTCTTCCTATCTCAATCTGTCTCTGGTCTGTCTGTCTGTCTATCTATCTATCTCCCTCTCTCTCTCCCCTCTCACTCTCTATCTATCAGCCTCTCTCTCTCTCTCTCTCTCTCTCTCTCTCTCTCTCTCTCTCTCTCTCTCTCTCTCTCTCTCTCTCTCTCCTCCCTCCCATGTAAATGAGTTCAGCTTGTTCACAGATCTCAGGATTGTAAACTTGAAATAGTTTTTTTTTTATTCACATGTTTTACTGCCCCTCAGTTGTAGACTGAATCACTTGCCCTCAAGAGTCTTAAAATATTCCTATAGCACAAGGGACAAAATAAAGACTGTGTAATCAAACACACACATTCTTTACACTTCAAAGTAACCACACATACGCTTATTCACAGCAACACAAACATCAAATTAACATTAACGTACACACATGTAAATGAACTCCAGTTTCAACTATTAACTATCTAGTTTATGACATATTTCAGCATATAATAACAAATGAGAAGAATTATAGAATGAGATAATGGATTATAGATACATTTAATTGTTGTTGTTTCTTTTTTTCTTGAATCTAGATTCTTTTCTTTTATTATTAATTTTATACATATTCACAATGTATATAAACGTTACATTGTATATATATTTATGTTCAGCATTCTTTATCTCAAGTTTTATAACACACACACACACACACACACACACACACACACACACACACACACACACACACACACACACACACACACACACACACACACACACACACACACACACACACACACACACACACACACACACACACACACACACACACACACACACACACACACACACACACACACACACACACACACACACATCGGCACACAAATTCAACACTTCTGAATTTATTCTTGTATGTTCAATATAGCAGTATAAATTTGATTATACTTAAAATATTATAATCACATATTATATAGTATACTATTATATAATGGTATACTGTATACATAATAGTATACTGTATACTATATTTGATTATTAATTATAATAAGAATATTATATTATACTTTACTGAATTACTAAATGAGTGAAATGAGTTCTCAGTTTTAACTCGACTGTTTGGCATTTGTCTGTCTGTGTATCTATCTGTCTTTTGTTCAGGGTATGTATTACGATAACGTTTGAACGCATCAACCGGTTTTCGTAAAATATGGCATGCAGGTATTAATAATTAATACACAAATAATTTTTGTGATAAACAATTATACATCTGCATGTAACCGTACACATGTATGAATATATTTTATTTAAACATTTTTAAATTCAAAAAATTACTCATTTTATTCTTGTAATTATTTTCATTATTCAATAACAAACCAAAAATTTTTAACAAGAAAATATTTTATTGAAATTATATATTATTGTGTATTTTGAAAGTTTAACTGTCATCATCAGATATTTAAGTAAAAAGGAATTATTACAAATTCAGTTCATAGGCCTATTATTTTTTTAGATGATAAAAATTTATATATTTTTATTGACAGACAGGGAATAATTCGTTATAATAAAAAGAAAGAGAGTAAGTTAAAATAATAGTGGAAACAGAACAGAAATAGAACAGGAGAAAATAAACGAGGAAGGTAAGTAGGCCTACTTATGTGATGATAATGACCAGACTCAACCAGACAGTGTGACGTAATGGTTTTGTTTTGTTTTGTTTTGTTTTAAATATAAATTGTTAGAGCACATGAAAGAAACACAAAGAAGAAGGAAATAATTTAGGTGGCACTGCTATAAATGTACATGTGAACATAGGCAAAGCTCAGGCTCACACAGGGAGAATGACAACAACTCAGTGTGTGTTTGTGTTTATCAGCCGATGTCAGTGTTTCTACATAACTTTACTGCATATCATTATATCATTTAAAATCGTTTCACTTACAGAGTTTTCTTTGTGCCATGACACATATCAATAATTTGGGTCAGCTCAAACAGAAGTTTGAAGCAAAAATAGACTTACAATAAATCCCAAAATAACGATTTTCTTGTGTTGATAGACTCCTGACTGAATGTAAAATAAATTTTTATATTTCTTTTTAAATAAATGTTTTGTAAACTCTACTGTACTTGTCCGCAACTTTTATTTATATTCAATATAAAAAGTATTTCATTTCCTAAAATGCTAATTTTGAATAGCTACAACTGAAAAGTTTGAAACGTTAGAAGTTTGATACAACTGATTGATTTGAACAAACTTAAACATTTCTATATATTTCTATGTGTGTGTGTGTGTGTGTTCATTTATGCATGTGCATGTGTGCGTGTGCGTGCATTCATGTTTAACTTAGTCTACACATACATATATGTAGCCCAGAACCCTTTTTATCTTCTATGTGTCAAGGTGAAGTCCTATATAATTTAGTAAATTTAATTTGAAATTATTCTAATTGTGCTTTAAAATTGGTGTACTTGTTGATTATCAATTAAACAAAGGTACAGTCATTTAATCTATTATAATTAGTAAAAAATATTAACCTTTAATTTAATATAAAAAAACAGCATTAGAAAAAAGTGAAATAACAGTCTAAAAGACTATGAGGTTTTGCAAAAAGAAAAGCAATGTTGAGACAAATTAAATAGACATAAAAAAGACACGGTAAATTAAAGTAACTAAGGTCATGTATGTAACCTTCAGAATCACAGGTATCATCAAAAAATAATAAGCGAATAGACAGGTTTTCTAAAACAAACATTATAGACACTGTAGCCATAAAAAAATATATATTTTAGAATTGTTAAAACTTTATAAATCATAGAAATCTATTGACAGTGGCAAATTACGAAGAGCTGGTAATTGTCACTCAACAGCTGTTGGTAACAATGGACAGTTCAAACCTGTAATTACTATAATTGCACCATTTGTATGTATAGGCCTATGTATTATTAACACATAAATTTAAAAAAAAAACTAAAAAAATTTGTTAATTATCTCACACCACTTATTATTATAGTTTATATTTATAAGATTATAAACAATCTCCTGAAGCACATTAATTCATAGTAGTTTACTTACTAGTGTGTGTGTGTGTGTGTGTGTGTGTGTGTTTTAATGTGAAAAGTAATACAATTGCGCACACTGTAATTTATTATTCTCACAATCATATATTCAGAGGAAACAATTTAATGATATTTTGGATAACAGAAGTAGCTTGATTACTAATTTCTGATTTTTTTTTTATTTTGCTAAATGGATCAATTTAAAATAGTAAGAAAGAAAAGAAAAATATTAATTTTCTGCATTAAAATTTAAATAATTTTGTTACCATCATTATCTCCTATGGCTGTCAAATACAGACAACATTTTTACTAAAAGATTACACATGTAGACCTATTGATTTAAAACATTTAAATGGTTTTTTAAATGATTTTTTTTTTAACATTTACATCTCCTTAGTATATTCAGTCATTCGCTGATTAGATGAAATATGAAATTAATTTAAACTTTATTAAATTAATCATGTATTTATAGCTATATTAATCAAGCTCAATACATTCTTAATATATCACACCAACAAAGCATATTGAACACACACATACACAATTATACAAATATAGGCCTATGCTGTGTTCAGCATATGTGCCTCAAGATATGAAGACCATATTTCCACACTGTCTATGAGCATTGCAAAAAAATAAATGAAATTACATTGATAACTGAACTCAAATAGGAATAGATTATCAGAAGTAATAACAAAAAAAAAACAAATTAATTAACTTCTATCACAATTCTAAGATCTAAAAAAAACAATCGTGAGTTCATGGTTGAAAAAGTTAACAGTTATCTGAATATGGTCTAATTAATGCATTGAAATTAAACAAGAAATAAGTCATTTGTTAAATTTTATAAATTCAATTATATTTAAACATAATTTGGTAAGTTTATGGAAATCAAGATTTAGACAACTTGCCAAATTCTTTATTGAAGACAGACTCCTCTTTTTAGCCGAAAAGGTGTGTCTGAATTTTTTGTTCTGCCTTTGTTTCTGTTTAACCGTCTTTGGGGATCAGTCATTCTCATTTAAGCATAACAGAAATGACTGTCATAAAAAGAAATACAGTAGTATTCTGCTTAGGAACAAAAAAGGTTAATGTCCGCATATCACTAAACAGAAAAAGGCCAGAAAAAAAAAAACTTTTTGGTTCAGGATAGCAGTGGACATAAATGAATAAAAAGAAAGATAGGTGGCTATAATGAATAGAACAAAACGGATGCGCTAGTGAAAAGTTACAAAAGACTGTATGAATAGGGTTTTCATTTATATAGTCAGACTGTAGCATCATAAATAGTAAACCTATTAATTATTAACAGCACATTTTTTTAATTAAAAACTGTTTTATTGTTATATGTTATTCATTAAATGTCCAATTTGTTATCTAAATTAATATAAATGTATATTTTATATACAGAATGCTTGCTCATGATGTGTGTGTGTGTGAATATAATTTGTCAAACTGGAACTTGTGAATTTCTTGTAATGCTTACATAAAATTTTTTTTAAATGTTATATTCTTATGCAAGTATTTTAGTATATGTAGTATGACCGTATCATTCAGAGATTTGTATGTGTAAGTATATTTAATGTATTACACATACTCATATTTCTCTAATCATGTAGATGATATACAAATTGCCCTGCTTGAATTTAATTATTTTATAATTTTACATCATAAATTATATGGTATCAATATAAAAATCAAATATAATTTAATTATTTCAAACATTCTTTTATATGAAAAACGAAATTTATAAAAAAAACAAAAACAAAAATAAGCTACAGATAATTGAAACGTCAATTTTGATTGACATTTTAAAATAATATTAATCATTTTTCTGGTGAAGGGTTTGTGAGGATCGGTCAAAAAGTATAACACAAATTTTAAATTATTTGTGTCAACGTTTCGACAATATTTATTTCATCGTCAGGACAACTGTTGCTGAGCTGTTACAACGCAAAATACACAACCATGTGTATTTGACACAAATAATTTAAAATTTATGTTATACTTTTTGACCGATCCTCACAAACCATTCACCGAAAAAATTCATTGATTGACGGTCACTACGAATTTAAGGATTTATTAATAATTTTAATATTTAGCACCATAATGATACAACAAAAATTAAAAGCATTAAAGAAACATACTTCTAACCATGACATAACAAATGATAAAAGGCTTAGGCAAGTTCGGACAGTTAACTACAAAATTTGTAAATACTCGTGTGCATTTCTGACAAAATATATTTAGTTTAATTCATATGATATTTTTATTGTGTAATGAATTTAATGTAATTTTTGGGACATTCATAAGAGTGATAAAATGAACTATGCAAAGGAATGGAATTTGAAATAGTTTATGCATTGATTAATTTGCTTTGAACTAATTAATGCACATGTCATCTATTATAGCACATAAACATAAATGGATGTATAAATGTGTGTGAATGTGATTACACTATGTTTATACTATTGAACTTCACTAGTCTATCAAATTGCTACCCTACAGAATCTGTTTAAAGTCTGTAGATCATATCATCACCATCATCATCATCTAAAGGCTTTGTAGTTCCATCCACTCGTTTATGTATTCCATTGCTCTTTAAATATTTTTATTAGAAATTTATTTTATATTGTAGATTATTTCTACTATATTTTCTTATATATTACATTATTTTTTTTATTATACTGCACACTATATATTATCTCTTTACTTATGTTACATTTAGATTTAATTATTTTCACATGACGTTAATTATTATTGTTAACACTGTTACTACTTTATTAGTAGGTACCTGTTTTCTTTAATATAATATTTGAAATATTATTTTATAATATTGTAGCTTATAAAAATACTTTTATTGGTAACACAATTTAAATTAATTACCACTACTATGGTATTACTACACAATAAATTCTAACTAATTTAAATTAAAGATATGGAATAAAGAAACTATTATTGACTTATGCTGTTTTTATTTTAAAATTAAAATAAATAAAATGTTAAAAAATATTTACTTAATTTACACTTGTAACAAAAAATTTATTTATTTGATTTAAAATAAAATAAAATTATTTTATAATAAATAAAACATTTTTTTAGCGTTTTGTTTTTTTTTATGTAAGATATTGTAAACTAAAGAATGTAAATATGAATTGATTTTATTTTATATTTTTATTACACTGTAAAATATAAAAATATATTTTTAGTTTATTATCGTAATAAATTTATTTATCGTAAAATAAATGGTCTTGTTTTCTGCTGTTCCTGTTAGCATATGATGGTTGTGTAGTACACATAAACATGTTTTCAAATTTAAAATTTTCAAAATGTTGAATAAAATCTGCAAACTAATCAAACAAAGTACTTACACAGTGCGAGTGCGTGCATCTGTTTCCGCTGTGGCAGGGCGTTATCAGTATTGTACACCATATCTGTTTTCTTACTGGAGGGCAACATCCTGCTCCCGGCTCTTAAATATCTTTTCTTTATCTGATGACTTCTGTGTGCTCGCCGAGGTGTACAGGTCAAACTAGAAAAATCACAGCCGATATGATGCAGGAGCGACAGAGCGTACACACACACAAAAAACTAAACTAAATAACACACTGCACTCACACGTAAGTACATCACAGTCTTTCAATAAACAAACAGCAGAACAAAATTAGCAGCTAGACGCACACACACTACACATTATAGGTCTTCTCTTTGCTCTTCATTCCTCCTTTTCTCACACACTCTGTTTATTTTAACTGTGCCGGTGGTAACAACGAACAGCTATACAGGATTTGTATGCACAGATTACAACATTGGTCTATTTATAGATTCCCACCATCTGCAAGTAGATACTACTACTACTGCTGCTGCTACTACTACTACTACTACTACTGATGTTGATGAATGCAACATCAGTTCAGTACTTAGACTTATACCTTTTGTGAGTTACAGTCCAAGAGATTGTAATAGAACTGTGTCACAAGACTGTACAGTTGTTATATAATGACAAGCAAAGATCTGTTGAATCTAATCGTGAATGATTCATTCTATTAGGAAACGGACACACACACACCACACAGATACCCCTGTGACTGATAATAAATCTGTGTTCATTTTAAATGCCTAACATTTTGTTTTGTTTTTAGTGAAAGCTTTTAAAAATACAGTTTGTCGTCAGTCTATAAGGAGACAGAATATTCTGTGCACTTTACAAGGAAACAGTAATTTATGATGCCTGCAAGATTATATAAACCAATTAAGGCAGTGAAATAAACAATATGTAGGCCTACACATCATACACAACTAACCATGTTCTGTTGTTTGAATATTGTTAAACTCAAGTTTTTCGTACAGAATATATTTTTTGTTGAAGTTATTTTATAAATATTATGTTATTATAAATTAATTAAATTAAAAATGTAATTATATATTTTTACATATCAATATACCATACACATATACATTACACTAAATTATAATATAAACTACAGTATTATACAAAAAATGTATTTATCATTTAATAATGAATATACAGTCAAGTATACAATGAAATCAATATAATGTAGTTACCACTAATGAATATAATAACAAAGTCAGGTATACTTCATATTATATATCAAATATACTATGCCTTGAAAATGTTCCTAGCTTAAGGAACAAAATGTCAGCATCCTGAAAACTAAAGTAAACGCACTCTTGTATCCAAAACCTACTCTTACAACTCTCTCTCTCTCTCTCTCTCTCTCTCTCTCTCTCTCTCTCTCTCTCTCTCTCTCTCTCTCTCTCTCTCTCTCTCTCTCTCTCTCACACACACACACACACACACACACACACACACACACACACGTAAAAGTAAAACATGTATCAGAAGATAATTGTTTATATTATATACCTACTACTTACATTATACATAACAATAATAAACTCAAATATTTTTAAAAACTCATGTTAACAAAACATATGTGAGAATGTTGCAAATTGAAACTTAATTATATAAATACGTAAATAAATGTTGGTGTGCGCGTGAGTATGCATGTATGCAAGAGAGAGAGAGAGTGTGAGTGAGGGGGAGGGAGAATATTCAGATTTAATTGACACTAAATGGACACATAATAATAGCCAACGTACAACTATATAATTAGTACTATATAATTACAGTAAGGGATACAATAATAAATGTTTATGTAAAACAGTTATCTAATGTATAAGATTAAACAAGATAATTTAAAACTGTTCATGTTATCCTGGATTTATGTTAATAATAGTATCACATGCACATACAGGTATTCTGTATGCTGTGTACGGAGACCCAGTATTGTTAATAGAATGATGAACTGTTTTCAAATACGATGACACAAGGTAAATACAGTAAATATTATGAGTGCGTGTGTGTCATTGAAATTGAAATGAATTAGTTTTAAATGTGTGTCATTGTTGCGTGTGTCATCAGTCAGATGTTTGTCTGTATCTAATGTAATTGAATATAATGTGTTGTTTTGTTTGGAGAATGTTCTCCAGTCCACGCCTGCCCCCAGTAGTTTAGGCCAGAAGCACAGCTGCAAACAGTAGCAGTGACACAGAGGCCATGTAGATGAGAGTTCTCTTGTTTACTTTGTTGAATGAATACACATAAGTGGATATTATTTCCTCTGTGGATATACGTGTCTATTGTCACGTTCCTTTGAACAGTGGCTCATTGTTTACTACTACTATTATTATTATTATTATTATTACAGACTGGCACTCAATAGGCCACAACAGGTTATGTGGCTGGCTACTAATCTAGACATTCTGGGTTCAAGTCCCAAGTAGCATTATTACAAAATCTTCTTCTTCTTTACCGCACCTTTCTACTCCTCACCATTGGGTTATATGGAGCTCTATTCATCTTCGCAACCATTCCTATCTGTATATAAAATCTTTCTTTACTGTCAACTTTTCCCTCTATCCTGTCCCATCCTGATATACTGTCCTCTGACACTCAGGCTTTATTTCCAATAACTGTTGAACACTATGAACTCAAGGTTTTTTTCTTCCTTTAGTTCAAATCATCCTGTGGAAATGATTACTAAGGATATCGTCCAGGGGTAATACCATGCTGAAGCATAAAAGCTATATTACCTTCTTTATATGCTGTGTCAGGCATATGATCACTGTATTTAAGAAATCAATCAGTATGGCTTTAATTCAAAGTTGAGTCAATCCAGCCTATGTAGTACAGTAATCAAATGCCACTTATGTAAAACATTCTATTTTTCCTTAACAAAAAGAATAATTTAATAACTGGTTTATGACAAACAGTCCGCTAACGGCTGTTTTAGAGGTTTCTTTCTAATGTAAACTGAAATCCACAATCTGAATGTTTTTTCACAATTAAAGGATGTCTTCCATATAAACAGGAATACATGTAAATATGGTTTGGAAGCACTTTAGTGGGGAAGGGTAAAAAGTCACAAAGCAAATGGGCTTTTAATATAATATAATAGAGGTGCTATTATATTAAACCATTCCTCTTATTTTCGTATTTTTTTTTTTACAATCATAGGTGGGTACAAATTAAAAAGCTCCAGCTTTGATTCCCAGGCACTACATAAAATCAACGTGCATTTTTCTATCCCAAGCTGACTTAGACTATGGAAAGCTGAATAACATCCTGGAGTAATAATGGTCTGAAACATTTCCTACACTCCCAATAGTATGCCTGCTTTGATGGTACACAAAAACAAACATTATTATTATTATTTGTTATTGTTGTTCATCATCATCATCTTCTTCAGCAAGGATTGAAGCAAAAAATGGTTTGTTCTGGTCCCAAGAATATAGATTAGAGCTGGTCACCACAAAGCTTCTTTGGACACCCCACATCTCTCTGTCCTTTCGGCTTAAACTGGAATTGTTGTTTGGGATGGAACAGTCATGCATTCAGTTAAGATGTTCCAACCATTTTAGCCAATATTGGGCAATCCTATCAAGTATACTCATAATATTCAGTTCCTGCTGTAAATCAACATTTCTTTGCGATTTTGAAAAGTATATCCTGCCGCATGCCTGAGAAGTCTCATTTCGGCTGCTTGGATATAACTGGCTTGGGATTTTGTTGTAAGTCTAATTCTCAGACCCTTAGAGAAATATGGGATGGGCCATCACCTTGAACATCAGGTATGTTTCTTTACTTATTGACTTTAGAGTTCTCTTGAATTGTTGTTTACAGTTTTATTGTTATTGTAATCACAATAATAACGGAATTTTATTAATAATAAGAACACTCTTTGTGTTCCCAGTTGGTAGTGATTTATATTTTAGATATTATATTTAGATAATAACAGACTCCTTTTTGTACCATTGAAGTGATTTAAGAGAAGCAGGTTATGCTGTCAGCTTGTCCCATATGGACAATGTGCAAGGAAAGACAGTGTGGCCACATGCTTCAGCCAGCCATCGTTATACCTTAAATACTAATTTCCGTAGGCTGAGTTGATCTGTAGTATGACAAAAACTGCATCTTGATTTTCCATTGCTGCCTGGGAGGTATTTGTTGTAATTAAAATTTTTAACATTTGAAAAATTAATAAAGAATTCATTTAATTTGTTTTCTTTTCCGTTATTATCATGATTGGTATAAACTATAACGCTGCAATTCATTTCCGATTACTAATTACACAAAAAGTGTTTCTACAATAACGTACAATATTTCCCTCCCACACCCACATTGGTTTTTCCCCTTCACTTCCCCTTTCTTTCATAACACTACTGTTTTTACAGTGATGACGTTCAAAAGTTGTTTTCTGATTATGTAACAATATACATCTGTATTATAGTATGTACAGTGTGCTGCCCAGCAACACTATGAATATCATCAGCAACAGCTGTTTCTTTTTTATATACTGTACTTTGCACGACCGCAGCCACTTATCAATAATGGAACTGTTAAACCAACAATTTTATTTTACTATTTTACTCAACAATGAGGATCAAAAGTTTTTTTCACGAGTCTGTTATTACTCAATTATAAATTGTACAATCCTGTAAGCACACAAAAATCTCTTCATTAAGTTTAAATTCTTGTTCCACAGCAAAAATATAAAATGCTTAAACAAAGTAAAAATCTCAAACTACAGACTTCTCCAAATTTTTTGTCACTGTATGTATGGTACAGATTTCTACACCGTATGTATCTATTTATTACCAGTTTCCACATTTTCCATCATAGTAACATCTTGCAAATCCCTTATCTGTACAGCACAATCAATTCTATTCCAAGCCATGAATGCTTGCAGACAGCTATCTTCCCATATCATTGTTGCCAGTAATCTC
The DNA here is from genome assembly GCA_034769895.1 of Magicicada septendecula. Taxonomy (NCBI): domain Eukaryota; kingdom Metazoa; phylum Arthropoda; class Insecta; order Hemiptera; family Cicadidae; genus Magicicada; species Magicicada septendecula. The sequence continues at coordinate 24,163,964 of CM068374.1, forward strand.
AAAGGTGTTTGAGCGTCTCCTACTAGCCTGCATCTGGCCGCTGTTGGATAATTTTATTCGGAGCAAACAGTTCAGGTTCCGTAGAGAGCACTCGACAACTTTACAACTCGTCTGAGTTGTCACAGCATTGTCCGACGCCGCCAACAAGAGAGAGTCTACAGGCGCTGTCTTGTTGGACGTGAGTAAGGCCTTCGACAAAGTCTGGCACGATGGCCTTCTCTATAAACTTGCTCACTCCCCCGTCCCACCGTCCATTGTGCATTTCTTGCAGTCCTACCTCAGTGATCGCACCTTCAGGGTTAGCGTTGAAGGGTCCTGTTCATCAGTTCGACCCGTCGCCGCTGGCGTTCCACAGGGATCTGTCCTCAGCCTCGTTCTGTACCTAGTGTACATGAACGACCTGCCTGTTATCCCTGGAGTAACGTTATCTTTAGTCGCTGATGATGCAATGTGTTACTGCAGCTCCCTGTCCCCGCGTTTTGCGAGTACAAAGCTGCAGTGTCAATTGAATCAGCTTCCGGACTGGATACAGAAATGGGGAGTGATGATCAATGCGGAGAAATCCAAGGCGATCTGCTTCACCCGTAAGTCCACTTCCCAGTGCCTGTCCCTCTCCCTAGAAGGGAGGCCTATCGCCTGGCATACGCACAAGTTCAATGGCTGTGCGGGACGAAGGGCTTGCCCGTTGTCCGCTCGTGTACTACGTTCCGAGCTTCAGAAAGAGCTCCTGCCGTAGGGACTACTGATTATCTGGATTTAGGGTGTGGCCTGCTACCGGCCGTGCCTGGTATACGTTGGTGAAGTATTTGGGCATTCCGCTAGACTGGCGCCTTAGCTTCAACGGCCACGTGACTTATACCCTCAATAAAGCTCGAGGCATCCGAGCCAAAATATTTCCCATGGTCTCGTGCCGCAACCGCCTGGCTTTCCGCACTAAAGTCACCATCTATCTCTTGTTTCTCCGGTCAGTATTGACCTATGCTGCTCCCGCATGGTGGTCGCTTTTGTCGACCACTAACAAGTGTAGGCTGGAAGCCTTCCAGTCCCGTACCCTCCGATCCTTGTCGGGGTCTCCATGGTTTGTGAGGAATAATGTTATTCGTGGAGACTTTCGAGTTCCTACCATCGCTGATTTTGTCCGGTCGCTTGCTGAAACTCTCTTTGCTTCTGCAGCGACCTCGTCCTTTCCCTACCTACATACTATTAGCACGTCAGCACCACCTCCCCCTATACGAGTCAAACGCCCTCGGGCGATTTTAGACGACCCCCCATAATTCGGTTTGCTGTCATTTAGATTCCCCAGCAACTTAATTTCCTTGTTACCTTCCTCTTAAGTCTGTTACCTTCACCAAAGAAGGTTGGTTTCAACACTGCTTGGCGCTGTTACCGTTTGCCACTGACACGGAGGTTCCCTGCCTTGCGGGGAACGACCGGCGCTACAAGGCGCCTGCCTGCCGAGCCGGGCGCATGCGGCATCTGCCATTCGCCCCGAGACTCGTGGCAGTATTACCATGACCAGGTACCTATATACACACAACTGTTTGAAAAATTTCTGCCGCCTTCTCAGTTAACTGGTTGGCGTGTCCCTCTTGATTTTTAGGCCACCTGTATTGTGAAAGTCCAGCACTGTTTTCATCTGACAGCCATTGGGCATGTCCTGGAAGCTGTAATACAGCCATGGGTGGAAAGACGCCCCACTAGATAATGCAGTGCAATGCAATGCAAATTCTATTCCTTCAGATTCATCTTGATTATCCTTTTTACTTCTTTCCTGGGGTAATAAAATATGTTCTATGATTCTCTTTGGGTGCCTAAACCAGGCACACTGTTTCTGTTATATTCTCACAGCTACATGTGCCTCTGCCTTCATCACATACCTAAATATATCATATTTGTTCTTTCTGAACTGGATTTCCTGTCGCTCTTCCTTAAAAGAAACCCATTTCTGCTTGTAAAAGTTTGTTCTGGTTAATGTTACTGCCGTTCCACATGTCTACATTACAAACAATTGTCCAAACAATTTGGTTCTATTTAATTATTTGTAATGTAGATGAACCGTGAACTTTCCTCAGAAGAATAATATGAAAAACGATTGAAAGAATTGAGAACACCCTAACATCTTAAGGGTAAAAGGATGTTTTACATAATCGACTACATGAAGAGTCTAAAACAGATTCAGAAATCACAATAACTGTTCCAAAATTTTAAGAAACTTGAACACTACTTGTAGCATAGTGTGACTGGAACAGTTCTATTGGAATCCATCATGATAATACAAAACTGTAATTGAACACAGTCATAAAAAAAGGACTAAGCTTTAAGTTTACGTTTTGTGATGTTTATTGTGAAACTCAGATTAAAATTTAATTTAATTAAAGTTTGCCACAATAAGACTCAAGTCCTTGCTCAAACAGCACATGGACTTACAATGTAACCACAGAAATTAATTACATATAAAAACATAAAATACAGTTATATATGTGTATATATATATATATATATATATATTATAACGAAACATTGTTATCAATGTTTATCGTTCTAACTGGAGTACGCATAATAAGCGTTATCTGCTACAATTGTACATTTAGAAGGGTACAGATAAGATTTTATATAGCAAACAAAACAGATAACAGTCCACCTGCATAAATATGTATAATTTTGTCGGCACATGTCAGAAGTGTTTTAAAACTTAAATAATAAAAAAATGACAAAAGATTAAGAAGAACTAGGTTGACCAGTGAATAGTGCGGAAATGTAGCTTTATTTAGACACCAAACACATAACGAGATAGTGAGAGTGTCGTGAACTATAAGCGTTTTACTATTTCACACCTTTCGCGGTGCTAATTAAAGATCGCGTGTATACATAGCTAATAACTGTGTTCAAGACACGTCTAACAAACAACTTTGTTACCTAAATAAATAAAGGATTGGTGAGGTATTCGCCGATAGAAACTCATTTGCACACGTGGCTTTGCCCTATAAACAGTGAGCCAAAACGAGCATCTGGCTCATTCATAAAGTATTCGTTGAGTCGTACACACGGAACGATATGCTGCAGAAGACGCTTCAATGAGACCGGCAGACACCTGAGTGACTACAACTACGTACTACGGACATCAGACTATACCCGAGGCCAGAGACGCTGTGTCCATGACGATAAAGGAACGACGCCTAGCCTAGCTGTTCATACACCGCTAAGCGACGCTGACGGAGGTTTCGAGAGGAATAGCTGTACTCAACGCCGACGCCTGAGACCCGTGTACATCTGTGTAACATGAAATCATCAAAACAGGTGACCTGATATGGTTCAGGGTTCATAATAATGTTGTAAAACACAAAAAGTAAATGAAAAGCCGCTATAAGCAAAATTGAACAGTTTTAAATAATTGATAAACATTTTTTATATAGGCGGTATGACTAAAGCCTAAAGACACTTTTAAATGTTGTACTGTATATCATATAGAGACATTTATTCAAAAAGACAGAACATTTAGATAATGTGTGATTATTATAATAATATGTTAATAAGAGTGCAGAAAGACTCTAAGCAAATGTTTTCATGAGATTGTGCACTGTATATAAAATTATATTTGATAAATTAAATGTGATAAATTAAGGGAGAGTGCAGAGAAGCTCTAAGAGTGTTATCAAGATAGTAGATGTCACAAATTTTATTGTTTCATATTAATTATTGTTGATAGCCAAGCAGGCTGAAGATTAGAATAATTAAAAGGGAGTTACCCTTAATAAAAGTGTTTATATTAATAATAATTACCATAGAGATAACGATAACTATAACCCTTGTTATATTCATTTAAAAAGTTCGTATTTTATTTTCTCATGTATAAAGAACAGGGTTACGGATTTCATAGAATGAAATCAATTCAGTATTTCCATTTTATTAAATAATTAAATTCAATATAACAAAAATGATTTTTTATAAATGAATTATAATTACAGGCAGACAGTGTGAAACTGCCCATATATGTGTGTATATTTCCATGTTATATGTTTTGTGTATATACTGTGTATTGTATGTCTTATTTTCAGGAACTTATAAATTATGTACTAAGATATATGATTTTAATATGTGATTGTTAGACGTAAGCATTATAACAATATATCACTAGAGAAAATATGTGTAAAGTAATATTCAAGAAAGAATATAAATTAGTGGAACCCGCCGTAAATCGTGTTAAATATTTGAAATTCTTTTTATTATTATGATTTGTTTAAAGATAAGCACCTTGAGGGTGACAATTATAATCATTGGAATGATAGACTAAAAAGGTAGTTTTCATTTATTCACAATTTATACAACTCAGCTTCCTAAAATAATTCTTTTGGAAACACATCGTCCCAACTCGTTACCTGATACCTAATAAGCCCAAATCCCACACCTAATAGCCGGCAAAGCAGAAAAGTACCATATACTGCAGGTAAGTGTTGGCATGGTATACCCTAACCAGGTCCATGTAAAACGCATAATCCATAATGAAAGAAATCATAAAAAGATGTGTTGCAAAAGAAAATGTCGCTTCCAACGTGGGGCACGATTAAATAAATAAAAAAAAAAAAACATAATACGAAAAAAAAAACTAAAAATTAGTAAGAAGTTAAATAAATATAAATTCACATAGAACAAATATTTAGAGTTGATGTGTAATTATTATAAAACGTGCATTTATATGTTGAATGTAGCTGATAAGAACGTACAGTTAGCGTTATCAGTAGAGTAAACAAAGGGGAGCTTAGATAAATATTGTGGGTATCAGAAACTGATACTACAGGCGCCCAAGATAATGGTTGTATGTTGATGAATAAATGACTACCAATACAGTATTTAATAATAATCCAAATAATTAATAATATACAAATTAATAATAAATATTTTAAAATCGGTTCACCAAATTAAAATTAAACATGGCACATAAACAAGAGGTCAGTTTAGCCGACATAATGAAGAAGTTAGAAGCCAGCAACGCTGAAAACGTAAAAAGGTTTGAAGAAATAAAAACTAGTGGTGCTGAAACTATGAGAAGATTGGAAGCAAGCACGTCAGAAATTCAGAAACTATACGCGTATAATGCTGAAAGTAAGGTAGAAATTATGGAACGAATGGAGACCTTAGAAGGTAAAGTTAAAGAGTCTCTAAAACAACAAGCGGTGGTGATGAATGAAAATTTCGAAGAGCAGCGAAAAAGACTACAACAAAATTTTAAATCTATGGCCGACACACTGGACCAGAAACTCGAAAAAATTACGCATCGACAAGATACCAAGATACAAGTCATCAGCGAGTTGGTGCAGAGTAATGTCAGGAAGACCATGAAAATTGAAGAAGAAACAAAAAGTCTCGCCGCAGCAGACGACACCATCAAGAAATCTATCCAACACCATGACAACAGGGTAGATCAGCTGGAAGTTAAGTTAAAAGGTGAAGTAGACCGACTTACACGAGAAGTGAGAAGACTACCAACACAAGCGTTAGTATACTCGACCGTACCTAGAGAAGAGAGACCCATTAACTATTTTAGAGGATCCAGAGGGGAAAATCCCATTGAATTTCGTATCAAATGTGAGAAAGAAATGGATAGTATTGGATCTATTCTCAGTGACAAAGATAAAATAGACTTTGTAAGCCGTTACTTAAAAGATGCAGCAGCCAGTTGGTTCACGATGGTGAATGACGATTTAAAAACGTATGAAGAATTTAAACTAGCATTCGAACGGAGGTATTGGAATGAATACATACAAATGAGAATACGAAATACACTGGAATTTGGTAAATATAATCCAGGTAAGCTGTCTGAAGATGAATACGTCATTATGTTAGTAGAGAGGAGTAAACATTTACGTCCCGCTTTAACACAAAAAGAATTAGTCATTAAGCTTGCTAATCATTTCAGCAGGAACATCCAACTAGCTATACATGTTCAGAGTATAGCTACCATTGAAGATCTATTAATACTTTTAACACAGATGGAGGGTGTAATCCGTGAACGAGACCCACCAAGAGGAGTTCAGCGAGATAACCGGAACCAAAATCAAGATAGAGGTACGTGGTATTCGCAAAGATATCGCCAAGAAGATAAAGGCAGAGAAGATAGACGTACAGACGATGAAAAATATCCGAAAAACAAAAATGTATCATATGATAGACGCCATGAAGATGGACGAACATATGAGAAGCAGGAGCAAAATAATGAAAGAGGTAATTACAAAGGAGGTTACCGATGGCCGAATTCGTCGAAACGATTTTCGAAACCATGGACATCCGATAGGAATGCAAATACGCAGGCGATTACCGTTGAGAAAAAACAGAAAGAGACACCGAGAAACACTGATGAATGTAATAAACCGTCCACATCGAAGACTGAAAATCAATGACTACATTCTGGAGTCTGTATAGAAACACATGAAGCTAAACCACAAGATGTCAGGGTACTTAGCAACATAACATACAAACCCGAGAGAGAAGTACAAGAATTACTACGTAATCTCGCTAGAGAGCAAGATAAAGATCAGCGATTACAGAATATAAAAAATAATCCGTTACCTATAAATTATTATGTGAAAGATGGAATTTTATTTAAGCTTATTAATTATGATTGGAAAGTTGTGCTATCTCATGACATGTTACAGCAATTAATTATGCCATGTCATCGTAGTCTAGCTCATGCATCTCCATTGAAGTGCTATTTAACTATGAAAGAAGCCTTCACCTGTAATAATATGTTCAGAAAAATTAAAATAATTGTTAGGAAATGATTGTCAAACAGCCAAACATCCGAATTTAAACACTTGCGTTGAAATGGGGAGTATCAGAACTAAGAAGAAGGGGGATATAGTTGCACTTGATTTCCTTGGACCACTCCCGCGATCAAGTCGTGGGTACCGCCATATAATTGTGACGGTAGATGTGTTTACCAAGCTAGTAAAGTTATATGCTGTACGAAGACCCACCATGAAATCTGTTCTGAACGTCATCACCCAGAAGTATATACCAAAGTATGGAAAAATGGATAAAGTGTTGACAGATCAAGGTAAGCAGTTTGGTAATAAATTATGGAAGGACGCATTGACAAGACAAGGTATAAAACCTATACTTACATCCATAAGGCATCCACAAACTAATCTTGCTGAAAGAATAAATAGAGAGTTAGGCAAGTACATGAGGTTATATTGCTACAATCAACAGAGTAAATGGCCTGACTATCTACAATTTTTCGAAGATGCAATGAATCACAATTATAGTGAAGCTACAGGATACACACCGTTAGAATTAAGTGAGAATAAAATACCTAAAAGATTCTGGCACAACATGATTAATAAACCGGAAAATTATAATGTAGATTTGCCAATTCAAATAAAAATAAACAGAGCTGAACGACAGCTATATCATCAAGCAGGTAAAAGGAGAGACCGGTATAATAGAACTCACCGATTGACAAGATTCCAGATTGGTGATAAGGTATTGATAAAGACAAATCCTGTGGGAAGTAGTATATTAAACACTTCCAAGAAATTCTTCAGATTATTCTGTGGCCCATATGAACTAAGGAGTCGTCTAGGACCACACACCTACATGGTATATGACCCAGTGAAGAAAAAGGACGTCGGAAAGTACCATGCGTCATCTCTGCGTCATTATATCCAATAATACCCATATGTGATTGTTACTTTAAGATAAGATTTTATATTCTTTCTAATAAACATGTAATATAACTGACTGTGTATGTACTAAACATAGAAAAGAAAAAAAAAAAAAAAATATGTTGTTCTGTAAAGCACAAACAATTTTTTAAAGCAAGTGGGGGAGTGTTATAACGAAACATTGTTATCAATGTTTATCGTTCTAACTGGAGTACGCATAATAAGCGTTATCTGCTACAATTGTACATTTAGAAGGGTACAGATAAGATTTTATATAGCAAACAAAACAGATAACAGTCCACCTGCATAAATATGTATAATTTTGTCGGCACATGTCAGAAGTGTTTTAAAACTTAAATAATAAAAAAATGACAAAAGATTAAGAAGAACTAGGTTGACCAGTGAATAGTGCGGAAATGTAGCTTTATTTAGACACCAAACACATAACGAGATAGTGAGAGTGTCGTGAACTATAAGCGTTTTACTATTTCACACCTTTCGCGGTGCTAATTAAAGATCGCGTGTATACATAGCTAATAACTGTGTTCAAGACACGTCTAACAAACAACTTTGTTACCTAAATAAATAAAGGATTGGTGAGGTATTCGCCGATAGAAACTCATTTGCACACGTGGCTTTGCCCTATAAACAGTGAGCCAAAACGAGCATCTGGCTCATTCATAAAGTATTCGTTGAGTCGTACACACGGAACGATATGCTGCAGAAGACGCTTCAATGAGACCGGCAGACACCTGAGTGACTACAACTACGTACTACGGACATCAGACTATACCCGAGGCCAGAGACGCTGTGTCCATGACGATAAAGGAACGACGCCTAGCCTAGCTGTTCATACACCGCTAAGCGACGCTGACGGAGGTTTCGAGAGGAATAGCTGTACTCAACGCCGACGCCTGAGACCCGTGTACATCTGTGTAACATGAAATCATCAAAACAGGTGACCTGATATGGTTCAGGGTTCATAATAATGTTGTAAAACACAAAAAGTAAATGAAAAGCCGCTATAAGCGAAATTGAACAGTTTTAAATAATTGATAAACATTTTTTATATAGGCGGTATGACTAAAGCCTAAAGACACTTTTAAATGTTGTACTGTATATCATATAGAGACATTTATTCAAAAAGACAGAACATTTAGATAATGTGTGATTATTATAATAATATGTTAATAAGAGTGCAGAAAGACTCTAAGCAAATGTTTTCATGAGATTGTGCACTGTATATAAAATTATATTTGATAAATTAAATGTGATAAATTAAGGGAGAGTGCAGAGAAGCTCTAAGAGTGTTATCAAGATAGTAGATGTCACAAATTTTATTGTTTCATATTAATTATTGTTGATAGCCAAGCAGGCTGAAGATTAGAATAATTAAAAGGGAGTTACCCTTAATAAAAGTGTTTATATTAATAATAATTACCATAGAGATAACGATAACTATAACCCTTGTTATATTCATTTAAAAAGTTCGTATTTTATTTTCTCATGTATAAAGAACAGGGTTACGGATTTCATAGAATGAAATCAATTCAGTATTTCCATTTTATTAAATAATTAAATTCAATATAACAAAAATGATTTTTTATAAATGAATTATAATTACAGGCAGACAGTGTGAAACTGCCCATATATGTGTGTATATTTCCATGTTATATGTTTTGTGTATATACTGTGTATTGTATGTCTTATTTTCAGGAACTTATAAATTATGTACTAAGATATATGATTTTAATATGTGATTGTTAGACGTAAGCATTATAACAATATATCACTAGAGAAAATATGTGTAAAGTAATATTCAAGAAAGAATATAAATTAGTGGAACCCGCCGTAAATCGTGTTAAATATTTGAAATTCTTTTTATTATTATGATTTGTTTAAAGATAAGCACCTTGAGGGTGACAATTATAATCATTGGAATGATAGACTAAAAAGGTAGTTTTCATTTATTCACAATTTATACAACTCAGCTTCCTAAAATAATTCTTTTGGAAACACATCGTCCCAACTCGTTACCTGATACCTAATAAGCCCAAATCCCACACCTAATAGCCGGCAAAGCAGAAAAGTACCATATACTGCAGGTAAGTGTTGGCATGGTATACCCTAACCAGGTCCATGTAAAACGCATAATCCATAATGAAAGAAATCATAAAAAGATGTGTTGCAAAAGAAAATGTCGCTTCCAACGTGGGGCACGATTAAATAAATAAAAAAAAAAAAACATAATACGAAAAAAAAAACTAAAAATTAGTAAGAAGTTAAATAAATATAAATTCACATAGAACAAATATTTAGAGTTGATGTGTAATTATTATAAAACGTGCATTTATATGTTGAATGTAGCTGATAAGAACGTACAGTTAGCGTTATCAGTAGAGTAAACAAAGGGGAGCTTAGATAAATATTGTGGGTATCAGAAACTGATACTACAGGCGCCCAAGATAATGGTTGTATGTTGATGAATAAATGACTACCAATACAGTATTTAATAATAATCCAAATAATTAATAATATACAAATTAATAATAAATATTTTAAAATCGGTTCACCAAATTAAAATTAAACATGGCACATAAACAAGAGGTCAGTTTAGCCGACATAATGAAGAAGTTAGAAGCCAGCAACGCTGAAAACGTAAAAAGGTTTGAAGAAATAAAAACTAGTGGTGCTGAAACTATGAGAAGATTGGAAGCAAGCACGTCAGAAATTCAGAAACTATACGCGTATAATGCTGAAAGTAAGGTAGAAATTATGGAACGAATGGAGACCTTAGAAGGTAAAGTTAAAGAGTCTCTAAAACAACAAGCGGTGGTGATGAATGAAAATTTCGAAGAGCAGCGAAAAAGACTACAACAAAATTTTAAATCTATGGCCGACACACTGGACCAGAAACTCGAAAAAATTACGCATCGACAAGATACCAAGATACAAGTCATCAGCGAGTTGGTGCAGAGTAATGTCAGGAAGACCATGAAAATTGAAGAAGAAACAAAAAGTCTCGCCGCAGCAGACGACACCATCAAGAAATCTATCCAACACCATGACAACAGGGTAGATCAGCTGGAAGTTAAGTTAAAAGGTGAAGTAGACCGACTTACACGAGAAGTGAGAAGACTACCAACACAAGCGTTAGTATACTCGACCGTACCTAGAGAAGAGAGACCCATTAACTATTTTAGAGGATCCAGAGGGGAAAATCCCATTGAATTTCGTATCAAATGTGAGAAAGAAATGGATAGTATTGGATCTATTCTCAGTGACAAAGATAAAATAGACTTTGTAAGCCGTTACTTAAAAGATGCAGCAGCCAGTTGGTTCACGATGGTGAATGACGATTTAAAAACGTATGAAGAATTTAAACTAGCATTCGAACGGAGGTATTGGAATGAATACATACAAATGAGAATACGAAATACACTGGAATTTGGTAAATATAATCCAGGTAAGCTGTCTGAAGATGAATACGTCATTATGTTAGTAGAGAGGAGTAAACATTTACGTCCCGCTTTAACACAAAAAGAATTAGTCATTAAGCTTGCTAATCATTTCAGCAGGAACATCCAACTAGCTATACATGTTCAGAGTATAGCTACCATTGAAGATCTATTAATACTTTTAACACAGATGGAGGGTGTAATCCGTGAACGAGACCCACCAAGAGGAGTTCAGCGAGATAACCGGAACCAAAATCAAGATAGAGGTACGTGGTATTCGCAAAGATATCGCCAAGAAGATAAAGGCAGAGAAGATAGACGTACAGACGATGAAAAATATCCGAAAAACAAAAATGTATCATATGATAGACGCCATGAAGATGGACGAACATATGAGAAGCAGGAGCAAAATAATGAAAGAGGTAATTACAAAGGAGGTTACCGATGGCCGAATTCGTCGAAACGATTTTCGAAACCATGGACATCCGATAGGAATGCAAATACGCAGGCGATTACCGTTGAGAAAAAACAGAAAGAGACACCGAGAAACACTGATGAATGTAATAAACCGTCCACATCGAAGACTGAAAATCAATGACTACATTCTGGAGTCTGTATAGAAACACATGAAGCTAAACCACAAGATGTCAGGGTACTTAGCAACATAACATACAAACCCGAGAGAGAAGTACAAGAATTACTACGTAATCTCGCTAGAGAGCAAGATAAAGATCAGCGATTACAGAATATAAAAAATAATCCGTTACCTATAAATTATTATGTGAAAGATGGAATTTTATTTAAGCTTATTAATTATGATTGGAAAGTTGTGCTATCTCATGACATGTTACAGCAATTAATTATGCCATGTCATCGTAGTCTAGCTCATGCATCTCCATTGAAGTGCTATTTAACTATGAAAGAAGCCTTCACCTGTAATAATATGTTCAGAAAAATTAAAATAATTGTTAGGAAATGCCATGATTGTCAAACAGCCAAACATCCGAATTTAAACACTTGCGTTGAAATGGGGAGTATCAGAACTAAGAAGAAGGGGGATATAGTTGCACTTGATTTCCTTGGACCACTCCCGCGATCAAGTCGTGGGTACCGCCATATAATTGTGACGGTAGATGTGTTTACCAAGCTAGTAAAGTTATATGCTGTACGAAGACCCACCATGAAATCTGTTCTGAACGTCATCACCCAGAAGTATATACCAAAGTATGGAAAAATGGATAAAGTGTTGACAGATCAAGGTAAGCAGTTTGGTAATAAATTATGGAAGGACGCATTGACAAGACAAGGTATAAAACCTATACTTACATCCATAAGGCATCCACAAACTAATCTTGCTGAAAGAATAAATAGAGAGTTAGGCAAGTACATGAGGTTATATTGCTACAATCAACAGAGTAAATGGCCTGACTATCTACAATTTTTCGAAGATGCAATGAATCACAATTATAGTGAAGCTACAGGATACACACCGTTAGAATTAAGTGAGAATAAAATACCTAAAAGATTCTGGCACAACATGATTAATAAACCGGAAAATTATAATGTAGATTTGCCAATTCAAATAAAAATAAACAGAGCTGAACGACAGCTATATCATCAAGCAGGTAAAAGGAGAGACCGGTATAATAGAACTCACCGATTGACAAGATTCCAGATTGGTGATAAGGTATTGATAAAGACAAATCCTGTGGGAAGTAGTATATTAAACACTTCCAAGAAATTCTTCAGATTATTCTGTGGCCCATATGAACTAAGGAGTCGTCTAGGACCACACACCTACATGGTATATGACCCAGTGAAGAAAAAGGACGTCGGAAAGTACCATGCGTCATCTCTGCGTCATTATATCCAATAATACCCATATGTGATTGTTACTTTAAGATAAGATTTTATATTCTTTCTAATAAACATGTAATATAACTGACTGTGTATGTACTAAACATAAAAAAGAAAAAAAAAAAAAAAAAATATGTTGTTCTGTAAAGCACAAACAATTTTTTAAAGCAAGTGGGGGAGTGTTATAACGAAACATTGTTATCAATGTTTATCGTTCTAACTGGAGTACGCATAATAAGCGTTATCTGCTACAATTGTACATTTAGAAGGGTACAGATAAGATTTTATATAGCAAACAAAACAGATAACAGTCCACCTGCATAAATATGTATAATTTTGTCGGCACATGTCAGAAGTGTTTTAAAACTTAAATAATAAAAAAATGACAAAAGATTAAGAAGAACTAGGTTGACCAGTGAATAGTGCGGAAATGTAGCTTTATTTAGACACCAAACACATAACGAGATAGTGAGAGTGTCGTGAACTATAAGCGTTTTACTATTTCACACCTTTCGCGGTGCTAATTAAAGATCGCGTGTATACATAGCTAATAACTGTGTTCAAGACACGTCTAACAAACAACTTTGTTACCTAAATAAATAAAGGATTGGTGAGGTATTCGCCGATAGAAACTCATTTGCACACGTGGCTTTGCCCTATAAACAGTGAGCCAAAACGAGCATCTGGCTCATTCATAAAGTATTCGTTGAGTCGTACACACGGAACGATATGCTGCAGAAGACGCTTCAATGAGACCGGCAGACACCTGAGTGACTACAACTACGTACTACGGACATCAGACTATACCCGAGGCCAGAGACGCTGTGTCCATGACGATAAAGGAACGACGCCTAGCCTAGCTGTTCATACACCGCTAAGCGACGCTGACGGAGGTTTCGAGAGGAATAGCTGTACTCAACGCCGACGCCTGAGACCCGTGTACATCTGTGTAACATGAAATCATCAAAACAGGTGACCTGATATGGTTCAGGGTTCATAATAATGTTGTAAAACACAAAAAGTAAATGAAAAGCCGCTATAAGCGAAATTGAACAGTTTTAAATAATTGATAAACATTTTTATATAGGCGGTATGACTAAAGCCTAAAGACACTTTTAAATGTTGTACTGTATATCATATAGAGACATTTATTCAAAAAGACAGAACATTTAGATAATGTGTGATTATTATAATAATATGTTAATAAGAGTGCAGAAAGACTCTAAGCAAATGTTTTCATGAGATTGTGCACTGTATATAAAATTATATTTGATAAATTAAATGTGATAAATTAAGGGAGAGTGCAGAGAAGCTCTAAGAGTGTTATCAAGATAGTAGATGTCACAAATTTTATTGTTTCATATTAATTATTGTTGATAGCCAAGCAGGCTGAAGATTAGAATAATTAAAAGGGAGTTACCCTTAATAAAAGTGTTTATATTAATAATAATTACCATAGAGATAACGATAACTATAACCCTTGTTATATTCATTTAAAAAGTTCGTATTTTATTTTCTCATGTATAAAGAACAGGGTTACGGATTTCATAGAATGAAATCAATTCAGTATTTCCATTTTATTAAATAATTAAATTCAATATAACAAAAATGATTTTTTATAAATGAATTATAATTACAGGCAGACAGTGTGAAACTGCCCATATATGTGTGTATATTTCCATGTTATATGTTTTGTGTATATACTGTGTATTGTATGTCTTATTTTCAGGAACTTATAAATTATGTACTAAGATATATGATTTTAATATGTGATTGTTAGACGTAAGCATTATAACAATATATCACTAGAGAAAATATGTGTAAAGTAATATTCAAGAAAGAATATAAATTAGTGGAACCCGCCGTAAATCGTGTTAAATATTTGAAATTCTTTTTATTATTATGATTTGTTTAAAGATAAGCACCTTGAGGGTGACAATTATAATCATTGGAATGATAGACTAAAAAGGTAGTTTTCATTTATTCACAATTTATACAACTCAGCTTCCTAAAATAATTCTTTTGGAAACACATCGTCCCAACTCGTTACCTGATACCTAATAAGCCCAAATCCCACACCTAATAGCCGGCAAAGCAGAAAAGTACCATATACTGCAGGTAAGTGTTGGCATGGTATACCCTAACCAGGTCCATGTAAAACGCATAATCCATAATGAAAGAAATCATAAAAAGATGTGTTGCAATATATATATATATATATCAGTATATAAAACCATACCATTGTACCATTCTTACAACAATTAATTATATTACAATAACAGTGTCTTTTTATTTAGAACTAGTTTCCAAATAATTGCCAGTTTGCATGTGTTATTCCAGTTACAATATCTTTTGATATAACCAATTTATACACTAATGTCCCCATCAAAGAAACCATACAAACACTAGAACAACTACTCAGACAAAACAACACACCTGAAACACACATACAAGAAATCATCACACTTACCAAAATAATAACTGAACAAAATTACTTTACATACAATAACAAAATATACACACAAACAGAAGGACTCCCGATGGGATCCCCCATATCAGGAATACTAGCAGAAATATATATATACACAACATTGAACAGAACCACATAATAAACAACAACAAATACACTAACAAAATTATATACTGGCACAGGTATGTGGATGATATATTACTTTTATTCAAAGGCAACACAAGATAAGTTGAAAACTTCCACAAATACATAAACACTATACACCACAAATTAAAATTTACACTGGAAACTGAACAAAACAATAGTATAAATTTTCTAGACCTAACAATTAACAAAACTAACAATACACACACGTACAAAATATACAGGAAACCTACCACAACTGACATGGTTATACACAACACATCAAACCACCCAACACAACATAAACATGCGGCCTTCAACCATATGCTCCATAGACTAACTAAAATACCCTTAAATAAACAAGATTACACCGACGAACTCAACACAATAAAATACATAGCAATAAAAAACGGTTATAACCCCAATTTAATAAACATACTACACAAACGCATCAAAAACAAAAACAACAAAACACTAAATACCATCAACACACAACACAATAAGTACATCACACTCACATACCACAACTCATACACACACAAAATCGCCAATACATTCAGAAAACACAAATACAAAATAGCATTCAGAACAACCAATACCATCAAAAAACACATCAGTAATACAAACACAGACATAGACAAATATAACAAAACAGGTGTTTACAAATTAAATTGTAATGACTGCAATAGTTTCTACATAGGCCAGACGGGAAGATCTTTTTCATCCCGTT
Organism: Magicicada septendecula; assembly: GCA_034769895.1. Taxonomy (NCBI): domain Eukaryota; kingdom Metazoa; phylum Arthropoda; class Insecta; order Hemiptera; family Cicadidae; genus Magicicada; species Magicicada septendecula. The sequence goes on from CM068374.1 coordinate 24,180,263, forward strand.
ATTCTGAACACTTAAAAGCTTTAACCAACACCAATATACACTCTGCATTTGCCACACACATACACACAGAAAACCACAGTTACACCAACATAGACACTAATCTTGAAATTTTACATTACATACCCAAAGGTCAAAAACTCAACACAACTGAACAATACGAAATATATAAACACCACACAACACAACCAAACAACATACTCAACGATCAATTACAATATAAATCACATACACTTTTTGACACAATTATACAGAAAACAAACAGTAAGTTGAATCCCCGCGCCAATCCCCTTCCTCCACACACCACCCCCACTTCACCTTCCACACAACCGTTACAAAATGCTGGCAGTCTGTTACCAAAGCTGAAGAAGGCGGATACTAAGCCGAAACGCGTCCAATAAAATTAGTAAGTTTCACATGAAAAAAGTTCATCTTTAGTTAAGTGTTAGTGCTGTGAAAGAAGAGATGAATAATCAAGGCAACTACAATTAATTACTTTTAATTGTGTTAATCTCTATTGCTTATGTAACTAATTTCTGTAGCTGTATGTTTAAGTGACAAATACACCAGTTACAAATTTAACAAATACATGCCAGTTGGAATCTGATGTTGATGTGAATTTTAACGCTAAAAAAAATACGGGTTTTTATTGTTTTTGTGACATATAAAATATCGGTATGGAGAACCATATATGACTTCCATATTCTAAGATTTATATTTAAATCTTAATATCGCCTGCCAAGCGCGATATATTTTCTCTTATACATGATTTACATTAAAATGAAAAAATTTTAATTTTATTGCCTGGCAACAAAATTATTTTATTTTTAACAATTACCATTGTTTGAAAAAGTTTAAATAAATTTTCAAGTACTTCACTCTTGTTAAAACGTAAAAGGTTGCAGGTAAACTACCCCTTCCCCTTAACCGATCTTCAACAAAATCGAAAGTCCTTGAGACCTCTACAATTCAGGGACGTATGCAAAAAATTATTTGATTCTGTTTGAATTTGCGGCAGTTATCGTTTGCCATAGAAAATACGCTTGATAAAAAAACGTTGCAGGTAAACTACCCCTTCCCCTTAACCGATCTTCACCAAAAACATAGGTCTTGAGTACTCTACAAATCAGGGCTGTATGCAAAACATTATTTGATTCTGTTTGAATTTGCGGCTGTTATCGTTTGCCATAGAAAATACCCTTGTTAAAAAAACGTTGCAGGTAAACTACCCCTTTCCCTCAACCGATCTTCACCAAAAACAATAGGTCTTGAGAACTCTACAATTTAGGGCTGTATGCAAATAATCTTTTGATTCTGTTTGAATTTGCGGCTGTTATCGTTTGCCATAGGAAATACCCTTGTTAAAACATAAAACGTTACAGGTAAACTACCCCTTTCCCTTAACCGATCTTCACCAAAAACAATAGGTCTTGAGAACTCTACAATTCAGGGCTGTATACGAAACATTATTTAATTCTGTTTGAATTTGCGGCTGTTATCGTTTGCCAAAAAAAAAAATTTCCCTTGATAAAAAAAACCGTTGCAGGTAAACTACCCCTTTCCCTCAACCGATCTTCACCAAAAACAATAGGTCGCGAGTACTCTACAAATTAGGGCTGTATGCAAAAAATTATTTGATTCTGTTTGAATTTGCGGCAGTTATCGTTTGCCAAAAAAAAAATCTACAGACACAGACACACACACACACACACACACAGACAGACACTTTTCGGAAAACGACTTTTTTTCATGTTTTGAGCGTAGTAGAATCAGAATCTGCAATAATCTCGAACACGATTTTTTTTGCCATCACCATACTTCCATTCCTTAAGGAATATGGAAGTAAAAATGCCTATCTAAAAACAATACAAAACTTTCTGTGATCAAGTCCTTTTTTTCAAAATGCATCTTATTGTGGCTTCACATGTAGAGAATAAATAGTTGTATGTTTGTATAATTAAATATTCACAACTATGGATATCTAAACATATCTTAAATTAAAAACTGCTCAGCCGATCAGAATCAACATTGGCTCTGTTAATATTATTGCTCCTATGGGTATGTGGGAATTCAACAAAAATGGAAGGGATAAATATTATGGTCACCAATCTCATATAATTTTCTGAACTTATTATTGTTTTTTATTAAGATAATATTAAGACCTGCCTTAAAAGGGATAAAATTTAGACAGTGACATGGTTTTTTTAGCTGAGTGAGAAAATTTGATAGTGTTGATTGCACTCACAAACCCCCAAACCCTTTCTGCATACACTTACAATTATTGTTCTCTGTGCTTTTGAAGAGTATATTTGAAAAAAGTTACTGAGTTAATTTACAATACCGACTCGGATCACAAAATTTTTTATGGGTAAAAACATACATTGAACACACAAAGGCACTACACTCCACTACAGAATCCACCTTTGCAAACCACCTCATTAAAGTAAACCACACATACAAAAACATCGACAATAACATGGACATTCTACACGTACACGAAAACTAGACACTCTAGAACAATTGGAAATATACAGACACGAAAACACTAAAAACACCATCCTAAATGAACAGACACAATTCAAATCACACGCATTATTCGAACATGTTACACCCCACACACACAATATCGATCTTTCAAAAATCGATACCATTGTCAACAACAAGACGAACAGTGCTCCCAGCGGCAGCCTTTGAAGAAGTTTTTAAAAGCGAAAACCAGTTCAGGCTATAAGGTAAAACTTTTATGTTTTTACCCATAAACAACTTTGTGTTCTGAGTTGGTAGTGAAATACTTATATTTAGTTAAGTAACTAACACGTCATGGACAACGAAATCCAAGAAAAAAACCTATAGATGCTGTACAATGAGTTCATAGATTATTAAAAATTCTACAGAGGTAATTGGTACCGTATATTAAATTGAAGTGTTACAACATGATTTGCTGGGCAGGCTGTGGTTTTAACAAATACAAAAACTCAAGCTGTAGATTTGTATTTACACAGTTGCACTTTGAACTAACATATCTTTCATCAAGGAACTTCATTTCCCTTGTACAGATAAACCTTTCTTTCATTTTACAGATGTATAAAATGTAAAAACAGGAAACCAAACTCGATCACTGTACTATTAGACTATGCAACTACTATCACTAGTGTGAGTAACAAATAGAATACAATTAAAATGAAAATGTGGCTAAATAACAAAGTAAATAATAAAAAGTAAGTCTGGCTTTTTAAATAAAGTAAGTCTGGTGAATAAAAGTAAAGTAAAAGTAAGTAACATAGTAATAAAAAAAAGTTATCAATTATGAATTGATATAATGCTGTATTTAAGCATTGTGAAACATTAAATTATATTTAGAAACATATACAATATGCTTTTGCATAAAAACGTAAGCTTGCCTCAGCGTTTTTTGTGTACATCGTATGTAAGCAACGTGCTGGCGTGATAGGGGGATTGTCCCGCGCTGTACACATAGAGCGTTGAGGCATGTCTCACTTCTGTGATACAAGAAGTTAAGTTAAAGCACGCTGTGTTGTTTATAAGTGTGTTTATTTTATGCGGTTATTAAAAGTGTTCCTGTTATACCGCTGAACTAACAGATGATCAAGATTGTTATTTGAATTATTTGTAACATTAAACATATATATAGAAACTAATCAAGTTTAAAAATTTGAAGTTCTATCAGTTGTATTATTGTGTATGACTTACGAGGGGGGACCCAAAAGTAACAAGAATTTTTCTCTGGCAGTTGGTAGAATGCTAGTTCCGACTTCTCCCGCTAGGTGCCTTCACTAGACACCATTTTGTATCAGTTGCCCTAGCGGCATTGTTGTGGAAACATTAGTGCGGTCAGTATGACTATTTTTTGTAAGCGCTGTTTCACGTTTTCGGCGATTTGTCAATGGCAGACATTAAATACCAACGTTGCTAACATCAGGTTCTGTTTCCAGTTAGCAGCAGAAACTGTCGCAATGCTTCAGACAGCTTATGGGGAGGAAGCTTTGAGCCAGGCAAGGATTTATGAGTGGTTTTCTCATTTTAAAAGTGGTCAAATGTCAATTGAAGACGAACCACGACCGGGACGTCCCTCGACTTCCAAAACGGACGAAAACATTTAAAAAAATCCGTGTTGTGATCATGTTTGATCATCATAGAACAATCAATGAATTGGAGGAAATGACTGGAATATCCTGGAGTTCATGCCAACGAATTTTGACTGAAGATCTGAAGATGAAACGTGTTGCAGCAAAATTCGTTCCGCGTGTGCTTTCTTGTTCGGCTCAAAATCCTTGCCTGGCTCAAAGCTTCCTCCCCATAAGCCGTCTGAAGCATTGCGACAGTTTCTGCTGCTGATTTCCCTAACAGGAAACAGAACCTGATGTTAGCACGTTGGTATTTAATGTCTGCCATTAAATTAATTTAAAAATCGCCGAAAACATGAAACAGCGCTTACAAAAAATAGTCACACTGACCGCGCTAATGTTTCCACAACAATGCCGCTAGGGCAACTAATACAAAATGGTGTCTAGTGAAGGCACCTAGCGGGAGAAGTCGGAACTAGCGTTCTACCAACTGCCAGAGAAAAATTCTCGTTACTTTTGGGTCCCCCTACGTATACAAGGATTGTTCAATAAAAACTCGTTTAGGGCTGTAAGCATTTTTTATTCAACGATTTTAAAAGAAGTCTCCATTAACATTAAGACATGAGTCCCACTGTTGCACTAGTCTGTAGATTCCCTTATAGTAAAATTTTTATGGCTGTTTGCGGAACCATTCGCTAACAGCAAATTACCTCAGCGTCCAATTTGAACTACTGTCCTTTTAGTGATTCCTTAAAAAAAATTTAAGGTAAGAATTTTGCCTACCCATTCATTAACTACTAGCTTCGCCGCTGGTAGTAGTAGTAGTTGCTGCTGCAGAAGTAGTAAAATGATGGAGGAAGGAAACAATAACAGCAATAATAAAAATATTGAAGTACTAAGAATGACTATTATTATGCTTATAATGAGTGACAATCCATTATTATTATTATTATTAATATTCCTTATCAAAGTAGGTGAGGTTGTGAGTGGTGCAGACCAAATTGGCATCAAAATACCTTGGTATCATGAATGACGTTAGGCTGAACTTTTGGGAGCAAATTAGATGCACAGCAAATAAGGCTGTGAAGTTGGTGATAACCCTGATCAATGCTAATCAGGAGTTGGTGTCAATGCTAATGGTCAAGATCTAATAAGCCTCTGTTCTTGATGAGTGTTTGCCAGTCAATTCTCTCTATGAGGTGGAGGTGTCGGCAGACACCTTGAGAAAAGGGAAGTCCAGAAGTGCTTTTGTCAGCTGTATAGGTGAGCTGGACTCCAAGTCGCCTCCACATATTGTACTTTTCTGAGCCAGCTGGGGTGTGCCAGGTAATCTGTGATATAATGCATGAAATCGAGAAGGAATGATAAGTAAGGAGGACATATCTGTGGACTTGCCGACTGGCAAACTTCTTGGGAGCATGAGCCAAAAGGACGGTGAAGTGGACTGCAAGGTTGATTTAAAGATACCCAACTTTGCATGGGTAAGTGGTCATAAAATCCTACGTGTATAGGATAGAAAAGGCAACATCTTTTCACTTCATGTACTGCCTGTGAGTAGAGGATGACACCTTCTTTTTTTTAGTGTTAACATAGAAGGTAACTAGAGATGAAGTTTGGTCATATCACTCCAGAAGCCACTGTAAAGACGTTGCTTCAGGGGGAGGGAAAGTGGGACCAGGCTCTCATTGGGAGACAAGGATGTAGGCAGTACAGTAGTTCTAGCATAGAAGTAAGCCCCGTGGGCATGAGAAAGGCCTAGCCTGAAGTAATGTGCTAAATGGTCCCAGGTTAGTGTCCTAGTAGAATGGTGGATGTTTCACTTGTGAGTTCAGTAACAGGAGTTCAACACTATGGGCTGGGTGCCCATGTATGTAAATTGCATTTCATCTCTCTACCCCCAAAAAACAAATAGTATTATTGATTATTGTTACTGTTGTTATTGTCATTATCATTGTATTATTATAATTAAAATAACTATAAAATTGTAATTATAAAAATTAAAGTAAATGTTTTGATTTACTATTAATTAAGTACTAAGTACTATTGATTAAGTATTAAGTACATTTTTATAATTTTATATAAGTACATTTTTAATTTATATATACTATATATTATCTTTTTTATTCTGTGCATAATTTTTAGAGTTATAATCTGTATTCGTTGTAAATACTTTCGTATTTTGAATCTTGTTTTCAGTTAGTCTGTAGATTGTTAAATACATTTTTTCTTGGATTTCGTTATCCATGACGTGTCCGTTACTTAACTAAATACAACTATTACATTAACGACTCGGAACATTATAACTGGTGGTTTGCATTATTCGAACATATCTCACCCGACACACACAACATCGATCTTTCGAAATTTGATTCCGTCGCCCACAACAGGACGGACAGCGCTACCCGCGGCAAGCTCTGAAGAAGCCTTTTAAAGGTGAAAACCAGTTCAGGTTGTAAGGTAAAACTTTGTTTTTAATTATAAAAAACTTAGTGTTCCGAGTCGTTAATGTAATAGTTGTATGTACACATTTTTTGTTTTTGCATTGTTGCTCTTTCTATTGTTACACCCAGTATGTAAAGGGATACAGTACCATATACATTACACTACATAAAGATATCTAGGGAAAGTTACAAATTTTCTGATTGTTCAAGCCTTGATTGTTTTTTTTTTTCACTTAACCAGCAAATGAGACTGTTAATGATATATTTGTTGGTGCAATCTAATCAGTAAATCAAAGAATAAATTATAATTAAAGTCCTGGGTTTTGTTGTCCACGCCGGTGTCCCCGTTGATTAACAAATTATCAATATATATCACTACTGACTTGGAACACTAAATTTTTACTTTTACCAATAAAAAATTAGTGTTCTGAGTCATTAGTGATATATTTATAATTAAATGTTTTGATCATGTGGGAATAAAGTGTCAGGTAAAAAGTAATTTAATATTGTTAATAAAGTTACTTGTTAAATCCATATTAACAAACCTGAGACCACATTAGTGAAGTGTAGTCTACTTATCCCTATATATACGATTATCATCATACATTATGTTATACAGTAAAACTTGTATATCATATTGTTTATCTTTGTAGCCAGGCAACTAGGCTTAAACATAAGTAAAATTAACAGATACATTAATACATGAATCTATATTTGATGAAATTCCAATGGATTTTTTGTCTTCTGTACAAATCAATTTCCATGTGGATTATTTTCTTAATGCTTTTATAAATACTAAAAAGAATTTGGCTTAATATGGTTTTGTAATAACCAAAGCACAAACACCAGAAATATCAGTTTCTTCTTCTTCTCCTTCTATATTACTTAAGTTGTGTTGTACATTAGCGTTTTTATAAAAGTCCCTTTTAGTAACAATACAACTAAATACAAAGATCAATAAATTAATACTTTCCTTCACAGTGATATGCATATAAAAATATGCCTAATTTATCGTAAACAATTCCCTTAAATTATAAACTTACCTTTCTTAATCATTTTAGTAGTACATAGTACACACTATTGTGATAGCAGTGGTATGTTTAACTATTGAACTCATATCATCTTTTCAAAGCCATTAGCTAATGTTTACTGTAAACATACAACTGCATATGTGTGCATAATAATGCAAATAATAAATATTCACATCATCTTTTATTCAACAATATCCAGTTTTGTAACTTGGAAATATTACACATTGTTTCCCAGCATCACTATTAGATAATTATCAATAATGCAAGCTCAAGGGACTGGTTATGCAATGTTGAATCTATGCAGTTATTGCTGTTGTTATTATTATTATTATTATATTTACGCTATTAGAAAATGTGTATGACGTTACAATGACTATTGGCAAATGATAAATACATTGTATGCAGGCCCGTTTTTAATCACTCTAAATGATAAATTGTAATTACACTATTGTACAAGAATAATTAGTGAAAGATCAAAAGACTATCAATTCTGATTAAGCAGAAAATGTGTAAGTATGGTAATGTAATCTAATTTTATTTTAATTTGAATGAATTTTACTTGAATTTAACTACAATAAATAAAGAACTATGTTTATAACATATAGTAAATTAATTTACTTTATCTTTTCTAATGTATGATTTACACACACACACACACACACACACACACACACACACACACACACACACACACACACACACACACACACACACACACACACACACACACACACACACACACACACACACACACACACACACACACACACACACACACACACACACACACACACACACACACACACACACACACACACACACACACACACACACACACGCACGCACGCACGCACGCACGCACACCACAAACCAGTCATGAATAAAGCCATCATGTTGGGCACAGACACAATGTATAGGGATTTTTTGACACGTTCCAGACTACGGTTGATAACTCCTATGACCTGGACGGTTACTCCTTATCTTATATAATAAGCTAATTAATTGTATTTCAAAAGTAATAAAAATCTCTTTTTCTGCATCATATCTTGTTGTGTTTTTGTTTATATGAGTTCATTAGATCATATGTTTCTTTTCCAATTCAGATTTCTCTAATTAGAATCATTTCTTATATTTTCAACGGTGATTTTCTTTGTTTTTTAATTGTTTTTTTACCTTCACTGCTTAATTAATCCTTCCTTTCTCCTTCAAATGTTTTATATATTTTGAGTCACACACACACACACACACACACACACACACACACACACACACACACACACACACACACACACACACACACACACACACACACACACACACACACACACACACACACACGAGTGCATGAGTGTCTGCATGTGAAATTTTCTTAATTTCCTGTAACTATTACTTGATTTATAAAATATTGATTTTTTACTTTTCTAAATTTTTACACGTCATATGTGTAGTGGTATGAGCTGTTTATTACTGAATCAGACTTTGTGTTCATTTTATATTTATTTAAAAACCAGATCTAAAACTAGGCATTTTATGTGTGTGTGTGTGTGTGTGTGTGTGTGTGTGTGTGTGTTTAATTCAATAAATGTAGCATTTACTTAATACACAGAAAGGATATGTTCAGAAATTGTAGCATAATTAGGTAAATTTTTATGATAACAAATGAAAATCATCTTATGAAATAGTAAACTTCAAAAACACTTCATGTGGTTTGTGACATGAGTGTAGTCAGAAGGGATTTGGGGAGGGGATTCAAACCTCCTCGAAATTTTTTGCTCAGCTGAAAAACTGTAATATGTCATTTTATTGCACTTTTAAGGTAGATCTAAATATTATGTACATGAACAATAATAATTAATTCTGTGTATCTCCAGAAATGATGCCACAAGATGAATTGCTATAATATTAATCCGCCAAAATTTTTGTTGAATTCCCCCTCCCAAAGTGGAATTCTGCATGTGACCATGATTTGCAACTGTCAAAAGCTTGTTAATTTTATTACAAAAATAAAAACACATGCATTTTACATTTATTAAAATGAAAATATAAAAGTAAAATCTGACTTTTAATATGTGTGTGTGTGTGACCATTTTAATCAACTTGGATTAAAAAATAGGTTTGCTTAAGTAAGTGCAGGATATTTTAGCACTCACACGCACACACACACACACACGATGACACACACTGCTTATATATATATAGTGGCATGTGGTGTCTGAACAGACAGTAAAGATAAGTTTAATTACAACAAATTGCTTTAATCATGCATCATATCACACATGATGCAGGACTTCGATTCAGGGAACAACATTATTATCTAGACACAAAAAATTAAGGACAACACACTTTGCACACAAGAGGTGAACATTATTGAGAAACAGGTTGGATGGCCATGCGCCAAGTGTTTGTTGATCCCTTAATGCTTCTCTTTAATTATAAATAACACTGTCACAGTGGTCAGATCAATATACTTTTTTGTTATTTATACTAATAGTTACTGATTTGATACCAGATAAAATATACATAAATTATATATTGCAACGATACAGCCATATGCTGTATTAAGCATTGATTTAAATAAATATAAAATTTGTAAAATTATTATAAGTTTGGGGTAAATGGACAGGTCTGCGATTGTAAAAATGTTTCATTGTTATACTAGGGGAGAAATTAACCTGTTCCAACAGGCAAAGAACACCTGCTCGATTGTATGTGTGTTACGTGTGTATCTTGTGTGTGTTAGTGATGCATGTACAGACAGGAATCTCAGCTACCCTCCCCAATTAATTACTAAAATAATTATTTTAATTCACTGTGTGAAAACTAATTAGTGTATAAACAAACAAAAGGCACCAAAGTGTGTGTAAATTTTATAGTTATCCACAGTAAGAAAATGATGTTAATAGGACACACTACGCGAAGTCAGTGCGAAATAAATGTGCCAAAAATACGCAAATTACACTAAGACGCTCAAATTAATACAGTGAGTGCTTAATCAAATTAGCTATGATTTGTGCTATCTCAATTCCGTACAAAACATTGCCATTTGCAAAAAATTGCAAATATATGAAAAGATTCGGGAGTGGGGGCTATCATGTGACTGCAGGTCTCGACAGGATAATTTCTGAACCAACAGGTGCGGAATCTCGAGAGGGTATAAATTAAGGGTTCGACTGGAAACCCTTCTCTTCTTTTCAAAACACAGTTGCAGTCGGACACGCTGTCCGTCGGCAGAACAGTTTTATTTTGTTATAAGTCTCATCTATGAATGAATAAAGAGGTTCAGTAACTATGTTTACAATATTACGGGAAACGTAAAGTACCGGGACCGTTTAGGTCAGCAAGAGTATCAACAGAGAAGCTACAAGAGCGACACGAGATGCTAGACGTTAGGAGATGCTTTTGAAATGCCTAACAGCTGTACGAGATCCACCTCGCAGCAGATAGTAATTCTCTGGGACGGACCACACACTACTGGAGAACGACGCTGGACTCTGGACATATCCAGGACCATGCCAAGCCAGGAGTAACGGAAACCCAACTCTGGACAACGCTGGACCCCGTCAATAAGTCGTAAGGTCATCAAAACTCGAGGTGACATGCATAATGCATTTATAAATGATTCTTTTAAAAGAGCTCATAAAGACTATATAAAGAGACAATGAATTAAAACAAAAAAGGTTTATAATTAGAAATAGTGTAATAGTCTTAGGTAAATGTTTTATTCATAAGAATGAGCGATCGCATATAGAGAAATATAGAAAAAAAGAGAGTTTAATTTTGAGATAGTATATTTTTTTATCAAAGTAAAATAATTGAAATGATTTGATATTTCCATTTTGTAGAAGAGAATAATTTAAATTTTTAATATGAAACAAATGCCAGTGTAAGAGTAAATAATATAATTTTGAATTTAATTTTTAAAAAACATTGGTATAGACTGAGCAAGCTGAGGTCAGATCTGAGTAAATGAATTCAATTAAAATTACATTTAAATTTTATTTTGTTTTAGTAAATCACATTGAATAAATGTCTAGATTAAGATTATTAACATGTCTAGATGTAAGAGTGTTTTAAATGTGTGTAACACCATATAGCTTAAGAGATAAACACTTAATAAGGAGTGATATCTTGATCGGAGATTATTAACAATGTTTATTATTTATAATGCTTGTTAAAACAATAAACATGAAATTTTAACTACTCATAAATCTACTACTCTTATTATAGTTACACCTGGTATCGCTATACAACCTGCATACATAAAAGGTGTCGTTATATACACATAAAGTTGTAACGTAGTATAATTGTTGCACCCCACGAACGAAGGGGCTCCACAAAATAAATTATATATGATATGTATCGTTGTAATATGTATGATTGTCCTTTACTGGATTGAGTCCTACATTGTATTTTTCTATTGTCTGCAGTGTTTTGACAGACCCAATTCTGCCATCTTCAAGCAGATACTCTTCGATGAAGACTTAAAATTGAATGATTCTACAGTAAAATATAAGGCGGACCCTCAACCTCAAAAAGGATACATCATATCATATCCAGAATATGATAATATCATAATATAATCTTGGAACATGTACACACACACACACACACACACACACACACACACACACACACACACACACACACACACACACACACACACACACACACACACACACACACACACACACACACTGGAAATCTAGTTACCATATAGTAATGAGGAGATGAAGCTATTTCGTTCCTTGTTAGGACAGTTTGGATTGTTGTTCATGAAACAATGAACTATCAACTCTCAGTGTGTTTGACTGTTGTTAAATAATGCGTATATATTTACAGTTTTATTCCTGTTACAGTACATTCCAATATGAATATTATTGCCTTGTCTTTTCTACATTTAGTTAGGATATTGTTATCAGATTTTCTAATATCATCGGCGCTTTTTAAACACGAGTTTGTTATTCTCATGTATAATGTATATCAGCTATTCTATGTTATTAATCAGTGGTACTCTGTTAATTGGTTTATTTACAAATGTTATGTTAAATTACTAAATTTTATGTGTGTGTCTTTATAGTATTTTTAGTTTTTATGACTATTGTGTGTTATAATGTTGGTTTGGAATAAATCTATTGCTTCTTATCACCAAACAGATTTTGATACATTTTTTGAAAGTTTTCTTGGTATTGTTTTTTGGTGTTATTGGTGTTCTTGTTTAAAATTGTTAGTTTACAATTTGTTATGTTTACAATTTTTGTTATGTTTAAGAATTTTTTGTTATGTTTACAACTGTGGAGGTTGAATGATGTGCTCCTATTGGTTACCACATGTCACTACACCTACAGAGCAGCATGTATATAAGATAGTCCAAAGACTAATTATTACAACTAAGAAGAGCAAGCATCAACAACTTGAAAATGACACAATTGATTCAGTTGAAACATCATTAAATCCCTTCAGAAAGAAAAACAATGGTGCATGCACAACTGCATTCATAAAAACATCAATTTTTGTGAAAGTGGTGAAAAATGCATGATTCATGCAAGGAAACCTGTATACTCTGCAGGGTTAGATTCTCACTCACCATTTTTTATTGTAGGATTTCCATTAAGCACTACTTTGCTGGGAGTGTATAAGCAAAAGCTGTTCTTAAAGTGGACCAGAAAAGTTGTACATTTACACTCTAATGAGTTTAGGTATTCTGAATCTTATTTATGTCACTTTTGATACATTTAATTTCCTTCAATACAGCCATAACAAATCTATTTACGTATCGCGTTCTTCCGTGGAAGCAGGCACAAAGCTTATAAGAGCCTCGGAGTTAGGGCTCCTACAGTGATTCTCTGAGCCTCCCATGGGCCTTATCGAAATCATTTTCGATCCTCAGGACAACAATGTGGACTTTCAAGAACTTTGTCTGTATGTATGTGTATTATTTAACAATTATTTATTTAACAATGGTTTTTGTTTTTGTTAGGATAAATTATCTAGGATTTACATACAACTTATTGGATTTATATGATCTTACGGTTTCATGAATAACGTTTTATATACATATTTCATCACTATTGGCTTGACTGTCATGATTTGAAACAAAAATTGTTATATAAACAATTTTTTTTTAATTCTGAAATTAAAAAAAAATATAATCTATTGTTTTTGTTTTCTTTTCTTATAAGCCATTTAAGCAACTAGCTGATATTTGAAAGTGTATATATTTCTGGACTTTGTTGTCCATGATGTGTCTGTTGATTAACTAATTATAAATATATCACTACTGACTTTGATCACTAATTTTTTATTGGTAAAAAGTGTTAAACATTTACATTATAGGCTGAACCAGTTTTCGCTTATTACAAGCTTCATCAGAGGCTTCTGACGCCAGTAGTGATATATTTATAATTTGTATGTTTATTATTAAATTCTCTTTAATTTGTTTATGTTCTTCTACGTCTTCCATCAGGGACTAGGCAAATCACCTGTTTCAATTCGAAAGGAAGTACATCCACTTCACCAACGCTTCATAAGTCTTCCTACACTTCTGTGTCCAATAGGCTTTTATTGCCAAACTTCCTTAGGTAACCTGCCACCTGACATCCCGTTAAGATGAGGAAGCCATCTCCCTTTGTTCTTGACAATACGATCTCGGATATTAAACATTTTTAACTCTTTTTACATGTGTCTTAATTGTAGAGTCTATCTCTTCATGTATAGCCTTTAACAGATCTCATCTCTGATGCTTGTATCCTACTCAGGTGTTTGTCACTGGGACTCAAGTTTCGGAACCATACAGCACTGGCACAGCAATTTTATAAAATTTTAGTTGAGTCTCTTTCATTATTTTCCTTAATAACATAATGTGCTACATATTGACTGGAACTTGGCCAATGTGTGGCCATTGTTTACGTTTAAATTATGTATGAATAATAAATAAATAATAATTGTTCCTTTTTGCACTGCCAAAGCAGTTTAGGAATTAGGTGGGTTAGGCTACCTTATGCGAGCTGTTGGGAGTAATGTAAAGGCAATGTGGCCAACACTATACTTCAGCTACCCGTTATTGCCCCTCCCCCCTCAAGATGTATGCTTTGATTTTATCAAACACCCACGTAAAATTGTCTGTTATTGGACAACAATTTTGATTACATGACATTTGTTGCTGAGCTTTGTTCTATAAACATATCTGATTATGTACACTATAAAAGTAGTGTACTATATGTGGGGAGGGGACAAACCAGTTGAAAGACTGATGACTCCATGAGAGGGGGGAGGATATTGTATACAAATATGTACGAACATGTATTTAAATATAAATGTAATTTGGCTAAACTTTTTTACACATACATATACTATATTCACAGTATATACAGTATAACATACTGTATGCAGATAATATATACACCACAATCATATACAGTAACACCAGTATAACCAACCAAAACACAAATACTCCACAAGATATAAAATCAGGATGGCTGAGAATGGGAACAATATGATTCCCAAAACATGTACCAAATAAGGGAATAAATCATCTTGAGGTAAAAAATGTATAAATATTACAAAATTATATATATTTTTTTAAATAAAAAAATCAATATAAGTGTATATTACATTTCTTTTAACCAAATGTTCAACATTATCAGTTGAATTTTTATTTTTTCAATTGTCTTTGCATATGTATATGTATGGTATATGTTTTCCTTATTATTTTTCTTTGTTAATTTTGTCTATTTAACGTTCTTTATTGGATTTTGTCATCACACCTTTAAAATTTTTATGTTTAATGGTATGCGCGCGCGCACACACACACACACACCAAGGTCACAACATATAGAAAATAAACAATGATAAGGGAATTCCTCTTTACTCAGTGCAAATATCACACACACAGACACAGAGTTAACAGTAGTAGTTGGCTAAGCTTTACAATGACAGCCAGCTGGGGAAAGTCTACGATCCTACACACCGGAGTGAAGATGTCCTTGGCAATGATAGCAAAAACTGTAAAACCGGTTTCATACAAACAGGAAACAACTCTTGGTCATTGCTCAAGTGTAGTACTGGTTCATTGTCAAAATAATATTGGCAATTAAATTATTTGTAATTGATACGTGTGTGTGAAGAAAATATTCCCACAAATTATCATGATGCACAGGGGCCACTGGTTTGATCATATCATGTTTTATAGTGATCATTTACTTGTTGAAAGTAAGTTATTAGAGTGTTCATTAGTTTAAGGCTTTACAATTTTATAGTTATTAGTTTCTGGTAGTAGCTGAAATTATAATAAATATAGAAATTACTAGAAAAATAATTATTTTTCTTGTCAAGTATAAAAACTGCAATGACTGACAAACAATGTACGTAATGATTAATTTAAATCTATTGTCAGTTACCACTGGCAACACTTCCCTAAGAAAAAATTAATTATTACAAAAACGTCAAATTTATCTCCAGTACTGAAAATATTGTACATATAATTTGTTCATTTGCAGTATATACAACAAAACAATTTTGTCAAGAAAGTAATATAAAATAACAAAACAAAAAGTTATATTTCAAAAACTAAAAATCTTAGAAAAACATTTGGTGATCTTATAAATCCAGAAAATGTTGATTTATCCAAAATCCATTACAAAAGAACAGTTTGACTTGTCGTGGAACAAAAATATTATTTTTCATTCTTTTATTATTCAGCATGTATTTTTAAGATAGTACAGAACCATATTTGATGTGATTCGATTATCAAAATTTCCCTGTCAACATGAATCAGATGGTACATATTTAATAAACTTTGAAACCAAGGATTTAGATGTAAAAGTTTTTCCAGTATCTCTTGTAGTTTCAAAGTGGCAACCAAAAACACTTTGGATGCCGTGAAATGGGGATATCAATACACCAGTATGTTCCTGAGCTACAGAACTCACTCACCACTTTAAATGAAGCACATTAATTATAACATAAATTTTCGATATTATATACATTTTCAATTATAGGAAAAATGACAAAAATCCCAATTTCTCTATTATTTCTTTATTTATATAATAATATTGTAGAGCACACAATAAATGATAAACACTAAAAATTCAAAACATTCACACTTGGGTTACAATTCCTGTTAGTTGGACATCCTACTGGATTTCCACAATTTTTTAAATTTTTGATCCCATTTTTGGCCCTGCGACTCCAAAATTTTGAAATTTCCAAAACTGTACACTATATTCAGATGTTAGTTAAAGTTCTTTTTAATTTGATACCCCATGTGAAATTTTGTGATTCCATTACAATTTTTCACCCTCTTTTGGGCCCTGACATCCAAAATTTTTGAAATTTTAAAACATGAACACTATATTCAGATTGTGCCTCAAATTCCCTTAATTTGATATCCCACATGAGTTTTTCTATTTTTTCACAATTTAGATCCCACATATTTTTATCTCCCACCCCTACTTTCGGAGGCATAAATCTGAAAAAACAATAGGGTTCTGTAGGGTAAAAGTATGAAAATGTATGTAATAAACAGAAAATGTACAATGTTCAAAATTTGAAATCAAATTACTGATAAAGTTAATAATTAGAATATTTAGACTCAAGGACTTTAGCATTTTTTTAATTTGTGATGATCACAACTGGATTTCATCCAACTTGATAAGGCATACTGTTTCATTGACTATCATTACAAAGCAATGATATGCATAATCCTAAGCAGTGTTAAATTCCTGTTACTAGTCAGTGTTGATTAGAAGGCTATACCCAGCAAACAGACGAATTGATAAAGCACATAAGGCCAGATGTCACTTTACAAGACATTAAATACACAATATATAAAATGCTTATTAAGCCATTGTTAACATATGGGTCAGAAACATGAATATTAACAAAAAGTAATGAACGAGGCAGCTTCGAGAAAAGCATGTTAATACACACCTATAACAGGGTTGATGAGGCCAGAATTTGACACAGGCATCATAATACTGAGAACTGCCATAGCAGTAGAGGCACTTGGTTGTGAGATTCAATAAAGTTAGGTAAACTCAGGTGGATTGAATAAAAGAAGTGTGGTTGATAAAGGTAATATTTAACCAATGAGTCAGTAGTAGACCAAGAGTAAATCCAAAAGATCATATGGAGAGGGACTTCGAAAGACTTGATTTTAGAAATGTTAGGAAAATGGAAGGCTACAGTGAATGATAGTGACAAATGGACTTGATTCTTCTAGCAGGCCATGACAAGAAACAAGAAAATAAAATATAGGCCTCAGAAATAGCATTCTTAAAAGGAGTTAAAAAGCATTCTAAACTGGACTGTATAAAGAATGAGGCCATAAGAGAAGAATTACAAGTTTTTAACTTGAATGAAAAATTAAAAGATTACAAACAACAATGGAAAGAACACTTAGAAAGAATGACTGTTTCCATACTGGCCAAACAAGCCTGGCAATACAAACCTATAGGACACAGGTATGTGGGTAGACTCAGGAAGAGATGGCTGGAGGATCTTTGAAGGCGGAACAGGCAGCACCTTGCTTATGCTGTGTTGTGAAGATGATGATGATGAACAGGCCATCATGACACATGAAGAACTGAGAAGCTACAGCTGATGATGATAAATAAACAACATGTTGTGTTGGACAAATACATTGTCACATACCTGGGCGTCAATACTACAAGGAATGGATTAGAATTTACAGGCCAACAAAACTGTTTTGCCCTTCTTTGTAACTTTTGAATCCAAACATGTCCACCAGAAAATCAAATGGAGGATATTATATGCAACTATTATAAACCTAGTTTTAAGTTATGGCTCTGAAATATAGGTACTTACAGATCTAATGAAAAAATAAAACAAAGAAAATGTTTGAAAGAGTATTAGGATTGGTGAACCATACGGTATAATTAATTAATGCGTGTAATTAATTTATATAATGAGTATCCTGTTTCAGAAATTGTTAACCTATGAAATTTGAGGCCACGTAATAAACATAGGTGAGCATAGAAGCGAAAGATAGCATTACAGGGTAAATGGATTGGAAGGAATCACAGAGGATGCAAAACAATTGGGAATAAACAATTTAAAAAGAGAAACAGTTGACAGATATATGTGCAGGAAGAGGCTAAATGAAACCAGGGGCCAACTTTAGGTTGTAACACCACAATAGACCTAGTAGTAGTAGTAGTAGTAGTAGTAGTAGTAGTAGTAGTAGTAGCAGCAGCAGCACCAGCAGCAGCAGCAGTAGTAGTAGTAGTAGTAGTAGTAGTAGTAGTAGTAGTAGTAGTAGTAGTAGTAGTAGTAGTAGTAACAATGAAAATAAAACAAAAGCTGATAGAAGAGTACATTAATTGAAAAAATGGCCCCAATAACTATTTATAGTGTAACTGATTTTATTATTTACTTATTCAGTTACAAAATAAGTCAAATAATTTTTGTAAATAGTATTATAAAGAAAGACATGAAATATTTCATTAAACCGTACAAATTCTGTACCAATCAACGGGAAACAAGTACATAAATTGATACATAATAGAGTTTAATTTAATATGGTGTGTGTGTGTGTGTGCGTGTGCGCGTGCGTGCGTGCGTGCGTGCGTGCGTGCGTGCGTGCGTGTGTGTGTGTGTGTGTGTGTGTGTGTGTGTGTGTGTGTGTGTGTGTGTGTGTGTGTGTGTGTGTGTGTGTGTGTGTGTGTGTGTGTGTGTGTGTGTGTGTGTGTGTGTGTGTGTGTGTGTGTGTGTGCATAAAGATCATATGTAACAAATGTAATTTTGTACAGACATTCTGAACAAATGATGTTAGTAAAGATATGAAAGATATATTACAGTGTTTATAAATAATTATGACAATTTCGGTGACAAAAGGTTTTGTCAGGTTCAATCATTACTTACTTACAATTTTAAAAATTTCGGTTGGTGTTTTGACAAAATTTATTGTGTATTACAGAAATTATTAATACATGTATAATGAGTACTCATATTTGTAAGGAATGTTACTAGTATGCTCTCTGAGCTGCAGAACTTGCTCAGTATTTTGAACAAATACGTTTATTTCAGACAAATTTTGATATTAGATAATTTTTCAATTATCATATAAATTATGAGAATCCTGATTACTCTTCTATTTTTTTTCTGTTTAGTCCACAAAAAATTCCCTCAAATCAGATTTCTGTTAAAATTCTTGTATTGGAAGACCATTTCCAATGAGCTGTAACAGACTGTTTGTTGCATATTCTAAAGTTTCAACAGAAAAGATAAGATCAAGGGAAAGTATCCCATCAATAGGAAAACAGTGATAAATAATAAGACACTTGAAGAGATCTCATATTTTCAGTTTCTGGGATGTGATATCAGTTGTGAGCAGTGGCGTAACTCTGTGGGAGGATAAATTCCCTCCCAGAGCTTTTAAAAGTTTTATTGAAATTCCATAACAACTTAAACTAGGCCTATTTCTAAGCCAGTGGTATATGCTAAAATAAGACCCATAAATAATTGTAGAAATAAAAGGAATTATACTGTTTGTAAATTAACAAAATAAAGTTAGAATTTTCTTAATAATAACCATCACTCAACATTCTTCATGTCAGTTTACTCAATAACTCTGAGAGACGAAAACAATTTATTAAACATATTTATAAAATTATATGGGGAGAATCCTGAATTTCTTGCTTGTCCTGAGAAAAATATGGAGTCCAATCTTCAGGCTCAATATTAACAGTACAATGTTTATTACGTTAGTATAATAATATATAAGGCAGATAGTAACATTGCATTGTACATGAAGTCTTCAATGCAAAAAATGAAGTTGATCTGCTGAAGCCACTACAGCAGGAATGTCTCATTGACCTGATTGTTGCTACTCTCAGTTGGTGAAGCAGAAAAGAATTTATGATTCTTGATTAACTTCATTCTGGGAATCATTTGTGGAAAGTAGCAGCTTAAAGAAATCTGGCCACTTTTCTTGGCTGGTCTGCAGGAACCCTTTGTAAATCATATGATTTTATTTGAATGTCAGTTGTTTGTTTTTCAGTGACATCACCGAATGGCTAACTAGTGAGTCACTGTTTTCAAAATTCATTTAATCTTATGTTAAACATGTCTATGATTTCTTGAATATCTGCATGGGATTTTGAAAAATCGTGTATTTTGTCATTTTTAAACTCATCTGCTATTTGCCAATGCCTGGGAATCAAATTCAGGACTTCTAAATTAGTAGTCAGGCGCCATACTGACTAATCTACTGGTCTAAAAATTGAAGGTCTGTTACAAAAAATATTTGACAATATTAATCAATGTACTAACAAACTGTTTACATAAGAAAGACTAGTAAAGTAAATGCTTGTACATCAAAAAATTAATATAAAAAGTGTTATATAATATTGTTGTTCAGAGTTTCATTTCAATCTATAGTTTGACATGTGGTGTCGATTATCAATTAAAGCAGCTGTTTATTCTCCTGCAGAGACATTCAGAAATTTTATTTATGATTTGCACTTAAGAATAAACCTTTGTATTTGAACCAGATAGAATCAGATTCTTATGCAAGATGGTTTTTTCTAGTATTATCAGTCGTATTACTGTTGAAATTCGTAAAAGAAATAATGTCCATAGTTCACTTGGCAACAACACTCTCCTCTCCCCCCCCCCCCCACACACACACACTGTATATTTAATGTACCTCTCCTTTACACTATTATTCTGAATACATAATATTATATAACATTATTTATAGTAATTTTAATCTGCCTTGTAATAATTTTTTTGCATGCAAACATTTACTTGTGTGTGTGTGTGTGTGTGTGTGTGTGTGTGTTGTATTTTTCATTAACTCTTGGCAATTCTAGTTTCTTGTAGTATTTGTATGTTATTTGTATTTGTATTATTATGTCAAATAATACATTACTTCTCTAAATTACTTTTATTTTTATCAATATTTACGTGTTCACCTGATACACGTTTCATAGTTTTAATCTGTACTTTGAGAAATTTCAGTATAAATTGTATTGGTGTTTATATAAAAGCAAGTATAAACTCTTGAAGAATTACCCTTTATACAATCATACAACTATGTGAAGATCATTCAGTAAAGTGTCTATTTGAGACAATCAGCACTCCAGTAAATTCAATTAATAATTGAAATTAATAATTCAATTTCTATTCAGATGGGAATATATATATATATATATATATATATATATACTCACACATAAAATAAAAATATACTTGCAGAAGTAATGTATTACTTGATAATATAATGTGTGTGTGTGTGTTTTACAATTCCAGACTTTGTGAGTAGACGGAGAGCAGGAGGGATCTAGGTCATCCAGCAGGTACATGCCTTTCAGAAGATACGTAGTCACCTATTCTCATACAGAACATCCTCTCTGCCAGAAAGCTAGCAGTCAGGAACTGGACTTCTTAAGAGTTTATGTTAAAGCTTGTTGTGTCAAAAGGTCTGTTCAACATCTAGGAAATAACTATGATCTGCTCACCATAACATGTGGTGAATGATGTACCTTTCACCAGTCTCATCAGCTGATGATCAGCTGAATGATCGAACTGCCCGAGCACCAGAATATAAAAATGTTGCAACTGATTTCGTACACATTGCTTGAGTATCTTTCGCTTGGTGGACAGGAGACCAGGAGACTGAGGGACTGGAGGTCGTTGTACAGGAAGAATAGTTGCCAGGATGAAATATGACCGGACCCTTTTGCCATTTCTTAGGAAATTAGGTGAGTCTAAGGCACACTTGACCAAGAAAAGAATTTGTTATTCAGAAGATGTTAGAGGGCTTACTGGGTTGGAGTAACTTATAATGTTCCTTGGGTACACACACACACACACACACACACACACACACACACACACACACACATACGTGTGCGTGTGTGTGTGTGTGCCTTTTAGATATCATACACTGTGATCCTGCATAGGCCTATGTCCTACGTATGCACAAGCTGTTATTCCAATACAAGTACATAGTCCATGTGTTTTTTTTTTTTATTATTTCCTTACTAATTTTATACTCCTTTCTTATGACAAACATGTAGATTTTATATTAATTCAACAAAACATTATTAATAGCCACATATAAGAAACATGCTGTACATATTGTGAAATGTTTGCCTAATGGGTACCTAAAGTGAAAAAAAGCGGATGAATAAATGATCTTAATGGAATGGCTTAAGACAAAAGTCTGAAATACAAGGCTGGAGGGGAAACAGCATTTATAAAAAAATAAAAAGATGGATTATATAATTTACATGTTTCAAGACTCCTAACCAATAATTATCTGACAGAAATCTTCAGTATGTTCATGACAGAAATGCATCTCTTGAAAATTGGTTCTCTTAAAAGCAATCATTTTGATTTTAACATGATTAGGTTTTAGTTTTTTTTTAACAAGTGTGATTAAAACAAAGTACTCTCCAGTTATCTTAAGATTTAATATTAAATATTTTTTCAAAATTTAATTTATTTTTGGTCTAAATTATTAAAATAAATTTATTCAAAGGATAACAATTCAGGTTTGTTAGATGGTCTTTTTTACCATATTCTGGTCTATCCATCTGCTCATGTTCATATCGTGAAACAATATTTTAGGTAATTTACATTAGCGTTGGTTACAAGTAAAAAGAAAAAATTATACTTTTAAAAAATCTAATAACATTTTTTTAAAAACCCCATTTTCAAATTGCCTATTTTCCATCTTGTACTTAAAATACATCTCTTTGAAAACCTTTTTATATTTGATACAGGAAATAATAGTCCATTTTGTAATTATATATAACTTCATTGTATAGTAAACTTACCATTCATGTATTTGTTTATTTTAATTAGTTGTGTACATTTCTTGAACCCTTTTGTGCAAGACTGGCAGACTTAGTGTTTTATGTAAGAAATATAACAAAATGAGCGTGTGTATGTGTGTGATCTCCTTATTTTATCCACATGTGTTACAACGATACAACGTTATAAAATGTAAGTGTGTCGGGCGCACGCTCATGAGCGACAAAATTATACAACAGTAAATAACATTTCTAACAACGTGTACGTGTAATTAGGGGTTCAATAAATTCTTAATTCAAAATTTATACTTTCATAATTACTCTACAATTTAAATTAAAATATTTTCAATAAATTATGCTTTCATAATTTTTTATACAAGACATTTATATTTATAAGTTATAAATTACACTTTTGTTTTAAATTATTGTCTTTCTTTTGACAATGTTTATCAATCTTTGATTAAGTCTTTTGTTATGAGGAATACGTGGCTTTCTTTCACCTTAATTGTAGCGGTTCCTCAGCATACCCTCTCCTGGTCCTGAGTCCTTGATGTTGTGAATCCTATATAGTCATGAAGTCCTGGATCCTGTCCTCGTTCTCCGGGTCCTCTCGGAAGTCCTGGATGCTTTCCTCTTCTTCCGGGTCCTCTTGGAAGTCCTGGATGCTTTCCTCTTCCTCCGGGTCCTCTCGGAAGTCCAATGACTCGTCCTTTACGTCTGGAGTTTATGCCATGTAGTGCTCTCGTCCTCGGTCTGGAGTAATGTTCTTAGATGTAGATCACTTGTAGACATCTGACGATTTCTTTGTTACGGTAATTTTTAATTACTGTTTTCCATTACTATTTTATTCTTCGTATTGTTTAAATTAGCAGCCATCCTTACTTTTCTTTTATAAAATTGCTAAACTGCTATAATTGTTTTTATTATTTAGACAAAGCTTTTCGTCATTACTGACATCTTCAGGTCTTAAACAACCTTATCTTCATCTTGTTTAAGACCTGAAGATGTCAGTAATGACGAAAAGCTTTGTCTAAATAATAAAAACAATTATAGCAGTTTAGCAATTTTATAAAAGAAAATTACTATTTTAAATTGAAATATTTATCGTAATACTTTGTAAGTTATGCTTAACAAAAAGTCTTATTGGTGTTAGACATATTGTCTAACACTGTCCAAAGTAATTAAAATTTCGCGTCTCTGATGGACATAGCATTCCACCACGAACGAAGACTGTTAGAAGAGAGAGATTAGCTCTCCTGGGCTTGTATTTATATTCACCAAGAAAACTGCAGCTGTCGATTCAGGAATTAGCCTGTCGACAGTTGAACCATGGCGTGATAGCCCCCACTCTCGTCCTATTTCACATAATTGAACTTTTTCGCCAATCGCACTGTTTAACGCGAATTTCACGGCGATAAAATATTGTCTAATTTAATGACCTATGTGATGTGCAATTATCATGATGCTCGCACCACTAGTGTAATTATAATGCTTTAAAAATCGCACAGAATTTGCACTGATTGTCCGAATTACGTAAAATTCGCACTGCACTTGTGTCTGATTTTTACACATTTTTAGAAGTTTTTACCTTCTCGCTAACATTTATGGTTTGCTTAATATTAAATGTATACTTAATTTAGCATTGACTTGGGGTGAGGTTGCAAACTTTCAGGCTCAAACAGGCTTCACACACACACACTATTTACTTGTATACACACATGCAGCGGTAATCGCGTGATCCTGCGTGTTGACTCCTGTTTGCAAGCCAGCTTCCAATTTCACACATGCTCGTCTATTATATATTATTAAAATTAAATTAAATATTTATGTTATATTATATATGCGCATTACAGACTATGCTTGTATTGTCGCATTATTCCTCTACTTGGTAAACAAAAATTTTAATAAATTTATTTATTAAAATATTTTTTTTCTATCATTAGACATCTTATATTTTTATATTTCATATTACTTATATATATATTTTTTTATTTATACACTACTATCCATGATAATGAATATTGATTGTTCAAATTCCCTTAATTGGAGGGTAAAACAAGTCTAGTTCCTATCTCCCCTCCCTACGAGTTGCTAACAATGCATAAGCGTAGCTGCTTCTTCCCATTGTTCTCCTTCAATCTGGTTCTACTGACCTATTTATTTTTACGTGTAAAACTTTCTGATTGAACTGGCATGGTATTTGCCAATTTCTTTCTTCTTCACATCGTCATATACTATAAATGTATGTCTCACGATTCGTTGTTTTAATGTATATGGTCCGTTATACAGTTTAAAGAATTTTTTCGCTGTATTATCACTTCGCTTTCCCACTGGATTAGCTTTTACTAAAACTTTTTCTCCCTCGTCGAATTGTTGTAGTTTGTGTGTCCTGTTAAATCTTTCCACTCTCTTGTTACCTCTTTCTATTATCCGTTGCTTTGCGTATTCATTTTCACACTTATTGGTACAGGTAGGTTGTTAGGTTTGTGTACATACTTGGTCCAAAATCTGTTCAGCTTCTTGTCTTCTTCCAATTCTATTGGAGCATATCCTGTTGCTTCACTATAATTTTTGTTGATGGCTTTCTCAAGAAATGGTAGATATTCTGCCCATTTATTGTGCTGATCATGGCAGTATATTCGTAAATATTTACCTAATTCTTTGTTAACTCTTTCAGCAAGGTTTCCTTGAGGATGTCTTATAGATGTGAGTATAGGTTGTATTCCATTTTCCCTTAACGTCCTCTCCCATTTTTCACTCTGGAATTGTACACCTTGGTCACTGAGTACTTTCTTCATTTTTCCATATGTCGGAATATATTTCTGCAGTAGTATCTTTAGAACAACTTTGGTTGTGGGTCGCATAATTGGGTACAGTCGGACTGCCTTGGAAAACACATCGATACATACCAATATGTGCTTCACACCTCGACTTGATCGTGGTAGTGGTCCCAGAAAATCCACTGCAATTACCTCTCCCTTATTTTCCTTCTGGATGCTCTGCATTTCTACGTACGTGTGTAAATTCGGTCCTTTCGCCGTTTGACACTCATAACACTTCTTCACCTCCTTCTTTATTTTTCGAAACATATTATTAATCGTAAAATCCTCTCGTAGACTCAGGTAACATTTCAGAGTGGCAGCATGCACTAAACTCTCATGTGCTGGTTGAATTAATTTCTGTAACATTTCCTTCGTTAGTACTATCTTCCAGGCTTGTCTTACTAACCTGAAAAGAATTCCATTAAGTACCTTATAATGATTTGGTAGCTGTTCTTGGTCTTTCATTTCTCTTATTGTAACGTCCAAAACTTGTTGTTGTGCTAAATTTTTTAGCATTTGTTTTATTTCATCGTTCTCTTTAAATTTAATTGATAGCAATTGTACTTCTTTTTTTTTTTGCTCTCATAGACTTCTTCACATTCTTCTGTGATGTATCGGCTTAGTGTATCAGCTATAATATTGTCTTTACCTTTACAGTATTTAATGGTGAACGAGTATTCGCCAATGGCTAAAATCCATCTTAATAATCGGGCATTTGTTACTTTGCATTTCAATAGAAAGGATAATGCTTGGTGGTCAGTATGTATCTCAAAATGAGTACCATAAACATAATATCTGAATTGCTTAAGAGTGTATACTATAGCAAGTATTTCTTTTTCTGATGTGGAGTCGTGTCTTTCAGCTCCTTTGAAGACTCTACTGGCGTAGGCGATAACTCGGTGCTCTCCCGTAGTATCTTGTTGTTGGACACTCCCTACTGCGTAGTCACTGGCATCGGAGTAGATTACGAATTTTCCTTCATGTTGAGGATGATGTAACATAATATTTTCAATGAACAACTTTTTCACTTGGTTAAAGGCATCTTGGTGTTTCTTCTCCCATTTCCACTTCTGTCCTTTCTTCGTCAGCTCCAGTAGCGGTTGCGTATACTCTGCATATAATGGTGAGAATCTTCTGTAGTATCCTGTTAGTCCTAAAAATGCTCTTAACCCTTTCAGATTTCTGGGTATAGGAAAATTAGTTATGCTGGAGATTTTGATAGGATCGGGTTGAATACCAGAGGAGGAAATAATGTGGCCTAGGAATTGGATAGAGGATTTGATAAATTCACATTTGTCTAGGTTAAGGGATATGTTCGCTTGCCTAAACTTGTGGAATATCGTGCTTAGATGTTTTATATGTTCGTCTAGTGTTTTAGATACAACTAAGATATCATCTACGAATACCATGGTGTAGAGTTCCACCTCAGGTCCTAGGGCTCTTTCTAGACACTTTACGATGGCTGCCAAACTCGTGCTTAATCCGAAGGGTACTACCCTGTGTTGGTAGCATTTACTTTTATACAGGAAAGTGGTGTACTTTCTATTTTCTTCACGAATTGGAATCTGCCAGAAACTTGAGCGTAAATCCAGCTTCGTCAGATACCTCGCTCCTTCACATTTGGTAAATAATTTGTCTGCAGCAAGCACACAGTCATACTCTTTTAACACAATGCTGTTCAGCTCCCTCATGTGAAGGCATAGGCGTATCTCACCACTTTTCTTCTTCACTACCTCTAGAGGATTCAGGAAGTTGCTGTTCGATTGCTCTATGACTCCATTTTCAATCATGCACCGAATTTCCAGTTCAACCTCTTCCTCATATCGCATTGGGATAGGGTACGTCCTCCTAATGACTTTCGTAGGGTCTGACACGACTATAGAGTGCTCGTATACTGTCGTCTGCATCGGTACTTTGCTAAATACTTCCCTGTACTCTTCTATTAATTCGTGCAGTTTTTTTTCTTCCTGTGTCATCATTCCTTCATCCGCTGCATTCACATGTCGAGTTGGACCATACTGTATTTGTGGATTGGACAAAGTAATAGGTATTTCACTTACCTTGCAATCTTCTTCATCGCTATTCATATTTAACTCATATTGAACATCTTTATAATTACACAGAATTGTATTATCATTAACATTAATCTTAGCATTTATTGCATTTAGTATACCAATACCTAGAATTCCATCATAGATAAATTTATGCATAATTATCATGGGGTATTCTAATTCTAGCTTTTTATATGTTAGGGTTACATATGCTTGTTGTTTAACCCTTTCTTTTTTATTGGTAGCTGTTGTGATATTTAAATTATTTGCAGGCAAAATTGCAGTATTTTTAAAATATTTCTTATTGCTTTGAACCCAAGCAGCGTTAAGAACTGACAGCCTGCAGCGTGTTGACAGCCTGTGTCAACTAACATTCGTATCTTACACCTGTTAATTCCGACGGTTATAATAGGACATTGTATTTGTTGTTCGTTGCGCTTTATATCCTGCTCATTGTTCAATAAGTCCTCTCTAATATCGTAGGGGTATATGTTGTTTATCGTATAAGTTTGTTTATGTTTATTCAGTCATTGTGACGCCTTTGACATAGACGGCCAACTGTGGAATGTTGCTGTCTCCATCTTATTCATTTTCTCCCTATCTCTCTTTATCGTTCCCTCGTCGTCCTTCTGTACTGCGGCAACGCGTTTGTCAGCTGGTTTTGAAAAATGTTTACGATTAGACGACCACACAACGCCTCCTTGTTGTTTAGCTGTATTTATTCGTTCAGTCTCTGTAGCTGTGTGCGTCGTAGTGTTGTGTATTGGTGGCGTATAATTTATTTTGTAATTATCACGGTGCGATGTAGTGTTTCGTATTGCTTTCTTGTCATCCCTGTGATAATTATAGTGGTCATTTGCGTTTTTGTTCCCAGTATTGTGTGTTCTTACCTTTATTGATATTCTCCGACTGTGTCACAAGGATTAAAAATTCTTCTATGGTTTTAATTCCCTGCGTATAAACTGCTAACTGGATATCTCGCTGGAAATGGTAAGAGAACTTTGAAACAATTTCGTACTCTGAGAATTTAGGTTAAAGATGCTATACGCGTTCTATTTGCGCAATTTAGTACTGTTCGATACTCTGTTGTCCTTGTGCGTTGAACTTTCCATACTCGAGTTGATCCCGTACCTGTTGTTGGGTATGTAAATTCCAGTATCGGTTCTCTAATGCCTCACAAAACTGCTGATATGTACTGACGTTATCTCTAATAATAGAGTACCATTTACTGGCTGAATCTCTAAGGTATTGCGTGACGAAGTCTATCTTCTCGTCGTCATTTATTGCACTGCCAATCTTCTCTATTTCCTTCTCCACTCTAGCTAGGAATTCCATACTGTTCTCCCCTTTACCACCTGAGAACTTAAGTCTGCTCCTTTCGTCCATTGGTGTAGGAAACATGGTCATTTGATTCTGTCGTCTTCTCAACTCACTTTGTAGCTGGTTCATTTCCTCTTGGATTTCTTCTTTCGTATGTGATATGTCTCCCGAACAGTCCTTCGTAGTTTCTTCAATTCTATTCTCAATGACTACAGTACGTGTTTCTATTTCTCTAAGTTTACTGGCATTTGCTTACGACATATTACTAACAGTTTGAATTTTATCATCCTGCTCTCGCGTTATAGTATTTAAAGTATCCTTTATATTATCATTTATTTGTTTATGCGCTTCTTTTATATCTTTTCTCCACTCGAGACGTAATTCTTTTTGTTTATTTTCAATTCTTACAACTTGTACATGTAAGGCTTGTTTAAAATTATTCTCTAGCATGTCAATACGTAAGTTGGTATCAACAATTTTTTCAGTTAACTGTGGATTACTGTCGATTATACTTTGTTTTATTTCAAGATTATCTTTCTTCAATTCTTATAAACTTTCATATTCTTATAGCGTCTTGTTTAGAATTCTCACACTGTTGTTCTACTCTATTTTCTAAACTTTCTGTTTGTTTAGTATTTATTTCATCTATTTTTTTTATTTGCTTGATATTCTCCTCTTTTAACTCTTCTTTAAATTTTTCGGCTTGTTTTATGACTAATTCGTCCATCATTGCTACTATCGAATTTTTAAATGCTTCTAGATTCAACCCTCCTGTTCTGCCATGTTGAATAATTATTAAAATATTTATTTATAATATTTAAGAATATTATTTTTATGGAACGGACTTGTTAATTTTATTTATTTATTGTTTCGTTATTATTATTTATTTATTCTTTACTACTTATATTACAATTACACCTGTTTGTTGGGGTGGGCGCCAGTTGCGTTATTACAATACAATATACACAACAAAATTAAACACATAAAAATATTCATTAATACACATCAATTATTATACATAAATCCTATGCACACATTTAACAATAGAACATATATTTATTTATTAAATGTAGGCGTGTCGTGCCACACGTTGACAGGCGACAATTTTTATACAACGATACAACATTATAAAATGTAAGTGTGTCGGGCGCACTCTCATGAGCGACAAAATTATACAACAGTAAATAACATTTCTAACAATGTGTACGTGTAATTAGGGGTTCAGGTGTAATTATAATAATGGTAGCCTTTTTAGGAAATTCAAAATGTTCCCATTTATTAATTTAAACAAACATGTCAAGAAATAATAATATACAAATAATGATTACTTCGTCATACGATACTCATTATACATGGTTTCAAAGTTTCTTTGTTTGCTGTAATCTCATCACCAACATAAAGCTTATATCATAGATATAATATTATTAATTTTGATTAAAAACATTTCTTCATTATGTTATACTGTCTGGACTACTCAGTCTGAATGTGTGCTTTCAATATAAAAATATTTAACTAAGTTAACTATTTGTTCATTCTTTGAACAAATCTAATTGATTCTTTCAAATGTACATTAAAATATTTTCAATAAATTATCAATTCAAAAATTATTTTTTCATAATTACTCTGCAATTTAATTAAAATATTTTCAATAAATCATTAATTCAAAAATTATGCTTTCATAATCTCTACAATTTAAATATAAATATTTTCAATAAATTCTTAATTCAGAATTTATACTTTCATAATTACTCTACAATTTAAATTAAAATATTTTCAATAAATTATTAATTCAAAAATTATGCTTTCATAATTTTTTATACAAGACATTTATATTTATAAGTTATAAATTACACTTTTTTTTTGAAATTATTGTCTTTCTTTCGACAATGTTTATCACTCTTTGATTAAGTCTTTTGTTATGAGGAATACATGGCTTTCTTTCACCTTAATTGTAGTGGTTCCTCAGCATACCCTCTCCTGGTCCTGAGTCCTTGATGTTGTGAATCCTGCATAGTCATGAAGTCCTGGATCCTTTCCTCATTCTCCGGGTCCTCTCGGAAGTCCTGGATGCTTTCCTCTTCTTCCGGGTCCTCTCAGAAGTCCTGGATGCTTTCCTCTTCCTCTGGGTCCTCTTGGAAGTCCGATGACTTATCCTTTATGTCTGGAATTTATGCCATGTAGTGCTCTCGTCCTCGGTCTGGTGTAATGCTCTTAGATGTAGATCACTTGTAGACATCTGACGATTTCTTGTTACAGTAATTTTTAATTACTGTTTTCCATTACTATTTTAAATTGAAATATTTATCGTAATACTTTGTAAGTTATGCTTAACAAAAAGTCTTATTGGTGTTAGACATATTGTCTAACTCTGTCCAAAGTAATTAAAATTTCGCGTCTCTGACGGACATAGCGTTCCGCCACGAATGAAGACTGTTAGAAGAGAGAGATTAGCTCTCCTGGGCTTGTATTTATATTCACCAAGAAAACTGCAGCTGTCGATTCAGGAATTAGCCTGTCGACAGTTGAACCATGGCGTGATAGCCCCCACTCTCATCCTATTTCACATAATTGAACTTTTTCACCAATCGCACTGTTTAACGGCTGATAAAATATTGTCTAATTTAATGACCTATGTGATGTGCAATTATCATGATGCTCGCACCACTAGTGTAATTATAATGCTTTAAAAATCGCACAGAATTGGTACTGATTGTCGGAATTATGTAAAATTCGCACTGCACTTGTGTCTGATTTTTACACATTTTTAGAAGTTTTTACCTTCTCGCTAGCATTTATGGTTTGCTTAATATTAAATATATTCTTAATTTAGCATTGACTTGGGGTGGGTTGCAAACTTTCAGGCTCAAACAGGCTTCACGCACACACACTATTTACTTGTATACACACATGCAGCGGTAATCGCGTGATCCTGCGTGTTGACTCCTGTTTGCAAGCCAGCTTCCAATTTCACACCTGCTCGTCTATTATATATTATTAAAATTAAATTAAATATTTATTTTATATTATATTTGCGCATTACAGCCTATGCTTGTATTGTTGCAGTGTATTCTGTGGTGGTTAATATGTTTGGTTATTATATATATTTTGGTATATGTTAATATGAATTAGAGGTGTGCTAAACTAGTATTTGAAAATAACAGGTACGAGCAATACCATTCCAAAAAAGTAACACGTACAAATACCTGTTATTATATACTTATTATACATATACCTGTTATATAATTTGTTATAAGAAATAAATTGAAACTAAAAGTATTAACAGTGTTACTTTACACTGTGACTTTATTAAGCTGTTACTGTTTAAAAGAAAATATGAAACAAGCGAATTTATAGGCCTATCTCCCTTTGGGAATACTAATTTAAGTTTTCACTAGGAGTAAACGAACTGATATAGATTTCATATTAAATTATTGATTCCATTTTGGTTAGACAAATCAGTTGTGAAACTCAGGGAATGAAATTCAGACTGCACGTAATAGCACAAAAAAGAATGTCAAAAAAATTTACTTGAGATGTGCAGTGAAGTTAAAATCATCTCTGAAATCACATTAACAAAAAGTACTATATGGCTTATCTGCTACTCTGTAGGTTATAGCACAATATATTCGCTTTTTCAAAATTTACCAAGTTGGTGACTAGTATAATATATAATTTATTTTAATCTGTATTATATATATCTGCATAACACATGAAAATAAATGTAACATCAGTATTAATTCTTTGTCATTTATTAAAAACAGCTTTGTCTCTTTGGCATAGAGATATTCTGAACCTCGCCGTTTTGGTTTGTATCGTACTTGTATGGCAATCGCCACATGCACAGAAATGAAATTCAGCACCAAAAAGTGGCTTCATACTAGTGTACTCGTAATACTCCTAATACTTGTAGTACTTGTTTACTTGTTGTTACTTACGTACTCATAATACTCCTAATACTTGTAGTACTCGTTTACTTGTTGTTACTTGTATACTTGTTTACTCGTTAGTGCATCAGGGGGGGGTTGAATCGGAACAGGTATTTCAACTTTTCGGTTACTGTTATATCCGTTTCACAAAAATATCGTTCCAAAATACCTTTTATAGGTATATCGGCCCACCTCTAATATGAATTTCATATGTGTTTGTACTATTTTGTTACTTACAAAACTCTTGCAGACACATTAACTTACGCTCAATAATACATATGAACCTTCATACAGGTTACAGCACCACACCATGCCATTGATAATGAAATGTTTTTACACTTGAAGACGTAAAAAAACATTGTGTTTATGCATAGAAGGGCACTGTTTATATTAATCTGTGTGATTCCAGTAAACACTAGCATTAGTGAAACTACTACTCAATCATGATAATGACAGCAATGCAAGGCCATTACTGGTGTCATTAACAGCTCGGTGGAGGTCTTAGTCAGTTAAGCAATAATACGTGTAATTATAATAATACAGTATGCTCCATGTTGTACACAGTACATTTGTATTTCAGGATAATGTCTCTCTCTGTCTATCAGTGCACACCAGTTTACATTTTCTAATTCTCAACATCTGCTTCCCTCAGTCCTTCCACAAATTTTTCCTGGATTTTGTTGTCCAGCTATGGAGCTTTGATGAAGCTCTAACTGAGCGAAAACTAGTTTAGGCCATCAGGTAAAATTTTAACATTTTTATCAATAATAATTTGTGATCCGGGTCGGTAGTGTTATGTATAGTTAACAAATCTTCCACTCTGTTTCACCTCCTCTCTCTCACTATGATTTCCTTGTCAACGCCTTCTCTCTGGCTTCGTCTCAATCAGTCTATCCAGTTTCATTCCCCTTTCTGCTGTCCACTTCGATATTTATTTAGATAGCTGGTTTGTTTGTCATCCTCTTCTGTTTTTCTTTCCCATACTAATTGTTTAGTGACTCTTTCATCTTCTAGTGCAAGGGCTACTACTGTCACTTCTCTTGTTCCATTATTTATTATTTTTTCTTTCTCGAATTTGCCATTGTTCTTCCTCTGGTTATCTATTTCAATGGTTTTTAATATGCTTCCTCGTACTGTTTATTTAAAAAGTCCCATATAAAAACAATGTGTCTCAGCAAAATCATCTGTAGGTACACACACACACACACACACACACACACACACACACACACACACACACACACACACACACACACACACACACACACACACACACACACACACACACACACACACACACACACACACACGCGCGCGCGTGCGCGCGTGCGCGCGCGCACAGGCATATGCACTTATTAATCTTAATTAATAATATTATTTTTTAAATATTTATACCTTATTATACCGTTTTGACAATTTCCTTTGTTTACGACCAACTTTGAACATATAAAATAAACAAATAATTGAGTCGTTTAGTTTCAAAACCAGATACATCCAAAAAATGAAAATTTTCAGGAGAGCTAAAAAACTTTATTGCAGGATAGCTAGTTTTGCAACTAACCAGCAATTTCAACTCCAATTTTAATAAGGATGTATCTGTTTTAGAAACTTGTGAAGTAGATAGGGATATTTAGAAGGTAATAAGGTATAGGAAATGCAAAAAAATGTGAATGTGAAAAAAGTGGATGAAACTAGGCGACTCAATTAGAGTTCATAATACAACAAGAATAATGGAGCTATATAACAAGAATTATATATATATAGTCACTTTCTGCTACAGTTCGTTTCTTGATGTATATAATACATTTAATATTTATAATTAAATTTACCTCAAGATGTTATTTTTTTCCTTTTTTTGGAACATGTTTCGGGTACTATCTTGTACCCATCCTCAGCCTTGTTCAGGTATTAGTTTGTTTTCTGTTTTATGTTTGTATATTTGTAAATTTTCCCAAATGTTCATTATGGTGCCTTTGTGTGGTATATGTTTTATTAGTGTTACATTGGTTATGTCTGGGAACAAATACAAATCAATACAAAACATGACACAATATTCAAAGCACTCAACATAGAAAATACACAAAAAACTAACACATACACCACAATCACACACAATAAAACCAATTTTAAATACCAGAAGCCAACAGGAAGCCACAAAAATAATAGTCAACCAACAACACATATGTACTTCACCAGACAAAAAAACCGGAAGGCTGAGGATGGGTACAAGATAGTACCCGAAACATGTTCCAAAAAAAGGAAAAAATAACATCTTGAGGTAAATTTAATTATAAATATTAAATGTAATATATATATATATATATATATATATATATATTGCAATGATACTCTTAACAACTCACTTTTGCACATATGCTATTACTCATTTGTGCGCACTTACCCACGTCTCGAAGGTATACACTTCTTCTGCAGTATTTACCTTGATGTTTCCCAGCTAGGTCGCAGGCTTTGGTAGTTAATCGAGGGTGGATAAGCACGTCAATATCATTACAAGTAAAGAGTACAGAGGATATAGTACTGGTTGTGAAATTAGTATGACTTTGTTAAAAAAATTATATTCATTTTGTTTATTAATTAAAGGCATCATCGAGCCTGGAAACAGAATTACTGGCCATCTACACAGCTCTACAGTTCTGCACTGAATTAGAGGCCATGCGGGTTTGCATTTTTACTGATTCCAAGTCATCATTGCAGGCGATTTCATCTTACAGACCAACACATTATTTTTACTATATACACAGCATTCAACAATTACTTCAAAGCTTAAAGAAAGAAATATGCTTCCAGTGGATTCCGGGTCATATAGACATAATGGGGAATGAGAAAGCAGATGAACTCGCAAAGTTGGCGGCTAGTATGGAACCTAAACCACAAAAGGTGGAAATTCTTACATCCAGCATAAACTACATCAAGCAAACATATAAGGACGTGTGGACACATGAATGGCAAACATCGTCAGTCGCACGAAAACTTTACGAGATTCAACAAACACCCAGTGATCTCGAGATGTATAAAAATACCAACAGACAAATCCAGACTTTCATTTCTAGAGCCAGAACAGGGCACATAATCACAGAACACTACCTTCACCGATTCAACCTGACTGAGTCCCCCTTGTGCAAGAGGTGTGGCACTGGGATTGAGACACTGCAACACATACTCCTGGAATGTACGCATCACCAGACATGCAAGAAAATAAGGGTGAAGGAGCAACTTAGTAAATTGGACCAAGACACAAAAATGAAAACAATTTTGAGAGATAAAAAACTACTGGTTCTGGCTGCTCAAAGGTACGAGGTGCATCGTGCCATCGATTGCGGTGAATTGGACGCACGTACCAAGAAGTAAGAAGTAAGTAATTAATTAAAACTGCAAATTGTCATGTTATTAATTAGTGTGTGGGTTAACTAATATTGAAACCCTTATATTCCCTTATACGAATATCGTATAATTATAACGTGGCAAACTCTTAGCTCTTATAGTCTAAGACACATTATATACAAACATAAGACATATATGACCTGGAATATTTACACAGACATATAATACATAACACGTATATTATTACAATGCGTGATGAACACGTACGAAATTGAATATTAATATTGACTTAGCAAGTGTGTTTTTTTTCTTATGTACCACTTAATTAAAAAAAATAAATAATTAAACATTTATAAAAATTCTAATAGAGACCATTCTATTACTTTATTTAACTATACTCCTAATGTCTCAGTTAATTAAAATCTACAATTGAAGTAAACTTTCGTACTTGATTTTACGTTACAGTTACTTGATTTTAATTATTTAATTATAATATAAAAATATAATAAAATATGGTTTCTCTAATTACCATTTATTTATGAGATTAATAAGTTTTATGTTCTTTGTTATAAATTATTATTCTCTGAACTTTTATTAATTATTCATTATGCAAATAAAAATAATAAAATTTATGTAAACTTGGACATGGAATCTAGAGCCTTCTTTTGATAGACCTCAGGGTCATTTATAAGACTGAATAAATGTCTGACTTCACCTGCATATTTCTGCTACCATTTAACTGTGTTGTTACCGTCACCTGGACTCTCGAGTTTTGGGATCCCCTTCCAGTATCACCTTCTCTGTCTCTGCGTCGTTTGGAATTACTCTCTCCGTCTAATGGATGCTGAGTTCTGCCATGGACCTCTGGTCGTGACGATGTACGGCTGGCTGTAGCTGCGTGTGGCTGTCCCTGTGTCCTCTAGTATATTGCTCTGTTTCCTCTCCTCTCCTTGTCTTTTCCCTCGTGGATGTCTCGAAGTTCTACGTGGACTTCTTGAAGTTCATCGATGACGTTTCGACTCCTCGTAGTTTATGATATTATTGTCTTTTACATCACTCGTGTATATCACTAATTA
The DNA here is from genome assembly GCA_034769895.1 of Magicicada septendecula. Lineage (NCBI taxonomy): Eukaryota > Metazoa > Arthropoda > Insecta > Hemiptera > Cicadidae > Magicicada > Magicicada septendecula. The sequence goes on from CM068374.1 coordinate 24,218,133, forward strand.
CTTTCACCAACGTACTGCCGGTTCCATCGCACTTTAGTTTACGTAATACGATTTAAAACATTACTTAAACTTTGTAAAATTTGCGGTAGTGAGATGCATGGACTTCACGTGCTATCTGTTGATGATCTGAGTAAGAGTGTGTCACTTGCTGGGGTTTTATACTCTTGCCGGCATTCACCTCCTGTTGAAAACTGTTCGGACAGAGTTGAACAAGTCAGCGTGTTGGTTTATTAACTAATTACAACCTACGCGTCTTTCTATGAAGCGCACACTTTTTTATAAATATTATTTGACAAATTGTTAGGTACATTAATAAACTTTATTGTGAAGAGAGCTCTCGAAAAGAACTTACATATGAACAGATAATAATTAGAGTTTTAAAGTTAATAGTAGTTAGATAAGAGAGTTTAATTTAACAAGCAAATCTAGAAAAGAAACACTAATTGTTTGTTGTATTTTTGAGTGTGTCAGTATAAATCAATAATAGATTGGAAGTAAATGTAATATCATTCTTATTTTGTTTATAGCAACAATTAAAGTATTTTTGAATTTGAGATTATTTTTTTGGTAAATGAGTTGCTAGTAGTATTAAAATATCGGTATGGAGAACCATACATGACTTCCATATTCTAAGATTTATATTTAAAATCATTGTCAGCCAAACAGCCAGGGAAGGAATTTTAACAAAAAAATACTTCTTTGTTGCCAATAACGTAGTACACATATAAAAAAAAATTATCCCCTCCCCCTTCAACTATAATTTTGATTTATAGAAAATTACCCCCAGCCGGTTCAACTAGCCTCTTCATTTATAGATATTTCATCTACGTTTCTACAGTGGATTATTAAGATCTTATCAGGATACTTTATCAAAATTAAGTACTTTACTCATGTTACAACAAAAAATGTTTCAGGTAAACTGCCCTTTCCCCGTAACCGATCTTCACCAAAATCAACAGACATTGAGTTCTCTATAGCTCAGGCACATATGTAAAAAATTATTTGATTCTGTTTGAATTTACGGCAGTTATGGTTCGTCATATAAAAAATTACCCATGTTAAAACATAAAACATGAGATTTATAAAACATATCTAAGATTTATATTTAAAATCATTTTTGAAATAAAATATTTTCATAGAACCTACTAACGCTGGGGAAATCTGAGGAGCCAATCACAGTTGGGCCTACTTGTCACTCTGCTGAATTTGGTGGAAAGCCCTGTCACTGTCGTCAAAGTATCAGCCTTGACAGGGTCCTCTTTTTCTGCAAAATGGGAGAGGCTTGAGATGGAGTGAGTGACATGGTCCCCACCTCAATGAAGAACCCATTGTTTTATAAAAATATATTTAAATTTTGAAAACTGAAAATTCTTTTCTTGTTGTAAATATTTATATTTTATAATCAAAATGACTTTATTTTTGTTACCTGGCAACAAAATTATTTTATTTTCAACAATTACCATTGTTTCAAAAAGTTTAAATAAATATTCAAGTACTTCACTCTTGTTAAAACGTAAAAGGTTGCAGGTAAACTACCCCTTCCCCTTAACCGATCTCCACCAAAATCTAAAGGCCTCGAGTCCTCTACAATTCACTGACTTATGCAAAAAATTATTTGATTCTGTTTGAATTTGCGGCTGTTATCGTTTGCCATAGAAAATACGCTTGATAAAAAACGTTGCAGGTAAACTACCCCTTCCCCTCAACCGATCTTCACCAAAAACAATAGGTCTTGAGAACTCTACAAATCAGGGCGGTATGCAGAAAATAATTTGATTCTGTTTGAATTTGCGGCTGTTATCGTTTGCCATAGAAAATACCCTTGTTAAAAAAACGTTGTAGGTAAACTACCCCTTTCCCTTAACCGATCTTCACCAAAAACAATAGGTCTTGAGAACTCTACAATTTATGACTGTATGCAAACAATCATTTGATTCTGTTTGAATTTGCGGCTGTTATCGTTTGCCATAGGAAATACCCTTGTTAAAACATAAAATGTTACAGGTAAACTACCCCTTTCCCTTAACCGATCTTCACCAAAAAATATCGGTATGGAGAACCATACATGACTTCCATATTCTAAGATTTATATTTAAAATCATTTTCAGCCAAACAGCCAGGCTGTGTCTTACCTGCCTTTTTATTGCTGTATTAAATGAAAAATATTATATTACATTAAAATGAAAAAATTATAATTTTATTGCCTGGCAACAAAATTATTTTATTTTTAACAATTACCATTGTTTCAAAAAGTTTAAATAAATTTTCAAGTACTTTACTCTTGTTAAAACGTAAAAGGTTGCAGGTAAACTACCCCTTCCCCTTAACCGATCTTCACCAAAATCGAAAGTCATTGAGACCTCTACAATTCAGGGACGTATGCAAAAAATTATTTGATTCTGTTTGAATTTGCGGCTGTTATCGTTTGCCATAGAAAATACGCTTGATAAAAAAACGTTGCTGGTAAACTACCCCTTCCCCTTAACCGATCTTCACCAAAAACAATAGGTCTTGAGTACTCTACAAATCAGGGCTGTATGCAAAACATTATTTGATTCTGTTTGAATTTGCGGCTGTTATCGTTTGCCATAGAAAATAAAACGTAAAAGGTTGCAGGTAAACTACCCCTTCCCCTTAACCGATCTTCACCAAAAACAAAAGGTCTTGAGTACTCTACAAATCAGGACTGTATGCAAAACATTATTTGATTCTGTTTGAATTTGCGGCTGTTATCGTTTGCAATATAAAATACCCTTGTTAAAAAAACGTTGCAGGTAAACTACCCCTTTCCCTCAACCGATCTTCACCAAAAACAATAGGTCTTGAGAAATCTACAATTCAGGGCTGTATGCGAAACATTATTTGATTCTGTTTGAATTTGCGGCTGTTATCGTTTGCAAAAAAAAAAAAAATTTCCCTTGATAAAAAAAACCGTTGCAGGTAAACTACCCCTTCCCCTCAACCGATCTTCACCAAAAACAATAGGTCGCGAGTACTCTACAAATCAGGGCTGTATGCAAAAAATTATTTGATTCTGTTTGAATTTGCGGCAGTTGTCGTTTGCCATAGAAAATACGCATGATAAAAAACGTTGCTGGTAAACTACCCCTTCCCCTCAACCGATCTTCACCAAAAACAATAGGTCTTGAGTACTCTACAAATCAGGGCTGTATGCAGAAAATTATTTGATTCTGTTTGAATTTGCGGCTGTTATCGTTTGCCATAGAAAATACCCTTGTTAAAAAAACGTTGTAGGTAAACTACCCCTTTCCCTTAACCGATCTTCACCAAAAACAAAAGGTATTGAGAACTCTACAATTTAGGGCTGTATGCAAATAATCTTTTCATTCTGTTTGAATTTGCGGCTGTTATCGTTTGCCATAGGAAATACCCTTGTTAAAACATAAAACGTTACAGGTAAACTACCCCTTTCCCTTAACCGATCTTCACCAAAAACAATAGGTCTTGAGAACTCTACAATTCAGGGCTGTATGCGAAACATTATTTGATTCTGTTTGAATTTGCGGCTGTTATCGTTTGCCAAACAAACAAAATTTCCCTTGCTAAAAAAAAACCGTTGCAGGTAAACTACCCCTTTCCCTCAACCGATCTTCACCAAAAACAATAGGTCGCGAGAACTCTACAAAACCGGGCTGTATGCAAAAAATTATTTGATTCTGTTTGAATTTGCGGCAGTTATCGTTTGCCATAGAAAAAAAATCTACAGACACATAGACACACAGACACACAGACAGACAGACAGACAGACAGACAGACAGACACACAGACACTTTTCGGAAAACGACTTTTTTTCATGTTTTGAGTGTAGTAGAATCAGAATCTGCAATAATCTCGAACACGATTTTTTTTGCCATCACCATACTTCCATTCCTTAAGGAATATGGAAGTAACAATAGGTCTTGAGAACTCTACAATTCAGGGCTGTATGCGAAACATTATTTGATTCTGTTTGAATTTGCGGCTGTTATCGTTTGCCAAAAAAAAAAATTTCCCTTGATAAAAAAAAACCGTTGCAGGTAAATTACCCATTTCCCTCAACCGATCTTCACCAAAAACAATAGGTCGCGGGTACTCTACAAATCAGGACTGTATGCAAAAAATTATTTGATTCTGTTTGAATTTGCGGCAGTTATCGTTTGCCATAGAAAAAAAATCTACAGACAGACACACACACACACACACACAGACACTTTTCGGAAAACGACTTTTTACTTCCATATTCCTTAAGGAATGGAAGTATGGTGATGGCAAAAAAAATCGTGTTCGAGATTATTGCAGATTCTGATTCTTTTACACTCAAAACATGAAAAAAAGTCGTTTTCCGAAAAGTGTCTGTGTGTGTGTGTGTCTGTCTGTCTGTCTGTCTGGCTGTCTGTGTGTCTGTCTGTCTGTCTATCTGTAGATTTTTTTTATGGCAAACGATAACTGCCGCAAATTCAAACAGAATCAAATAATTTTTTGCATGCAGCCCTGATTTGCAGAGTACTCACGACCTATTGTTTTTGGTGAAGATCGGTTGAGGGAAAGGGGTAGTTTACCTGCAACGGTTTTTTTTTTAGCAAGGGTAATTTTGTTTGTTTGGCAAACGATAACAGCCGCAAATTCAAACAGAATCAAATAATGTTTCGCATACAGCCCTGAAATGTAGAGTTCTCAAGATCTGTTGATTTTGGTGAAGATCGGTTAAGGGAAAGGGGTAGTTTACCTGTAACGTTTTATGTTTTAACAAGGGTATTTCTTATGGCAAACGATAACAGCCGCAAATTCAAACAGAATCAAAAGATTATTTGCATACAGCCCTAAATTGTAGAGTTCTCAAGACCTATAGTTTTTGGTGAAGTTCGGTTGAGGGAAAGGGGTAGTTTACCAGCAACGTTTTTTTAACAAGCGTATTTTTTATGGCAAACGATAACAGCCGCAAATTCAAACAGAATCAAATAATGTTTTGCATACAGCCCTGATTTGTAGAGTACTCAAGACCTATTGTTTTTGGTGAAGATCGGTTAAGGGAAAGGGGTAGTTTACCTGTAACGTTTTATGTTTTAACAAGGGTATTTCCTATGGCAAACGATAACAGCCGCAAATTCAAACAGAATCAAAAGATTATTTGCATACAGCCCTAAATTGCAGAGTTCTCAAGACCTATTGTTTTTGGTGAAGATCGGTTGAGGGAAAGGGGTAGTTTACCTGCAACGTTTTCTTAAAAAGGGTATTTTCTATGGCAAACGATAACAGCCGCAAATTCAAACAGAATCAAATAATGTTTTGCATACAGCCCTGATTTGTAGAGTACTCAAGACCTATTGTTTTTGGTGAAGATCGGTTAAGGGGAAAGGGGTAGTTTACCTGCAACGTTTTTTTTTCAAGCGTATTTTCTATGGCAAACGATAACAGCCGCAAATTCAAACAGAATCAAATAATTTTTTGCATACGTCCCTGAATTGTAGAGGTCTCAATGACTTTCGATTTTGGTGAAGATCGGTTAAGGGGAAGGGGTAGTTTACCTGCAACCTTTTACGTTTTAACAAGAGTAAAGTACTTGAAAATTTATTTAAACTTTTTGAAACAATGGTAATTGTTAAAAATAAAATAATTTTGTTGCCAGGCAATAAAATTATAATTTTTTCATTTTAATGTAATATAATATTTTTCATTTAATACAGCAATAAAAAGGCAGGTAAGACACAGCCTGGCTGTTTGGCTGAAAATGATTTTAAATATAAATCTTAGAATATGGAAGTCATGTATGGTTCTCCATACCGATATTTACTTCCATATTCCTTAAGGAATGGAAGTATGGTATGGCAAAAAAAATCGTGTTCGAGATTATTGCAGATTCTGATTCTACTACACTCAAAACATGAAAAAAAGTCGTTTTCCGAAAAGTGTCTGTCTGTCTGTGTGTCTGTCTGTAGATTTTTTTTCTATGGCAAACGATAACTGCCGCAAATTCAAACAGAATCAAATAATTTTTTGCATACAGCCCTGATTTGCAGAGTACTCGCGACCTATTGTTTTTGGTGAAGATCGGTTGAGGGAAAGGGGTAGTTTACCTGCAACGGTTTTTTTTTAGCAAGGGTAATTTTGTTTGTTTGGCAAACGATAACAGCCGCAAATTCAAACAGAATCAAATAATGTTTCGCATACAGCCCTGAATTGTAGAGTTCTCAAGATCTGCTGATTTTGGTGAAGATCGGTTAAGGGAAAGGGGTAGTTTACCTGTAACGTTTTATGTTTTAATAAGGGTATTTCATATGGCAAACGACAACAGCGGCAAATTCAAACAGAATCAAAAGATTATTTGCATACAGCCCTAAATTGTAGAGTTCTCAAGACCTACTGTTTTTGGTGAAGATCTGTTGAGGGAAAGGGGTAGTTTACCTGCAACGTTTTTTTAACAAGGGTATTTTCTATGGCAAACGATAACAGCCGCAAATTAAAACGGAATCAAATAATGTTTTGCATACAGCCCTGATTTGTAGAGTACACAAGACCTATTGTTTTTGGAGAAGATCGGTTAAGGGGAAGGGGTAGTTTACCTGCAACGTTTTTTTATCAAGCGTATTTTCTATGGCAAACGATAACAGCCGCAAATTCAAACAGAATCAAATAATTTTTTGCATACGTCCCTGAATTGTAGAGGTCTCAATGACTTTCGATTTTGGTGAAGATCGGTTAAGGGGAAGGGGTAGTTTATTTACTTCCATATTCCTTAAGGAATGGAAGTATGGTGGTGGCAAAAAAAATCGTGTTCGAGATTATTGCAGATTCTGATTCTACTACACTCAAAACATGAAAAAAAGTCGTTTTCCGAAAAGTGTCTGTGTGTGTGTCTGTAGATTTTTTTTCTATGGCAAACGATAACTGCCGCAAATTCAAACAGAACCAAATAATTTTTTGCATGCAGCCCTGATTTGCAGAGTACTCGCGACCTGTTGTTTTTGGTGAAGATCGGTTGAGGGAAAGGGGTAGTTTACCTGCAACGGTTTTTTTTTTAGCAAGGGTAATTTTGTTTGTTTGGCAAACGATAACAGCCGCAAATTCAAACAGAATCAAATAATGTTTCGCATACAGCCCTGAATTGTAGAGTCCTCAATATCTGTTGATTTTGGTGAAGATCGGTTAAGGGAAAGGCGTAGTTTACCTGCAACGTTTTATGTTTTAACAAGGGTATTTCCTATGGCAAACGATAACAGCTGCAAATTCAAACAGAATCAAAAGATTATTTGCATACAGCCCTAAATTGTAGAGTTCTCAAGACCTATTGTTTTTGGTGAAGTTCGGTTGAGGGAAAGGGGTAGTTTACCTGCCATGTTTTTTGTTTTATCAAGGGTATTTTCTATGGCAAACGATAACAGCCGCAAATTCAAACAGAATCAAATAATATTTTGCATACAGCCCTGATTTGTAGGGTACTCAAGACCTATTGTTTTTGGTGAAGATCGGTTAAGGGAAAGGGGTAGTTTACCTGTAACGTTTTATGTTTTAAAAGGGTATTTCCTATGGCAAACGATAACAGCCGCAAATTCAAACAGAATCAAAAGATTATTTGCATACAGCCCTAAATTGTAGAGTTCTCAAGACCTATTGTTTTTGGTGAAGATCGGTTGAGGGAATGGGGTAGTTTACCTGCAACGTTTTTTTAAAAAGGGTATTTTCTATGGCAAACGATAACAGCCGCAAATTCAAACAGAATCAAATAATGTTTTGCATACAGCCCTGATTTGTAGAGTACTCAAGACCTATTGTTTTTGGTGAAGATCGGTTAAGGGGAAGGGGTAGTTTACCTGCAACGTTTTTTTTTCAAGCGTATTTTCTATGGCAAACGATAACAGCCGCAAATTCAAACAGAATCAAATAATTTTTTGCATACGTCCCTGAATTGTAGAGGTCTCAATGACTTTCGATTTTGGTGAAGATCGGTTAAGGGGAAGGGGTAGTTTACCTGCAACCTTTTACGTTTTAACAAGAGTAAAGTACTTGAAAATTTATTTAAACTTTTTGAAACAATGGTAATTGTTAAAAATAAAATAATTTTGTTGCCAGGCAATAAAATTATAATTTTTTCATTTTAATGTAATATAATATTTTTCATTTAATACAGCAATAAAAAGGCAGGTAAGACACAGCCTGGCTGTTTGGCTGAAAATGATTTTAAATATAAATCTTAGAATATGGAAGTCATGTATGGTTCTCCATACCGATATTTTACTTCCATATTCCTTAAGGAATGGAAGTATGGTGATGGCAAAAAAATCGTGTTCGAGATTATTGCAGATTCTGATTGTACTACACTCAAAACATGAAAAAAAGTCGTTTTCCGAAAAGTGTCTGTGTGTGTGTCTGTCTGTCTATGTGTCTGTCTGTGTCTCTGTAGATTTGTTTTCTATGGCAAGCGATAACTGCCGCAAATTCAAACAAAATCAAATAATTTTTTGCATACAGCCCTGATTTGTAGAGGACTCGCGACCTATTGTTTTTGGTGAAGATCGGTTGAGGGAAAGGGGTAGTTTACCTGCAACGGTTTTTTTTTATCAAGGGAAATTTTTTTTTTGGCAAACGATAACAGCCGCAAATTCAAACAGAATCAAATAATGTTTCACATACAGCCCTGAATTGTAGAGTTCTCAAGACCTATTGTTTTTGGTGAAGATCGGTTAAGGGAAAGGGGTAGTTTACCTGTAACGGTTTATGTTTTAACAAGGGTATTTCCTATGGCAAACGATAACAGCCGCAAATTCAAACAGAATCAAAAGATTATTTGTATACAGCCCTAAATTGTAGAGTTCTCAAGACCTGTTGTTTTTGGTGAAGATCGGTGAAGGGAAAGGGGTAGTTTACCTACAACGTTTTTTTAACAAGGGTATTTTCTATGGCAAACGATAACAGCCGCAAATTCAAACAGAATCAAATAATTTTCTGCATACAGTCCTGATGTGTAGAGTTCTCAAGACCTATTGTTTTTGGTGAAGATCGGTTCAGGGGAAGGGGTAGTTTACCTGCAACGTTTTTTATCAAGCGTATTTTCTATGGCAAACGATAACTGCCGCAAATTCAAACGGAATCAAATAATTTTTTGCATACAGCCCTGATTTGTAGAGTACTCGCGAACTATTGTTTTTGGTGAATACAGCCCTGAATTGTAGAGTTCTCCAGACCTATTGTTTTTGGTGAAGATCGGTTAAGGGAAAGGGGTAGTTTACCTACAACGTTTTTTTAATAAGGGTATTTTCTATGGCAAACGAGAACAGCCGCAAATTCAAACAGAATCAAATAATTTTCTGCATACTGCCCTGATTTGTAGAGTACTCAAGACCTATTGTTTTTGGTGAAGATCGGTTGAGGGGAAGGGGTAGTTTACCTGCAACGTTTTTATCAAGCGTATTTTCTATGGCAAACGATAACTGCCGCAAATTCAAACAGAATCAAATAATTTTTTGCATACGTCAGTGAATTGTAGAGGACTCAAGGCCTTTAGATTTTGGTGAAGATCAGTTAAGGGGAAGGGGTAGTTTACCTGCAACCTTTTACGTTTTAACAAGAGTAAAGTACTTGAAAATCCATTTAAACTTTTTCAAACAATGGTAATTGTTGAAAATAAAATAATTTTGTTGCCAGGCAATCTGAAAATTTCAGATTTTGTACCACAAAATCTGAAAAGATTATACGATAGTTTATGAAATGGTTAATAATACGTCAGTGGAAGGTGTAATGAGAAATTAGCAGAAATGGAAACCTGGGGAATGTTAACTGTTCTGTAGATACAATTTTGTCAGAATGATTGGAAATGATCATCAACATTGAAGAAAAAGTAAGCATATTAAGAAACATATGTAAGTACTTATTATAAAAAAATAATGTTTGTTTTTTGATAAAGTCATTTTGATTATAAAATATAAATATTTACAACAAGAAAAGAATTTTCAGTTTTCAAAATTTAAATATATTTTTATAAAACAATGGGTTCTTCATTGAGGTGGGGACCATGTCACTCACTCCATCTCAAGCCTCCTCTCCCATTTTGCAGAAAAAGAGGACCCTGTCAAGGCTGATACTTTGACGACAGTGACAGGGCTTTCCACCAAATTCAGCAGAGTGACAGGTAGGCCCAACTCTGATTGGCTCCTCAGATTTCCCCAGCGTTAGTAGGTTCTATGAAAATATTTTATTTCAAAAATGATTTTAAATATAAATCTTAGATATGTTTTGTAAATCTCATGTTTTATGTTTTAACATGGGTAATTTTTTATATGACGAACCATAACTGCCGTAAATTCAAACAGAATCAAATAATTTTTTACATATGTGCCTGAGCTATAGAGAACTCAATGTCTGTTGATTTTGGTGAAGATCGGTTACGGGGAAAGGGCAGTTTACCTGAAACATTTTTTGTTGTAACATGAGTAAAGTACTTAATTTTGATAAAGTATCCTGATAAGATCTTAATAATCCACTGTAGAAACGTAGATGAAATATCTATAAATGAAGAGGCTAGTTGAACGGGCTGGGGGTAATTTTCTATAAATCAAAATTATAGTTGAAGGGGGAGGGGATAATATTTTTTATATGTGTACTACGTTATTGGCAAGAAAGAAGTATTTTTTTGTTAAAATTCCTTCCTTGGCTGTTTGGCTGAAAATGTTTTTAAATATAAATCTTAGAATATGGAAGTCATGTATGGTTCTCCATACCGATATTTACTTCCATATTCCTTAAGGAATGGAAGTATGGTGATGGCAAAAAAAATCGTGTTCGAGATTATTGCAGATTCTGATTCTACTACACTCAAAACATGAAAAAAAGTCGTTTTCCGAAAAGTGTGTGTGTGTGTGTGTGTGTGTGTGTGTGCGTGTGTCTGTAGATTTTTTTCTATGGCAAACGATAACTGCCGCAAATTCAAACAGAATCAAATAATTTTCTGCATACAGCCCTGATTTGTAGAGTACTCAAGACCTATTGTTTTTTGTGAAGATCGGTTGAGGGGAAGGGGTAGTTTACCTGCAACGTTTTTTTATCAAGCGTATTTTCTATGGCAAATGATAACAGCTGCAAATTCAAACATAATCAAATAATTTTTTGCATACGTCAGTGAATTGTAGAGGACTCTAGGAATTTTGATTTTGGTGAAGATCGGTTAAGGGGAAGGGGTAGTTTACCTGCAACCTTTTACGTTTTAACAAGATTAAATACTTGAAAATTCATTTAAACTTTTTCAAACAATGGTAATTGTTAAAAATAAAATAATTTTGTTGCCAGGCAATAAAATTATAGTTTTTTCATTTATGTATTTTTTTCTCAGTTATGTACTGTTTACATTTCCATTTTATTATTATGACTACCGCAATGAAAAGGCAGGGAACACACACACACACACACACACACACACACACACACACACACACACACACACACACACACACACACACACACACACACACACACACACACACACACACAGTTCGCGTTATTTTTGGCCTCATTCATGTTTATTTTCTTACATTTGCACGGTTTTTAAATGGAAAGTGCCGAACCCATACCAACATAACGCATGCAAGCCGAAAAAGTGTCCAGCGTGGATAGCGATTTCCTTCCTGTGGATCGCTGGGCAGTGTAACTGCACGTGTTTACAGAGGAACGATTCATAGACAGACTTTTCGTCTTTAGGGAATATTTAGGTAATATTTCATTTCGAAAATGATTTTAAATAAAAATCTTAGAATATGGAAGTCATGTATGGTTCTCCATACCGATATTTCATGTTCTGAGTGTAGTAGAATCAGAATCTGCAATAATCTCGAACACGATTTTGTTTGCCATCACCATACTTCCATTCCTTAAGGAATATGGAAGTAAAATTTGTGTTAATTTCAGACACACAAAAATAAAAAGAATTTAAATAACTTGTTTAACATGTTTGTTTAGTTAGTAATATTATATGGGTGTTTATTTTTGTTGTATGTTATGAATAGCATAGCAGGTTACAGATTTGTAAACCTTATAAAGGTGAATATTTATTTGTATAATGTTTGAAATTTTAATAGTTAAATATTTTTCCATCAAGTAATAAATCTTAGAATGATTATTTTGAAACAGGTTTAATTGATTATTTCATGTCAACAACATATCACTCCTCTTTAAAAATTATTTAATTATTTGTGCAACCGCATATACTTGACACAACAAGAAAAAAAATCCTGCGACCTGGCCAGTGTAATACACATTATAGTTGCATTGAGTACATGATAATATATTTGTATAATTGTTGTAACGTTGCAATATATATATATATATATATATATATATATATATATATTTAACTAAAAATGAACTTTTTTCATGTGAAACTTACTAATTTTATTGGACGCGTTTCGGCTTAGTATCCGCCTTCTTCAGCTTTGGTAACAGACTGCCAGCATTTTGTAACGGTTGTGTGGAAGGTGAAGTGCGGGTGGTGTGTGGAGGAAGGGGATTGGCGCGGGGATTCAACTTACTGTTTGTTTTCTGTATAATTGTGTCAAAAAGTGTATGTGATTTATATTGTAATTGATCGTTGAGTATGTTGTTTGGTTGTGTTGTGTGGTGTTTATATATTTCGTATTGTTCAGTAAGTTGAATCCCCGCGCCAATCCCCTTCCTCCACACACCACCCCCACTTCACCTTCCACACAACCGTTACAAAATGCTGGCAGTCTGTTACCAAAGCTGAAGAAGGCGGATACTAAGCCGAAACGCGTCCAATAAAATTAGTAAGTTTCACATGAAAAAAGTTCATTTTTAGTCAAGTGTTAGTGCTGTGAAAGAAGAGATGAATAATCAAGACAACTATATATATATATATATATATATATATATATATATATATATAAATTTACCTCAAGATATACTTTTTTCCTTTAGGAACATGTTTCGGGAGATCTTGTTCTCCCATCTTCAGCCTTCGCCATCTTGTTTCTGGTGAAGTATTTGTGTGTTGGCTTCTGGATGTTATTGAGGTAGTTTGTTGGTCTTTGGTCCTTTAAAGTTGCATTATTGTGTGTGGTTGTGGTATCTGTTTTTGTATTTTGTGTATTTTCGATGTTGAGTGCTTTGAATATTGTGTCATGTTTTGTATTGATTTGTATTTGTTCTGGTATTAATTTGTTTTGTGTTTTATGTTTGTAAATCTGTAAATTTTCCCAAATGTTCATTATGGTGCCTTTGTGTGGTATATGTTTTATTAGTGTTACATTGGTTATGTCTGGGAATTCATGTCCTGTGTTTATTGCATGTGTGGCTAAATTGGATTTATATATATTTGGTTTTTTGTATGCATTTAGGTGTTCAAAATAACGTTTTTTCAGATGTTTTTTTGTTTGTCCTATATAACATTTATTGCAATCTTGGCATTCAATTTTGTATATACCGTTGGTTGTTGTATTATCTTTGTTGTGTGAGCTATTTAGATTTTGTAATTTATTTTTATTAGTTTTGTATGCTATTTTGATATCTGTGTTTTTAAATAGTTTTGTTAGTTTTGTCATTTTATTATTTATATATGTGAATGTGGCCCATTTTTTGTTGTTGTTATTATTTATGTGTTGTTCAGTTTGATTAATTCTTAATTGTTCAAGAACAAAAAAACAAAAATAAACACACATTTTACCCTCGAACCATTAACCTCAGCAATACAGAATTTAACAAAAAAGAAACAGAATATTTAAACAATATGTCAAAAACTAACATAACCCAAAATGCAAACAAAAATCTAGAAAATTTAATAGTAGAAACAGAATTTGCCATTAACCTAATAAAAGACAATATACAAGAAGAAAAAAGAACAGAAGCAACACATATAATTAAAAAAATAATCACTAGCGAAATGAAAAACAAAGATAAACAAAAGAAAAACAATAAAACAATAAAAGAAATTAAAAATAAAGTAAAGAACAATAATTTAATAATAACTAAAGCAGACAAAAGTCAAGCAACAGTAATAATTGATAAAACAGACTACATCAAAAAAACCGAAGACTTCATCAACAATAATAAATGCGTACAACTAGATAAAAACCCAACAGAAAACTATCTTAAACAAACAATAAAACTAATAAAAACAAATAAAAACATTTTCAACAATAAAAACATAGACATATATATATAAACAATAATCCAGAACCACCTAAAATGAACAGCCTAATAAAAATACACAAATTAAACAACCCAATACGTCCATTAATCAATTTCAAAAAAGCTCCTACATACAAAATAGCACGAATAATAGCACAAAAACTAAAAAGTAACCATCTAACAAATAACCATCATAACATAAAAAATACATATGAATTAATAGACAAACTAAAAATAATAAATATAAATGAAAATACATTTTTCACATCATATGACATAACAAACATGTACACTAATATCCCAGTAGAAGAAACAATTGACATAATAATAAACAAACTTATAGAACAAAATGAAAACAAACAATATATAACCGAAATAAAAAATAGTCTCCAACTAATACTAAAACAAAATTACTTTGAATTTAATAGCAAAATTTATCAACAGAAAGAAGGTTTAGCAATGGGATCACCATTATCAAGCATAATAGCAGAAATATTCCTACAACACATAGACACCAAAATACAAAATATCATAAAAACACATGACCCAGATGGCATATGGATAAGATATGTAGATGATGGACTATATGTATCAAATAACAAAAACACAAATGCAGAGAACATACTGAAACAAATCAATAACATACATCCCAAAATACAATTCACAGAGGAAAAAGAAAAACATAACAAAATCAACTATTTAGACATAACCATCACAAAATACAACAAACACATACAATATGCAATATATAGAAAACCAACTTCCACTAACATCATTATACCTAACCATTCTGACCACCCACCACAACATAAAATGGCAGCATTTTATTCGTTATTTAACAGAATGTACAAAATACCCCTAAACAAACAAGAAACTGACAAAGAAAGAAATATAATATACCAAATTGGTTATGCAAATGGATACAATAAAAATACTATGATCAAAATAGAAAATAAAATCAAATACAAAAAAAAAGAACAATTAAGAATTAATCAAACTGAACAACACATAAATAATAACAACAACAACAAATGGGCCACATTCACATATATAAATAATAAAATGACAAAACTAACAAAACTATTTAAAAACACAGATATAAAAATAGCATACAAAACTAATAAAAATAAATTACAAAATCTAAATAGCTCACACAACAAAGATAATACAATAACCAACGGTATATACAAAATTGAATGCCAAGATTGCAATAAATGTTATATAGGACAAACAAAAAAACAGCTGAAAAAACGTTATTTTGAACACCTAAATGCATACAAAAAACCAAATATATATAAATCCAATTTAGCCACACATGCAATAAACACAGGATATGAATTCCCAGACATAACCAATGTAATACTAATAAAACATATACCACACAAAGGCACCATAATGAACATTTGGGAAAATTTACAAATTTACAAACATAAAACACAAAACAAATTAATACCAGAACAAATACAAATCAATACAAAACATGACACAATATTCAAAGCACTCAGCATCGAAAATACACAAAATACAAAAACAGATACCACAACCACACACAATAATGCAACTTTAAAGGACCAAAGACCAACAAACTACCTCAATAACATCCAGAAGCCAACACACAAATACTTCACCAGAAACAAGATGGCGAAGGCTGAAGATGGGAGAACAAGATCTCCCGAAACATGTTCCTAAAGGAAAAAAGTATATCTTGAGGTAAATTTAGTCATAAATATTATAGTATTATATACATCAAGAAACAGACTGTAGCAGAAAGTGATTGAAATATATATATATATATATATATATAATATATATATATATATATATATTGTAGCATGACAGATTATCCACTAAATAAAGAATGCAATGTGATCAGAAATAAAAATCAAGTAAATTAAATATCAAAGAAAAATCCAAATGAAAACCAATAAGTATCAAAATTAAAATAAAATTATAACCTGAAGAAGTAAAAATACAGAAAAAGCAACTATGCAACAAAAATGTGTAATGAAAACTAAATTAAAACCTAAAATAAAATAAGGAAATACCCAGGTAGGATAGGAGTAAGTAAGGAAGATACCCCGAACAAACCAATGTAACTAATGACAATATGAAAGGAAGAAACGAAGAATGAAGAAGGAAGATACCCCGAACAAACAAACGTACCTAATGACAGTATGAAAGGAAGAAACGAAGAATGAAGAAGGAAGATACCCAGAACAAACCAATGTACATAATAAAAAGGGAATGAGGTGGAAGATACCAAATAGTAGGAGGAGAAGATTACAATACATACTCAAGGGAAACCCAGCAAGGAAAGGCAAAAAAACCCCAAAAGAATTTTAATGTCACATATGAAAGTATAACACCCAAAAATAGAAATGATGTAAATTAAATGTAAACAAAAGTGTTTAGAGTTATAAGTGGAAGTGCACCCATAAAAGTTATTTTATAAAGAATAAAGAACAAATCTTAACAGTCCTTCCTAAATAATATCTTGATAATATAAAACTATAAAACTTATTAGTGATAGTATCAAGAATTAACAGGGGACAAGTGTAAATTATTATATTATAGTAAATAAACTTCAAGAAGGTGCATTGAATGCTTAAACTTAATAAAAGCATACCTTTAAACAACTTTAAAGTTTCAGTTTAACTTCAGGAATACTATTTAATAAAATAGTATGATGAAAGGCAAAAACTAATGTTTCTAATAAAGTGCCACTATTTATGTAAGAACATTCATTGAAATGAGTATGATAAATAGAGAGTAGGGAGTTAGTAAGTAAAGTGACGAGGGATACATCCCTGAAATAAAATAAAAAACAGAAAGAACTGTACCCTAGTAATTGTAAGAAAGGTGTAAAGATGAAGAAACAAATGTGATGTTTCTAATTAAACCAATGAACTCTATACATCAATGTTGAAAATAGAGAGTCATGTTCTATAATTTTAAAATGTTTATTATGTTTAATAATTTTAATCAAGGATGCAATGTCTGAGGGTGGATACCATTCTTTGATTATAAAATGTTTATTATGAGTTACTAAAAATAATCAGGACTAGAATGTCTGAGATTAATTACCATGTTTTGATGTTAAATAATTATTATGTATTATTAGTTAGAATTCAATACTAAATGTTCTTGTAGTATAGTAAGGAATTGTTAATTAACATTGTGTTAGAATAGAAGGTCAGAAAGGGTACAAACAAGCTATATTAATAAAAAACTTTGAATGTAAAACCAGTTAAAATCTAGGCCAAATGATAAATCTAAACTACTTTATAATTGATAAATCAAGTCCAGTAAACTAATTAAACTGATGAGATTTATGTAAGGTAAATCAGTAACAGAATAATATAATGTAAATTATACTTTAAAAGAATATTGTAAAAGGATAGGAAGAATTAGGAGAAAAAATGCAAATGTAATAACTGAGATTTCAAGGTAGGGAGTCATAAATTATTGGATAATATTTAAAAGAATAAACAATTAACAAAATTAAGAGAAATTAAGGGAAGATAAACATATTATGTCAATCTTAGATTCAGTACAACCATAAATATAACATATAAAATGGCAACATTTTGGGGAAGAACAGGAAGTGAAAATTAAGCCTACTTTTTCAAAATGAAAGAAATATAGCATTTTTGATAAAAAACTTTGTAAAACTATCTTATTTGGTATCAAATCAAACAGAATGAACTAAAGAAAAAGATTATGTATGTAATATTTCATAAAATTAAATAATAACAAAAATATATTCAGTAGTATAATGTAAGATTTCCGAGTGTAGCGGAAGCCCAAAGAATTTAAAACAATGTATTACAAATATTAAATTGGCTAAGACTTTGTCAGAAGACGAAGGAAATGAGTTAGTTAATTATTGGACCTTGTCGAGACCACTTAAACGCGATTGTGCTACTATTAACCTATATCGCAAACTAATATGGCGATTGGTATGTAAGCCTAGCCTACAGAAAAAATAGTAAAGTACGGAATTTTGAACTTAAAATGTAAAATCAGTGAGAACTATTAAAACCACTATTAAATCAAGTAATAAGGAACTGTAACTGAGTGATATAATAAATTAACCAGATTAACTAAATAATTCTTAATAACGAGAAGTGAAGTGAAGATTCGACCTTATAGAACAACATAAATTAAACATAATCACACACATTTAATCGCAGTGAATCACAAGACACTAAACCAGAACCATACTACTAACACCAGAAAGGATAATCACTATTGTGGAGACGAGGAAACACTGAAAAGGCACCATTTATTGGAAGAAAATTTCGTCGAGCTGAATACGTTTAACACATGCAGTCCATGAGCCGCCATCTTTGACTCCCAGCATTCAACGCGAGCAATTACCAACATAGTTATCAAGACTTCGATGGTTCGCATTTTTCTTTAATACACATTATATAATAATTATTAACTTTGTCAATTTTAATTATTAAGCTTTTTATTTGTAAGTGTTATACTTTCTTGACCTTACCCTTGTCTGACTATATAAAATAACCATTCAAAGAACCGAATAATTATTATAAAATAAACTGGTGTAAAAATTAATCGATGCCCTGAGATAAGAGTCGATACCAACTGTTGAAATATCGATTTAATATCGATCTATTTAAGAATTGTCAAATAAATACTGGAATTTCATAAATTTGACTTATATTTATTTCAAAAATTATTATTAGCGTAACATAATAGAATATTTTACCAACGGACTACATGAAAAGCGGCAGATACCAAGGTGAAAGGAGAATCCTATCAGAAGAAGAAGAACCGCTAATCGATCAGTGCCGTAGACAATCCTGTTAACGCGGAACTTAATTCTAGTTACCAAAAGGTGATATAATTGACAAAACAGTACTAACAGAGTTAAAATTTTTACACCAATACATCACGAAAAATAATTACTAAATAATAAAAACAAAATTTTCAAAAAATTTGAAAAACACCAAAATTTGTATTTTTGGTAAACAAACAAATTTTTTATTTTGTAAACACATCAAAGTTAATTATTTCGTTACAAAATATATACATATTATTCCTTTGTAAGTAACTCATTAGGGCTGTTTACACGCGCAGTCTTTTTCACGGTTTTGGAGCATACGCTCCAAGCACGCACGCCAAAACTGTCAGTGTGAATACTCAGCCTTTACAGACGCCTGGAGCGCGGTCTCTACCAACGTGCCAGGCGTGCAGGTCTGAACCTGCGTCCCATTTACACGTACACTCCTGCACAACAGATAAGCACTTCAGTTTCCTTTAGCTGTGTGTGCACAGTGACGTGTGTATTCGGGCTAAAAATTGTATTTCTGTATTTTTAAAATACCGTAATTTAAAAAAAATGGAGTGGTCCAAAGACAATTTAGAAAAATTCACTGAATTATATAGACATTACCCCTGCCTTTGGAAAATTAAATCCGAGGATTGTAAAAATAAAAATCTAAAATAGGAGTACGGGTCAGGAAAAATAAGTAAGTACAATTGCAGTAATATAATTTTTATTTTACTTCAAAATTAAACAACACCTCTTTTTAACATTTCATCTTGCCATGGTACTCTGCCATCGTTATTAAAATATGCCATGTAATTATTTCGATTCCGTATAGCATCTGTGTCGACGTTCTTAGGTCTTGATTGTTGTAAATTCTCTAAGTTGTTAGGTTCTTTACGCCATTCACCTTGTATTGCGTTTGCCACAGCTGATGTGTTATCTTTGTCATATGTTGATGGTGTCACGTAAGTGGAAGACTGTTTCGATAAGCAATTATGTAAAGCACATATTGCAAGTACAATACATTTTACTTTTTCAGGGTTCATATGTATACTTGTGTGTACAATTCTAAATCTGCTACTCACCAATCCAAATGCATTTTCCGATACATTTCTTGCTCTAGACAACCGATAATTAAAACTTCTTCTTTCATAATTCAAGGTTTTTTCAGGATACGGTCACAAAAAGTGTTTATCAAGAGCGAAAGCTTCATCACCGATAAAAACGAAAAATTAAGATTATTTTTTGTTTCACTTACATCGGGAATGTTTAAACGACCGGATTGTAATTTTTTATAGAATTCTGTGTATTCAATGACACCACCATCTGAAAGCCTTCCATTTTTTCTTACATCAATAAATATAAACTCGTAGTCAGCGTTAACGAGAGCCATTAATATAAGGCTATAACAATGTTTGTAGTTGCAGTATTGAGCTCCGGTGGCTGAACTATGCGAATGTGTTTTCCATCGAGAGCTCCACCACAATTTACAAAATTCCATTTTTGTTCAAATCGTTCCGCTATCTCTAACCAGACTTCTTTCTTTTTAGGAAACTGCAACAACAGAAAAAGTAACTGAAAACGTGGGGCAAGGGTTACAAAATAAAGGATTTTTCGCTACTCCTAAAGTTGCCAAAAGAAAGGCATCAGAAAAGACGAACTTTATGAAAGTATGCCAGCGAGCACTGGAAATGAGTAGCTCTGAAACGACAGAGTATGAGGCTGTCGGCATTAATGTCAGAAAAAAATTGGAGAAGATGGACAGTACTCAAGGTATATATGCTGAGTCACTAATAAATATTATCTTAAGTAAAGTTTTGTTAAATCAACTAACTCCAAATACGATAATCAGCCAAAATTTACAAACCAATACTTTCGGAATGAATAGCTATTTTTCTAACGGAAGCTCAACGACTTTAAATTCACACCATTCTCCTGTTGAGCGTCAGTCGAGTAGTTTTTTCAATATGTTGTAGTTATACAATTTTAAACAATTTTTAGTTTAAAAATTTTTTAATACGTACTTGTTATAATTTATTTAAAAGTTAATTTTATTTAAAATTTATTTCAAAATTTTGTATTTTACTGTAAATTTTTCTGTTTTTGCTGTTATATAATATTCTCAAATAAAAATGATAATTAGTAAAGGACATACTGCATTTTGATTTTTTACAAAATAACTATCTAATAATTAAAACTTACCTTTAGATAAACTTTTTTCAGTGCAGTATAGATAGCCCAACACGTTTCTGGTATGATATGGCACAAAGCAGATGCAGAAATACAAGTAGAAAATTTCAGATCTTGAAGGGATCGTCCAGTTGCTAAAAACCGGAGAGTAGCTGCCAAACGTTCTTCTGCAGTAATGCAAGGCCTCATTACTGTATTCTGTTTCGCAATGGACTTACTAAATTCAAAATGTATTGAAATGTTATATTGTCCATCCTTAAATAATTTTTATGGATTTTATGGGTCATTATCCCGAAGCTTCCTCAAAAGTGGCATATGTCCGTAACGATCTCTTTCCAGGCGACATTTTGTCACCCATATTTTTTTTGGGGGTTTTCCTTCTTCCTCGTTGAAAAGTACGAACAGCGCAGCACATGCAATTGCACGAGCTCTACATTTTTTTCTTGAAGACATGGTATTTGAAAATTTTGTAACAGTAATAATGTAAAATGTAAGAGTAAAATGTATGCTCGAAAGCAATACTACACGAAACTTAACACATCTGACAACAGACCAACCACAAGTATTATGCTACCTGCTGGTGTGTCACTAAAACTTTCCAGCCCGGTGGAAACTCCACGCGCCGCTTAAAAACACACAAATATGGACCGTACACGCCAAGCCTGCAGACCTGGCGCGCACGCCGGGAATGCTAACGTTTTTTGTATCACGCGCCTGGAACGTACGCCTGGAGCGCGTGCCAGGTCTGCGGGTTTGGTGTGTACGTGTAAATGGCCCTATTGAGTTTTCTGTAGGTCTCCCATATAATATCTTCAAATAAATATACTGTACAGTGCATAATTACAGTGTATTTATTTGAAGATATTATATACAGTATATAAATTTATTTACATATATTTTTTATTATGTATATAATAATTATATATATATATGTAATAATTATACATATACATTTATTTATTTATATTTATTCTGAGGACAGCAGTTAAAATACTGTCAAAACGTAATATTTTAAAAAATATTTTTGTCCAAAAATAACAAATATTATTTAATTAATAAATATAGTTTTTGTATTTATTTAATACACAAAAACCTATATTATAATATTTACATTCTACAAGTGTTCCTTTAGCAAACAAAACTAAAAAATAATGTGTACTAAATAAAATAACGTTAATACACACATGCACGTGTGTGCAAAATTAAGAGAGAGAGAGAGAGTGTGTGTGTGTAAACAGTATTCTAGGAACAAACAAAGACGTCTGATGATATCACACGGGGCTGGCAAAGACGTCAATGATGAGGTAATAATTATTATAACCAAGAATTTACAAATACAATTAGCAGTTAGTTTTCACTGCATACATATCAAGAATGAATACAATACAAATGTATTTAACAGTATTTTGTGAAGCAGATGGTACACTGTTTGGATGAGACAGTACTCCCTCACTTGTAGTGTTCATTTGCACTTTACATGGCAAATATACATATCCTTTAATGTAAATATAGATTGCTCACATTAGTGTAATAAGAGTAGGATAGGGTAGCTTTTGGCCTTTTAAACACTATTTAATCGAACTTCGAAATGATAAATTTCTATCTAATAAGATGCTCTACTAATTAATCTTTTTATGTGCATCTTGAAATTTTAGTAAAACTTCAAGTGTAGCTACTTCCATTTAACGTAATTCGAACTTATTAATAACAAAATTTGGATGAACTTCCAGTTTTTAGTTTTCCAATAATTACAACAAAATAAATCTGTTTCGTTTCCCGTTTAGTTGTACAGTAGGCTATTCTAGAGATTGGCTTACAAATCTAAACAAATGCGCAGTTTGGTCTCTCTATCTCATATGGCAATAAAATGTGAAAGTTTATTGTCTTTCTTTCATACAAATTTTATCCTGTTCTGGAACATGAATATGCTGGATAACGCTATTAAATGGTTTGTGCTAGACAACTTATGCACAAAATTAAATACTGTACTGCTCATAATTTTAGCTAATCAACAATTGTGACTAATTCCGCTAGTACTCAAGGATGTCCTACAAAAGACTTAGGTCAAGTGTGGTCTAGTGTTTACGCATGAAAATATTAAATACTTATAGCTTTTTGTTCACTTTTGTTTGAGGGAAGTAGCTCATAACAATTTTTAAATAACCTTTGTTGCTATTCCTTTACACACAATAAATCTTATTGTTATGTTCTACATGGTAAACGATTTATAAGTCACCACTCCAAGACAGTCAATGTAACTAGCCAGTTTGACAGTTCTCACACTTTAGTGTGCAACACCCAACAAGGCATGATACTTCCAAGAGAGGAGTACAAGACTTTTTTGGAGCATTAAATTATTATGCCAACCTAAGTTGGCAACTAACCTAAAGTGAAACCACAAAAAACAATTTGTAGGTATTAATGAGTAAACCTAGTTTTCCTATTAAACCATTTAACTGTTACAGTTATTTTAAACTTAGTACTAAAAAAATTCTTCACATGGATCATAAATAGTCAGCATGAGGGTGAGTATCGTGCTAGAAGTTTATTTAAAAATTCATTTGTTGAGGTTTAGCCCACCCCCCTACTGAGTGCAGTATCGTCATGATAATAATAAAAGCATGCCAAGCTGTTAGTTTTGGGAGTGGGGTACGATTTCACATATGGTTGTAATAGGAGTCATAAGTCCAGGGTTAAATTATTTTGAGAATCTCTTGGGATACTTGCTTCCTCTACTCTCCATTGCAGAACACAACAGTGAGATATTTTAAATAGTATGACACTCCTACACCAAAGAAAAAGAGAACAAAGGTTGATGTTGCGCCTGGAAAGAGTATTGAAGTGAAGGACTTCAAAGAACCGGAGACAGTTGGACCTGAACAAGGACCCTTAGGACTTCAAATCAGAGATCCAAAGCAACGTTCATCTGCAAAGAACAAAGAATGCTCCAAAAAGAAGACTAGATTAATCGCAGACACATCATCACCAGGTGACTCAGATTACTCCATACAAGACAGTGATGAATAGTTCATTTTATCAACTTCTGAAGACGAACTGGAACCAGTGTAAATTATTAGGAGATAGAAATTAATGAGAATTGTAAACTAAAACAAAAAAAAGATTGGAAAAAATTAATATTAAAACGAGTTTTGAGAATGAAAAGTGGATTCTATTATTTAGACAAAAAATTAGTAACACGGTATAAGGTTCTGTGACAAGTGATAACACTATTATAGTTTTGAGACAGTGTAGCAGGATAGGCCCTGTGCAGAGGTAGTGTCCATAATGACTCATTGTTAGCACAAGCTGTTACTCATAGTTCAACAATAAAAAACATGTCGTCAGCATTGAACATAATAGCAGTAATGTTTTCTGACAAGTTCAACCAAATGTTTGAGGCAAAAGATTGTTATACGCACAACAGTTGTTCAGAAAGAAGAAGGAAGCGTTTGTAAGCGCAGACTGCAGGCACTATGGACTTTAATCATAATCAACTTAATATAGATAATTTTATAGGGGGGAGAGTAATATTAATAATACAGATCCAAAATGTAATTAGCTTAAAAATGGATTGCTTAAGACTAAATTAAAACACTGTGAACAAATCTTTAATTAATGAAAAAAGTGTTAATTCACAGCTACAATATTCGGTTTTGAACAGTATTTTTAATCATTCACTGCTGCATTAGCTTCATTTATTATTATTATTTTTTTAATGAGAGTTCTTTTAGAAGTTTAATTAAGAAAGTTGTGTTAGTGGTTATAATCACAAAGAGATTTATCACTGTTGCACACCACTATAGAAATATTATTCCAATTAGCGCTTTCAAGCATCTCAGCTCATCGTTTCAAGCTTCTCAGCTGATCTGACGATGAGCTGAGAAGCTTGAAAGCGCTAATCGGAATAATTTTTCTATAGTGGTGTGCAACAGTGATAAATCTGTTTGAGTTCTTTTAATATTATGGAATGTTGTGTATTTTTCTTGACGGGGAGGACTTTAGCATTCTCTCTAGGCATATGATACTGACAAAATGGTGAATGTTGAACAAGATGATAAGTTTCAATTCGTGTGATTTAAGCTGCCTCTCCACAGTTTATGTTGTCTTTAAAACAAGAGAATGACGAAATGGAATATAGGGAACAGAATTGGTTATCAGCTAGGGAAGCTTACAAACAAAAAATATCTTTACAATTTACAAGAATTTCTTCTTTTAAAACATTTGTTATTACTGAGACGTGCAAAATAAATCAAACATGTAACACTTTTGCTGCATTGTGCTCAGTGTCACGTGACCAATCTTCACATGTTAAGAGATGTTTTTAAAAAATGAAAGTATCAAAATCAATAATAAACAAAGCTGTGTACAAAAACAAGTCTGTTGGTTACATAAAGTCTGATCTTTCTCCTGGAATTGAGATTAATGTTGTTAAGTACACATCAGTGCACATACTCTGATACAGATATCATGTAGTTACATGTACAAGAAAAAATCAAACGATAACTACAGGGTTACACTCCTATGACACTACAGATATCTGGTTGGCACAGAACACAGACAAGAAGTATTTTTTTATCTTACTTTTTTATTCCTACGTAATTTGAAAATATATTTGTCATCATGTTTGCTTCTCATTGGTCAATATCTTCCGTTTCTATTGGTGTATACTGTTATTAATAAACTAATTTTTAGTTTCATTTTATGCAAGTTACTATCATCAAGAATTTGATGAGTACCGAACTACATTATTTTCTTATGATGCTTAAGAAAATTTTCAAATTTTTTTACGATGCTTATGCATTACACATGATAAACTATTTGAACTGTCTTGCATAAAATTAAAAATGTCATTATGGTTAATAGAGCTTTTTCTTTCACACAATTAATCATAATCACTTTGTATTTAATTTTAATATCAAAATGTTATTTAAAACCTGATTATATTCATTTTGAGAAAACAATAAGCATTATCAAGTAGACACACAAAACTGTATTTACAAAATAATTTATAAAAACATTATACACATAAAATAAATATTAAAATAATTTATATATGATTATGTATAAAATTAAAATTCTGTGTGTTTGTGTGTGCGGGTGCACCAAGTAACTGAAAAAATTATATTATAATAACCATACAGGTAATAATAATAAAAATAATAGTAATAATAAAATACTAGAAACAATATATTTCATTAATATTAATTACTATTATGAAAATACAATATATTTTACTAAATTATGCAGTAATAGTTTATGTTGAAATTGTTACTAACAAATTTCAGTGACCAACAAATGTCCACTATGGCTTGTAACTACAGTACCTATAGGTAACTTAAGAGTACATGCATTCTTACATTTACAGAAAACTGAGAATAAAAGTTAACAAAATAGCAACAATGGAAATAATAAAAATGGAATAATAAAAGTAATAATAATGCCAATAATCATAATGATGATAATAATGATAAAAAAGATGATGGAACAAGTTTGTTTAAACACTGATTTGAAATCTGTAGAATGTTTTACATACCTGGTCAATATCAAACCTGTGTACAATGTGTGGACTCTGGCAATGTGCTCACCAGCTGCTCACATTAGACAAACTAAATTTTGATTCAACAACAAGAAGCCATGTGAGAATTACATACACATCAAGTTGTTAAAGTTTTTTTTTGTTACTGCTGCCAGGTTTGTTAGTTTATTTTTTATAATGCACGGTCTGGTTGCTTCACATTTTCCTGCTCAGTTTTTAGTGCTGTTCTTTACGTCTTACCTTGATTGTTGCTGAATATAAAATAGTTTTTAATTACTTTTTATACAGAAACCATTGTATAGTTTGCAGTCATTATTCAGAAACAAAAACTTTGTCTCTGTGTGGAGTGCAAGATTTTTACTGTAAATTATATTTAATTGTTGAGCATTATTAGCATTGTTGGGAACAGCAGAAGCTAATATTGGCTATTTTGGTTATGATACAATGTTTTCAGTAGGCTACATTATTCTTTACTAATGCTTTAAAGACAGCATATTTATAGAGGCTCTGTATGTGCGTTATACAGATATACTTATATAAACACACACACACACACACACACACACACACACACACACACACACACACACACACACACACACACACACACACACACACACACACACACACACACACACACACACACACACACACACACACACAGAGGGGAGAATATAATAATACACCATCAAAAAATGAAGCCGGTAATAAAAACATTTAAACTGAATATACAGCCATTAGAAATATGATGTTAATTCATTATTGCAAATACCAGTTTATAAAATTTAATAATACATAAAATTAGTGAAGTATAAATACTATTAAAGATTCTACAATTACAGCATTATAAGTAGCAATCATCAGCGACCTATTAAATTGCAAGAGCATGTGATGTTCAACACACACATGCACATGCGCACATAACAAATTACAGAACTATATTGATAATAAAAAACGTGTACCAATGATAATACTTAGCATAATAGAGGTGTATGTCTATTGTTAGCCATTTATCACTTGCTACCAAAATCAATAACAAATCTAATATTAAACATTAACCGCTTTAAACAGCACAGTCTCGCTTGCATTATAATAAACTTGTTTATTGTACTGAATAAAATAAAGTAACATGTATGTGTTTGTCTTAATCAGTTTTCATTTAAAATTGTCTTTATTTAAGACTTTAAATGCCTGGGTGGTATGGTCTCAATGGATGTCAGGTATACTAAAGACAAATGTAGTAGCTTTTATCATAAACAAGAAACTGTATTTAATTTAATGATTAAAAAAAATACCAAAACTTACATATTTCTGAGATAATTTGGAAGTACTTGTAGGAAATATTTTGCTTAAAAGAAAGTAAACTTTAGACATGATACATGTATCATTTTCAGGTATCAAAGTCACACAACAGATGGAAACTATTTAATAAGTTTTAATATATTACACATACAAGTCATGTTCATCACCATAAACTTCCTTTCCTTCAAGCATTAGGGCCATGGGCCTGTCATGGTACAACTTACACCACACCACTGCCAAAGGGAAACCGATCTGAATAATATAGGGCTGAAAGTACTTGACATTAACAAAAATATGATTATAAACTGGGTGGACACTCCTACAAGTAATTCTGCTTATGGGTTCCATGAAGTACAATATCCTTCAGGTTGGGTCCCAGATTTTAAAATATCGGTATGGAGAACCATACATGACTTCCATGTTCTAAGATTTATATTGAAAATCATTTACGAAATGAAATGTTTCCATAGAAACTACTTCTTTCCACTTATTACTTCAGCCTTAACCACAGTACTAACACAGTACAGTCACTAATGTATACCACCACACGTTATCGCACTCGATTTTCACTGATGATGGCAGTCGATGGCACTGCCGAAACATCTGGTTTTGCAGAAAACATTGGACTATGACCAAACAGCCCGAGAAGGAATTTTAACAACTACTTTGTTGCCGATAAAGTAGTACACATATAAAAATTATCCCCTCCCCCTTCAACTATAATTTTCATTTATCAAAAAATTACCCCCACCCCGTTCAACCTCTTCATTTATAGATATTTCATCTACGTTTCTACAGTGGATTATTAAGATCTTCTTATAAGGATACTTTATTTATCAAAATTAAGTACTTTACTCTTGTTACAACAAACAATGTTTCAGGTAAACTCCCCTTTCCCGATAACCGATCTTCACCAAAATCAATAGGCCTTGAGTCTTCTACAACTCAGGTACATATGTAAAAATTATTTGATTCTCTTTGAATTTATGGCAGTTATCGTTCATCATGAAAATATTTCTCTTGTTACAACATAAAATGTTGCAGGTAAACTACCCCTTTCCCTTAACCGATCTTCACCAAAATCAACAGGCCTTGAGTATTCTACAATTTAGGGATGTATACAAAAACTTATTTGATTATGTTTGAATTTATGGCAGTTATCGTTCGTCATAGAAAAAATTACCCTTGTTATCACATAAAATGTTGCAGGTAAACTACACCTATCTCTTAACTGATCTTCACCAAAATCAATAGATCTTGAGTCCTCTACAATTCAGGGATGCATGCAAAACATTATTTGATTCTGTTTGAATGTGCGGCAGTTATCGTTCGTCATAGAAACAATTACTCTTGTTAAAACATAAAATGTTGCAGGTAAACTACCCCTTTCCCTTAACCGATCTTCACCAAAATCAACAGACCTTGAGTATTCTACAATTTAGGGATGTATGCAAAAACTTATTTGATTATGTTTGAATTTACGGCAGTTATCATTCGTCATAGAAAAAATTACTGTTGTTAAAATATAAAATGTTGCAGGTAAACTACCCCTTTCCCTTTACCGATCTTCACCAAAATCAACAGAGATTGAGCTCTCTATAGCTGAGGAAGGTATGCAAAACATTATTTGAGTCTGTTTGAAATTGTGGCTGTTATCGTTTGCCATAGAAATTACCCTTGTTAAAACAAAAAACGTTGCAGGTAAACTACCCCTTTCCCTTAACCGATCTTCACCAAAAACAATTGGTCCTGAGAACTCTACAATTTAGGGCTGTATGCAAAACATTATTTGATTCTGTTTGAATTTGCAGCTGTTATCGTTTGCCATAGGAAAAAAATCTATAGACAGACAGACAGATAGACACACAGACACTTTTTTTCATGTTTTGAGTGTAGTACAATCAGAATCTGCAATAATCTCGAACACGATTTTTTTTGCCATCACCATACTTCCATTTCCTTAAGGAACATGGAAGTAGAAAGGGTTGAGAACCACTAATCTAGAGCGTTGTGTAATTGTCTTTCGTAGCACTTATGAAGTATTTCACTTGTTAGATTGTGGTGTGACTATTTTATAGTGTATGAAGTTCTTTGTTTCAACATGTATATTATGATCATGTTAGTCTTGAATGGTCGATATGATCAATTTCCCATTATTATTTTTTTATTTGTATTCTTATTTAATGTCAGTTTGTTTGAGCAAATTTCCAGAATAATTTGTATGGGCGTACAAATAAACACACACATTTTTTTGGTGATGATTGTCACATATTACATATACTAAAATATTTGAACAGTTCTGTATAAAATATGAAAACCCAAGTCTGTAACTTTGCTGGTTTGATAATGGAACTTTTGAAACCTTGGATTTTGTTGTCCATATAATAATAATAGGTACCGGTATTGTACTTCTTGGCGTATTATAGTATATAGTGTAATATGTACTATTTGAACTCTTGTTTCAACGTCATGTTCCAAATACTCTTGGCAAATCAGAAGTCATTTTGTATTTAAATTTAAAACAAAAAACTTCTGTGATGTAGGATTGTTAAGCATAGTCCATTACAAATGGATACACATTTAAATGTTTTGATTTGAAATGGTAAAACCATTATTAATACGAACACACACACACACACACAACATATGAAATTATATTTTCCTTTCTATAAATGTTTTCCAGTAATTTTGTTTGCTTTTGTAATGTTTCTTTCATTGTAAGTTTATAATCAATTTTTCTCTCTATGGTCCATTAATTGTACTGTTATTTCAAAGTGTGACTTGTGTTTTCTTTATTCAAAGCAGAAAAGTAACACAATAGAGCACTGATAATCAATATTAGAAATTTCATACTATTGGTCAAGTGTACAAAATTACTATTCTTGGGAAATCTTCAGAAACAATCTCCAAGTAACTCAAAAATAGAAACAGTGTATTAAACAATATCATGATAAATGTATAAGAATCAGAATTACATGAGTGTATATTTATGTGAGTAGGTGCGCATGAGGAGAATGAAGCTGGTAGATGGTACAGACACTTAGGGA
Organism: Magicicada septendecula; assembly: GCA_034769895.1. NCBI lineage: Eukaryota > Metazoa > Arthropoda > Insecta > Hemiptera > Cicadidae > Magicicada > Magicicada septendecula. The sequence goes on from CM068374.1 coordinate 24,249,133, forward strand.
ACATGTTGACTAAAGACTGAACCAGTGAACAAGAGACGCAAGTAAAGGCCTTGTAGGTATGCAAAGAAAGTGTTTATGGGAGAAATGGAGTTTTTGTAGCAGAATCCATGGTTTCTTTATATGGAATAATCCATATTTCACTTATGATAGGGATGATGATCCTTATCACAAGTTGGTTAAGTTTCAGCCATTATGTGGCACAATTCATCTTGTGCTGTCGAAAAACAAGACAAGAGACTTGACTAAAATTTTATAAGGTATAAGGCTGTATCAGTGCTATTGTATGGTTCTGAAACTTGGGTTACAGTGAAAAAACATCTGAGTAGGATACAGGTACTGGAGATGAGATTCTTGCGAACTGTTAAAGGCTGCACGCGAAGAGACAGACTCTACAATGAAGACGTTCATAAAGAGGTGAACATTTTTAATATCAAGATCATATTGCAAAGAACAAAGAGAGATGGACTGCGCTCATCTGAATTGGATACCAGATGGCAGGTTGCCTAAGGAAGGTTGGCAATACAAGCCTGATGGACAACGAAGAAAGACCTAGGAAAATGAACATTATATTAAGATTGCAGTTACAATCCCTTTAATTTGATACCACACATGTGCTTTTGTGATTTTTTTTTTACAATTTTGTCTCACACCCATTACAGAGTGAAGGATCAGTCTCAAAAACAGTAGGGTTTCTGTAGAGTAAAAGTGTGGACACACATGCCAAGTTTTACAAAAATCAGTTGATGTGTTCAAAAGTTATTGTGAGACATACCACAAACAGACAGACAGATGCCAAACAGTTGAGTTAAAACTGAGAACTCACTTTGCTTGTTCAACAATGAGAGGTTTTCAAAAGAATCAATGAAGATAGAACACATCTGCGGCAGTGGTGGCTGGTGAGTTCTGAGGATGGGGAGGCTACGAGGCAGTCAATGGCTCAGTCACAGCAACCCTCTCCTCCCCGGCACTCGTTATTCCACTCTTAAGTACGGTAGAGCTATCTGATTTTTACAGCATACACGTCTTAGAAATATACGCATTTCTTTAACAAGATAAACCGAAGATTAACTTACTTTTGTTCTAGTAAAATGCCGAGTAGAAATATATTTTGTAAGCTGCGATGAATTTACTTGTAGGCCTATAGCAAATTTACTCAACTCCAAATTTCTTAATCGCAAAATTGTCATATTATCAACATGCCATGTCAGTCTACTTTTCGATTTGCAGAGAATTTTCAATTGAAACTAAAGCAATTTAGTTGATGGTGGGACGATCTTGATAATGGCCGAGAAGAGATAAATAATAATAATAATACACATGCACAAGGCATACAAGAAGGTAAAGACTGCATAAAACTAACACAAACTACATTAAACCATGACGAGACGCCACTTCATTCGTTGCCTCCCAAGCAGGGTTACAGATGCACTAGCATCCTCCCCCCACCTCCTGTGATGCATAGTTCTCACTTAACCGTATGAGTACTATGGCGGCTACTCACATCCTGCCTCAGTCTTCTGCCATTCTGTGCTATTATTGGTAACGCATGATTAAAACATTTTTGGTAAGTAATCATTTAAGTTAAAATGCCAAATAGTGATTACAAATTTATTACAGGTTCAGTTATAATAAAAAATAGAGCTTATTACTAGTTGTTTATTTTTTAACGTTTTTCTAAAATTTTATGGGGGGGGCTTAGCCTTCCTTGCCTTCCCTGATGAGCCGGTGCTGATCTGCGGGTTATAAAGAGGAGAAAGGGACACTGGATTGGGTATTTACTGAGGGCAAATAGACAACTAATAATGCTGGATCCCGAGAGTACTATTGGTGGAAAGAAAAATGGAGGGAAGAGAAGATTGAAGCTCTTGGATGACAATGTGGAGTGTCACATGAAGAGATAAAGGTTCAAGCTAGGATCAGATATGAAAGGAGTCGGTGGTGGTATCTGAAAACTGTCACACTGCACAGAGATATCACAGATTGTCATCTTTAAACAGTAAAGAAATTATTGAACACCAGAGAAACTGTTACAACTTTATGATCAGTTTAGTAACCAAAAATACTGTAATATTCAACCAAATCAAATATACTTCCAAGTTTGCAGTTATCCAACACAATAATTAACAATTAACACTTTTCACTAGACTGTCAAATATATTCACCGAATCATAAGCACAACAACTGAATCCAACATGTCTTATTGCTTTCATTCGCATTACTAACAATACCATATGATGATGATTGCCCTCTTGGTGACTACATATAATATATAATTTTGACTGTATATAATTTCAATCCACTAGACATCTCAGTAGCTTATTCTCAGAAACTTTGGAGGTAGATTGTGAATAAACCAGCTATACAGGCCATTGCAAATAATGACTCATCCAAGAGCATCATAATACAGTCCATCAGAGATAAGTATAAGACAGTTAAAAATAATATTTGCAGAGTGGTAATACAGTGGGTGCCATCACACAGAGGACTGAAGGTAAATGAAGCAGCAGACAAGTTGGCTAAAATGGGCACCTCTATAAAACAGAAACCTTCAAGACTTAGTACAATAGATGGAAGGATTAAAGAACCATTGCCACACTTCCTTCCATCACAGGACCAAAGAAGACTTGAAAGGCAAACTGTATCTAGCCTAATTGAAAATATATCTAGTGTCTACCCTGAGAACAAAGAACTTCCAAGAAGATCATCGGTTGCCAATTTCCACTTGACCACAGGACACGACTGCTTAGCGGGGCACCTCAACAGGATCAACATCCTCCCTTCTGGGATATGCACTCTTTGCGAATGCCCTGGAAACAAAATGGATAAGGACCATCTCCTGGTCTGTGAAAAACTGGATAAAGAAAGACAGAATAGAAAAGACCTACCTGGTCTTTATTGGGAAGCTAGATCAAGAATGGCATGAGCCAAATTGAGCCATTGGAAACAAGATTGTGAATAATGTACAATACGTCAACTCCAACAGAGTTGCAATAAACATCAAGATGTTGTCTTCATTTACCTGATACATGTTTTTTTTTTTTTTTAGCATCAACCACTTTGTTTACTCTCAGCTATGTTTGAACCATTGCCTGTTGAAGTATTTTTGTTTCAATTGAATACTGCTGTTGGCTGGCATTGAAGGAGATTTTTTTGTCGCATTGTTGTGATTGGTTTCAGTGAGTAACTTTGTTTGAAAGTGTTTCCAGTTAGTAGTTTAAAAATCGTGTCACGTCGTATACTGACTGGTGTTTGTTCAGGTGTTAATTTGTCTTGTGTTTCATGTTTGTATACATGCACGTTTTCTCAAACATTCATTATAGGGTCTTTGTATGGTGTTGTTTGTTACTGTCTGAGAATTCGTGTCCTTATTTGTGGTATGTGTTGCTATGTTGATTTGAAGTGTTTGCTTTTTGTATGTGTTCAAATTAGCATTTTACCTTTTTTCGTCTGGTCTATGTAACATTTGTTGTAATCTCTCCATCCATTCTTGTAAATTTGATTGTTTAGAGTATCGTTGTTTTATGAATTATTTATTTTTTGCATTATGTTATAGTTTGTTTTGTATGCTACATTAATATATGTTTTTAAATGGTTTAGTAATTTTCTTCATAATATTTTTATTTTATCCCACCAGAATATCTTATAAAACTTCATGCAGCGATTTAGGATAGGGTAATTTCTTTGAAACTTATAAAGTTAACAAAGATGCCCATGAAATTCACAAAAGCCAAAATTAAGTATGAGAACATGCTGAGTGAATCATTTGCATTCAATAAAGGAGTTAAGTGAGGTGATGGGTTATTGGCCACCCTCTTTATTATTGTGCTACATTATTCCATTAAAGCATAAATCAGCAAGAAACAATACTAAATAAGATAAGATAAGGCACTGATGATGCTGTGATAATAGCCAGATCTAGACAATGGCTAGTTGTGGTATACGAGTGAATCAAAAATCTGCTAGAATGGGACTCAATGTAAGTATCAGCAAAACTAAATGCATGAGAAAGGAGAAGATACTTCATCAGAATGGAGAAGAAATCTATATAGTTTATGTATAGAGGCTAATTCATTTGATGTAGTTAATAAGCTCACATAGCTGGGTGACATGATAGAAAATGAAGGCTCCACAAAAATGACAATACATGACAGGATACACATAGGAAATAGGGCATACTATGCCAAGAGCAGACTATTGAGAAGCAAACTAATTAGTCGTAACACAAAATAAAAATATATAAGACACTTATCAGACCGGTTGTTACCTATAGAGGCGAGACATGGACACTCTATAGGTAACAAAAATATCGGTATGCAGAACCATACATAACTTCCTTCCATGTTCTAAGATTTATATTTAAAATCATTTTCGAAATCAAATGTTTCCATAGAAACTACTTCTTTCTTCAGCCTTAACCACAGTATTGTGGTCACTAACATATACCACCTCATGTTACCGCACTCGATTTTCACTGATGATGGCAGTCGATGGCACTGCAGAAACATCTGGTTTTGCAGAAAACATTGGACCACGACTAAACAGCCCGGCAAGGAATTTTAACAACAAACTACTTCTTTGTTACTGATAACATAGTACACACATAAAAAATTATCCCCTCCCCTTAACTATCATTCTCATTTATAGAAAATTACCCCCTCCTCCTTCAACTACTCCTTCATTTATAAATATTTCATCTTCCCTTCTACAGTGGATTATTATGACCTTCTTTTCAGGATACTTTATTTATCAAAATTAAGTACTTTACTCTTGTTAAAACATAAAATGTTGCTGATAAACTACCCCTTCCCCTTAACCAATCTTCACCAAAATCAATAGGCCTTGAGTCCTCTACAACTCGGGTACATATGTAAAAAATTATTTTATTCTATTTGAATTTGCAGCAGTTAACGTTCACCATAGAAAAAATCCACACACACACACACACACACACACACACACACACACACACACACACACACACACACACACACACACACACACACACACACACACACACTTTTCGGAAAATGACTTTTCTTCATGTTTTGAGGTTAGTACAATCAGAATCAGCCCTTATCTCGAACACGATTTTTTTTTGCCATCACCATAGGCCTACTTCCATTTCCTTATGGAACATGGAAGTAAAAGGAACAAGAAATACTAAGAACGTTTGAAAGAAAGATCATAAGACGTGTTTATGACCCGGTTAAAGAAGACAATGAATGGAGAATAAGAAATAACCAGGAGATAGATGAGCTAATTGAATCATGAGGACATTGTAAGATTCATAAAGCCTCAAATAATACAGTGGCTAGGTCACATAGAGTGGATGGATGATCAGCGTATGCCAAAGAAAATCCTGAGGGTGCAAGTCTATAAAAGCAGAAAGAGGGGCCAACCTAGGACAAGATGGTTGGATGATGTGCTAGAATGGATGTGAGTGGGTTACACTGAGATGGCAATGGACAGGAGACTGGAGAATATTGGTGTTTGAAACCAGGGCTCAAGGAGTGCTGTAGTACTGAAGAATAGGAAGAATTCCTCAACAGAGGAATGTGCAGAATTATTCCCTGGAGGATGTCCATATACAGCTTCTATTGACTTTGTCCATATAGGGTTTACTGATGATAAGTGAGCACAGAGGCATTGATGGTAGTAAGAATTATAGTATACTGTATGTACGTTATATGACGGTTGCTACTGACCTGGTACCAGTGGCGTGACATGGGTACATAACACCTGTTGCCGGTTGTGATAGGCCTGAAACTTAACCTACAAATTAACTCAAATTTTTCCTTGTATCATGTGTTCTTTTTAGAGCATTTTCTATCATTTGCTGGGAGAAGAAGAGGGCCCCGGTTCAACGAGATCTGACTATCGTTATACTTGCACAGAATACGTCAGAACACAAATAATCAAATTAAAAATAATAAAGACAAACAGAGAAACACAGGACTAAACGAACAAAATACAAATAGGTACATAGTAACTGCTGCACGTCAGTTCTGAAAATGAACATAACTGCTAACTGAGCGTTTTGCTGGTTTATACAGCGACAACACATTGTGTGGACAAAATGTGTCCCCCTTTTTGTAACCTTTTTGTAAGAGGAAAGATCAATGTAATTCCAAGACAACACGTGTCTCTTTTCTGAATACTTTCCCTATGTGATTCTGAAAATAAAATAAAAATCAGTATGTCTTGAACATTCATTTTCTTAAAGGAAAGTGGCGCTTACCACTCCTAAAGTTCCTACAGTAGTTTCTGACTGAGGCATAATGCTGGCCACACAGTACCTTCCTTGTATGCTACATGGTATTTGCTGGCTGTCTGCCCTGCCTAGACCGCCTAAGCTACTTCAGTGGTAAAAAAGGAGCCATTTTTATTTTCATCATCATCAAAAATGATCATTATTATCATAATTACTATTAACATGTTCTCTTGTTGGTCATATTGACTGAAATGAGTCCGTGCCATCATGCCGCGTCAGTCATTATGACTGAGGAATCGGCCTTAAGTTTTATGCCATGTATCACGCCATCAGTCACGCATATAATGTTACCACTCATAATGCATGACCGACAAGGATTCAGTTGAATGCACACAAGAACTTTTTAGAAGTTTAATGAAGAAAGTTGTGTTAGTGGTTATAATCACAATCAGAATTATTACTGTTGCACACCACTATAGAAAAATTATTCCGATTATAGAAAAATTATTCTGATTAGCGCTTTTACGCTTCACAGCTCATCGTCAGATCAACATTCCGATCAGATTCAGAATGCCGATCTGACGATGAGCTGTGAAGCTTGAAAGCGCTAATTGGAATAATTTTTCTATAGTGGTGTGCAACAGTAAGAACTTTCTAATTTTTTTTTATATTTATTTTTTAAATTTTCCTTTATTTTGTGTATATTTTTATTGGGGATACAAACTTTATTTCAAAAATAATAAACTAGTTAAACATAAAACAAAGTAACAAACTATAATTGTCTTGTTGATACATCCTCTTCAACTTCCTTTTTACTCCTATACAACGTCAACAAAAGACAAATTGAAACTTTCCACAAATACATTAACACTATACACCAAAAATTAAAATTCACACTAGATTTAGAACAAAACAATAGCATAAACTTCCTGGACCTCACAATTACCAAAACAAACAACACACACATATACAAAATATACAGAAAACCCACCACAACAGACATGGTCATACATAACTCATCCAACCACCCAACTCAACATAAACATGCAGCTTTCAACTACATGCTCTATAGACTCACTTCAATACCCCAAAACACACATGACTACCAAGAAGAACTCAACACAATCAAATATATAGCAGTCAAAAATGGATACAATCCTGATTTAATAAACAAACTACACAAACGCATACTAAACACAAAATGTAAAACACATAAAACCAACAGTACACAACCCAGTAAATACATCACACTCACATACTACAATTCCAGCACACACAAAATAGCTAACACATTCAAGAAACACAATTATAAAGTAGCATACAGGACTAACAACACCATCAGGAAACACATAAATAATACTAACAAAGTCACAGACACATACAGCAAAACAGGTGTCTACAAATTAAATTGCAGTGATTGTAACCAGTTCTACATCGGCCAGACGGGAAGATCTTTTTCCTCAAGATACTCTGAACATTTAAAAGCCCTCACCACAAACTACATACACTCCACATTCGCCACACATTTACAAAATGAAAATCACGGTTACACAAACATAGAACACAACATGGAAATACTACACTACTTACCTAAAAGTAGAAAACTAAACACAGCAGAACAATATGAAATATACAGACTTCACACACTACAACCAAACAACATATTAAATGACCAATTACACTATAGATCACATATACTTTTTGATACACTTGTTCAAACACACACTTTGAATCCCAGCGTCAATTCCCCCCCCACCAGCAACCCCCACCACACACACCTACAACCCATAACGGTTACTTTGTACTGACACTCTGTATTTCAAATCCCACTGAGGAAGACGGACACCACGTCGAAACGTTTGGGACATAAATCCAAAAGTAAGTGTTCACTAGTGAAAGTTTGTGTATATATATAATAAACTATAGTTATGAGATAATTCAAAACTTTTCAAAAAATTACAAATATTTAAATTATTCTATGTAAGGTATTAAAACATCTCAAGCAGTTGCAATGCTCTTTTTCACATCCTAAGCAAAACAGTAACTTTTTTACTTTTCTTCTTTCTCAATGATCTTTTCCTTCTTGTACAGTTTTTTTGTAACATCCTTTACAGTGCTTATCACATCCACTGCTCTTCCTTCTGTTTTGACCAACTCAGGGCAGCATAGTGATGACCGAAAGCATGACCAACGTAGATGGAATGACAAAAGTAACCACACCACACTGCATCAGTTACATTGACTGAAAGCTCTTAAGATCACGGTTCTTCCATTGTGGGTATGATAATACCAACCAAAATTAATATAGTAGCATAATAGACACAAAAATGATATAAAAACATTCTGGACGGGGGGGGGGGGGGCAGAATAGGCTAGATACGATGGCACAGAACAGGTTAAAATTAAAAACATATGTGTTTACATCAAGAAACAGTCTTAATTTTTTAGATAGAGGGTCACTTGACATTCAAAGCAAATGACAAATTGTTTTAACAAACAACAAGAATAGATTGGAATTGGAAGTTACACATACACCTGGATACAGGAAGCTGTGGTACAGTGATGAAAGAAGAAGAAAAAGAAAACTTACAAAAGTATTTTATTGAATACATTTATTAGTACATATGTATTGTATATATAATATACAATATACAGCTAAATTAACAGGCAATATCACTTACATTGCATTATTAAATCATATGATGTTCTATAATGTATTGAAAAAATGAATTATATATGAAATTAATGTATGACTTTGAGAAAGTTTTCAGACATCATGACACGTGCAGAAAATTCCAAATTAAAAAAAAAGCATAATGAATTTCATAAAAATTATTAAAAAATGACATACTATACGCATACATACTTCTTTAATTATATTTACAGTCTATTATGTGAGGAATTTTCTGCCGATTTTAAGTTAGTGTCCATGGATCCTTCTGATTTTTTTTTTGCAAAGTCTTCATGAAAGGTACAAAATAAAGTTAAGGAAATTTTTGGCCCGCTCTTAAATTTAGGGGTTTTTTCACCCCTTTTTCGAAGGTTAAAAAAACAAAATTTAATTATCCCCGGGAACCGATAGAGAATTAAATTCTAAGCAAAAAGGTTGGATACACTTTTTCGAAAAAATGCATTGTTTGCAAGTTACAAGGGTTCAAAGTTTTGCAAAAAAACGTGTTTTTTAAAATGAAGCTGCGAATAACTAAAAAACGACGCTATTCTGCAAAACATGTGTATAAATCAAACTTAAAGCTTATTAAGAAGTGAACATTTTTCACATTGTTTGGTTTCGTTATGTCAAATGGTTCTTGAGACACAGCCAAAACAAGATGGCAATTCACTGGTTTTTGATCAAATTACGTGCTTCAAACTAATATAACTCGGAGAAAAATGGTTTGATCATAACCAAATTAGTATCAAATGAAAGCTCTGTTAATTTCCTGATACTTGTGGGTGAATCACTTTTGTAGCTTAAAAAATTACGAAGTTATGTAAGAAAATATCATAATTTCTACAAATTTTTTCCAAGAAATTTAAAAAGGGACGTCCGTCGTTTTGTCAAATATGCATATTAAGCCGAGATACTGTAGTTTTCGGTTGTCTATTATATTAGCAATGTCCTCAATTTTTTGAATCATATACGTATTGCTGTACACTAACACGTAACGTTTTAAGAAAATTCAAGTTTTTGGATTTTCACCAAAATTCGGCTTTTTTATTAAATATCTCAGTAATGATACGTTTTATCAAAAAATAGTTACGAATCAAAAATAAAGCTTATAAAAAACAAAACTAATATAGAATATTGAAACTTTCAATATTCTATATTAGTTTAGTGCTGTGAAAAAAAGAAGATGAACAATCAAAACAACTAAAAAACAAAACTTTTGTATTTTGTTTCATTTCTTTATGACTAAAACTCGCTGAGTTACAGCAGTTTAAAGGTGTGTTTGCTGACATTGTGTAAAACATTTTTGACTTCTAGGCGAAGTATGTAGTGTACAATAGGATTTTTGACTATAGTGCATAGGACAATAGTTGTAGTTCTTTAAATTTCCTACAAAATACATTTTATTTGAAATCTGTTTCTTACAAATTGACTGCGTTATGACTAAAAATGTAAACATGCTCCGACAGTTAGATTTTGTTATCGTAAGTTATATGTTAGGGTGCGGTCCTGAGAGCCTATTAATTTTTACTGAACTACATTTTTTTAAATTGACAATAGAATTAAGTATTATTATTATTTTTTTAACATCTATTGTAAACAAAACAATATCTGTTCCAATTTATCACTGTCTGTACTACTGGTTCGTTATATCAATCGAATATTTAATTTAATAAAATAACATAATGTTTATGGTTCAACTTTTCTTTGATTAAATTTTATAAATATGGATGAAAATACAGACCCTCCAGCGGAGACCAAAAGAGGCCTGATGCTCACTGCTTACAGCTGACACGTATTTTTTTGGAGCACAGCTGAGCGTCGGAGTTGTTTGTTATTGTGCAAGGGTTGTAACATTTTGTTAAATATTATTAATGTTGTGATGTTTAAGTAAATGTAGGTTAAAAATCCTCAAAAACCTGTAGGTACCCAATTTAAGGACTTCAAAATACATCCTCGTGTTGTTTAATGTTTTCAACCCTTTAGGAGTGGTTTTCAACCCTTGCGTCGGATGTATCCCTTGACGTCAAAATCGTAATCAGCACCCCCAAAAACTTATAGGTACTCACTATCGAGGCTTTGACCGGCATTCTCGCGAAGTTTAACACCTACTTACACCCCCTGATTATAGTCTGCTTCAACACTTTAGAAACTACCCTTTGCATCGAATACAATTTTGGACGTCATAATCATAATCAGCACTCCCAAAAACCTATAAGTACCTAATTTCAGGGCTTAAAAATCCATCCTCACGTCATTTCATATCGTCAACCCTTTAGGGGTAGTTTCAACCCTTTAGGGGTGAAATCGGGCCAAAATTTTTCCTTAACTTTGTTCTAGAACCTTTAAGGAAGAGATAGCAAAAGGAATCAAAACATTACATGGACACTAACTCAAAATCGGCAGATAGGCCCTTTGTCATGCCTCACGTAATAGACTATTATGGTTTTAAAACTAATATAGGATGTTTGGTTGGGAAGTTTGTGCAGTTTTTGTTTATTTGGATAAATCTGTCTTTGTTCACCTATATTTATATTTATCGCTTCACAGTAATTATTTCAACTGTACGTAGCACCATGTATATGTCTCTTCAATCTTCAAAACATTCTGGAATGCATTTTCTGATATAGCCTCAAGCTTCCTCAGCAGTGTTTATATATGTCTTCAACAGGAGCAAAATATTGTCTTTCATTATTTTCTACATTATGAGAAGAGTAAGTACAAATGTCAAATGGAATGTTCTGTTGATAATGGTGGTCATTCCAGTAAATTAAAGTGTGGTTTTCATCAAAATTTCTTGAATAAGCAGTAATGTGTGTGCTGGTGTATTATTATGGTGTCAATTTTCATAATTTGTCCTTCCATAAATCTGGTAATTTTTTATAAACAGCTTCATGTAAGTGATGTAAATTGCCCAAATAGTACTTTCTGTTGACCATACACCTAGTGATGAAAATTCGAGATCTTCATCCTGTCACCACCTTCAACTGATTAAAGATTGTCTTGGAAGCTTTTCTACTGTTTGTAAACACTCATCAATGTGTACAAGACTCATGCTTTAAGTAGTAACATTTTCACCACATTAGAGCAGTTTATCTAATTCTTTATACAATTTTTTGCAGTCTTAGATATAATGTTATGAAACCACTTACTACTCCAAAAAACATTACTCATTTAAATGGAATGTCAAATCTAAATTGTACATAGAATATACATACAGATTTACACAAGTATTACATACATGTATATCAACTTACAAAACAGCTGTTTTTGAATCAGACATTTCTAGCATGGAAAATTAAAAAAAAAATATATGATTTTTTATCTGACCTTGTATTTTATATTTTTCACACTAAAAAAAATAAATAAATAAATGCACAATTAAAATGATCTTGCATACTTGACAACACGTAAATAAACATGTTCTAAAGATGAACCTATATTTGAAACTGAAGAAACTGGAGGTTTGGTTGTATGATGGTATACTAATTACCCTGTCAAATATTTAAAGCATAGTATGATTGTATAAATTTGATCACAGCCTTACTATGGTCAATTCTCTGTTTAGTCATTTCTTTTGTTACAATTATTTCATCATAATTCTTTAAACTTCACAGTTTTGAAGCTTAACTTGATGTTTTGACATATTGTATTTTTCGTGAAGGGGAGCAATCGATGTGGCCCTCATCAAATGGTTGGCCATGGTAAAGAATATTGCATTTGTGCAAGTAAAAAGGTTTCTCTTTGCACATATGCCAATAAAGTCATGACAATCTGAACAACTTTATTGCAGTGTACAGGTCATGTGTCCACACTATGCAGTGGCAGTAAATATTTGAACATTTTTAATCAAGTTGCTAATACTTTGTCACTGAAAACATAATTTATGGTGTTCTATTTTTTTAATACTTAAAAAATAAGGAATTCAAGGAATCTCAAGAACCAAGGAAGGGATGCAAGTGATAGAAGAATCGAGGATGCAATAATGAAGTATTCAAACTGCTAAATGAAAGACGAAGTTTATGGAAACATCAATGGTTGGGAACTTAATCAGGGACAGCAGTTATATAATTAAATAGTAGAGGGGAAATTAATTGCAGATTTGCTAGGGGAAAGACCAAGGAAAAAGCACGTGGATGAAACGACTGGAAAGTTAAGGTTGGGTGAGGTGATAAAAAGGTTTTAATGAGATGGTAATCTGATGACTTCAGAATGTGGCTGCCTATCAATCTTTGCATTGAGTGTAAAAGAAGAGATTTTCTTAAACTTGGTAATCTGAAGAAATCGATAGTCTGTACATCACATAATCCACACTATGAAAATACAGTACATTATGCGATCAAGACCCAGATAATAAAGTCACCATGAAGGTAAGATTATCAGTTGTTGTATTAAAGAAGAAATTAAATAGGACTGATAATAAGAGAAATAAAGAAAGATTTTAAAACAATTGAGACAAATGAAAAGAGTTTTTTTTAAGACAAAAAGAAATGAAGGATAGTTCTAGAAAAACTGAGAGAAACTGAAGGACTGAGAGAGGGCTCAGAGTTAAGGAGACATGTCGCTAAGAGAACAAGAGGTTGCATTTTATGACACAGTATGATCAGTTAATACAATGAATGAAGGAGGAATACATGATATGTATTACAGAGGAAAACGAAGATTGTAATAAATATAAATGGTGCAGGCTGCTGTTGAATTACATTTGGGAATTAACAGACATATGATTAGAGATTAGCGGAGGTTAGTGATGATTCCTGAGTCACTTCAAGCCACTTGAGACCAAAAATCAAAAGAAGAGCCATACTGGTCAATCAAATATTCAGATTATTATGACCCCTCCGTTACCTTAATTAAAGCAATCTTTGTTCCTTTTCTTTAATATTGCTAACATTGACTGCTAATATGATTTTTCAAGAATGTATGCTGTCTATGAATCCATACTTTTTCCAACATGTTATGGTGGTGGCAAGTTTGCGGCATCTATGGATGATTTGCGCCTGGTTTTCAACTTGTCCAACAATGGAAGCACTTCTGGAATAAAATTCTTCAAACTGATTTGGCTGGGTCTCCTTAATCCATTTTCAATTGTCACCATTGTGACAATTGGTTCTATTGGCTTCACATCCATCTCTGAAAATGCAAATAAAACAATTTTTTTAGTAAGTATTAAATTTTATACTAATAACCTCAGTTTGTGCAATGTGTAAGAAACTAACTGTATTAACAAATAACTGCCATTTGTTTTTTAAGAAAAACCTTAATTTAAAAATTTTACCAAAATTTAGAAATACATGAAAATAATATTAAAATATGAAATAAATTATTAAAATTATATGTATAAACACATTTATAATTGGTGCAATAATAAATATACAGACTTAATAACTCTAATAAATAAATCATTAATTTAATAGTAACCGTCAATCAATAAATTTTAACAATGGATAGTTTAGTGAGGATCAGTCAATAATTATAACACAAATTTTATATTTGTGGCTTATAACTCAGCCAGTCAGTTTTTACAAATATGAATGTGATGGCAAACAATTTATTCCCCGTAGGGGCCGGATCAGATCCGGGGGGGGGGGGGGCAGTCCTCACAACTTCATGTTACTACCAAACAAATAACACACAGAAATCACCAGGTTAATTTTAACATTGGACTGTGGAATACACTATGCTTATACTGACCCAGAGCTCTCAGAGTGCTCTTAGACCAACCTGGCACTTACAATAGACATAGCTGTGATACAGGAAATCCGGTGGACAGGGCAGGGAATTCTTGAGAAGCGGAGCCACACTGTCTGTTACAACTGTCATGATAGGCTGCATCAATATGGAACAGGATTCATCATCCACAAGCGTTTCAGACAAAGGGTAATCGACTTTAAACCCGTGAGTCCATGAATCTGTTACTTAAGAATTAAGGGAAAATTCAAGAATTACTCCCTCATTAGTTCATGCGGTGACTGAAGCATCCCCAGAAATGGAGAAAGAAGAGTTTCATGATCTCCTTGATGAGACTTTTGATCAATGGCCCAGTTATGACATCAAAGTGTTCGCTGGAGACATGAATGTGAAATGGGTAGAGAAACAATCTACTCTCCAACAATTGGATGGCGTAGCCTGCACGAATCAACCAATGATAATGGGCAGAGGCTGATTAATTTTGCCACATCAAGGGACCTCGTCATTGGTGGAACATTCTGACCTCACAAAGATAAGGGAACATGGACTTCACCTGATGGCACCACCATCAACCAAATAGACCACCAGTAGATCTAATCTACTGGATGTGAGGAGATGAAGGAGAGCCAATGTTGACTCAGATCATCACCTAGTGGTTGACAGCATGTCAATGTTTAAGACACAACGTGCTCCAAGAAGAAAACAGTACAACATCTACAAAGTAAAGGAGGAGGACAACCGCTTGAGATTCACTGCACTAGTCGCAAATAAAATGAATGAAACGACTGCAGGAAATCCAAGTATAGTTATTGTTGGGGAAGAAATCTCTTCAGCACTTGCCAGTGCTGCAGAGGAAACTCTTGGCCTCAAAGAAAGGGAACCTTCAAATCCATGGTTTGATGAAGAATGCAGACCAGCTACAGACCTTAAAAACGAAGCCTATATAACAATGATACAGAGACATACAAGAAGAAGTGCTGAGGGGAACAGGAAGTAGAAGAAGTGGAGGAGAGCGGAGAAGCAGGTGCATCAGCAGAAGAAGCGTCATTGGAAGAATCAACAGCTGGTAGATTAAATTAAACAGCTCCAAGATCTTAAGGATGCCAATGAAGTCAGAACATTCTACAATAAGGTAAACCAAGGTAGGAAACCCTTCAAGCACAGGACAACAGCTTGTGTGACACTAACGGCACCCTACTTACAGACAAGGGGAAAATCCTCAAAAGGTGGCGTAGGCACTTTGAAACTCTTATTTCTAAGAATGACGAGGCGGACAGCTGTGTACCTTTTGAGCTAGAGGAACATGAACACATCAAGCCTCCTGATGAAGATGATGTGATAGCTGCAATAGAAAGAGTTAAAAACAACAAAGCTTCCGGTTCTGATGATCTTCCTGCGGAGCTTTTCAAAAACGGCGGCCCAGAGCTGGTTAAAACCCTTCAAGACCTTGTCATTGATATAGAGATAGAGAAGAAACTGCCAACAGCCTGGCAGAAGACAGTTATATGTCCGGTTTATAAAAAGGGGGATCAACTAGACTGTAACAATTACAGAGGCATTTCTCTTCTCCCTGTGGCATATAAAATAATGTCCCATATATTGTCAGAGGCTCAGATGAAGCTTGAAATGAGTGAAAACTAGTTCAGGCAGTAAGGCACAACATGTACAGCTTTTTATCTAAAATAATTGTGTTCCATGTTGGAATAATTTATTATATTTAAGAAATAAGTACTGATACTCAAACATCAGAATTTATCTCAGATAGGGTACACATTTATATCTGACACTACATGATAATATTCTTTATTTTTGTTTTTGGTATTGCAACTAGTTTTTGGCCCACCAAATGTTTTCATACAACCCACATGTGACTATACTTTGTGAACACAGATATATACAAATGTATTAGGCCTCTATTACATTACACAACTGATTCCATGCAACTGATTTCAAGCCTACATGAAACTTGTTGCACGGTAGTAAAAACAGGCTGCAACTGCTCTGCAATCAGTTGCAGAGTAAACACGGTGTCTATAATTCTATTATAAAGATGTAAAATTGGTTTTTATCATTGTCTGGGCTAACCTCAGAAACTACTGATCCGATAAAAAAAAATTCTTTCACCACCGTGTTCTTTGAAGTTTGAGAATGGTTTTAGACATAAATTTGAACCAATAACTTTAATAATTTTTAAGAACAGAGATTTAAAATGGTCCCATGTCATGAAATTTTTGTTAATTTGCATGTAGTGAAATTTTTGGTACACGATAAGCTTTCGTTCTATAAGAGATAGCTATATGGTGTCAGCGAGTGAAATTCAGAAAAAATTACAAATTTTGTTTTGGTTTTTGTTTCAATAAAATCCCCCTTTTTGTTTTTGAGATATTGGCAGTTTGTAAAAAATTGTATATGTTGTGTTGGTCCAATGTCATGAAATTTCTTCGTTGTCTACAGAATGCGCGTGCAACAGAGTTGCATGCAATCGGTTGCATAGTGTAATAGGCTACATTTGAATCAATACCCCACAACGAGTGCATGCTGTGCAACCGATTGCAGTAAGTGTAATACACTACATTTAAACCAATGCCCCACATCTTCTTTTGCAATCAGTTGTATAGTGTAATAAAGGCCTTAGTGAACTGTATACATACCAACAATGGGAGTATCAAACAGTATCTGATGTAACTTGTCTAGACAGTTGCAGTGTACAATGTTTTTACATCCGAAATGTTTGCACAGTTTCAGAAACTTCGGACTGACATTGAGGTAGACCAGAGGCTGATCACGATTCTTAAAGTCTTTTGTCATGTTGCAGAAAGCCTGTAAACAGAAGCATAAAGATACAGTTATCAGAGATAAGACTTTTAAAGGCATTTTAGGCCATACCCTCTTAAACTGCAAAAAGAACATTGATTTAAGGAAAGAATTAAATATAATCTCTCTGGATTACACAATAAAAGGAAATGAAATGACCTAATGAAGCCATCTGTGAAGAATTCCTCGGAATAGACTTCCAGTGTCAACATGCTTCGCAAAGAAGAGATGTAGGTAGGCTGATGAAATGGTGAGTACTGGAATACCCATAATCCTCGGAAGTGAAAAAGAAGAAGGTATATTAATAACAAGTCTTAATTTTTCAAATGCTGTAAGCCGGAATTTTGGAATATTAAATTCACTGCTTAAATTAAAATAAACACTTATATTGATATTGAGAATAGCTTTTGTTGAATGAGCAAAGTGAGATCTCAGTTTTAACTTGGCCGTATGGCATTTGTTTGTCTGCCTATCTGGGTATTGTCTGCCTATTATAGGTATGTTTCACAATAACTTTCAAACACATCAACCTATTTTCATAAAACTGGGCACACATCCATACTTTTACCCTATAGATCTTATTGTTTTTAGACTGATCCCTCAAAAAATAAGGGTAGGGGAGGAGGCAAATATGTGAAGGGGTCAAAGTTTTAAAAAAATCACAAAAGCCTATATGGTGTATCAAATTAAAGACTTTTTAATCGTAATCCGAGTATAATATTGTAATGTAAAATTACAAGTATGTATAAATGTTTGTGATGTAGTATCTACGTTCCTGTGGTCTTGTTAACTTGTAATGTAAAATTACAAGTAAGTATAGATTATTATTATAAATTCTTAGTGGTGTGTTCGATATATTTTGGTGTGTTCGTGTGAGTGTAGACACGCACCGGTATCTACGATAATGTTGTTTATTAAAAGATGTAATTGTAATTATTAAGGTTATTAGAGTTATTGTATTGTTTTTTAATGGGTGCGTAATAATAGTCCACTTCTTTTATTTTAAAATGGTTCGCGCACTCTGTTGTATACCTCCCTCACTTACCACACGTGAATACTTCAGTCCTGTTCTGTGACGTTTCTTCTGAAATACATGCACTTTATATACAAGTAAATATTCGGATCAAATATTTAATATAGCATCACACACAAAATAAATGAAGTAATATCTGATTATTATTCTGACTTATTGTTAGATCTTTTTAAATCCTTCCGCCACCTGTGGTAGAACTGATTAAAAAATAAATGAACTTATTTTTAATAGAAATGATACTCCTTTCACTGGTAATAAAAGTGGAGGTTTATTAACAATTTAACAAATAATAAACTCTTTGACAATTAATAAGCAAAAACTAACAACCTTTCAATTACTGATTACAATTAATAAATTCAAATAAGACTCTGTCCAACTCTCAAGGCTGGTAGACCTGTTATTGGTACAATAATTTAACTTCAATAGGTTATGTTATTTTGTTTCAGTGAATTACCATATTTCGTAAGGTTCTTTTAGGTAACATGATACCATGCACAAGATGTAATACAAATAACGATATAAAATTAACAATAATGAATAATAAGCGAACAAATATAAAAATCAAAAATTGATACCATATGTCTGGTATTTATGGAACTATCGTACGCGGGAATGCGCACGCATCTTATAATACTAGTTTGCAATTGTCAAGCTGTATGACTTGTACAGTAGTTAAAAATGTATTACTTTCGTTTAATAATTCGTTTTAAAAATCATCTATTCACAAGAGAAAAATTTATCAAAAAAAAAACTCTTGTTAGTAGTTCTATCTGATTTGGATGTTACTTGAGAACAGATCGGTAATATTGAAATTATCAAGTTACCGTAACGATTCTGAGGTTAGTTATAACCGGTGTTGTTACAATGGATAAGTATTTCTTAACAGTTATTATTTCTTAAACTATACATATAAACATATCATTCGTAATACTTTAATATACTATTATCAGAATTACATTTATTTATACTGTATGAAAATTAATAAAGTATGTTTCAAAACATCGAAAAAATCAAGAAAAATAAGTTTAGTCAAATGAGTGACTAAATATTCTTGTATTCATTAATAATTATTTCAAACATGATATTTTAAATTATCATAAATAATTAAAATATTTTTATAATATTTTAATAATTGTGAATTAAATTTTTCTTTAATTCTGATAATTTAATTATTGTTTTCGATACTCCGCATTATCTGACTTGCGTAGTATCGAAAGTTAGTTATTTACGAAATTATTATTTTTGTTCAGTATTGTTTAAATAAAATTGTACTTCTTGCTTCTTATTTATCACATCACTCGCAAGTATGGTCGACATTATACACTGACCGTACTTGTATAATTAAATAACTCCGCACTTTTCACTCGTATATATTGGTGTAGTGTTAAAGGTTATGTTATTTTTGTTACTTAATAAATATGTCGCGCACAGATTCAAAATAAAAACTCCTTCATGTCCGTCGAGTTGCGTGACCTCTCTGTTGAAAAGCTAGACGTGAACTGTAATGTTTCCTGAAAGCGTCTCTCGGTCGTCTGTCGAAAGTCATTCATTCTATTGGCTGGAAACATTGTACTCTCTGACCCAAACGCTTTGTTTTATTAAAATATTTAATTTTTTGACAAAATCGAGTTTGGTGTTGAGGCTTTTTTACGTCAGCACTGGTACAAAAATTTAACGGAAAAGTTTAAAATTACTATAACTTTCTTAATTTACGTCCTATCGTTAAATGGTTGATGTCAGTGAATTGCGGACATTTTGCTTGTTAATTTAAGTCCAAAAATGCTTATTTTCCGTTCATCACTACTATCACAATAACGATTTTATTTATTATTTCTGGTGTATCTTATTTTTATAAGTCCGTTACACCAGATTTTACTTAATTATAATAAAACACTTCTTAAATAAACACTTTGAGTCTATATCTCAATTGGTTTGATTTACAATTTGGGAATAATTGTTCCCTACACAAATCTCGTTATGGCGTCATTAAGCGTCCATGTTTGATTTTCCATAAATGTGCTTAAAACTAATTTTCCTTAATTAAAACAGTAATATTACAATCTAATAATACTAGTAAAGTTTATTTACACAATTTTACACTATAATATTTATATATGACTGTGGTTAATTTAATATTTACATAGTTTCAGTCCTCTTCTATCTCTCTTATACAATTTTTCACCTTATTTTTGGTCTTCTCTATATAAATCACATCATGTAATGATTGTAATTAGTGTACACACATAGTACCTAATTTATTATATATAATGGTTATCTTTTAATTAGTTCAGAACCCTTCAATCTTTCAGTAATGGCTCTGTTTATGTTGTGTCATATCATAGTAGTCATTTATTTTTTGTTACTACAATAACTAAATTGTTATTGTTCTACTTGGTTTGGATTTCCAAAGTAGCATTAGATATTATTCTAACTTTTGATAATGTTTTCATTTACTTTTACACAAGTTTATATGTTATATTTTTCATAAATAACTTGCTTGTCATTGTTTGTTTACATTTGGTGTTCTTCCTAATAGTCATTTGGTTTTTAATTGTTTGTATATAAAATGACTGTTTTTATGGTCATAATCTGTTCTCAAAGTAGCATTGGGATTTCCTCTTACTACTGGTAACAATTGTAACAATCTGTGTTCAATATTTGATACAGTATTTTTCTTAACTAATTAGCTATACAATGGTTCAGCTTACTTCTGGTCATATGTACATAGTTAGTTAGTTTACAATATTTTAGTTACAATATTGTTCTTATTCTGTTCAGAATCTGTTCTCAATGTATTATCAGATATTTATCTCACTACTGGTAATACTCTTATAAACATTGATATTGGTTTTGATACTGTACTTTGCCTAACTAAATTGGCATGCTCTTCTCATCTCTGCTATTCTCTGTGCCATTATGTTTGACTTGTTCTATTTGCATTGTTTTGCAATATATTACATTGTCTCTTAGGATTTATTATTTATATATAACAAATTCTTGTTTGATATCATAGTTGATGATCATTTATTTATACTAATATGTATGATTTTCTGTTGTAATAGGTATCTTCCCTGTGGGGTTATGTAACAAAATACCATCTGTTTAGTGCAGTATTTTTCTACTACTAAATTGACTTCACTACGGTATCTTAATATAATACTTTAACTATCTTGTTACACATGTTTATACAACTCCTTCTTAAACACTAACACAAATCTTTTTTGTATTATTTACAATATTTTTCTGGTCAATGGTGGAACTTAATTCCTGTCATTGTTTGATACATAACAAATGTCTTTTATTTGTTGTCAGTTCTCTATGAACAATAACATAATTGTTCTATTTTGTTCTATTCTGGTGGTCTTATGATTATGTGTATTGATCACAACTTTATTAAATTAGTCACACTCATTGTCTGTGTTTATTTGACTATTTTAATTCTTGTTGTTTCATCATGAAATTAACATATTTTCTCACACTGTAAACTTCATCACTGTAATTGTTTGTGTGGTTTATTCAGTTGAACTTAGTTAATTATTCACAGGTTTCACATTTGTATTAAGTACACACTGTAATTGTTTGTGGTTCCTTAAATGTTTCACACTGGTTTTCTTTTCACATTTATAATCATCATTTCTTTTGTCACTTACATTGTTTTTAGTACATGTGGTTTATGTTGAGTCCTTATATCTTCTGTCCATCTTCTTTCTTCTTCTTGGTGCTCTTCCTGGTCCTTCTTCTTTCTTCTTTTTCTTATATTTTCATGGTAGTCGCTATTTTTATTTATCTCCATTGCTGTTGGAGCTTGTTGGTCCTTGTTTCGTTTGTTCCCCTCACTGTTGGATCCTATTGGGTCTGGTTACTGATATTTTGTTTTGGCTCGTGGCATTTTCTTTCTTCATTTTGTATTTGGCGTTGCTATGTTAATATTATCTCCTTCATCGTTGGATTTTTTATTAATATATTTGTAGATACACACTTTTATACACTTAGGTTTATTTATCTAGACATACTTCCATGTTTTTCTCTTACTTGACGTTACATTAGTTCATATTATGTAACTACCATATTTGGTACTGTTACAATATTCATTTTAAAAAAATGTCAAAGCTTTTGGATATCATGGCCCAAAATGTGGATGAAAATTTTGATAAAATCACAACAATTCATGTGGAATATCAAATTAAAGAGAATTTTTAACTAAATATAATTAAATCACTAGTGACTCGAAACACAAAGTTTTTTATGGGTAAAAACTTAAACGTTTTACGTTATAGCCTGAACCAGTTTTCACTTTTAAAAGCTTCTTCAGAGGCTGCCGCTGGCAGCACTGTCCGTCTTGTTCTTGGCGATGGTATCGACTTTTGAAGGATTGATGTTGTGTGTGTGGGGTGTGATATGTTCGAATAATGGGTATGATTTGAATTGTGTCTGTTCGTTTAGGATGTCGTGTTTCTGTGTTTTCGTGTGTTTGTATATTTCCAATTGTTCAAGAGTGCTTGAACACCTCATTGAAGCAAACCACACATACAAAAACATCAACAATAACACGGACATTCTACACGTACACACAAAAGGCCGAAAACTAGACACTCTTGAACAATTGGAAATATACAAACACACAAAAACACATAAAAACGACATCCTAAATGAACAGACACAATTCAAATCACACGCATTATTCGAACATATCACACCCCACACACACAACATCGATCCTTCAAAATTCGATACTATCACCAAGAATAAGACCGACAGTGCTCCCAGCGGCAGCCTCTGATGAACCTTTTTAAAAGCGAAAACTGGTTCAGGCTATAAGATAAAACTTTTACTTTTTTACCTATAAAAAACTTTGTCTTCTGAGTCAGTAGTGATTTAGTTATATTTAGTTAAGTAACGGACATGTCATGGACAACTAAATCCAAGAATTTTTAACTAACATCTGTAGTGTTAAGCTTTAAAATTTTCAAAATCTTGGGACCCAAAGGTCCCAATTTTTTAAATTGTGAAATCCAGCAGTTTGCCAGACTAAAAGCCATTGTACTCCAAATCTGAATGTTTCAAATTTTTAATGTTTATTGTATGATTGTGTGCTCTACAATTGTTATATTACTAAAGAAATAGTAAAAGTAATCGGGATTCTTGCAATTTTTCCCATAACTGAAAAATTACCTAAAATTAGATTTTTTGTAATAATAAATGTACTTCATTCAAAACAGTGACCGAGTTCTGCAGCTCAGGGAACACAGTAGTAAAATTTTATTTGGGTCTTCTAGAACTGTTCACATTATACCACATGTCCTAGTGAAAGCTATCCAATTAAAAAATAAAAACTATTTTTTTTTTTTATATTTGGCAACATTTGTAGTCCATGTTACTAGTGACGTTAAATGGATTTTAGGATCACTGCATTATGTTTCTATGTGGCAATAATATAATGTTAAAGCAGAAGAGGGCTAAACATAGTACCAACTGTGAATTATGTATTTGGATTTGGTTATCTGCTAGCTGTTGTTTGTCCACAAAATTTACTTTCACTGAAGTGACATCGATGTCAGCAAATCGATCACAGTTGAAGACAACCGGTGTGACGCCTTCACCAATGTCTATGCCTGTTTCTATGTGGCAATAATATAATGTTAAAGTAGAAGAGGGCTAAACATAGTACCAACTGTGAATTATGTATTTTGTAACGCAACAGAAATGCTGGCCTCCATGTTACATAAATATTATATTAACAAAATAATAAGCAAGTCAATATCTAACCCCATGATAAAACAAAAGTCTAATAATTACATTTATAATTATAGATAAAGATAAATAAGGATGCAAGGTAGAAATAATGAGAATAAACAAACCTGTAAGTTAGACAATAGTTAATGATCTATGTTCAGTGAAAAGTAAATCAATATGATACTGATGAGAAGTGTAAGAAGTAGAATAGTACAGAAATTGTCAAAGTAAATGACCTTGAAAGTAAACAAAAAATGAAACAATAATTTACCTTATAGCAACAGCAAGTAAGGATTCTGAATTAAATGATATTATTTAGTGACAACGAATGTTATGATAAAGTTTATGTTATGTTATACTAATTACTTGTTGAGTTAATGAAAGGTAATGGAACAAGATGTATTATTCAATTACTGTTGTAGAATGATGTGGGAAGCAGCTAGTTAGCGTTAATAGATTTCAATTGTCTTATATGTGATCCATAGATCAAGATAAAATTGTCATTAGATATGAAAAGAATAATTATTTATGTAAATGTTAATAGTTAAGATTTGATTATATGTATGAATTTATGTAAAAGGGCTATAGTTGTTCACCAGTTATAAACACAGGTAGGTCCGTATACAATAAAAGGCCTAACAGCCAAAAACACTATATAACCACTCATAACATAAAAGTTAGGTACATAAGTTAATAATAATTAATGAATACGGTTCGAAGAGCTAGGAAAAAACATTAAATTAGTAATGATATATAATAAACCATCTCAATTTATACAAATTATGATAATGCCACAATGCCATGATATCGATTGATAACGTTTGATATCGAAAAAGTAGTAAATATAAAAGAAACAGACTCATATCAAAAAACCAGCAGAATATGTGTAGAAAATAATAAACCAACTATCGGTAAAGTTATATTCCGATATGATAGCAAATTAATAAGGAATAGACAAAAAATATATGAAATAAACACTATATACAAAACATGGAGAAGGAAGAAAAATAATGGGTTGCTATGGACTACAGGAAAAGAAGAAGTTGTTGATTTTCAATTATTGCTTTTTATGATCTGAATGGGATGAGATTAAAAAACCTAAGAAATATCTAATATAATCAGAATATACTAAAGTATTTGATACTCTTATAATACACCAAAATACTGAAGATAATATTATTGACTCTTGCCAGTACAGTTTAACCAAACGAGGCTATAGTATGATAGCACAATAAAAAATAAATAACTGGGTTCTACAAGGAAGGACTTGGATTGTCCCATATCCGAAAGGAGTTGACGATATATTAAACCCAATATAAAGAGTTAACTGCATCACAAACAATAATATACACTACACTGGAACTCATAACCTTTCAAATACACGGAACATCACTAATTGCTTCAACCGAGAGAAGAATGTATTTGGATCCAGAAATTGCAGAAGGAGCATCAATCGGGCTGTAAATCAATCCAGAGAGCTGTATTTCCGAGGTGGACAGGACAAGAATTCCATTTTATTAAACCGAAGAAAGAATATCGTACGGCATACTCATCCAGAACAGTAAAGTTATCAAACAACCGCCTACACGATTCGCTTCGTTCTAGTCTGGTAAATTATTATCGTATAAATCATATTAACTACACAACACTTCAAACTTGTAAATCTTGCATTCTTATCTATGTATTTTTAATCTTCACCACAGTTACAAGAACCTTCACACCCTGAATTAAGTTAATTACAAACTAAAACACATTATATAACCGAATCTAAATAAAGTATCGGAGTGATCAATAATCGATTCACGCAATCTATAGCCTTTGTGTATGCCAGTTGGAACATATCTTATTCAATGTTGAAGAAGTAAACAAATAAAGAACCTTTGTATAGTTGCAAAATATTGTCATTTGGAGTATTATTTAATGAGTTGGGAATAAAAAAGTAACTGACTAAGTATAGAATAATTGGTTAACCTAAACCGTGAATTAACCTCTAAGTTTCGTTGCCCCGGTACTACAGCGCTTATAGCGGAATTCTCCGACACCAAAGAGAGTGCGTTAAAATACAAAATTATACATAATTCTCTTCAAGGTATAATAGGGTTGAGCGAAATTACAGAATAACACATTAATTATTTAAGTTTCAAGTACACTAACACTGATATTCTTTAGAGAGATAAGTTAATATTAGTTAATTAAATCACTATATCCCACAACTACAAATATCTCAGATATTTGAAAAATTGAAGTAAATTAAAACGACCTAAGAGAGTAAAGACAGGGGAACATACCCGTTCATACCAACGAATAGGCTTATATTGCGTGACACATTTGAAGACGCAAGTCGTCTTATAACAATTTGGATTTGGTTATCTGCTAGCTATTGTTTGTCCACAAAATTTACTTTCACTGAAGTGACATCGATGTCAGCAAATCGATCACAGTTGAAGACAACCGGTGTGACGCCTTCACCAATGTCTATGCCTGTTTCTATGTGGCAATAATATAATGTTAAAGTAGGAGAGGGCAAAACATAGTACCACCCGTGAATTATATATTTGGATTTGGTTATCTGCTAGCTATTGTTTGTCCACAAAACTTACTTTCGCTGAAGTGACGTCGATGTCAGCAAATCGATCACAGTTGAAGACAACCGGTGTGACGCCTTCACCAATGTCTATACCTGTTTCTATGACCTTCTTGCATACCTTGTCTGTGGCCGGAAAGAACATGCCAATAGCAGGTGTCACCAACAGGTATTCTTTTGAGCCATTCTGAAACAAAGGTTTAATTCTACATTAATTTACTACATATATTAGAAGTAATATTGCAAAAAAATTAATTATTCAATAATGATATATTTTAAAAAGAGTTAAAGCCACTACCGGTACTTTGTAGCCTTGATATGATTTACTGGCAATATAGACCAGGTTACATTATTAACTGATACTGTCGCCATTACTATACCGGAATTGCCTGTAAGAGGAATTGGCCATAAAAAATTTCAATTTTTTTTTAGTTTTTAGCCTGAAAAAATTTCTCTTTTCTTTCTTTTTAAAAATAAATGTGTGTGTGTGTGTGTGTGTGTGTGTTCTGTCCTCTCAAATATTTTCATGTGTGACATATTCCATCCATTAACCTAGTAACGTTACCACCCATTAATTCCACTGATCCTCCTTTATATAACAGTTTTAATATTTTGTTATCATCATCATCTTCACATCACATCATAGGCAAGCTGCTGCCTGTATCACCTTTAAAGATCCTCCAGCAATCTCTTCCTGGGTCTACCTACACACCTGTACCCTATAGGTTTATATTTCCAGACTTGTTTGTTCAGTCTTGAATCTGACATTCTCCCGACACTTCTATGGGTCTGAGAATTGGATTTTAATGAAATACCAGACCAATCATATTCAAGCGGCCAGAATGAGATTTCTCAGCCACGTGGCAGGACATACTCTTCAAGTTTGCAAAAGAAATGTCAATGTATGGCAGGGACTGAATGTTATGAATATACTGAGATAGATTGCCCAATATCAGCTAAAATGGTTAAACGTCTTATCTGAATATATGACTGCCACATCCCCAAGCAACTATTGAATTATAAGCCAAAAGGAAAGAGAGGTGTGGGACGTCTTAAGAAGTGTTGGAGTGACCAGCTTGGGACCATAACAAACCATTTTTGTTTAATTCCTGTCAAAGATAATGATGATTTTGCCTCAACTTCAACTTTCAGGACAAAATGTCATAAGTGTATCTTATGGTTTTTAAAATTAAGTGGAACTCCATTTAATTAACATGGGACGAGGTCTACATGATCTGGGTCCCTAACTATCCCTGCTGATAAAGTCTCAGTAGACATCAGGGCTATGAGATACTAGAATCCAGACAAACGTCATAATCCATGTTGAGATGTATTTGAACCCACACACCCCACTTTGGAGTCCACCCCACCACCTTGACCCCTCAATAAAATTCAAACAGTAATTATGAATAATAACTGTAAGCGTACAAAACTAGTCTTTGTCTTTGACCATCCCTCTCTACTGTTTTTAATAAACAGTCACGGCAGTCAAAAGTTTTGATTATTTACAATTTTTTTAATTTCTCTTTCCTTTTTCTAAAGTAAAACTCTTTAAAATATAAAAGCAAGAAATAACCAACTCAAATGTCTTAAAGCTGTAATTTCAGAATTACAATTTCATCCAAGTATCATTAGGATAGCAAGCCATCTCACTTGTAAGCTGTCACTGCTGATAGTAACTTTGTTTAAACCTTTAAACCAAACCTTTTGGTGAGGCATCCTCAGTGGTTTGGTTGAGACATGTTGTAAGTGTTTGATGGTTGGGTGGGGACTTTTTTGCTATTTTGGGCTTGTTTCGGAATAAAGTGGTGCGATAGGAGATTGAGTTAAGTACGGAATGGGAATAGGGAATTGACTTTACTAAAAATGTGATACCCTATCAGAAAATGAGAAGAAGGAGAAGAGATAAAAACAAAAGTAATGGCTAATAAAAGGAAATAGCCAATCTAATATAAAATCATAGTTGTATTAAAATTCTTTAATAAAACATGACGCCAAACCAGTGGCACAAAAACTATTTGGAGGCACTAGCTACAGTTTTTAAGTATATGTAAAAATTACATAGTTTTTTTAGTAATTTGCACTTCAGTATTTTACTCATTATTTACATTTTTTAATGAAAAAGAAAAAAGAAGATATATTAAAGAAGAAAAATAGTTTTATTTCTTTACAATTAAATTATGTTTTTGAGTCTCTATTTTCCTGAATTTATCTATTACATCATCAAAGTCCCAAAGATGATACAGATTTCCTTCACGTGTGAAAGAAATTTTAAGGAACTTCTATTATGTGAGGTCATAGACACACAAATTATTTTAAAATACTGTAAGGTGTGACATAGGTTGGGAATGAATTCAGTGAAGTCCTGTTTGACAATTGAAAAACCTCCTTCTCTGTCCATGTAATTATAGTGATCTTTTTGTAAATCAATTATGTTTCTGTGGTAGCATTAATGATGCATACTTGTCACCAGAATCGTTTTACTTCATGGACCGATTGTTCTTTATCTGAATCAATTTATACAAGAGTGAGCTTTCCTGTGACCATTAACAGAGACTTCCAAAAAGAAGTTTAATTATATGGTAGTACATATGTTTTATATCTCCACCATGGCAGAGGAGCATTGTGACTTTTCTTGGATAGACATTCTATTATTGCTACTAGTAATTTTATGACTATTACCAACGGTTGGTAAATGACCTGAAGATGGCTTGACTGCCGAAAGCGCTCGTCAATACCAAAGGCAAAATAGTGGTTTGTATAAAATTACTAGTAGAAATATTTGAGACCACTAACACTCCATTACAACAATAAATTCTATTATTGATCTACAAACTTCATCTTGTAGATTAAACCTGCACTGTCTGATAACTCACCTGGTATTCTTTCATTTTTTCATATTTTTCATTGAAACATCTCTTAATGTCAGTGCTCATTTCTTGATACTTTTGAGTATCAACGTCGATAAGTGTGGTTCTTTTTTCAGTCAAGTGTGGTTTTCAGCACTTGAAAATATTTTTTTACTGTTATCAAAGGATTAAATAATAAAAAAAGTTAAATAATGGATTCTAAAGAATATTTGTTGGAACCTATACTACCGCCCACTTCCCCATTGAATGGGCCCAGGACAGGCCATACATGCCCCCCCCCCTTTTTCACCACTGTCCCAGACCTGTGAAACTGGTGAGTTCACGTTTAACTCATTTCTTAACATGAAATGCAGATTCTCACTAGTGAGAAGCTGGGGGTGGGGGGGACAGTAAATGTTACATAAAGGGAAGTCAGAACAGGGCAACGACCTGTAACACAGACAAAGCCCACCGTATTTGTTTTAAAAAACTATTGCTTAACACAAACTGCTGAATGGATATAACCAATCCAGAATGTTAGTCATTTCACTTTCAGACAACAGTAAGAGTTGTTTGCACTCTCAATGACCTTATTTATTTATAAGTTGTTTGACTATCCTCTATTTAGATCACTGCTGTGCTTACGTTGGCTTCATACTGTATCGAGTACTGCCAAGCGGATGCTGAAGCACAAATCATAACACCCGATGCGGACACACCTTACTTATTGTACAACGTCAAACAATGTGCATCAATTACTTTGAACTTTCTCTGTAGTAAAATTAACTAATGATGCATATGTGCTACCCATGTAATGTTTTCATAACATACAACACTTGCATAACACAACAGTTCTCTCCTTCAGAGTTTCTCCCCTTATTTCTTTTGTTCTTTGTAGTGTTTGTTATTACACTACACCGACTTTCTATTTTTACCAGCTTCTATCTCTTCATCAGTCAATCTTTAGGTCTATTCTTGTTCTACAATACTTTACAGGTGATGAATAATCAATAATGATGAAGAACAAGGTGGGAGTGTCTCTCTCTCTCTCTCTCTTGATAACAGTTTGTAAACTAATAAACTGGGTCTCAATGCTTCTCATCCCTCAGCCTTCCTTCCTCTTCAGTACATAGTATGAGCCACAATTTATGTCTTTAACTATTAGGACGACATATCCCAGACAAGCCCTTCCTCTGTAAATTGCCCTTATATCTTACCTTCATTATTATCTACATAAATTCATTGCATGTAGTTTTTAAATGCTTTAAGAAGTTTCTGTTCTCTTGAACTCCCCCCAAACAAACCAAATCATTTGTAACCTTTCTCACTCCAAACGTGAAAAATTCATAGACCAATGTCTGTTGCTTAGCAGTGGAACTAAATTTTTTGTTGCGTGTTGTAAGATTCTTGTGTAAACTTGTTAATTTCCAAATCTATCTGCAAATTGATATATTGTTAACAAGCTATTGGTGTCATGCATCTTTTGAAAAATTGCCAAAATCAGACATCATGCTGTGATTGAATCATTTGTTAAAAGAGGTCTAATAAAAATTCACAAAAAATGGCAATGTGTTAGGAGATGCTGCGTCTTCAAAAACAATGCTTTGTAAGTGGACAGTTGAGTTTAAATATGGTCACATGAGCAGTGAAGATGATCTCCACAGTGGACACTCACAGAGAACCACAATTCCAGATATTATTTACAAAATTTCATACACGGTGTTTGAAGACCGGCAATTGAGAGGGCATAGGCATCTCATATAACCATGTGTATCATACATTATCTCAAGTACTTAAGGCATGAACAATTTTGTGCAAGTTAGATGCCACATTTGCGGTTGAAACAAAAAAAATGGGAATTAACAGGTGCTTAGCATGAATAAGTCTAGTTAATATCTTCCTAGAACTATGGCCATCACTTCTATTAGTTCATGTAATACAACAGCCAAGATCTTCCACCACATTGTATCCTAGTTTGCAGTGGCATACCTAGACCAGCGAAGGCCCAAGAGTCAGATTTCTTTCTGAGGCCCTCCCATAAGACAGCTGTTTATAACCCAATTTATTTTTAAGTAATGCCTAGCAAAAACACTTCACTGTTACATATTGTAACGATACATATCATCACCACACTTTTGAACCTAATTGTAGAAACAAGAACATAACAATGAAATGACACAAGACCTACCAAGGATCAAGAGCTGTGCAATAAGTATTAAAATCATGCAACAAATTAATAACTAAGGAACGAATTTACCAACAGTGAAGAAGTAGTAATGAAAACAAAAACAAGAAAGAAAATATATTAAAATGTGATTAACCCAATGACCCAATAGATTAGGTCAGTGAGCAAACAAGAAACACAGACAATGAAAATGAAAAGACGTGAATGAATCAACAATAAAATTCAATAAACAGAGAAACAAATGAAGAGACAAGACATCTCACAATATCTACAACAGAAGAAGTACAACTATGAGCTAGATAAAAGAAGGCAAGTGAAAAACATAATGAGAGACTATTAAAGAAAGCCAAAACATTGACAGACTATATTAGGTGACCTGACTATGACCACAAATCTAATATAAATGAATAAAGTAACTACTAATAGTTAGGAGAGTGAGAGTAAAACTTATGTTAGTATGATTTAGGAAAGTATAAAGGATCACAACAATATTGTATCTTGGCTACTAGTGATGTAAGTGATATATAAAAAGTGATATCAGAAGGAAACTGATAGTCACCAGTAATGTTGTAAAAATAATATTAAAGTAACGAGAAAAACAATTACCAAACTATAAATAATAATTATGAGCATTAGTACAGTTAAATAATGGCGTGAAATGTGTAGAAACTAAACTCAAAGTCAACCCATTGTTGTATGTAAGAGTGGGGACACATAATCTAACTCCAAGTACTTTTCACATATAATGACAAGAATTAATAAATAAAAACGTTGTAAAACCATAATCTCTGGTAATGTACTTCAAATATATGTTATAAGGGTCATACCAGTAACAAGATTAATTACCAAAAGGAAGATTTGTGTTATAATTAGAGTAAATAAACTGACTAAAGTACAGAATGGAATATACCAACTAACTATTCTAAAAAACATGTAGAAAAACTAATAACAGAGAAAGAGGGTGATATCAGTATCATCAAAGAGATCTAATATGACTAACATAATATAAAACGATAATTATTATCATAAACGTTTAATGAAGAAATTTGTGTTAGTGGTTGAAATCACAATCAGAATAATCAATATTGCACACCACTATATAAAAATTATTCCGATTAGCGCTTTCAAGCTTCCCAGCTCATCGTCAGATCAGGAATAGACAGAAAATATGTAATACCCAACCCTTCACCCCTCTCCCCCACCCTGCTCACCCACAACAAACTAAAAATTAATGACCCTTCCCCACCCCTAAACTCTGTCTCACCATCTGTACAGTTACATATTTTTCTAGTAAATTCCTTGTGTTTCAGTGCATGTGTGTGCATCCTTTTAAACTACCCTCTTCCTCTCCACACACGTGGGTCAGTCACACACCCTTATTTTAACACAACCAATTAGTACTATGAAATATAATTCTTAATCTTATCTATCTGCCCTCTCTCATTTACTTCTTAATCATGTTATAAAATATTTCTTCATTATCAAATTTAATTTTAATATTAATTAAATTGTCTAACCCTTTTTCTCTTTCTTTCAATATTTCTAACTCCTCTCTAAGCTTCCTTTCAACTGTGTTATTTACTACTTTTACAATTTCGTATTCTTCCAAAGGATTAACAAACTTGTGGTTGTCTTCTATGAAATGTCTTGCATATAACGAATTGGTTGTTCTATTACCTTCTCCACGTTTGTGGTCAGGTAATAGGGGAGTGTATTTACCTAGGGGTACCTAGGGGAGACAGGACGAAAATTCGCATGCAGGTTGTCTGTATATTTTGATTATCCTGACAATGTCCGTCTCTTTGTAAAGACAGTTCATAATTATTGCCTGCACCACATTTCATTTTCTTGTTCTCCTCTAAATATTATTCGTAGAATCCATCTTTCAAAGCAACCTAGAAATCTCTCGCTATTTTTTGTCATCGTCCAGGTTTCCAAATCATATATTACCATTGGCCTGATAAGTGTTTTATAAATTTTGCATTTCATGCTTCTTGAGATGAAGCTAGATGCCAGGTATTTTTTAATTCATAATACAGTATGTTTTAGTACGTAGGCTTTCACGGCCGGTGTCACTATAATTACTTAAAATTTCCGGGCTGAAAGGCCGTGGTCGAATGCTTGAAGTAGTATAGCTAGACGTTTCGGCCACACCACCGGTGGCCATCTTCAGTAGCAAAAAATGTTCGTAATAGGTGGTATGCCGAACAAGTTGCCCAGTGAACTGGGAACAAGCAACAGTGAGAGAAGTGTTCAGAGCTGTTGGGTTGTGCGTCGTGAGACGACCCAATGGTATCCTAGTACCGAGCCTCCGGTAGGGGCTCCTGCCTAGTGGTCCTGTCCAGACGGAATATTTTTAATTAATTTTCAGTGGTCGCTACAACGACATGCTCGTACTAGGTCAACTAGTACAGTATTTGTCGAGGCCGTTTCCAAGAATCACCTGGACGTGTTCGGTACTTGCCAAGGCCAGCTATGAGTGGGTTTGTCTGGGTCCTCGCAGCTCGGACGTAAAATTTACGTGCAAGTCGCCTTGCGGTGTCATCCAAGGAGCGGACACCGAGTCCTCTTCTCAGGAGACGAGAAGAAAACCGATAGGGGACTTTGGCCGCTAGCCGAAGCCCTTTATCGAGAACGCTTTGCAACCTTCTTTTATGAACGGTAGCGAGGTAACCCCAGACGGGAAGAGCGTAGGTAATGATCGGCAACAGGTACGCGTTGACAATCAACTTACCCAGCTTGCGGGTCATAGCCTTGTTGGCAAGTAGCGGAAACAGTTGCGCGAGATGAGCGGACGCTTTCTTTCGCATCGTCTCAGCGTGGGCACGCCAGGTGAGCCGACGGTCAAGGTGGACACCGAGGTACTTTACTTCTCTCGACCAGGGCAAGTACGTTCTACCGAGTCTCACTCGGCCTCGTGGTTCTTTCCGGCGCTTGGTGAATAGCACCGCGGAGCTCTTGGTTTCGTTGACGGCAACTTTCCAGCTTTCCGTCCACGTCGAATACGCATCGAGTGCGCGCTGAAGTCGTGGGATAGCAAAGTCTGCGTTCCGATCGGCGGTATAGACCGCCGTGTCGTCGGCAAACAAAGCCATCTGGACTCCAGGCTCTCTGGGTGCGTCGTTGACATACACGGAGAACAGGAGAGGCCCTAGCACGCTACCTTGAGGTACCCCGGCTGTAATACGTCTCTCGGAAGAGACGTGGTCGTCTATTCGCACGCAGAAAGTCCTCTCCGTCAGAAAGCTAGCAATCAAGCGAAGGTAGCAATCTGGGAGCTGGATTTTCCGGAGCTTGAACAAGAGCCCGTCATGCCAGACACTATCAAACAGTGAGAGAAGGCTACGCTGTTTCTATTTATAACTTTTTGGCCACTTAAGGTGTATATCGCGAACCAATCAGAAGCCAGTTCATCATTCTCCACTCTGATTGGCTGTGGAAAATAGACCATGCCAGACACTATTTAAAGAACTGCCGGCTTTCACCTCGGCAGTTCATAGCGACGGACGCATTCTTATGAATATGGATGGACTTCAGATGCAGGCGAGTGAAGTAACCCTGGACAGAAGACAACACCCGGGCTTCATCCCACGGTGATCGTCGTGGGAAAGAGCGTGTTCAGCAACTGCGGACTTCTCCGGCTGGCCCAGGCGGCAGTATCTCTGATGTTCTGAGAGGCGCGTTCGGACACTACGCTTCGTGGTGCCAATGTACGAAATTCCCTTTTCAAATATACATTTTTTCATTTTCTTTATAGATATCATTTGATAATACTTGAAGCGTTGTTTTCGATTGATACAATTAACATTTTTATTATTAATTTTTAATTACTCTTTGTTTCATCTCATTTCATATTATAACTCTTAGAATATTTATTTTATTTATTTCGTTTTTTGATCATTGGTTTGTTTAATCATACTTCCCATCTTTTTCTAAATAGTTGTGGAAGTTGATCATTTTGATTGATATTTTTTTCAAATTTTTTTAATATCATAGTTAAGTTAGTGCTTCTTACTAGTTAGGAATTTTTTGTAGCTTATTCCTTTATAGTATGTTTTGCTTTTTTATGCCCCATATTTTGGCTAAAGATTATTGTAACTTAATCTTATTTTGTAGGAATTTTCTGTAACTTCATTCCTTTATTATTAATTTTTATTTAAATATCATAGTAAGTTTGTGGTTCTTACTTTATATGGATTCTTGGTAACTTTAATTCTCCATTTTATAATTGGTCTAAAATATTATCGAACTATTTGTGTAAGCTGTCCTTACATAACTTTTTGAATTTTGACCTTCATCTTACCCCCTTTCTTTACTATTTATTTGCAAACTTATTCGTTTGTCTTGTTATCTCTCTTTATTCAAAGTAATTTGGTTGGTTTTTTAATCTTAAGTTTTTTTTCGTCATGGCTGATCGTCATAATATTTGTCTATGTTCTTCCCTTCGATGATTATCTATTAATTTAGTTACTTTAACGTTACTTCTTTTCCGTTTGTTGGCTTGGTCGGTAATCAGTAGTTCAGTCCCATACTCCAGTGTTTATCTGCACTTGGTTAATCCATGGTCCATGATTACATGAGTTCCCTCTGTTGTTCGGACTGCTCTGGTGTGCATAATTGTTTCTGTCCGTGTTATATTGGTATCTTCTATCTGGTACAGCCATACTTCTAATACCATGTGTTCTGTATAATCCATTTCTCCCTCAATTACTCTAGCCTTTTGGTTATTACTCAACGAAGTTACTTGTACCTCCATCATTGCTCTTCTCACTGATATTGGTTTATTTTGCATTTCTATCTCTGTTGTATTCAATTTTCAGATCGATCTTCTTAATTGGTCATACATTGTTTTGTTGTGAGGCCTTTCAACCTTGGGTATCTTCCATTTAAAGATAGGTTTGCTGAAGTTTTTATTCGTTGGTTGATTGTTAACCCCTTCTAGAATTTCCTTCAGAGTTCTCCTACATTCCATAAAATTCATCATTTCAGCATGGTCGGTCATTGGTAAATTAAACATCTCAAGTAGTCCATTCTTCATCATCTCCCATTCTTCTCTGGTATTGATTAGTTTTCTTTGATGCATTTTCTTAGTCTTCTTAATCATTTGTTTCTTCTGTACTCCTCTACTGTTGGTTTCTATGTGTTTAATTTTCTCTTTGTTATTGTTACTTTTATTTTGAGATAACCATGTACTTGGGTTTTCTTTAATTTCTATTTTTTCATTATTTCCTTCAGAAGTGTTGTCTATCGTTTCATTCAATTTCTGGAACCAGTTATCTAATGTCTTATTAAGTAGATCTATTTTGTAATTGGTTTCTTCCCATTTCTTATTCATCTCCGTTTTTTTCTGGTCTCTTTCTTCACGACATCCTCTGAAAATTAGTCTTATTTGCTGCTTCATTTCTTCTTTATTTTTCTCATTGATTTCCTTCAGCTGTTGTTGGAGGGTTTCGTTATTTTTGTTAATGGTTTGTCTCAATTCTTCTTTAGTACTTTCTTGGTACTAATTATTTTTTCCTTGATTTGTTTCAAACTCTCCTCACTCTTGTCAAATTTTTCATTAATTTGTTTTAGGCTCTCTTCACTCTTGTCAAATTTATCGTTCATCTGTTTCAGACTCTCCTCATTCTTGTCTAATTTTTCGTTCATTTGTGCCTTCTGCTTCTTAGATTCTTCTTTCATTTGTCCGAATTGCTCCATCATCATTCTCATCATGTTATCTAATTTTGTCTCTTCGGTTGGTGTAGCTTTGTCCGTCTGATTTTCGATTGTATCTCCTCTAGCTTCTTCTCTGTCCCCCTCCTGTAGTTCCATCTCCATGTTTGTGATTGCTTCTGTCTCTTTTTCTTGTCTGCCTTCTACCGTTTCTTGTTCCTTTGCTAATTTTTCATCACTCCTCTAGTATGCATCTTGATCTCCTTCCGTAATCGCCGCTAGAATTTTGTATCTCCCTTTCTTCTAGTCCCACCAGTTGGTTGGTCGCCAATTTATAACCTGACTGCTGTCCGTCTTTTTCTGCTAGAGTGTAAATGTGTCAGAGTGTAATTTGTGTAATGTGTCTTACCAATCCGTCGTCGCTCGGTAATGTGACTTCCGCTGTGTTTGAGTCCGTCGTGAACGTACGATTAACCAGGTATTGAAGTTCTTACCTGAGGTTCACTAGGGGAATAAATCCCGGGTGGCGCCAAATTGTTTATTTTAAACAATTAAAATAATTTAGAATTATCGGCGATTCCGCTCAGGCGGTGTGGAGAATTCAAACTGGTCCTGCCGCTTATCGATTTTTACAATCAAGCCAGCAGTTTGCTGTGTTCACTGCTGAGCGCAAGCCGTCAATTCATAGCAGTTCACTACAATATACAACATTAATAATACACTTCCCTAATGAAAATAAAACACATTGGTTACACACAGTATTGGTTTATTATTGAATGGTTATTACTTTTTCATTGACACAGATTATATTTGGTTTGTTATATTATTTTGCACTGGCAATTAAACTAAGACAATCATCTCTAGGGTTTGACGTATCGATTCTGAACGTAACAGAAACACCGTAATGGCGTTCTACCATAATAGTACACAAATATTTTCGTTCGATCATCTGGATTCTTTGGATTACGATAAAAGGATTAGATGCAATTACAATAATAAAAATACACAACCTTACAATATTTCTACTTAAATATTATAACGTGTAGCTATAATTGGTTTTTGGAGTGTAGTAAAAGTGTTTCAAAGGTTCGTAAATTAACAATAGGTTAACTTTATAAGTTGATAAATTTTCAGTGTCTTATGTTTTTTATTTAATCTTTGAAAGAGAATAATTTCAATTAGTGATATTTCATAGTTTAGTGATAAATATTTAAAGTGCGTTTTTTCAGAAATTTGGGTAATTTAAATAGTACTTAACCACTTAGTAGACTGGGGGTAAGCTGTTGTTCTGGTAAAAAGGACTGGAGCTGCAATCGTATTCAAATTTCAATTGTTTGGGCTTCGGGCATCTTTTTCAATTTTATTGGAGTAATTTATTCACTTCTTTTTGGATTAAAGGGTCTTCGACATCAGTTAATTGGTCTCAGTCATCATCGGCTTCCTTCTCGTTCACTTTTGGTAGTTTGGTTAACTTTTATAACATTTTGAACTAAATATTTGGTTGTTCAAAATTTGGCTTCTGATTTCCAAGAGCGTCACTTTACGAGTAACGATATTCAACAGTAATTTTTGCCACCAACGTTCGTTTCTGTGGTTACCGATGAAATTTGATTGGTTAATTTGGCTATAAACCCATTGTTATCAAAATTTGAATTCCTTTCAAAATCCTTGTATATCTTCTGATTGCTCTTATTCCATTATCTTCCTTCCTAAGTATTAATTATTATCACTGTTATTTGTATTTTCTTCCAAAGATTATTTTGGTATCCCACAAGATTGGATTATTTCATGTTTTATAATTTTCCAATTATT
This sequence comes from Magicicada septendecula, assembly GCA_034769895.1. Lineage (NCBI taxonomy): Eukaryota > Metazoa > Arthropoda > Insecta > Hemiptera > Cicadidae > Magicicada > Magicicada septendecula. Next base: position 24,288,368 of record CM068374.1, read on the forward strand.
TTAATATTTCCTAATTACAGTTCTCTTTTAAATTAAATACATATTCTAATATTTTGCTTGTAATAAGATTTACAATTTATCTTTGGTTGATTAACCACCTTGGATTTGTTAATTACTTGGTTATTTTCGTACAATTAGTATTTGTTTGTGTTTGGCAGTTAGGCCTTTCTCAATCCTAAGTAGCCATTGCTGATTTTCATTTATTTCATATACATTACATCTCATTTTAGCCTAATGCTTTATTTTGTTCTTATAACTGGTTTTGTTACCTTTTGACGTGTTTTGGTTCTGTTTTTGTGTTATTTTTATGATATTACTATTTTATACATCATGTATTGCTAATTATTTACTGACTGGTTTTCTCGTTTTCTAAGTCATACATTGCTTTCATTTCTTACTTATTTACTTCGCCAATGTCAACAATATGGCTATTAATTACTATTTTTTATCACATAAAATACAACATTTAGGTCTATGGTTGGTATAATTACCGTAGCCATATCCTATTCATAAGTTTGCTTAAACAATTATCTAACACTTAATATGTAATATTGGTGTACAATTCATTACCTTTTATTTTATTTTTTGGGTGATAAACAATCTCACCTTTTTTGAACTTACTTCAATAATCAACCCTTATAACATGGGTGTTTATTGATTGTTTTAAACTTCTTATTTTATAAATACTCTTTGCCTTCACTCCATGGTAACACTATCTTATTACTCTTTCATGGGGTTCTCACCTTTAAATTCTATTATATACTTTTAAACTTTACAATAACATTCTTTTCTAATCAATACCGTTAACATCACTCTTCAGTGTTCATTACTACTTAATACTGGTTTATTTTAAATGCTACTCTTAACACCTATCTTAAATATTATTACTGTTCACTATTAAACCTCTAGTGTTTGTTACTTTTTTCTAAGTGTTTATCTTAACCTTCACTATCTTATCTATTGCTATCATTGACAATATTTTTAATTACTCATCACTTTCACTTTTAAATTATCATGTGTTTATTATAACTTATTTAGTGTCTTTTCTCTATCATTTTACTTTAGGTTTTTTTCACTTTCACTATGGGCACTTCTTAAACTTTTTATTTAAGTGTTTTTTAGTGGGTAATCCCTATCATTACTTTTCTTTGTCACTTAGTTAATTTCAGTTTATTTATCACTATTTCAATATCCCTCTCTTTATTTACACATATTATATATACTTATTAAATTCAGTCTTTCTCTAATTCTTATTTACATTTACTTCTAATTCTTTGGCTAGTGTATTTTTATTTCTTGGGTTTTATCAATGGTTAATTACATTTGTCACTCTTTCAATACTAACAATTACTTTTTAGATTGGTTCTTTACCGGTTTCATTTCCTTTATTATATTTGATTGTATTATTTCTCCCTTCTCTCTTCTCTACTATTTGTCTGTGTTTTCTCGCCGTGTTTCATTTTATTTCCTTTTATAGTTGGTTTGTTCCCTTTTTATTTTCATTTTTCTTTTCCTTCACTTCTCATCTTGTTTCCTTTTCTGTTGGTTCTTATCTGGCCAATCTCTGGGGTTGGGTCAAAGTCGTTTGTATGTCAGTCTAGTCTGTGAGTTTCTTTAATAATCACTTTTAGTTTATAATCCTTTCTCCTTCTTTCTTAATTACATTTTATATTTTTATTCTCTTCATTATTTATTTGTTAAAATATATTATTTTTTAGCATTTCTTACATACAGTAAACCCTCGATTTAACGGACTTCGGATTTAACGGACAGAATTTGCCAGAAAAAAAAGCATGCTAATGTTTTTAGGCTTTTGAAACGTATAATGTGCATAAACTGCAGACTCTCCTGTTCTGGCGATATTGTTTGGCTATCGCAGCATTCTTTCGTTTCTTTTTTTCTTGTTTCTTGTTTTGAAACACGCAAATTTTCTCATCTTCAGTTGTATTTGATGAGAATGGAGTATTCATCAAGAATTCATTTAATTCTTCACGATCCCTGTCTTTGCGTTGTTGTTGACGGAGGCATCGCACACGTTCAGTGGAAGACATCACGACGACTAACACTGAACAATATACACTGATATGCATCTTATTTCACTGTGAAATATTCATCCATCAGCTAATACAGCAAGCATTACAGTAGCACGTAATTTTTCATTTCCCGTAATCTTTACTGTTACAGATTTGGTTCCCTTTTGGTCCACTGTAAATATTTGTAAATAAAAAATACGGGCGTTTCATCTGCATTTCCCATGTGTTCAAGTGAATAATTATGCTTCTTGCGTAAATGAATGACAAACCGCTGATACTGTAGGAGTTTTTCTTCGTAGTCACTCGGTAGTTTTAGCGCGAGTGATGTACGTCATTTAAGCGCAAATCCATTTCGCCGCATCATTCGTCTTATACACCCGAAGCTGGCTTTGAAACCGGAGACTTTTAATTCTTCTGCGATTTCTAAAGCTTTTAATTTTAAAACAGTTGAAAGTTCGTTGTGAAGACAAGAAAGCCTCTCCATATATGCAGAAAAGGAAATTTTATGAATGCTATCGAAGAATACGAAATATATAAGGCCTACAAAAATAAAAAAACAGAGGAAGTCATCCTTAACGATCAGCTGAATTTCCAGTCCAATCTATTATACGACACAGTGATAAGAATACAGAGCAAGGTCCATAGTGCACGACATATAACAACATGAACACTGCAGTCGACTATAGCATGTCGTGGTGCGCACCACCGATATCGTGTGTGTCTAAAATCTGGGTATTTTATGTGTTTTTATGTTTATATTATATTTATTGTTATGTGTAGAATTGTATATACAGTGTTTTTAATATTTTAACGACCAACGAACTTCAACAAGGGATATCCTGATGATGGGGCATATGTCCTGAAACGCGTTGAATGAAATATAGAGAAAAGGCCACCAGACGGACAAGAAAAAGGTAAACTATTTTACTAATCATATACTATAAGTGGCTTGGATACCGAAAAACATGGATCTAAAACAATTAATTTATAATTCGCATCATACGGGTTACGTTTAATTTGATTTGACTGCGTGCCTTTAGTCTCCACAATATCACTCATACCGCAAACGCACTACAAAAACGCCGAATAAAAACAAAGTACAGATAAGCGATGTTGTTGCTGTTACAATAGAAAACCACACTGTCAGTTTACCCGTTATTTAGAAACATGTTACTCACACCCCCTCTACTCATCCTTTGTCTTGCTGCCTACAGAAGGGTGCGAGAACGCCCACGTGCGCACGCACTTACACTTTATCTTCCTATTCTTTCTTCAGTTTGCTGTTAAAACATTCGGTTGTAGTCATAAATCATAACGCCAGAGTTAACTACAGCCAGGCAAACTGCTGTTGCTTAGGCAGTAAACAACTCATAGATACCAAAAGCGTTCGTCCCGCCAGAAGTCAGGTATAACTTCGAATTTCGTTAGCGCGCGAATGCAAGCTGCAGGCCAAATTAGCGACCATGTTTTTAGGAGAAAAAGTGTGGCTTGTATTCGGAACAATACGATATTTGCATGATATTAATAGTATTAAAATTTAAAGTGTTATAGGCCTATTTGATTTAAATATATCCTCAAAAAACAAAATTTGCGATTTAACGGACTTTTGATTTTATGGACACCCATCAGCCCCAATTAGTCCGTTAAATCGAGGGTTTACTGTACTTATATTTATCAAATATGATCTGAATTCGGCGATGTTATAATGTTAATTCGTAAAACTGACGCTAACTTTCTCTGACGATTTCACTTCTTTACTGCGTGATCTATTGTACTTTCAAGGTTGTAGTTGCCACCCTCCTAACGGGACTCCGTCATTTTTTGTGACTTTTAGCAAACAAAGCATTCTATATCTTTATGACTTTAGAAAGCTATTTCATACAATACACTTTTAAAACTGCTGGCTCCATACTGTCGCCTGTATAATATTAACTTTTTATATAACCAGGAGACGTTCATTTGTCTCGTTTTTATTACAATTACATTAAAATTGCTTAATTCTTATTTAATACACATATTACATTATTAATTATGTCTAAATAATAATACATCATATTACGTAACCTTGGTTTACGTTATATTTGTCCCCCAAATTGATTTAACCATAATCGACATTAAGACTGAATTTACTCAGTCAATGTTTACAAAGTTTGTTTACATGTGAGGGTGACCCACTTTCCATTTCAACAACCGTATTCTACCCCCTCGTCTAACAACTTTCACTTCATTGTTTGGGTTCGTGCTTCCGCCACACAGACTAGCCTCTGTCAGCTGTCTGCATTACTGTTCACTGTTTATGACTTGCTGTCGATTCTATAGCACTTGGCTTAACATTATTTAAATTACTACATATTGTGTTTATTCTTTTTACATTGTTACATATTGGTTTTAAGGAAATTTAAATCCTATTTCCATAAAGAAATTTAGAACTTTACTTCCCTTTACCCCTTTACTGATATTCATTTTTTTCTCCCTTGGTGGTATTGCTCCAATTGCCAGACGATTCCGTGCACCGTGCCAGGTTTGTCCGCATCTGCCACTTCATACGTCGCTTCTCCTTTGATTTTTGTGACAACATACGGTCCATCGTATAACTTGCAAAACTTTGCCATTATCTTACTTAATGTGTCGGAGATTGGGTTGGTTCTAATTAAAACCAGATCTCCTTCCTTGAATTTCAATTTGTTACCTCCTTCATTCTGTTTTCTTGCTCTTTGCTCGCCTTTCTTTTTCAGAATTGGTAAATTTCCTTTTGACAATCCTTGATATCTTCTTTCATCAATTCTCGATCTATGTACACTTCCCACGCTCTCCTTGGTTTTCGACCCCATTGTGCCTGGAATGGTGTCATCTCGATTGTATCGTGGCGTGTTTCATTAATGCATTTTTCAATGACCTTCATGTACTTAGCCCATTTCGTCTGATGTCCACCAACCATTACTCTGAAGATGTTTCCCAACTGACGGTTAATTCTTTCTGCTAGATTGGTATACGGATTGCGGATGGCAGTGTATTTGGGCTTAATCTCGAGCATTGCTTTACCCAAGATTTACTGGTAAATTGTGTGCCGTTATGGGTCAATACCGCCTTGGGCTTACCAACTTCCTGTATATATGCTTTTAATTTGTTAAGTGTTATGGCGGTTGTTGCCTTTTTCATGGGGTATAATTTAACATATTTCGTAAAATTATCCACTATTACGAGAATATATTTTACTCCACTCGTTGACGTTACTAAAGGTCCATAGAAATCCATACTAACAATGTCGCCTTTTTCTGTTGGCAAAACTGGTTTGGTTTGTCCAACTCCCTTCCTGAAGTGATCCTTGCATTTTTGACATGTGTCATAGGTTTTGATCAATTTCTTGATATATTTATAGAGGTGATCCCCTGTAAAATGCTCCTTGAAGACTCCATAACTCTTTCTTACACCGCAGTGTCTGTACATTTCATGGATCTCCTTTAGCAATGCCTCTCCAATTTCTTGTGTTACCAGCACCTTCCACCTTTTGTTCTCCTTGCGATACAATTTATTGTTATATAATTGATATATCTTACTTAATGTGTCATCTTTATTATTATGTAACTTATCGATAATGGTTTTTAATTTAGGGCCGTTTTGTTGGTGTTGTACAATATTTTTTAATTGATTTTTTAACTGTTTCTTGAGTTTTATGTCGATGGTGTATATTTCTGTTTCTTCATCACCATCTTGTATTAAACTCTCTTGTAAATCCTCCGGGTTACGACTGAGTACATCCGCTACAATGTTTTCACTCCCTTTACAGTGTACTATCTCGAAATTGTATTCCTGAATGGCTAATATCCATCTGGTAATCCTTGAACAATTTAATTGGCATTTTTTAATAAATGTGAGGGCTTTGTTGTCTGTAATTATAGTCAGCGGACGACCTAAAACGTATGTCCTAAATTTTTTAAGACAATGGACCACACTTAGTAATTCCAATTCGTGGTAAAATAATTTAGTTCTGCTCCCCAAAGTACTCGACTTGTGAACGCCATGACCCCTATCTGATTGTGATCATCTATTTGGTATAGTTGACCACCGATTGCGTACTTACTCGTGTCGGTCTGCAGATAGAAACGTTTATTCGGGTCCGGATGTTTCAACATCACAGTGTCCACAAATAGCCTTTTGACTTCGTTGAACTGCCTCTCTAATTCTTCATTGCATTTGAATTTCACACCCTTTTTCAGACTGTAACAGTGGTCTGGTCTTCTCGGCGTATTTATTAGTAAATTTATTATAAAAGTTTGTCAAACCAAGAAACCGTTTTAATTGCTTGGGATTTTTCGGTCTTGGGAATCCCATAATAGCAGCAATTTTTTCTGTAGAGGTGCTGATGCCTTGTGTTGACAATTCATAACCTAAGTAATTGATCTTCTCTCTAAAGAACTTTGATTTTTTCAAGTTCACAGTGAGGTTTTCTTTTTTTAAGTTTTCCAACAATAACCATAGATGCACCAGGTGTTTTTCGATACTTCCGGATATACACAGACAATCATCCATGTAGAGTATGGTAAACTTTTTCACTTCATCTGTTAAAACATGATCCAGTCCACGGGTCAAACTGGCTAGGCTCGTCTTCAATCCAAATGGTGTAACAGTATATCTATAACATTTTCCTTTATATAGGAATTCAGTAAAGTCCCGGGAGTCTTCTGCCAGTGGGATTTGCCAGAAACTGCTGGTTAGGTCGATACTGCTCATTACCTTGATGTTACCGCAGCTCGCCAGCACTTGATCTATCGGTATGGTCCCTTCATAATCTGGAACTGTCACCGCACTAATCTGCCTTGCGTCCAACATAACCGTACTGACTGGTCCTTTTAACTACTGTCACCATTGGATTAATATAAGGACTATTAGCCCGTTCGATGACTCCGCATCCCTCCATCTTTTTAATCTCCTTATCCACTGTATCTTGATACTTTAGGGGGACTGGCCATCCTTTCATGCAATACACGGTGTAGTGTCAGTTACCACCAATCGGTGTTCGTATCTGTTTATCCTTCCTGGATACTCACGGAAAACTTGGTAGTTTGTGGATAAAATATCCTACAACTCCTTCTTTGTGAACTGATACCAGTCGTCTTGATTATTCATCTCTTCTTTCACAGCACTAACACTTATCTAAAATGAACTTTTTCTTTGTGAAACTCACTTTTTTCGTTGGACGCGTTTCGGCGTACGTATCCGCCTTCTTCAGCTTTGAGTCAGACTGCCATCATTTCGTAATGGTTGTTGTGTTGAAGGTGTAGTGGGGGTGGTGTGTGGAGGAAGGGGATTGGCGCGGGGATTCAACTTGATGTTTGTTTTTTATAAAATTGTGTCAAAAAGTGTATGTGATTTATATTGTAACTGATCGTTAAGTATGTTGTTTTGTTGTGTTGTGTGGTGTTTATATATTTCGTATTGTTCAGTTGTGCTGAGTTTTCGACCTTTAGGTAAGTAATGTAAAATTTCAAGATTAGTGTCTATGTTGGTGTAACTGTGGTTTTCTGTGTGTATGTGTGTGGCAAATGCGGAGTGTATATTGTTGTTGGTTAGAGCTTTTAAGTGTTCAGAATAACGGGATGAAAAAGATCTTCCCGTCTGGCCGATGTAGAAACTATTGCAGTCATTACAATTTAATTTGTAAACACCTGTTTTGTTATATTTGTCTATGTCAGTGTTTGTATTATTGATGTGTTTTTTGATGGTATTGGTTGTTCTGTATGCTATTTTGTATTTGTGTTTTCTGAATGTGTTGGTGATTTTGTGTGTGTAGGAGTTGTGGTATGTGAGTGTGATGTATTTATTGTGTTGTGTGTTGATGGTATTTTGTGTTTTGTTGTTTTTGTTTTTGATGCGTTTGTGTAGTGTATTTATTAAATTAAGGTTTTAGATAAGTGATACCAGTCGTTTCTTCCAACTTTTCACGAATTGTTGTTTCAATCTTCTCCTCTTCTTCAGCGACTTCCACTGTTAATATTTCAGCACATACAGGTACCTTACCACTATCATTATTATTAAAAGTTATTTGGTTGTCCATGAGGTTGATTATACATCTACTTTCCTGTAATAGGTTGATCCCAATAATACAGTCTCGAATTAAATTTGGTATTATGATAAAAACACCATCGGTAACATATTCACTGATCCTTACCTCTAGCATCACTTGTTGTGTTATTTCCTTGGACTTTCTCCCTACTGCTCCTTTTACAACCAAATTCGTTACTTTCAATACGTGTATGTTGCCCATTCGTTTTTTTATTTTTGTGATACCATTCGGTAGACAGAGCATTAATTTGGCTACCGGTATCGAGTAACGCAATACTGATATGTTATTGAGTTGTACGTTTACCTCCAGGCACTTAACTCTACGAATTTCCTGATAGTCTGATTCTTTTTCCAGCAACGAATCTCTAATATCTACGAAAGTAGTACTAATTTCCTTATATCTAATGTCTAAATCTA